>JAUIMM010000009.1:6168125-7408750 GCA_031769625.1 Taudactylus pleione | reverse complement strand
TTTAATAACATTTATATAGTGCACACATATTCCGCAGCACTTTACAGAAAATATTTGGTCACTCACTGCCCCAGTGGAGCTTGCAATCTATATTGTCTAACACATGTAGGGAGGTCAATATCGGGATCGGTGTGATCCCGGGATTTTGGCCTAAAGGTGCCCACACACATAACGATATTTTACACGATCTGGCCGATTCCGACGAATCGTGATGACAGATCGTGTAAAATATGGCCAAATCGTGAGGAAATCGTGAGTCCTAACTCACGATCACGATGCGATGCGCGTCCCCGCTGGTCGCACATCGCATCGTCAGATCTGCCGTGCAGTAGGGCAGAGCTGACAATCTGGGACAAAATGCACTGGGGAAAAAAAAAAAAAAGTTAAGAAGCGCGATAGATCTTATGCTTTTTACTCCAAATCGTGTGTAGGAGCTGCAGGGGAGCTGCCGGGGGAGAGTTCAGGGGAAATCGCACACATCGTGGGATCGTGTGCAGATTGGTATGTGTGTGGGCACCTTAAAAATGGCCAGGAGGCTTCCAATCCTGATCCCGGCATTGGCCATAAATTATTATTTTTTTAATGCTTTGCACTGAGCACCTCCAGCAGAGTGCTCAGACGCTGCCTGGATCCCTTTTCCCCTGGCTCTGCGTGCTGCACAGCGTGACGTGAGGTCACGCTGCACATCCCTGCACTGGCTGGAGCGCCTGCCCACCCACTCCTCTACATGGCCATGCTGTAGTTTCCCTGCAGTCGCCGTCTGGTAAGTCACTGTGGCTGCTGGGCGTTGGGACATTTTTTTAAAACCTCCCTAACACATTAAAGTTAATTTTGTTGTCAGAATCATATTAATCTGCTAGTATGTTTTCAGTTTTGTGGGAGGAAACCAAAGTACCCAGAGGAAACATTGCGGACATACAAACTCCACACAGATAGGGTCTTGAAAAGAAATCAAACCCAAACCTCAGTGCTGAGTCTTGAGTCTGTGGTAGTAATGCTATCCACTAAACCGAGTGTGATCTTTATTTAAAGCAAATTGTGTTGTAGGATTAATGGCCCTTTAATATGTTTTGCATATCTCTCTGTCTTCATCTGTTGCTCAACTGATGATCTCTGGTCATTTTCATTAATGTTTTCATGTATTTATTTCTGACTCTTTACATTTTCAACTTTCACTATTACACTAAAAAGCACTGAATATGTTTTGTGGGGATGTAGTTATTATGTCAACATTTACAATGTCGACATCACAATGTTGACAGTTATGGTGTCAGCATTGAACATGTGCAAACTGTCAACATTATGCATGGGCTGGCAGTGCAGAGTTAAGGTTAGACTGCTGGAGGAGAGGCAATGGCAGCGCTTAAAGTGATCCTAGAGATGTGGGGGAACTCACCCTCCTCCTCCTAAAAAAATGGCAATGCACGCCGTAGGCGTGTGGTGAAAAAAGGGGCATGGCTCTCATAAGAAAGGGCCGTTGGACACAAAATAAATGGGCGTGGTCGCACAATTGTATTCCCAATTCAAATTACACCACTCAGAAGCATAATCTTGATTCACCCGATTCACATTACACCACATAGTAGTGGCCCTTATTCATGTATGACACACAGCAGTGCCCTTTTTACACAATGCCCACATTTGTGCCCCTTATACACAATGCCCATAGTGGTGCCCATTATGCAGTGCCCACAGTAGTAGTGCCCCTTATGCAGTGCCCACAGTAGTGGTAGTGCCACTTTTGCAGTGGTCCCAATAGTGGTAGTGCCCCTTATGCAGTGCCCCCAGTAGTGGTAGTGCCCTATATGCAGTGCCCATAGTGATAGTGCCCCTTATTCAGTGCCCCCAATAGTGGTGCCCCTTATGCAGTGCCCTCAGTAATGGTGCCCCTTGTAGTGGTGCTCCTTATGCAATGCCCCTTATTCAGTGCCTCCAGTAGTGATGCCCTTTATGCAGAGCCCACAGTAGTGGTAGTGCCCCTTGTTCAGTGCCCCCAGGAGAGGTGCCCCTTGTAGTAATGCCCCATAGTAAAGCCCCCAATAGTAATGCCCCCTGTAGTAATGCCCCCAGTAGTAGTGCCCCGAGTTGTAGTGCCCCCTGTAATTGTACCCCCTTAGTAATGCCCCTAGTAGTAGTGCCCCCTGTGGATGTGTCCTTAAGTAATGCCGCCAGTAGTAGTGTCCCCTAAGTAATGCCCCCTGTAGCTGTTCCCCCTGAGAAAAGCCCCCTGTAGTTGTGCCCCCTGAATAATGTCCCCAAGACCAGTATTGTGAAGCCGATACAAACAAAAATAATAACCTTAATACTTACTTTAAGTCCGGCTCCCGCATCCACTGCTGTCGCTAAGGTCACCGGGCTGCTCCTCTGAACAATGGGAGAGACGTCATGATGTTTCTCCCATAGTGCACTGCACTCAGCGGGAGCCGGAAGCCGGAGCTCATGAGTGATCTCCAGCCTCCGGCTGCTGCTGATGCTGCGTGGAGGGAGTCGGGTGCCTGCTGGTAACAAACTCTCAGCGGGCGCCCGGCAAATGCAGCCTCCCTGCGGCGCCAGGGTCAGGTTGGTCGGAGGAGGCGGAACTGGTTCCGTCTCCAAAAATAAGTGATGGAACGCAGTTCCGCCCCATTCCGACCCACTTTAACCCCTGAGGAGAGGTTAGGGTTAGGCACTAGAAGGAGAGTTAAGGTTAGGCTATGGGAGCAGAGGTTAGGGTTAGGCACTATAGGGAAGGTAAGGGTTAGGCTTTGGGAGGGGAAGTTAGGGTTAGGGGGAGGGTTAGGGTTAGACTACATGAGGGAAGGTTCGGACTAGGCACTAGGGGACTGGTTAGGTTTAGGCTATGGGAGGGAAGGTTAGGGTAAGGCACTAGGGGGAGGGTTAGGGTTAGGCTATGGGAGGTGAGGCTAGGGATAGGCACTAGGGGTAGGGCTAGGGTTAGGCTACAGGACCGAAGGGTTAGAGCCAGGCACTAGGGGTGGGTTAGCATTAGGCTATGGGAGGGGAGGTCAGAGTTAGGCACTAGGGAGAGGGTTAGGATTAGGCTATGGGAGGGAAGGTTAGGATTAGGAAGTATGGGGAGGGTTAGGGGTTAGTATTAGTCATAATTACCACCAGAAGCCATGCAGGAACCATCGGAAGTCATTATGACCTGACCATCGGACCCGGAAGACTTTGATGAAAGTGCTGGACCCACCGTCCCTGATGGTAAGTCACCACTTGACCATCAGGGATGTTTTGTCGGCATTCTAAGCATTCAACATTTCAGCAGTGTTGACATGATGAATGTCTACATGGGTAAAGTTGATATGCTGCATGTCGACAATACAACCATGTCATAATTTTCATGTCAACATTATGAATGTCTACAAAATATACCACACACTGATTTGTGCGATTATATCAAATAGTTGAATTTCTCAACTTTAGCCTCTACAGTAGATTGTACACTTGTGAGAAGGGCCCACTTACATCTCTGTCTGTTATTACCCAGTCTTAATTTTAATTCTGTTTTGTTTCCAATTGAAAAGAGCAGCGCAATATGCTGGCGCTATATAAATACAACATATTAAATAAATACTAACCTTTATACACATGAATACACATTCACACACAGTTACAGTCAGGTCCATAAATATTGGGACATTGACAGAATTTTCATATTTTGGCCTCTATTCACCACCACAATGGCTTTGAAATGAAACAAACAAGATGTGATTTAACTGCAGACTTTCAGATTTAATTTGAGGGTAATTACATGCAAATCAGGTGAAGGGTGTAGGAATTACAACGGTTTCTATATTTGCCTCCCACTTTTTAAGGGGCCAAAAGTAATGGGACAAACTAAACAATCCTAAATCTAACTTTCACTTTTTAATACTTTGTTGCAAATCCTTTGCAGGCAATTACAGCCTGAAGTCTGGAACGCATAGATATCACCAGACGCTGGGTTTCATCCCTGGTGATGCTCTGCCAGGCCTCTACTGCAAATGTCTTCAGTTCCTGCTTGTTCTTGGGGCATTTTCCCTTCAGTTTTGTCTTCATCAAGTGAAATGCATGCTCAATCGGATTCAGGTCAGGGGATTGACTTGGCCATTGCATAACATTCCACTTTTTAGCCTTAAAAAACTCTTTGGTTGCTTTTGCAGTATGCTTCGGGTTATTGTCCATCTGCACTGTGAAGCACCGTCCAATGAGTTCTGAAGCATTTGACTGAATATGAGCATATAATATTGCCCGAAACACTTCAGAATTAATTCTGCTGCTTTTGTCAGCAGTCACATCATGAATAAACACAAGGGAACCAGTTCCATTGGCAGCCATACATGCCCACACCATGACACTACCAGCACCATGCTTCACTGATGAGGTGGTATGTTTTGGATCATGAGCAGTTCCTTTCCTTCTTTTCTCATTCCCATCACTCTGGTACAAGTTGATCTTTGTCTCATCTGTCCATAGAATGTTGTTCGAGAACTGTAATGGCTTTTTTAGATGTTGTTTGGCAAACTCTAAACTGGTCTTCCTGTTTTTGTGGCTCACCAATGGTTTACATCTTGTGGTGAACCCTCTATATTCACTCTTGTGAAGTCTTCTCTTGATTGTTGACTTTGACACATAAACACTTACCTCCTGGAGAGTGTTCTTGATTTGGCCAACTGTTTTGAAGGTTTTGCTTCACCAGGGAAATAATTGTTTTGTCATCCACCACAGTTGTTTTCCATGGTCTTCTGGGTCTTTTGGTGTTGCTGAGCTCTCCGGTGCGTTCTTTCTTTTTAAGAATGTTCCAAACAGTTGATTTGGCCACATCTAATGTTTTTGCTATCTCTCTGATGGGTTTGTTTTGATTTTTCAGCCTAATGATGGCTTGCTTCACTGATAGTGACAGCTCTTTGGATCTCATATTGAGAGTTGACAGCAACTGATTTCAAATGCAAATGTCACACCTAGAATCAACTCCAGACCTTTTACCTGCTTAATGATAATGAAATAACAAGGGAATAGCCCACACCTGTCCATGAAATAGCTTTTGAGTTGATAGTCCCATTACTTTTGGCCCCTTAAAAAGTGGAGGCACATATTGAAACTGTTGTAATTCCTACACTGTTCACCTGATTTGGATGTAATTACCCTCAAATTAAATCTGAAAGTCTGCAGTTAAAGCACATCTTGTTTATTTCATTTCAAAGCCATTGTGGTGGTGAATAAAGGCCAAAATCTGAAAATTCTGTCAATGTCCCAATATTTATGGACCTGACTGTATGTAGCCTGGAGTGCACTCATGAGTGTACACTAGTCCCAGTCACATTGTCCATAGTGTAATCCATAAAGAATAGTATCCTGGTGACAGCAGACTCTTGTGACAATGCGATATTTATTGATGTGTGCTGATTGGCTTCTCCCATGTATTATTACATGTATGTGTTAGTGTCTGGTTGCTCTGTGGGGGTAACTTATTTGGCAAACAAACAAACAAACAATTTTCAAAAAACAGTTTGCAAATTGATTTCTAAATTGGCTGAAGTAGTTGTTTTCTGTCTACTGAAAATGACCTGTGTTTCATCTGTATTTGCAACTTTTCTCGTTAGCTAAAATAAAACAATTTTTTATAATTGTGATAAAGTAGTTGGGAATTTGGTGAACAATTTACTCAGCTCATTATGAGTTAATGTCATGTATTAGCAAAAGGGAGAATGTATTTGAAGGATCGCTTAGAAGACACTGTGGACAAAATATGATGGTTTGTGAGGTTGGTTTTGCCTTAAAAAAATTGCTGCTTTAAGTAATGGCTAATTTGCCCACAACTTGCAACAATTTTTCGGCGATGGCATTAGGCCTAGACCTTGTTGATTTTGTACAAGCTTTCACATGCATAATGCCTATACTTGAAAAATCACTGTGATCTAAGTGTGCTTTACTGTAAGTTGGATGTCTGCTTGTTGTAATACTTGTGCAATTACTCAGGTAGGTTCTGTACTCATCTTGGTTCGTAATAACCCAAAATGAGTGTGATTTACTATAAGCATTACTTTTGTTGTTTTAAGGTGCAGTTTGGTTATTTAGAATCAATTTATTTATCCTCAAGAAGCAAGTCCTATATACAATATTTGTTAGTCTGAAAAATACTCATGAAAATCTGCAGGTCTAGATTCAGACATATTTTTCAGCTGATAGGGTGTATTTTTTTTACAAAGATGGAGATTTTTGGCAGATTGCCAATGATGGAGTTGGGTGGCTGAATTGTTTAGTGTTTCTATCAAGTTTGTTATTGTAATGATTTCTACTTTCCTGGAGTTGTATTGCAGATTTATTTTGATGTTACAGTTTTGTTGCTTCATTTCCTTAGTAGATTTATGGTTTTGAGTTTGTATAGAAGGATGTCTGTGATTCCATCTAAAATTCCAGGCATAAATGTTGTAAGCAAGATAATATTTTGCAACTACTTGCCACTTAGTGCCTTACTGCTTTGTTTAAATTATATTCCATATTCCATCAGTCAACATATTATATATATATATATTTATATATATATATGTATATATATAGTGACAAAAACACTGAGAGAATTATCTAAAGGAGGCAAAATTTCCCCATGTATTTAGCAGACCCTGAGTAGCAGCCTTGATTTCAGGCCACCTGTGAGAGGCTGATAAATGGTGTGGCAGTCTCCCTAGTCAGTCTCTTACTACCTGGGTAGCAGGCTGACTGACCTGTTGAGAGACATTGCTATGGCTCTATGTAAGTGCTGTATTTAAATCCTGTTTTGTGTGTGGTGAACATTAGCCTTTTGACCCATAGAGAGGCAGGACTCTGATTAGTTAGATTAGGACTGATTTTTATGATTTTGTTTATTTTGCTACATAAAACTAGCTGCAATTACTTGTATCAAGGCCCTGGACTGATATGATGCTGATTGGCTGCTTGCAGAGTGCAGCTGTTTACCCCAGTGTCTCTTTTTCTAGCTCCAAGCAGCCCCCTTCTGTCTCTCCACTCCACCAGTGTCTCTTCAGCTTCAGCCAGCCCCTTCTGTCACTCTAGCTCTCCCCAAGTGTATCTCTAGCCAAACCCCTTTTGTCTCTCCATCTCCCTGGTATCTCTCCAGGCAAACCCCTTCTGTCTCTATAGCCCACCACAGTATCTTTCCAGCCAATCCCCATGTGTCTCTCCAACCGCAGTGGCTCGCCAGCCAGTCCCCTTCTGTATCTCCAGTGAACCCACATCTGTCTTTCCATCCCCACACAATTTATCTCCATCCAGCCCCACAGTGTCTCTCTAGCTCCTGCACCATGCACCCTTCTAGCCCACATAATTACCTTCTTGTGGGTCTTCTGGCTGCCCCTCTTTATGCTGTGGCTCTTCTTTATGTTGTGGTTCCTCTGCTTTTTAGTGGTGAGGCATGACATTATGATGTCACAGATGCCTCAATGCAAATCTTCAGGCACTGCTGGCAGTTAGTTCAATAAAGTTTTTTTGTTTCCTAACACTCGCAATAAACAAAAAAAATATGGATTTATTTATCTGTGTGCCCCTTGTACTCCACTACCACTGGGCCTACTCCCTGGTACCACCCTGACAGCTGGCACCTGGAAGCCAATGTCTTCACTGCAACTGGTAGAAAGCAACTTATGATTTTAGACCATATCAATAAAATTTTATTAGGTTTAATACATTAGTCAATCCACCATTTTCATTTGTTTGTTCCAAATTATTTATTGGATATTTTAATGCAGTAGATATTATAAACTGGTCCTCTTACCAAATGCTTATTTACAAACATCAGTGCTACTACTATATATTAGCAATACAATTATTTGTATTTAAAATAAGCCTTTTTATATATTTATTAAATTTTATGTAGTTTAATTATATGCACAAATTATATATACAAACTATTTATGTTACTTGCTACTCAATATGTATAGGCAATATATTAATTGTTATCCAGTATGTTTATCCTTTAAAAAAAAAGACCTGACAGTAAAAAACAAAATATGTTTTTCAAATTGTCGTCTTCCAATTGTTGAAATACAAAATTGTAGAGGCAACCTGCGCCCTCCAGACTGCAGCTCAGTCCACACCCAGAGTGCACCACAACTCCAAATCTCGAAATAAAAACAAAACGGGTGGTTCAACACGCGCTGTCTTCCAAGAATATTCGAGAGTCCTTCTTGATTGGGACTGTCACTCCAGATGTAAAAAAGAAGAAAATACACAGCAAATTATGCTAATCTTGTGTTAGGGAACATTTCTGTTGATATGGAGTCTTTATTCCACGACTCACCTCCTTAATAAACAATGTGTTCCTATCAAGGTATCTTTGTGTTCAGAATTCCCTCATATCATATGTTTAGGCATATTCATGCATTCCCGTCAAGAACCCTTAGGTATACGAACTCACCTGGGAACAGGCATCAATGTCCACATAAAGGTATCTTTATTCGTAATAGCAAATGGTCCTTGGCAACCAAAACAATTCTTATCCAATATTAATCAAAAGAATAAGGATTTATTTATAAAAAGTAGTTCCCAGGGAACATAAACATAAATAACGGTACATATATAAAACACTGTCTCCACTAAAAATGAGTGATAGGCAAAGTAGCTAGAATTAAAAATAGAAAAAATACCAATAGTCTCAGTATAGACAAACACCAACACGGGTCTGACATAACGTCCTTCCTCAGGTGTTTGCCTATACTGAGACTATTGGTATTTTTTCTATTTTTAATTCTTCCAATTGTTGATCTTGATTTCTTCATAAGAAACTACAAACTTAGTCTTCCGGCTCGGGACATAGAGATGAGACCGGAAGGGGAGAATCGTGTTTGCAGCCGCCCTCACAGACTCACTTGCAGGAATGGGAAAGCATATGGGTATCATACCAGTCAGCAGAGCCTGATCAACTCTGCGTCACATATCATCAGGTAAATGGTAGGACACATTATACCCTGTACATCTTTGCTGGAGTATTACACAGAGAGACACCAATAGCAGTGATTACATGTGTATGGATATACCCAGATTATTAGAGATGTTTACCTAATAACTCATGAGAAACCATATCGTGGCCAAGGCACAGCTATATACAAAAGTCCTTTTGTTGGAAGCAAGTATCAGTTCAAATAGTGCACAGGCTTACCAAGAGTTTATCTCAAAACCGTGGGAAATAGGTTACTATTGTAACCACAGAGAGAAACAATATTTCTTTTATCCTACACCTGTGGCACAACACATATCTATTGCAATGTGAAAACGAGACTTTGGGGACCCCATCTTTACCTATATTCTAATTATTTTTAAATATTTCGTCACTATTTTATGTTGGTAGTTATTGTTATTTATTTTTCTATGTGTATGTTTTATTACATTTATACCAATAGGTTAAATCACTCTATGTTGATTGCATTTCAAAACCTATAGCAGCGCTCCACACCACACTAGTTCTTCCTTTATCAATAAATTTACAGAGGGTCAGCTCCTCAGTGGTAGCAGCAGCAAAGGTGAAGGAGTGTGAGACAGTGATAGCACAGATTATTATACATTTCAGTATAGCGCCTCCTTCTTTTTTTTGTTTTGTTTATTTTTCCAACTTAGTACCTCATTCAGAGCAGCTCGCAAAAAGCGAGTGCTCGCTCTGAATGAGGGAAGCCGCTTTTTTGTTTTTAGCCGGCCTCCTGGCCGCTTGCTAAGCTGTGTGGTGACCACCCACAGCTTTTGCGAGTGGCCAGGTGGTGGTCACGACCATCGGAACCATCGGGCTTGCGATGAGACCCTTGTGGTAGGGTCTCATCTGCCGCAAACGCCCCAGTGAGCTTCCTGCTCTAATAGAGCAGGAAGCTCACTACTGACATCACTCCACCCACAAATGGCAGGCGTTCCTTCAGGAATGCCTCCATTTGTCCAGCCACCCCCTTCCCCACCTACAAAACGGGACGAACTGTTGATCAACATCGACAGCCGCCCCGTTTGTAGCGAGCCCCTGAGTGAGTGAATTTCTCATCCGCTCCGGGGCTTGCGCACGCATGCGGCACGTGTGGAGTACCCCACCATCGATCCGCTTGCGAGTGCATAGCACTTGCGAGCAGGTCTGAATGAGGGACTTAGTCTTCCATCTTACAGTATTACAACTGTTAGGTTTTGGAGAGGTACACTGAAAAAAAATGGATTTACTATGGACCTCATGCAGAAATGTATGCAAACCTGATGGTTTGCATACATCTACGATGGTGGGGCACCTGTGCCCTGATTGACAGACTACATTTGTGGACAGGGTGGTGCCAGCCTACAGAAACCGGAAGTCTGTCTCCCCCATTTTCTGGGAGTGCTCAGGCCAGGGTCTGCTTCTTCGTAGAGTTCCTGGCTGCGGCAACGGAGCTGCGAGGGCCAATCTGAGTAACCTCAGGGTTGCTTAGATGGCCGATGGTGTTGTAGAAGATCCGATGCTGCATCTTAGGATACAGCACTTGGATCTGCAATGCTGTTGGGAGGCATCTTTTCTCCTCAGACGCCTCTTGCTGCATTAGCATATGTTAGCAAGGCTGCTACAGAGTCCATCTCTGAAACAGACCCTATGTTTGTTTATTCATGACCACTGTTTATATAATTTTGAAACCTGTTTTTAAAAAAATTGCTAGAAAAAAAAATGTAGGATCAGTTTTGTTTTTCATTTCAGCTTGACTGACACATACAGTAGCAAGAAAAATTGGAGAAAAGAACTCAATAAAGTGTGTATACTTTTATTTATTTAAATATTTAATTTCATACTAACAATGGGTTGGACGATAGCTTAAAAAAACACTATTTATAGTTGTGTTTAACATCAGATAAAATGTAATAATTGAAAACAAGTATTAATTATTCTGTTATACATGTAAAACATGTTTTCAACCTTTTTGTGCCCTCTGTAAGGGAAATAAGAGATTTGGAATGTCAAATTGAAACAAAACTAAATACTGTTCAGAAGATTCAAGTAACTTATACTACAAATAAGATTTCCTAGAAAGGGAAGTCCAGTGCCGAGAACAGCGTATATACCATCTGGTTCCACTGGAAAAGATGGTAAAAAAATGACTGCTCAACACAGCACTGTGCTTTGTCACTAGATTTCTTGGAAAGTCTCAACCATTCCTCCCCCTGCAACAATCTAAATTCACAACATCCTGCAGTAATACATCCTGAGGGTGGTTTTCAACACTGCACAGTATTGTCCAAAATTCATATTATGATAATTTTATTTTTAATAAATTATATTCCAATAAAATTTTGTCCCATAACAAGATAAATTAATGTACTATACATGTAATAAATGTACTGTCATTATAATTATTATTAGCAGAATTATAATAATAATAATAATAATAATAATAATAATAATTATTATTATTATTATTATTATTATTATTATTACCAATAATAATATACGTAATAAAATATGGAATTTTTTCCCATAACAAGATAAATTAATGTACTATACATGTAATAAATGCACTGTCATTATTATTAGTATTAGCACAATTATAATAATAATAATTGTTATTATTATTATTATTACCAATAATAATATATGTAATAAAATATGTAATATACATCTATCTACAGTATATATATATATATATATATATATATATAAAAATATATATTGTCTTAGCTACTCTACAAGGATCTACAGTATAGTCATGCTGTATCTTGCACAGATTAGAGTTCCTGTCAGGGACTCTACAGTTAGGATCTCCTCAGCCTTAAATGATGTATATCTATCTATCTATCTATCTATCTAGCGATCGATCGATCTATCTTACTGTAAGTCTGTCTATCTCTTTCTCTCTCTCTCTCTCTCTCTCTCTCTCATTCATTTTTTTGCTTTCTCTCTCTTCGGAAATAGGTTCATTTTGTTGATACTCTTATTGATCGGCTTGAGACATGCTGGCAGAAATGGTGAAAGCAATGATTAGCAGACAACACTTTAACATGTACTATAATAAAGCAGAGGGTCTGCTGTAATTAAAACCAAAAATAAAAAAACAACACCAAGATATCTCAAAGTAATAAGATGTGACGACTGTGACTTAGACAGGTATGGGAACACTCAGTGTGGCTGGTGGCTGAGATATGGCAAAATGTTAACATGTGATATGCAGCTTCAATATGGTAAGTCTATCCTGTAGAGTAGTAGCATGGAGAAGAAGTCCAGTATGCAAGCCAATTAATCAGAGCCAGGAGTCATTGAAATTCAAAGTCAGCCAGTAGTTAGAGCCAACAATCACTGAAATCCAAAGACAGTACTTGGACTAGATTTGGACATCAATCACCGATATATATCACAATTATTGACCTTGGGGCTTGATAGTTTGCAATTTGTTTTTCTGATGCAAGATGTCCAAAATTTTTAATGCACCTGTAATATGGACTCGAATATTACTCAGTGCTGCTGCTCATTATATAAAAACAAATTCACCTGCAGCCGTCTTTAGGGGGTACCCAAAATAAGCCCGTTACACAAAACACAGAGAATTTACAACAAAAATACAGTGCTGGTGAAATAAAAATAAAAAGTTTTAATCCAAACTAAACACATACGTATAATACCACAAAATTCTAAAATTACCGACTGGTATCCAAAAATATTATAATAAATAAAAATATCTAATTGATATAGCTGCCCATTTTAACCCTGCAGATGTTATTGCTTGGTAAGATTTAACATTTCTAATATTTCAAATTTTAAAATAACTATAACATTAGAATAGTTGATTTCTACAATTGTGTCTACATCACTTAATATTTGGCAATCGTGAGAGCAAATAAACAGCAATTAGCTTTGTAGCAATTGGTTGTTACAGTCCTGTCCTTAAGTTGGATACTAATAGACAATTTTAGTTAGTAAGGACAGTGTCTTGTTGTTAATTGCAATTATGTTGTTAAACTGAGCAGTATTTGAAACGTGTTGGTTAGCTTGTTGTAAGTTGCAATTATGTCCATAAGCTGAGCAGTCTCGTGGAAGGTTGGTGTAATTAGCATTTGCTGTTAGCCATGTACTGTATAAAGAAGCACTGTCTCCCAAAAAAAGGTGGGGTAGAGGATAAAGACAAAATTACTTGATTGTATGTCTTAGTTCTTGAACAGGAAAAAATAAATGGTTATTAATAGTAGCTGGCAAGCAGGGTTAGCTGGGTCCCTTTATTACAGCAGTGCACACTGTCCCCCTCCTAGCTGCTGGTATGATCCAAAGTGCAGCTTTAAACAGATATTTATCCTACAGTGGAATACAAAGTTTTTCTTGAATAGATTGTGCAAATAAGAAGGTGCTGCTAAGCCTCAGTGTAAAGGTGTGCATCCAAACAAACACCACAAATACAATAATAAGGAAACAATGACACTAAGACATAAAGCACAATTTCTTTGCCATAGATGATTAACACCCAAGGTGAAAACAAATGAATGAGGATTATTCACCATAAAGATCCTAGTTTAATTAGTCATAGAATCGATATTGCTGATGGACCACTATCCATATATAAAGTAATCGGTCCTTTGGAGATTGAAGGGGAATCCTCTTTGTTAAATCTGTAAAAGATTAGCGCCTCTCTTTCCTTCAGTATTAAACAACCATAGGGAGCCAGAGAGACACATAGGATCGACAATATAGTGCAGTAATCCTTTAAAACCATCAATATTTAATAAAGTAATGCATTTACAAATATATAAATAATCACAGCATATCACAAAAAATCTCCAAACATGGGACACTGCAACGTTACTGGAGTCCCAGATGTAGATAGGGAATGGAGTAGACTTGCTTCTGGATTGCCGGCCCTCCACAGTAACAGTGTTGTCCGTTCAAGCAGTCAGATGGAGATACTGCAGAACCTTGCTTAACGCATTTCAGACCCAGGTGGGTCCTTCGTCAAAAGCATAAGGTGGCTCTGCAGAACCTGCTATAAATACCTGAAGGCACAACCCGATTGGCTGTTCTTAATCACCGCCAAACGGTGACACGCACGCTATGTGCTGATCCACCCAGCTACGAAAGCCGCTGGTCCTCTATTCATAACTCAAATGACCAAACAACGCTCTCTCAACAGGTGGGTGTGTTCAGCGCGTGTGTCAGGTTGCCATGGAATCACAAGTCGCTTGTCCTCCATATGCATTCCATAGGGCAGAAAGTAATAAATCCAGCACATATTGTAGATCCACTGATAATGCCGGATGTCCCGTCTACTATGTAGTATAGGCGTCCATATCAATTATAAAATGTGAATTGTATAACAAATCCTCTAAGTGCCCATATGTAAATAACATAAAAAATTTATTAAAACATGTATAGGTCACAATAAAATTGCTAAAAATCATTATATACATAATAAAGAATATCATTATAGCAGTATAAAAATAGTAGCAGCCTAAGAAATAGATTGTGCAAATAGAGCCAGAATGATAAAAATCATATACAAAAAGAACCCAAATAGTGGAAATACATGCATTATCACAATAAATATATACAGAAATCGATCTCATGTGAGGAAGCATTTCAATTCAAATTCCCCATTTAGCTCCTTGGGAACAAGAGTTCTAAGCTCATAGATCCATTTCATCTCTGACTGTGAGAGACGTTTTTCCACATCTCTCGTTCGCCATTTTGGGAGGATTTGTTGAATCCCCCAAAAGTTCATTATATAGCATTCTCTGCAATTACTGTATGTAGCTTTTTGACATGTGCATAAACTGTGTGTGTCTCAAGGCCCTTACGTATATTGTATATATTATTTTTATTACCAGTTATTTATATAGCGCACACATATTCCGCAGTGCTTTACAGAGAATAGTTGGCTATTCAAACCAGTCCCTGCCCCAGTGGAGCTTACAATCTATGTCCCATACCACATGCTCACACACACATACACACTAGGGTTCATTTTTTGTTGGAGCCAATTAACCTACCAGAGTACCTGGTAGGAAACCCACGCAAGCACAGGGAGAATATATAAACTCTGCACAGTTTGGGCCGCGGTGGTAATTGAACCCATGACCTCAGTGCTCTGAGACAGTAATGCTAACCATTACACCGTCTGTGCTGCCCTATACGTTCAGCCAATCGTATCTTGAGACACCTTGTGGTCTTGCCCACATAAAAAAAGCCTGCATGCACATTCCAAAATATATACTACATTTTTAGAATTGCACGTTATAAATTATCGAATGGGATATTTTTTATTATTAACAGTAAATTCTATAATTTTACTAGTAGTGGATTTACTGTCTTAGACATCAGGCATAGCCCACATTGATGAAACCCTTTTGTATGGAAACTCTGCATGATTTCTCCTTCTATACTACTACTAACAAGTTCATCCTTTAATGACGGTGCTCTCCTATAGATAAACATTGGTCGGTCAGGTATTTCTTTTCCTATAATAGGATCTTGTTTAATAATTTCCGATTACTTCTTACTACATTCTCTATTTCTTTATGACAGGCATTAAATTGACTAATAAATACCCAATTAAAAGTATCATTATGTACTTTTTTCTTTTTTATCTGTAAGAGATCATCTCTTCCTATATTGTTGATTCTATCTCCAGCTTTAACAAGGGTATTGTTATGATAACCTTTCACTTTAAATCTTTCAGTCATCTCCTGTATTTGTTGCTCACATATTTCATCATCTGTACAATTTCTTTTTATACTTGAAAACTGACCAAAGAGAATATTTTCAATCCAGCTAGAATGGTGATGACTCGATCTTTCTATAAAACCATTTGAATCAGTCGTTTTTTTTTAAAGTTTTGGTGTTAACTTGCCCTTGTTTGATATAGATATTTAAATCTAAAAAAGAGACCTCCACTTTGCTAATGCAGAAGGTAAGATTGATGTTAATAGAATTAGAATTTACTGAATCAACAAGAAGAAATATACAAGATTGATGTCTGGTGCACTAATAGGGTCAGTATATTTCTATGTCTGGAATATTCTCTGGAGTAATCTTGAAACGTAAACTTTTATTTCTTATTCTTTAAAAAAGCATTGTCCAAAATAAGGCGAAATATAAAATAAAATCAAAAGTTTAAAGAAGAATGTGAATTAATATATAGTAAAGTATTTAAAGTGATTTCAAATTCCTCCCGTTGCCGGTCTTATCACGTATTTTAATTGTGTATTTCCGAATTATAGTTTTCTTATTAATAGCGGCATTAATATGTGGTTGATGGGCAGTTTTAAATTAAATATGCTGGGCATCAGTTATTCAATGACTGCATATATATTAGCAGCTCAGTTCTCACCTCAAGGAAGTTGCCACTCTTATTATTTGTATCATTATAACTGTTACAGTAACATATTGATGTTCTCAAGAAAAGTAACTATCTGTTATAATAACAAAGTTCTATTTTTATTTTATTTGTACTTTGTCCCAGTCAAAATGTATCTCCATTCTCACAGTTTCCCTGATATACAGAGTTAGCTAGCAGACATTGCAATTGTATAGTGCTGAATCCTCTCAGCTATCATAGCTGCTCTCATCAATGTAATTTATCCCTGCATAGCCCATGATCACTAAAGCTCCTGTGTACACTCAGTATTGGAATATACAACATAGTTAAGTGCTTAGACCGGTGGCAGCATGTGGAATGCTGATGCATATTTTCGCCAAGGGGCTGCTTTCTCAATGCAGTGCAACCCGAATGCCTGCCGTGTCTTACTCTTATACTGTCTAGGTAGATTCCATTTGTCAGTTCAAATTCTCCTATCCTACTCCTCTACTGATAGGTTGCCAGCTATTTCTTCATGTATTTGAGCATGCTGACGTCACGGAGTCCCCTATTCAGCGTCTCTTGGCTGTTATCTATTGTAAACTGATTTTAGCCAATTAGTGTATCAATTTAGTTTATTTATGTTCTTATCAGCTAACCCTAGTTATATTAATATGTACTTCTATATAAAATATAATTGTGGTTCATTAATTACACTGACCCATGAATAAAACATATTATGTTTGCGTGTCCTACTATGTTTGCATATTATTATATTAGTATGTTACCAATTATATCCTGATAAATATGGCTTGTTAATATACCTTCTTTCTTTTTTTGTGGTGACTTTTTAATGAAAGATTTTCAAATAACAAAATATATATTTAGATATATAAAGTTGTACAGACAGGAAATTGTAGTCCTCCTGTATAAAACATTACATGTGAAATAAAGCCAACATTACAATCAAAGATTATAGTGACTTGAAATTCTACGACATTAATTTCAAATGAATTTCAATATAGGACTAGATATAGACTAGATAACCTAAAGAAAGGGGGAAGAGCACGAAAATACAAGACACGACAAGAGGATAGAACAGAAGGGAGAGTGGGACATGGGAAAAATAAATATGCACTTTTATCATGAAAACAATTTGTGGATACTGTAGTTGTATAGAAAGAGAATATAGGTATTGAGCATTATACTTTAACACTGTCTTAAGGATTACAGCAAATGAATAAGTCAAGAAAATAGCATTTAAGAGTACCATAAAGAGGCACAAAATCACATTTCCAACAATATTTTTCTGTGTAGGAACCAATCAGTGTAGTGAAATACATAAAAAATGTGATCTTGTGTCTGGGACGGTAGAGTGTCATATATATATATATATATATATATATATACCCCATTTGTTATAAAATTTTATTACTCCATTTTCAATGTCTGGGATAGCAGACCATCTATCAAAGTAGAGGATTTGGAGAACTTTTTGCTGAACTTCAGCAAGGGAGGGAGATGAAGAAAGTATCCGGTGTTTTAGAATTACTTTCTTGGCTATGGTAAGGAAGATCGTTAGGAGAGGGATCAGACGTCTCTTCATTTCTCCAAGATCCCAGTTTTTGAAGTTTAAACAGAGACATGCTAGTTGGTCTAAATGTAATTTTAAAGAAAAACAGGAGTAGATATAAAATATCAATTTTATCCAGAATTTTCTGACCTTGTAACAGTCCCAGAAACAGTGCTAAAAATGAACATTACAGATATGACATTTTGTACATTGACCAGATTCTGAGGTAACCATGTTTTCTCTGTGCAGGGGCTATATATGCTCTGTATATAACTCGGATGTGAACCTCTTGTAAGTATGAGGATTGAAGAGTGCGTTGAGTGCTGTCATAATATAAAAATAAATCTTGAGATGTGGGCTCAAATGCAGTTTCATGACTCCAGAATGCACTCGTTTTGTCCCATAGGGGTGATAAAGAGATATTTGCTAGGGTGGAGTACAGTATAATAGTTTTGTCTTAAAAGGAGACATAGAAATCTGTTTAAGTAGTGAGACTAATTGGTCTATTAATACTTGAGGGGGAAGAGCCTGGAAGAGAGTTTGAACATAATGTCTCAATTGCAAATACATAAAAAAATCCTGATTAGGAATAAAATAAGTTTTTTGCAGGCTAGAAATGGGCATCACTATTCCTCCCAGATCAAATACTTTAGAGATGTTACTGAGACCTTTTTCAGACCAAATTTTTAATCTGTTGTTACACAAGGAAGAGGGGAAGGCAGGATTGCCCTAAAGGGGTAATAAAGTAGTATTAAGGTGGTTCCTATCAAGTTTCTTATATATGGATATCCATGTGTAATATGTATCCCAAAAGATTACATTATTTAGAACATGGGGTGGTATGTTCCTGGGTTTATTGTGAAGAAGTGCACCTGGGAGGAACAGGGCAAGAAGGGCATATTCCCGTGATAAGTCAGTATAAGTGGCTTTTTCTAGTAGCCAATCACACATATATTGAAAGAAGATAGACAGGGAAAAAGCTGTAAAGTCTGGAATTCCCAATTCTACTTTTGATCCAGCCAATTTTAGTTTAGACCACCTCCCGCTCCCACCACCCCAAAAACAGATTGGCGTAGGTGAGAGCGCAAGTGGACCCCATAGCCGACCTCCTTGTTTGTAAGTAGAAGCTGTTGTGAAATGTAAAATAATTTCTATGAAGAATAAAGGAATAAGTAATTTGATCTGGAAGTTGTTAAAATCATTCCTACTGTCCATTTCAAGAAAATATCTCACTGCTTCTAAACCATCTTGGTGTTTGATAGATGTCTAAAGTGATTTAACATCAATAGAGGGGAGTATATGGTGGTCTTCTAGTTTAATTCCATGTATTTTCTGCAGTACATCCCTTGTATCTTTTAAATATGATTGTAGAGTAAGAACATGGTCTCTCAGGTGAATATCCACAAATTTACTTCCTTGTTCCAACAGGCTACCTATAGCGACACTATAGGTCTTCTGGGTTTTTTTTTATATTCTTTTGCATCTTCGGAAGTGCATAAAAAGTAGGTACTTTAGGGGATTTTACTTGTAGGAATTCAGACTCAGTTTTCGTAATTGTACCTTCTTGAAGGGCTTCTTGTATCATCCAGTTACGCAAGGAATGAAAATTTTCAGTTGGATTAAATAGTAGTCTTGTATAGCAAGAAGTATCATTAAGCTGTCTGAGGATCTCTTTCACATACATTTCCTTTGGCCACAATGCCACATTGCCCCCTTTGTCGGATGGCTTAATAACTATATGTTTCCATTCTTGCATGGTTTTCAATGCTAGTTTCTCACTCTCCGTGATATTGTGACTCATGATGTAAGTCTGTTGACCTTTTTCCTGTAATTTATCCATATCTCTGGAAACCAATTCCATAAAAATCTGGACTTGTGCACATGTATTTTCCGGGAGGAAGAAGGTGGACTTCTTACATGTAGGGCTTACCCTCCCAATCCTGGGTGTAGTTGAGAATATTGATTCTTCTGCTAACTCCTCCAGAATATTAAGTGCCTCCTGGTTTTGTGCAGTATCCAGATTTGGTGTATTTGTAACCATATCTGTTGCTGATATATATTCCCCTGTTTACTGTGTGATAGGATGAATAAATTCTTTGTTCTTACTTTGATTGTGGAAAAAATTTGTCAGGAATAGATTCCTCCCAAACAGATGCAAACTTTTTCCCACAGAAAATGATTGAAGCTGGTCATGGGGGAAAAGTTAAGTCCCTTCTTCAATAAAGAAAGTTGTGCTGGTGAAAGGATCTCATCAGACAGATTAATAATCTTAAATTCATCCTTTTGTACCATTCCCACTATCTCTGTCTGTTGGTTCTCGACGATTGCTGTGGTGGTAGAGGTGGGTCCCAATTTAGGGTTCCTCTTCCTCTTCTTCCCCCTCCGCATTGTCCTCCTAATTGATACCTTCCTCTGGAATCTCTCACATCCTCTAAAAAAGAGACCACAGTGCTTGGGGAATTAGATCTAGAGTCTCTCCTCAAATCCAGATAATCTTCTGTCCCTGTGGAGTCAGCCTCTGATGAGGAGTAGTTGTACTTAGCCCTCTTTTGAAATATTTGTTTCGTTTGCTGATTCCATTTGAAAATTCTCCCCGATAAGAAGTCTCTCTTATCTCTAGAGAACTTATTTCATTCTATGATAGTCTTCTCAAAATTTTCCAGATCTTTCTTATGTTTGTCAGAACATCTCTGGAACTGTTGATCTTGTTCCCATTGTATCAATTTCTTCCCTAGCTCCTCTATTTCTTTCTCTAGTTCCTCTAATACTAAGAGATTATGTTTAATGAGTATTGTCATTAAATCCTGTGAACATTTTAGCAATCTGGACTCCCATTCTTTTTGAAGGTTATTGAAAATAGATTTAAGGAGGGGAAGATTTTGGGTCTCAGACCCCATGGGAAGATTTTATGTTTCTGATAGCTTTCTAAATTAGTCACGTCCCAACTGACCCTGAGTTGTTTGTGTAAAAGATATTTCAACTGCGAGAAATCCTCTTCCCAGTTGGCATTAGGGTTGTCATCCATTCTTGGTAGTGAAAAAATGCTATCCAGGTCTCAATGGGTCCTTCATTTGAAGGTCAGATCTTTCAAATTGAAGCTGGCCATATTGTATATACTGTCCCATTGAAGTGTTATGCAGATATCCTCTCACTTGTATTGTAGAGAATCAATATAAAGTTGTTGCCGTGCTGTCGTTATGAAGCTGAATGTACCTCAGTGTTATTACGAATGCAAAAATAAAGGGAAAGGGGCAAACAATGATGACTACGCACAGGCAAATAAGTGGGCTTTATAGTATATAATATTATTATTAGACCACCATTCCTTTTTACTAATTAGAATATATGGGGAAAGTAACAATATGTACATGGCAGTGGCGGTGCTCATTAGCGTTAAATACAATAGTAGAAAAGGCAAGAGAAAAAAAATACTCCAGGGTCTGAAACGTGTTATGCAAGGTGCTTCAGTATCTCCATCTGACTGGTTGAACGGACAACATTGCTACTGGCCGGCAATCCGGAAGCAAGTCTACTCCATTCCCTATCTACATCTGAGACTCCAGTAACGTTGCAGTGTCCCATGTTTGGAGATTTTTTGTGATATGCTGTGATTATTTATATATTTGTAAATGGATTACTTTATTAAATATATGGTTTTAAAGGAATACTGCACTATATTGTCGATCCTATGTGTCTCTCTGGCTCCCTATGGTTGTTCAAAACTGAAGGGAAGAGAGGCGATTATCTTTTACAGATTTAACAAGGAGGATTCCCCTTCAATCTCCAAAAGGACCGATTACTTTACTTACGGATAGTGGTGCATCAGCAATATACGTTCTATGATTAATTGAACTAGGATCGTTATGGTGAATAGTCCTCATTCATTTGTTTTCACCTTGGGTGTTAATTATCTATGGCAAATAAATTGCGCTTTATGTCTTAGTGTTATTGTTTCCTTATTATTGTATTTGTGGTGTTTGTTTGGATGCACACCTTTACACTGAGGCTTAGCAGCACCTTCTTATTTGCACAATCTATTCAAGAAAAACTTTGTATTCCACTGTAGGATAAATATCTGTTTAAAGCTGCACTTTGGATCATACCAGCAGCTAGGAGGGGGACAGTGTGCACTGCTGTAATAAAGGGACCCAGCTAACCCTGCTTGCCGGCTACTATTAATAACCATTTATTTTTTCCTGTTCACGAACTAAGACATACAAGTAATTTTGTCTTTGTCTTCTCCCTCCCTCCTTTTTTTTGGGAGACAGTGTTTCTTTATACAGTACATGGCTAACAGCAAATGCTAATTACACCAACCTTCCACGAGACTGCTCAGCTTATGGACATAATTGCAACTCACAACAAAAGCTATATTTTACTAACCAACACGTTTCAAATACTGCTCAGTTTAACAACATAATTGCAATTAACAACAAGACACTGTCCTTACTAACTAGAACTGTCTACTAGTATCCAACTTAAGGACAGGACTGTAACAACCAATTGCTACAAGGCTAATTGCTGCTTATTTGCTCTCACAATGACTGCCAAGACAGAATTCTAGAAATCAACTGTTCTAATATTATAGTCATTTGAAAAATTGCATTATTAGAAATGTTAAATCTTGCCTGGCAATAACATTTGGAGGATTACATTGGGTAGCTATATCAATTAGATATTTTTATTTATTATATTATTTTTGGATACTGGAAGGTAATTTTAGAATTTTGTGGTATTATATGCATGTGTTTAGTTTGGATTAAAACCTTTTATTTTTATTTAACCAGTGCTGTACTTTTGTTGTACTTTACCTGTAATATGGACCCGATGTAAGTGTTGATATCTCCAAGAATAATTTGCTCAATATTGTTGGATGAGGAACAATCTGGTGCTGCCCCAATGCTCAGCACAGATACTTAGAAGCTAAGAAGGCAGTCTCTAGGACCTGCCAGAGCTCGGAGAGAGGTCTGACCTCTGACATGCGCTACTGTGCATGTTCTGCATCTCCAAGCGTTTTCTTCCCTGGCATGCATGCTGATTAGATGTGACTCCAAGACTTCACAGCATACTAGCTGAGCCTCTACAAACACCGCAAGCACACTATATCACTATCACTATAGTGTGTGAGGATATTGCTAACAGCCGCCGGTACATTCAGTCATCTGGTGCACTACAACACCCAGCGATACCCTAAAGCTCCAGACTACATCTATATGCTACGATTAAACCTGTCATATATCTGTGTCTTATGCTACTTATTGTTCTACCTGGTTAAATAAACCTAAGAACTGGTTAAGCTGTACCACATAATGAGAATATCCTTTTTGTTAGAATTACCATCAAAGCAGCTTAATGAGGTTGAAAAATATCAAAACCGCAAATTACAGTTGCATGGGTATTGGATCTTTTTGTCATTGGAGCCTAATTGAGGAGTTTATACAATTAGTATTTTTTTTTTTAAATCTATCTTTCTACACTCTCAAAAATTATGGTTAAAATAAGCATTTTCACAGCTACAATTCAGACTTTGATCAATTCAATTTTCTATAAAATTGTTGCTCTGTCATTTGTAAATGTGAAAAAAATTAAATGTACAACACAAAAATAAAAAATAAAACAAATGAGCAAGTTAGTAAATGCAAATATTTCAATGATTTGATATAACACTAAGTTAATGAATCAGGGAAGTCTAAAACCATATGGGTTGCTATCAAGAGTTTTGTCTATTTTGAGAAAGTAAAACTGAGTATAGATATGTGGTTATATTTGGTCAACATATCAAATACTTCCACCTGATACATAGCATGTATAGGTCGGGTAAAGATGTGGCTTGGCATGTTTATGATGAAGAGTTTCATCATAAGCAGGACAGGCTACCTATAATAGACTTTGGTTGCAAAGATGTGGAGGTGTGGCTCGAGGTCACGCAGGGTTCTCACTTGCCTCCTACTGTGACGAACCAGCGACGCTAAATAGGTGCAGGCTGTCCAGCTCCCTCTACCGGCAGTAAGGGTAAGTGCTTTGCATTTAACTCTGCTCATTGTCCTTTTGGGCAACGATGTTGTTTTCGACACCTCTGCCTCAAATGTGGAGAGGGCCATCCTGCATCTGGCTGCTCAAAACTTGTTGCTGCCTCAGCATCCAGAAAGACAATCAGATCCGGGATTACTAGCTAAAGCTATTTCATCAGTTAACTTGGATGCCATGGCCAAGTGGTTGACATGGTTGCCAAACAAAGTTGAAGTGCAATTTTTGAGCAATGATTTTAAGTTTGGTTTCCGTATGCCAGTAAATTCTGTTGTGCCCATTGGTTCTCCTAGGAACCTCTGGTCAGTGAGAGAGCAGCGTCTCATCATTAAGGACAATGTCCTTAAGGAGGTGTGGCTGGTCCGCATGATTGGACCCTTCCCTGATTTGCTTCTAGCAGAAATAGTATTGTCCCCTCTTGGCGTTGTCCCCAAGAAGGTGCCAGAGTCTTTTAGGCTAATTCAACATCTATCTTACCCATCTTGCCAATCAGTTAATGATGCCATCCCGCAGGAACTTTGCTTGGTGACTTATCAATATTTCGAATGGGCGCTGGAGCTGGGACGGGCTCATGGTCCCGGTGCTTTGATTGATAAGGTAGACATTGAATGGGCTTTTCGTTTGCTGCCCTTGCACCCTGATTCATTGAGGTACATGAGTTTTCACTTGGATGATGGATACTACATAGACAAATGCTTGACTATGGGGTGTTCCGTGTCCTGTGCCTTTTTCGAAAAATTCAGCTCTTTTCTTCATTGGTGTGTAGAGGCTGGGTCCGGGTGTCATGGTATCGGGCATTATCTACTGTAGATGACTTTTTGTGTGTCGGTCCTGCTGATTCTCCTCATTGCGGTTACTTGCTGGATTCCATTCTGGCACTTTTTTCTTTTTTTGGGGTTCCGATTGCCCGCAATAAAACTTTAGGCCCTGTTACTCAACTATCCTACTTAGGTATCGAAATCAATACCTTGGACGGATGCTGCCGCCTGTCAGCGGACAAGATCCTAAAGTTGAAAAATGCCCTTCAGGTTTGCTTGGCCGCTGGGAAGGTAATGCTGCGTCAAGCTCAATCTCTTTTAGGCTTGCTGAACTTCACCTGCCGTGTTATTCCCATGGGTAGGGTTTTCTCCTGTAAACTGGAGATGGCTACTGCAGGAGTCCGTAGAGCACACAATTTTATTTGGCTCTCTCCAAAAATCAAAAGGCTCCTTCGGGTTCAGTTGTTACCTGGAAGGGGCTTGGTGTTCCGCCCCTTGGCCTGTCACGTTGTTTTCCAGAGGCCTTACCAAAGATCTGTTGCTGCTGGAACTGTTCTCAATCATGGTGGCGCTGGAACTGTGGGGTTGCAAGTTGCGCGATAGGAGCATTATCTTTAGATGCAATAACCTCAGAGTCGTGCACACTATTAACAGGCAACATGCCTCCTCACTGCCAGAATTGGATTTGCTTGCTCAGCTTGTATTGCGCTGCTTGCAATTTAACATTGTTGTCAAAGCGCTTCACATCCCGGGTTCAGAAAATAACATTGCCGATGCGCTTTCATGCTTCCAGTGGGACAGGTTTAAGGTTCTTGCACCCAAAGCTTATTTGGTTGGTGAGCTGTGCACGCCTTATGTTTGGGAGGTCTCGTAGAGCTGGCATGGAGGGCCTAGCTGAGCAATCCCTCGCTACTGCAATGCTGCAGTCCTATCACAAAGTGTGGACGGAATGGGAAACTTACCTCCAGCACCACAGACATAGAGGTGAGAGCAAGCATCGCTCAATGCTATCTTATATTTCGGGTCTCTGCCTCCAGTCGGTCTCGGGCGGTTGTCTCCCGGATTTTGGCTGGTATTTCTATTCACATTTTAAAGGGTGTCCTGACCTTACTAAGAGCTTTCTACTTATTAAAGCTCTGAAGGGTTGGGCACACTCCGCCCCTTGTCCGGTCCATAAGAGGCATCCAATCGATATCCCACTCTTGCTTACTAGCGGCGGTCCCTGTGGTTGTTGTTTTTAATTTTGAGGTTCACCTTTTCCTTATGGCGTTTTCCATGGATTTTCATGGCACCTTTGGTGTATTGGAGCTAGTTGCTCCTGCTAAATTAGCATTGCCCACCATGCTCCGCTCAGATGTATGTATCGGGGACAGTGCAGTGTTGTGCAAAATTAGGTGTTCTAAGGGCCATATTCAGATTGGATCACAAGGCTGTGTTTGCTCAGGTAATACTCTCTACTTTTCACAGTGGGATTCGTGAGGGATTTTTTTTTTTACCTGACTAGATTGACTTAATTCAGCCCAACCATACAGTTCCTCAGCAGGTTTTTGTTTTTACCTCTTGCCGAGTTTTTGTGTTTTTTTCCTGTACTACCCTCCCCCCCTTTTTCTCTCCACCCTGTTCCTCCCCTTTTATACCTGTTTTTTTCCCTTTTGTTCTCTACTGTTGTCAGGTTTATTATTAAAAGTAAAATTACTAAATTAAAAGTTTGTTATTTTTCACTCACTAATTTGGAACACTGGTTTTCTGATTGACTAAAATTAAAATGTTTTTTATTTTAATATAATTTAAAATTTAATTTAACTTACCCAAGTAACATTCTTTAATGCAATATTAATGTTCTTTCTAATTTCTCCCCCACCCTCTGTTATACAGTAGGTTTGATATTCGATGGTAAGGATCAGGGGCGTTTCGGTGCACTCAGCTTCTAGTAATTGTGGAGAAATACTGTACCACCCTATGGGGGCAGTATGGCCATCTCCGGAGGGGATTGGGAGAGTTCATGGTTTGTGCTTAGTACCCTAGTGTTAGGTTTTTGCATCCACTGGGTAGATACCACCCGCAATGCATTGTTGGGCTGCTCTGTTTAGAGACCGTCCTTTCTAGCCACCATACAATATTTTAAAATAAAATAAAATTCTTTAAAAAAATTAATAGCTGACATTATTAATTCCATTTCTGTCTCTGTGTATTTATTTTAGATAAGTTTTGGTTATGCATGATGATCACCACCCACAACACACCTCAGCTGTTACTAGGTTTCATTTTGCTTTAGAAGCCATTTGGGCACAAATGGCTCTTGACACATTCTCACATACAATAGTAAGTGATATGTAAATTATCCTGACCTATTGTGAAATGTCCAACCCCACTGTTTACAGCCCAAGCACTCCAGGGAGTATTTCCTTATTGTGAAAACTTTCTTAGAACTGAATGTGTTAAAATTGGGAAAGCCAAACTGGTTTGATACATAGACGTTTGAAAGGATTAATGCAATTTACCAGTTCCTGTTAAATGAGAGTTGTATTTACATTTTAAGAGACAGTTATATGCTATAGAAGTTTGTATTTTAGTAAAGCCAGCTGGTTTTGGGAAGAAATTTAGTTAGCTCCTTCGAAATATAAGATGTTTTTATTTGTATTCTGTGAGATGGTTTGATTGGTTAAGGGACACAGGGTGGGTTTTCGCCCGTGTGATATTGTGTGTTGGATAAAGACAAAAGACAATCCTGCATGTTCTGAAAATATATATCCTCTGCCTCTCTGATAGGTATGTACTTTCTGAAGAATACCTGTATGCTGTGGAGGAATTGTCTTTTTCAAGACAGTGAGCACCAAACATCTTGTCGTTAACCACTTAACTGATGAATTCTTTTTACAAAAACCGCTCCAAAATTGTTGGTTTCTTTTATGATTGAATTAGGTCAAGAACATAATTTTAAACTTATCCATCACTATTTTATTTGAAAATTTTTTTTTTAAAAAACACAGTATACCATAAAAATAGCAATTTTTATGTTATACTGTAGTGATGGTTGACAGCTCTACCATCGATGGTTCAACCATCATTAGAAGCCATAGATTGTTTAGCAATTGGTTGAGATCTGTGTAGACCACAACTGAAGATGTTTCCTAAACATCGATTGAGGACAACCATTGATGGTGCAACATTGACGGCCACCAACAATGGCTAACAACTTGTTTTCAGTCAGACCATCAATGGTTTGCAAACCATTGATGGTCAGTTGCCAGAGGCTCTGTGATATCTATTGATATATATCTGTAAAATATATATACAATCAGGTGCATAAATATTGGGACATTGACAGAATTTTCATATTTTGGCCTCTATTCACCACCACAATGGATTTGAAATGAAACAAACAAGATGTGCTTTAACTGCAGAAATTCAGATTTAATTTGAGGGTAATTACATCCAAATCAAGTGAACGGTGTAGGAATTACAATGGTTTCTATATGTGTCTCCCACTTTTTAAGGGGCTAAAAGTAATGGGACTATCAACTCAAAAGCTATTTCATGGACAGGTTTGGGCTATTCCCTCGTTATTTAATTATAAATTAAACAGGTAAAAGGTCTGGAGTTGATAATAGGTGTGACATTTGCATTTGGAATCAGTTGCTGTCGACTCTCAATATGAGATCCAAAGAGCTGTCACTATCAGTGAAGAAAGCCATCATTAGGCTGAAAAATCAAAACAAACCCATCAGAGAGATAGCAAAAACATTAGGTGTGGCCAAATCAACTGTTTGGAACATTCTTAAAAAGAAATAACGCACCGGAGAGCTCAGCAACACCAAAAGACCCGGAAGACCATGGAAAACAACTGTGGTGGATGACAGAAGAATTATTTCCCTGGTGAAGAAAAACCCCTTCACAACAGTTGGCCAAATCAAGAACACTCTCCAGGAGGTAGGTGTATATGTGTCAAAGTCAACAATCAAGAGAAGACTTCACAAGAGTGAATATAGAGGGTTCACCACAAGATGTAAACCATTGGTGAGCCACAAAAGCAGGAAGACTAGATTAGAGTTTGCCAAACAACATCTAAAAAAGCCATTACAGTTCTGGAACAACATCCTATGGACAGATGAGACAAAGATCAACTTGTACCAGAGTGATGGGAAGAGAAGAGTATGGAGAAGGAAAGGACCTGCTCATGATCCAAAACATACCACCTCATCAGTGAAGCATGGTGGTGGTAGTGTCATGGCATGGGCATGTATGGCTGCCAATGAAACTGGTTCCCTTGTATTTATTGATGATGTGACTGCTGACAAAGCAGCAGAATGAATTCTGAAGTGTTTCGGGCAATATTATATGCTCATATTCAGTCAAATGCTTCAGAACTCATTGGACGGTGCTTCACAGTGCAGATGGACAATACCCGAAGCATACTGCAAAAGCAACCAAGGAGTTTTTCAAGGCTAAAAAGTGGAATGTTATGCAATGGCCAAGTCAATCCCCTGACCTGAATCCAATTGAGCATGCATTTCACTTGATGAAGACAAAACTGAAGGGAAAATGCCCCAAGAACAAGCAGGAACTGAAGACATTTGCAGTAGAGGCCTGGCAGAACATCACCAGGGATGAAACCCAGCGTCTGGTGATGTCTATGCATTCCAGACTTCAGGCTGTAATTGCCTGCAAAGGATTTGCAAAAAAGTATTAAAAAGTGAAAGTTAGATTTAGGATTGTTTAGTTTGTCCCATTACTTTTGGCCCCTTAAAAAGTGGGAGGCACAAATAGAAACCGTTGTAATTCCTACAACGTTCACCTGATTTGGATGTAATTACCCTCAAATTAAATCTGAAAGTCTGCAGTTAAAGCAAATCTTGCTTGTTTCATTTCAAAGCCATTGTGGTGGTGAATAGAGGCCAAAATATGAAAATTCTGTCAATGTCCCAATATTTATGCACCTGACTGTGTGTATATATATATATATATATATATATATATATATATATATATACATACATACATACAGATATATAGTGTTTGATATATACGTATACATCACATCTATATATGTATATATATATCATACCAAATGGCAGCACTCCGGTATGAACGAATAAATGAATCAAAGTCACATAGCTTTGTGTAGCAATGTTTCAGCTTTTATTAGTGCTTTTCTCAAGCTTATTATATTTATATATATATATATAGATAAGGTACAAATAATGGCACCACGCCCCCACGTTGATTTCACTTATCCAGATATTATATGTAAAATGTTCTTTTTACAATACACCTCCCGTTGTAGCAGTGGCAGCCTCCAACTCTCCGATAGACCGTTGTTCAAAAAATCGCAGATAATTATGAAAGACAAAAAGGTGAGAGAACAAGCGCCTTATGGTGTAGTAATATGTGGGAACGTATTATATAGAAAGAGTAATCCAATATGCGTACCCCAAAATGGTGTATAAACAGTCATGTAGGCGGTATCTTTGAACGTATTTCCTTAGGTCACAATTCAATAATCTCTTTGGACATGGATCTCTTCAGGAGGGGTCACCACATAAGGAGTGTTAAACAGAAGAAGATCAATTTGCCCCTACAATCTTGGCAATAATCCGTTGGCCAAGTCAGTAATAACTGGGTCAATGTGCAGTTTGTTGATCTGTGCTGTCTCCAGGGTGCATAACGCTGCTGATGGATTTATATCTGTACATATATACCAAGCTTTTGGTCCAATATGAGATGCTACAAAGGCAGATATAACTTCAGACCCACAGACTATTTCAAGGCAGATATCGACCATGAGGATATAGTGCCGAGTGCTGCTTCTGTTACACCGATGTGTCTTCAGAAAAAAGGCTCCAGGTTCGCCAGCAGACCCAGGCTCTCTATTGTTTTGGATACATATATATGAGGACTGGGTACCCTTTAAAAAGATAAGCACAACTCTTTTTTACTTTTTATATGATGTATGTAATGTCTCCGCATACCTTATAAGTAAATAAAAATTAATGTTCAAATGTACTGACGAGAGATTGTCCATATCTAGCTTGCATACACTGAACATATACGCTCCATAGAGGGACGGAAAAAAGGTACTAGGAGTTACGTGGAGGATTACATACTACAGGCTATTAAACTAGCATTATCTGGTATGCAGCCTCTTTATGTAATTACTATATCCATTTTAAGGAAACACTACACTATATTACTTTCTTTTCTATGAGCTTATATAAGCTCTTTACAATGTGATCCAGCAGATGACATCCCACTTTATCCCTCCAGGGTGGACCACATACCCCTGGATATTCAGATAAGCTTTAAAGATTTTCATTTTGGTACGCACAACTATTTTTATGAACACCAATCACCATTTTTATTTTAAATACTACACTATTAGGCGTATGTCTTCTTGAACCTCTTTTTCAGAAACACTCCATCCGTCAGCCAAATGGACCCTAAGAGGACTGCTGCCGCCTTTCATTTAAGGATCAGTGACTATATAGATTTACGTTTCACCTAATATCACATTATCAATTTTATATCACGCTATTTCAACTCATTGTTGAGGGAATAAGCATTTACTGAGCACTGTCCCTACACACGTTCCACATATATACAAACACACACACATATATATATATATATATATATATATAAATAAATATACAGCTTGAGTCTCCCATATCCAAGTATTCCGAAATAAGGAATATTTTTATAATGACTGAATGACTGAGAAAGTGAAACCTTTGCTTTCTGATGGTTCAATGTACACAAACTTTGTTTAAAGCACAAATTATTAAGAATATAGTATAAAATAACCTTCAGGCTGTGTGTATAAGGTATATATAAAACATAAAATCATTCTGTGTTTAGATTTGGGTCCCATTCCCAAGATATTTCATTATTTTATGCAAATATTCCAAAATACGGAACATTCCAATATCCAAAATATCCCTGGTCTAAAAGCATTTTGGATATGGGAGACTCAACCTTTATATATATATATATATATATATATATATATATATATGCTTCATGTGTGTATGTGTATATAAATATATATATATATATATATATACACACACACGTATATATGTATGTATATATATATATATATATATATGTTGCAAATGTGTTAGGTGACCAGCGACTGACGTATACTGAAAAGTGTGTGAACATAAACCAGTGAAATATACAATACACAGTGAAAACTATATAATCACAATTTATTGTTATAAATTTTAAAAGAATATATATCTCTCTCTCTAAATCCTGTGCATACAAGCACGGATGATTCAAAATAACAGGTTACCACAATGTGCAAAAGAGTGCTAATAAATATAAAATACATTTCATACTCATAAATACATCTTAAAAACAATAGGAGTATATGAATTTAAATATTTAAAAAGCCAAACAGCACAAAGAGATCAGTGGATAAACCAAGTAAAGAGAATATTTTTAAAAATTCTTTAAAAAGTATAAAAACTTTTTCTAAGAATATAAATGGGAAATTTCTGCAAAAAGTGCTTATCTGTATAGTTCATTCAGTCATGAAGGCAGCTCTCCCACTATAAGCACTTTTTGCAGAAATTTCCCATTTATATTCTTAGAAAAAGTTTTTATACTTTTTAAAGAATTTTTAAAAACAGGGATTTAGTATGATACCAAACATGACATGTCCACTATATTCTAAACCTTAGATCTCACTTAAGTACATATTACATAATAATTATTTATTAAAAATACTTTTAATAACTCTGGTTATTAACTTATAGTGTGTGGGAACCATTTTATACATATCCATTTGCATATGTGCGTTTGTATATTGAAATAGGAAGTGTTCATATGTATGTATGTGAAAACTTTTTCTAAGAATATAAATGGGAAATTTCTGCAAAAAGTGCTTATCTGTATAGTTCATTCAGTCATGAAGGCAGCTCTCCCACTATAAGCACTTTTTGCAGAAATTTCCCATTTATATTCTTAGAAAAAGTTTTTATACTATTATTTTGAATCATCCGTGCTTGTATGCACAGGATTTAGAGAGAGAGATATATATTCTTTTAAAATTTATAACAATAAATTGTGATTATATAGTTTTCACTGTGTATTGTATATTTCACTGGTTTATGTTCACACACTTTTCACTATACATATATATATATATATATATATATATATATATATATATATATATAGATAGATATAGTGATAGATCTGAATCAATCTATTGCAATTAATCACCAGCCCAAGTTCATTAGTGTATGTCATAAATATAAATATTTTTATATAAATATATATAAAATTTATATATATATATATAAAACTGTTTCAAGTGCGTATGTGTATATATGTATATATATATATATATATACACACACATATGTATATATATATATATATATATATAAAACTTCCATGTGTGTATATATATATATATATATATATATATACATACACACATATATATATATACACACATATATATATATATATATATATATATGTATACACACATATATAGTGATAGATCTGAATCAATCTATTGTAATTAATCACCTGCCCAAGTTCATTATTGTATGTCAGACCCCTGCATTACAGAGTATACTTCTATTGATTCCTAATAGTCGCTAGTCGCTATTTAGCGTTGCAAGTCGCTTAAGAAAGAATTGCTTTCCAGTCCAATCGTGTGGTTCCAAAGCAGAAAAAGTTATTTATGTAAAGAAAAAGTAACCCGGTGGAAGATTTAACAATTAGAGTAAAAAGCAATCAATAATAGTATAGCCGATACATACACATGCGCACTGGTCCCAGTATACAGTCATCAATCCAGACATCTGTGATCATCAAAGAGGATGTCTGTACACTGGAGTCGGGTCACTGCTTATATACCTTACAGAGTTCTATATTAACAAAGGAACTAGTTTACAGGTTTCCACTGGTTTTTGCTTCTGGATTGTCTGATCATTGGTTGATTCATACGGTGTCATCAGGGGCATGGCTCAGTTCTCCAACAGCTTCTTTGTGTAGTTTCCCTCTTAAGAACTAGTTTAACTGGCTATAAACACTGCATACAGAGAATAGCATTCTAACTAATAACTCCCTATAATCCATAACTAGCGAACGCAAGATGCGAATCCTTTGCAGATAGAAACGGATGTCTGCAAATAAACAGGGATTTAGTATGATACCAAACATGACATGTCCACTATATTCTAAACCTTAGATCTCACTTAAGTACATATTACATAATAATTATTTATTAAAAATACTTTTAATAACTCTGGTTATTAACTTATAGTGTGTGGGAACCATTTTATACATATCCATTTGCATATGTGCGTTTGTATATTGAAATAGGAAGTGTTCATATGTATGTATGTGAATACGCATGTGAGCGTCTATGTGTACACATGTGGATACACATACGAGCATCTCTGTATACATATAAGTTTATGTGTGTGCGTTATGTACATCAGTGTATGTGTGTGTGGTGGATTTGCATTTGTGCGCATCAGATTGCGCTGACGCAAAGTAGCATTGAGGTTTACTCAACATCAGACTATAGATGACCAGATCGTCAGATAATAATTGCAAACGATCATAACCAATTATCTGACTTCGACACTCCGGAGATGGAATCAACAAGCTACCAGTTTTGTGTTCATGATTCATCTAACTGTATTACAGAAAAGCATACACTTTATAGGCGTATCTACAAAGAGGTTGATCTCAAACTGTGACATGCATAATTACAGGAAAATACAGGCATTCATTATTCTACAAGGTTAGTATTGGCAGTATATCAGTTTCTCCTTGTTCTCCTTGTTTTTCGTTATCCCTTATCTTAGAATACATACATGGGAGTATGTATAGAATACACATACTTTTTATGCTTATCTTAGAAGTAGAACAAATCTGCTGAATTCAAATATTTAATTTGCAACACTATTAATCAATTTGGCTACAGCTTCTATATTGTGAACATACTATACATTGAGTCTAAATATTGCTACTGCTTCAGCTCTTCATATAAAACTATATATACAGTTACTCAGCTTAATACTTGTGATAACTTAAAGTTTTAAAGCTAAAATTAAACTTATAACAAAGCAAAGCAAAATATACATTTCCACAAGCCTTTGTCAGGCTTGGGGCCTAGGAACATGTATCTATTCACAATATCAAATTACTCCAACTTCCCTCGGAAGAAGACTTTGCAATCGGAGACATATATTTAGGTGTCCGTCCCATGAATTTTCACTGAAATAAATGTACTCATCAGGATTCGGAATAAACTTTCAAATCTGGGCACAATAGCCTCCTGGTATATTTGTAAACAGTGGTTACCTGTATCAAGATAAAGGACTGGAGTAGAAGAAAACACCTGACAATGTATGGTAGTTACTTGTTTCTGTAAGATTGATACATAGTACACCATATCTGCAGTTGACCTTAATTATGATTTTCTTAACACACTGGAGAAAATAATTTTCTTAATCATCTTAATTACCTTGGCCATTGTCTTTGCATCTGCCCTCCAACATGCCTCCCCTTCCTGCTAGTGACTGATGAGGCTCATACAAGAGGACATCACATTCGGAACATTTGGGCAGTGGTATAAAATCAATTTGTATCCTTTGTAAGGGACACCGAATCTGGGGAGTACTTTTCAAAGGAGTTGGGACAGTCTTACCCAGATTGTCCAATGCACATATTAGACACCTTGTTATACAGGCCTTTGCTGTCTGTGAAAAACCCAGAGCTATCCAAATAATGGTTGGTAATAGCCACCATTGTATCCTTCCCCAAGTGCACCTCGTCATGTATTATCTGGGCCATAACTGGATAAAGTGTTTTTGGTAGACCTAAACTTTGACCTTCCCCCAGCACCATTTATCTTTAGCTCATAGCTTTGCTTTTAGTTCCTAGCTTTGCTTTTCTCAGCCTCTGAAGCTTGTATCTGGAGCTTTGTGAGGGTTCTTAAGTCAATCTTGGGGGCGGGATCTACCACATAAGTGGGTTGCCCTTAGGAGCAGTGACTTATGGCAGCAGCACATGCGGCCTGGTCTACCAGTCTATTGTCTTCTGCTTCAGGTGTAGTCTCTGAAGTGTACTCTTATTTTTATCACTACAAGACTTTGGGATAACTGGAATGCAGTAGACAGTGTCTGACGTAGCCAACATACCTTGTGTATGGAACTCCATCTTCAAAAGAAACATTTGAAAAGTTAGATAAGGGCAATGCTTCCTACTTCATTAGTTCAATACAATCATGATCAGGAAAATAAAAAGTTTGTATATTTTCAGTGTCCTCCTTGACACTATCACTATTTACTTGTATATTATCACTATACTCTCCCATCTTTTGAAACCTGCAAAAGAAATGATGACACAGGGTTTCAACATTGTACCTTTAAGAGTGACATTACTTGTACAACAAAGCTACTTCGTATTTTGTTAGCTTAACAATAGATAAATGCTTTCCTTAAAGTTTAGATTTTATGTGATATTCTAAGAGTTAAGGGGTGTCCTAACACTGTCAGCACTTAACAGTGTCTAGGTGACAAAAGTTTCCATGTGATTGTTCAATGACCCCCTGAGCATGTGAGTCCGACTCATGACTAAACAGTATAAATGGCATACTATAATCAGTTAAACCAATGCTGATGCATTCACAATAACTTGTATTACAACATAATAAACTTCAATTTATTTATATGTTAATGTAAGGGGATTCTGTTGTAACAATCCCTTATTTGCATTATACAAAAGTTATAATTTATTTACATAAAGTATTCATTCCTTATAATATGTAAATAAGCTTAAAAATGCTTTAAGCTGTTTGGACATCTGCTTTCTGAATTACACTGATATACGATGTCCTAAAAAATCAACTTTTTGTCTGTATGGATTGCAATTTATCTTTAAATACTTTATAATTTTGTTTTACTTGTGCAGAATACTCAATAATACTATTGTTTCATGTAAACAATTTTGCTCTGAATTAACACTAAATTGTCCTCATATCGTATAAAGATTATGATTGCACTGGCAAACAACCAATCCCTTCAACATTAAGACTTGCAGTATACCCTTGTTGCAATTTAGACTAAACATACTGCTTCTTTTATTAGGGACTAAAGGCAGTAAAACACTATGAGGTGGGTGGTATGTCATTCAACAAGGTGTGCAGATTAGGTATCATTAGTTTATTAAACCTGTAACCTTCTATTAATCTCTATTAAATTATGAATTATCTTAAAGAAGGGCGATCCATCTGCATTTGGGGTGTTCCGTTTATTAAGGAACAAGGTTTTCAACTGAAACAGCATTCCCTAAATACCCCTACTTTCATGTAACCTTCTGCTGGTTACTTGATCTGATCTTAGAGGGTATTGTTTAACTGGCCACACATGTTAGTATTAAGTTTAATTTAAATGGGCAGAACCTTATATCTATTTTACTTTGTGTCCATAACATATCAGGGACTCTAGCAAACATCTCATTTCAGTATAGACTTTTCAATGTTAACAACATTAATGAGATCTATTGATACATGTTACTTGTAACAAAGGCTATTGTTCTAAGAAGTGTTGGTTTGGAAGCTAACATCACTTCCCCATCTTTGTATTCTATTGTGGCATTTAATCCTGACAATAGATCTGCCTGTAAAAGATTAGGGCAGGCAGTCATCTGAGACTATTACACCATTATTTACAACAATCTGCAATGGATTTGTCTTTTGTAAATACTGTATTGGACCATCCAGGCCAGTGGCCGGGACTACAGAGGAGGTCAAATGTTCTGGTGAGATTAATTTGAACTGAATAATATTTTTAGCAGCCCCAGATAAACACAATATATTGCGGAACTCTACTACTGGTCATATTGAGAGGTAGATGATTCTGAGGGCTACAGTATCTACTATTAATCTGAAATATTTTAACACATTTGTGAAATCTACCTTTTGCAATTTGTACATGCACTTATCTTTACATTTAAAATCATAAACAATTTAGCACTCTTCACAATTTAATTAATTTCTATGTATTTTTCTTCTTCTAATTTTTGGTATCTTTTCTGGAATCAGTATATGATACCTTTAGTTTACAAACTGTACAATTTACAGCACCACAATTCAAATCATCACATGCTGTACAGTCTATATTGGGCATACAGTAGCTACTTATTTTTAGCAATATTCTTTACTGAACAATTTAGACCTACTGGCCTTATAGATGTTACTTCAAAATAATCCCTAAAGTTACATACAATTAATTTCTTATGACTCTTTCTTTAACAAGATCTGGTTTAAAACTTGTAGTTAGTTCAAAGTTACTCTTTATGCAGGAGCCATGTAACTTATGTATCTGTTGTAATTTTTAATCGGATCAAGTGTGCCATTTCCATTTCTTCTGTCGCCCCAGGACCTAACACTGTACTTATAATATCCATGGGGGTTTGACAGCTGGACAAATGTTTGCTATCGCCATTTCCCATATCTGTGTGTTCTATAAACCCCTATCCTGTAAGTTTTACCAAAACTCTAATCTGTACCCGGTAGGTTTTCCAAAACTCTACCCGGTAGGTTTACCAAAACTCTACTCAGTACGTGGTATGTTTACCAAAACTATACGCAGTAGGTTTTTATCAAAACTCTACTCTGTATTGTGAGGTACTTCTATTTAGAGGAAGAAACCATACACAGATTCCTTTGTATACTTTCTGTTTTTAAAGTGGGTCTCCTTAGTAATTCAGGGCACACTATGACCATACCTTTGAGATATAGATTGATTGGCAAAGTTGTTATAAACAAATCCCACAATTTTCCTAGTCTGGAGATAAGCTCCACCATTATGGCAATCTACCAACCAGCAAAAGGCATCTCTATTTCTATGCACTCTGTCACCGGAGGTGTAAAGATCACAAGATGTATCAAGGGACAATACTTATGCTAATCAGGGAAACAAATTAAACACAGACTGGGAGACTGTTAAACACAATAACACATTTGTTCATATTCAAATCTATAAGGATTACAATCTGTATACATTTTTAAAGATTCATTGGCCATGTCATTTCATAAAATAAAACCCAAAACTTAAAATAAAAACAAAACAAGAGTTTGAGATACAGATTTCTGTACCTTAATCCTCAGGCAGACACGGGAGTTTCCCAAAAAAGTGCAGTCCAGTTTGAGCAAAATTACAAATCCCGGGTTGATAGCTAGAATCCACTGTCCTGGTCACTCCCGACGTGTCCGCCCTCAGATCAGTGAAGGAAATCTCGATACGGGAACCTCCAAGTGATAGATCTGAATCAATCTATTGTAATTAATCACCAGCCCAAGTTCATTAGTGTATGTCAGACCCCTGCATTACAGAGTATACTCCGGAGATGGATTCAACACGCTACCAGTTTTGGGCGGAATTCAATTGATTACGCGGTCCAGATCTCCCGTCTAAAGTAACAGGAGATCGCGGGCTGCTATTCAATTGCTGCCATTCTTCACGCTGATCGCACCCATAGAGGTCAGGTTTAGCCACGTAAAGCAGCTAAACCCGACCAAAGTGCTGGGCGCGATCGCAAAAAGTGATGTTTGGGCGCCCAAACATGTCACTTTTCGCACATTTCAGCTCTCATCCCCCTGGGGCTGCGAGCTGAAATGTAGCGCTTGGCAGCTGATCGTGCCCGACAGGAGCAAGAATAGAATAGCTCCGTTGGGCGCAATAGGGGCTGGAATTAATTGAATTCCGCCCTATGTGTTCATGATTCATCTAACTAACTGTATTATAGAAAAGCATACACTTTATAAGCATATCTACAAAGAGGTTGATCTCAAACTGTGACTTGCATATTTACAGGAAAAATACAGGCATTCATTATTCTGCAAGGTTAGTATTGGCAGTACATCAGTTTCTCCTTGTTTCTCATTATCCCTTATCTTAGAATACATACATGGGAGTATAGAATACAGATTCTATTCAAGCTTATCTCAGAAGTAGAACACATCTGCAGAAGTCAAGGTTCTTCAGCTCAAAGATCTGCAGAGATCATCGTGTGTAATATTACACATTTAAAGCTATGAATATTTAAAGGCACAAACCATCTTGTGACGAGATGGAGTCTTATGTGGACAGCCCAATGACAGATTTATCAATACACACACACATATATACTGTACAAATAACAATCTACTGCCTGACCACTGTGACCAGCAGTGATCAGGACAGAGGTGGAGCTTGAGCAGGGAGGTGGTACATACGGACAGCCAAGCCAGAAGAAGGACTGGGAGGGAGGAAGGTATCAGGTGCCCGGCCTGGGGACAGAAGCAGCCACCAAGATTGCAGGAGGTGGCTGGCTAGGGACACAGAAGCAGCCACTTCCAATATATAACATCAATGAACCAATAATAATCCAAGTTATATTGCTTCAACAATTCCAGCCAACATATCAATCTATTATATGCTAAATTTAGTGTTTAGATTTTTTAGTGATTGTTTTATGTATATGTGAATAAATTTGTATATTTATAGATTCAGACTATGTTGATTTATGCTTGCACATCCAACATACTCCTTTATTTAACATCTTTTCTACAATATCTGATTCAACTAAAAAAATATCCGGCCCAGATGAGGATGGCAAGTGCAATACTTTCTTTAACGAGAATATTTTAGCGTTATGCAACTAGTGAAACTTTTTTTCTGCCATGCTTTCTTCCTCCTCTCCCTTTCTTAATCCAAAATCTATGTTAATTTCTGAGTAGCAAATTCACCCAGAAACTTGTATTATTTTGAATATCTTCTTGGATGAGTTTCATCTTTGTTATTTCTAAAAATTCCCTTCATTTTGGTTTTGCTCCCAGTTTACAAAAACATTGTTTTTGTTTATTACAATTTGAAGTTAAAATATCAGTATTTTTGTCTCCTTACCATTATGTTGGAACTAGCTATCATTTCTAATTAGAAAAATTATATCTTTCATAGAATCTAATTTCTTTTAGAGTCAATCTAACTTTATGGAGTGTGAATGATCCCCATGATTTATTGTTTCTTCTTGTGTAGCATTTCCATATCTCTCATTAAAAATAATTTTTTGGACATATTATTTCTAGACACCTAATTTTTCATAGAGGAGAATAAAATAAATTTGGAGAATTCTTGAAACTTTTATGTGAAATTCTAACTCTTGAAGAACTATCTATATTGTACAGTAGAACTATTTTTCTTAGGAAAGGTTCTCCATTTACCTGCTTCATAATCTATTTATTTCTCTGTTGAGCTTCCTATTTTTAGTTTCTGCTAACTTTGTCTCATAGTGCTTCATCATATTAATTTTAATATCTCTATCCTTGAATTGTGAATCTTCTTTAAAAAGTTTATACATTTTTGAATATTTTCTTTTAGAGATGCCTGCAAACCCCTGTGTTTTGGTTATAAATCTTTTACACGTTTTGGGTTTTGTTTTGGTAAAAATACCCTCAAATGTTTTGGTTATGTATTTCTTTAAAAAATTATAAAATAGCTAATATCATGTAATTTGCAATTTTTTGGTCCCTACAGTATTATTAACATCAATAATATTAATTTCCTATAATGTTCAGTCAATTTTGATTACTTCACAGCTTACAAGATTGCTTTCACCAATATTGGCCAAAGTGTGCAGATAGCAGGCTGGTTAACTAAGCAAAAGAGCAGTGGCAAAAACACATGGCTGTTTAAAGCATATAGCACATCTATGAAACATAGTGGCACAGCAGTGGCAGACAGGATGGCAGTTTAATAAACTATACAACAAGTAAAAGCCTAGTAGAAAATATATTATTACCAACACAATTCTCCAACCAGCAAATCAAAGGCCACAGGACAATAGTAGAAATTGTTAACTATAGAAAGTAGAAATAAAGTACAAATTACAAAATAGAAGTTGATAAATAGTTACTAAGTTAACAACCCTCTCCAAGCAGCAAATCACAGGTCCCAGGTCAGTACAGGTAACTAGAGGTGGAGGATTAATATAGTGGAAGTTAGGTAAAGTATTGATTGATTATTAGTTGTAACTATACTGTAAATAAAAGTAAATCAGAGACATGGAAAAAAATATTTAAAAAAACAGGCATCCAAATGTGAGTTTGCAAACACACTGAATCCAACCAGCAAAGCACAGGCATCAGGACAATAGAAATTGATAATTGGAGAAAGAAGAAAGTACAGAGTTCATATTTGTATGGAGAATTTTGGTCACTTTGATACTTTCTATTAGATAAGAGTAATGTTTAGAGCTGCAAATATTTGTTTGACATTACATGGTATATAGTAAAAAAGACAAGCGCTCTTAGCAGTTTTGAGTGGGAGGTTTTGATGTAGGGGGAAGAGTATGGGGGTTTAAGGAAAGGGGCAGCCTGATGACATGAGTGGTCCTAAATTCACGTGTTGCTATGTCAAATGATAAGATATGTACACATACAAACACCCAAAAGAGGGATATATATGTGTGCAGATACCACCTGCGCACCCACCCTCATATATGTGTGAATCTTGTTGATTAGTCATGTGATTAGATATGGTACTATTGAGCTAGTATCGGCAATGATAACCAGAGATAAATTATCTGGAGAATATTGTATCCTATATTACATCCTATAATGCTGCATTGTCTGCCTCTGCTAGCAGTAAATTAGCAGCTAGCAGTAAATGGTAAAAGGAAAGGTAAAATAACTGCTTTAATAGATGTTTAATGGGCATAGTTATCACAGTCCACATCTCATGTTTTGTTGCCACTCAAGGTGGTGTTGGGCTTTCTGGGTTCCACATAAACTTGTCAAAGAGAAATGTGGAGAGACCAGGGTGCATAGAGAACCTTTATAATAGTGTGATTAGTGTATATGATAATAAATGGTTGTTTATTAATAATATGTTGATAAAAACAGAATGATGTTGACAGAGCAAACATTGGCATCATAGGGACAATAAGTAAATAAATAACAATAATGTCAGTTATACGTATTAAAATGCATATTTAAATGAATATACAGATGTGTCCTTGCTTATCTATATGTAATTCGCCATGCACCGTAATATGTCTGGCGTGAGTAAGCCACCAGGTCCCAAGCAACTCTGTGAGCAACAGGCTTTTTTTCCCTAAAATGCATCTTAGTTGCAATGTGATATGGCTATGATGCACCAAGAGACTGCAATGATTAATGTCATATGCAACACATATCAGTGTGTAACTGAGTTTCTATGCAGAATCTGATGTGGAAAAAAGCTGTGGCCACTGCATCGTAGCAATTCGCCTGCTGATTGAGAGAATAAGTCATACACAGATATACAAGTGATGCATATCATATTAATCAGAACAGTTTTCTGGTGTCTCCTAGTCGCATTTTTGGCAAAAAATATGCCCAATGCTAGCAGAGTCTGATGGGACCAGGCACACTGAGAGGGCTGTTTGGCACGACTACAGTAAAGAGAAGTGAGGACATATCTGTAGTGCAATTGCTGCTAATACTTAAACATAAATACACATAAAAATTTGTATTAAAAGTGTTAAAAATTGTGCAGATGTACAGTATAAACACTTCTTGAAAGCTGGTGGATAACCTATGATATTATAAGAGTTCAATGTAAGTCCTTGGATAACACCTTGGGCAAAAAAAATGTTTTTCCTTGGTGCTGACCTCTTAGATCCCCCCCCCCCAAAAAAAACAAATAAAATCTGTTATCTGGAGTCAAAATAATGGAGTCTATAAAGTAGTAGTATATTAGAGAGATAGAAGTATAAAAAAAAAAGGTACTTCTTGGTTATTATCTACACACAGAGAAATAAAAAGTGTTCCAACAGTACTTGCGGATTATTAGCATGTAAGCCCGCAATTACACCAACATGACCTCACTGAACATAGACTATGTGAGAATGCCTGCTACAGCTCAGATACTCCCCTTCTGTTGCAAATATAAATGTGATTTAGGTACATAGAACTTTGCATCACCCTTACTTGGGTACATTGGTTTTTGGAACATGCACAGAGCAAAAACGTAGAAAATCTACTCCACAAACAGACACTTCACTTTGCATCGGCCACAAAGTGTTATGGCTTCTTTAATGTAGATAATAACTAAGGAACTAAGAATTGTCCGCACAGACACTTATAGTATTTATTATATCCTTCCCCAATTAGTTGCTTATTCTTTTATATTAAAGTTACAAAAAGGAGGTGCACCCAGGAACAAATCAATATATACACACAAAGAAAGAAAAACTGTTCCAACAAGGGACACTCATGGATTATTAGCATGTAAAAAATTCAGGATTCTCTATTGTGTACACCCAAGAAAATATCAAAAATAATAAAAAAATAACCTTTAATTCATCTTTTAAAATCCTAAGGCCAGCGAAATATAAAGTGCAAAATAGTGTTAAAGTGCTATTATGTGAGACCATACTAACAATTCATTAAAATATTGTTTCCACTCTCAATCCTGTACTATTTCTTTATATACAATATTCACTGCAGTCCTCCAATTTGGTGTTGATTATGACAGGATGCTGATGTTTAAATACATAGTGGTATCACCACTCCTATGTGTTCGGGTGATGATTGTCTTGTAATCATCCAGAATTTTGGCACCTATATCCTGGTTTTCCCTATGGTACCACAACTACATTCAATATTGACAATTATTTTTGGCAAATTCTCCTCGGTAGTTCTTAAATCCTGAATCATCCACAAATATTAAGTTAAGTAACCCGGTATATAGTATACTTAACTTAATATTTTTGGATGATTCTGCTTAAAGGGGTGAATGAGCCATATTATGATAAATTAAATCTACATGCTAGATCTAAGTGGAAAAAGTGATTAGATATACTGAGAAATATTGTATATGGATGAGAAACGCATTATGACAAATGGCAAATAGATCAATACAATTTGGGGCACATTTGGAAGAGGATACATTAAGAAAGCACCGATGAGAGATACTATGTAGAACAAATAACCAATATTATATGCGAGACAGGGAGTGTTTCTTGTAATAGAACACATTGCAGTGCATACAGATAATATACCATGAGAAATGGAATCGATATGTTATACACACAAAGGAGTAGCATGCAGCCATAGCACCTAGAGAATGTCATAGATCCTCCCCCTCCCTTTTCTGAACTGTGCCAGTGGGGTATGGCCAGCCTGCTGGGAATACTGAAGTGAAGAGAAAACAGCAAACAGTGGCAATATCACGCTGGGCATTGAGGTCCAATTGGGGGAATAGAATCTGACATTAAGGGGTAGCTGCTTTGGTACTGCTTTTATTTATTTATAGCACCTAGGATCTGACTTTTATTTCCTTTGAATCATTGTTATTAGTCAGTAGAAGAGATAGTAATATATATTCTTAGCATTTAACTTAAATTGAAAGAATATATGTGCAAAAATGAAATTACACAGGGTGCATATATTATGACTGCAATTACTACCCCAAGCAGCTTCAACTGGAGTGGGAACACCTATGTGAAGCTCCCTTCTCAGCTATGCTCCTACTGTACTTTGTAAATATACATTGCACCTATATTAAATTATTAATGTGACTAGACTGCTAATAATCATGTTCTGTCTACCACCATTATTATTATTTCAGGTCTCCTAATATTTTTAAAAGATCTTTCAAAAAGCACTTTTCATGCCTGGAAAAACCTAATTACTTTAAATAGCAAAGCAGTGACTTTTTTTTAATCTCATAATTTATAATTGAAGTTTAGGACTTTACCTCAGATGTGTCACTTTTAAGTCCATTGAAATACAATGAATGAATGAGAATAGAAGGAGGGAGGGTTCAAACAGGGGAAGGGGAGAGGAAAGTGACGATCTGAGAGGGGAGCTGTCAGAAGCCAATAAGAAAGGAGAGGTGAGGGGCAAAGCGAATCAGAAAGGGACAGTGACAGAAGCCAATATGAAAGGAGAGGGGAGGGGCAAAGAGTCAATCAGAGAGGTGTGGTGACCAAAGCCAATAAGAAAGGAGTGGACAGGGGCAAATAGCTGATCACAGGCTAGAGATCAGAGGGAATTAAAGAGGTGAGAAGTGAATGTAATCAATCTGACAGGTAAGGGGAGGTGATAGAAGGTGATCACAGAGGAGGGTGGGCTGGAGGGAAGGCAATCTGGGCAACTTGAGGTAGCATGAAATGTAGAAACGGATCTCAGATCCATAACTTATTTAGGATATAGAACAAACAAATGAGATAAAACTAACAGGTGGCCGTCATACTGTGCAGCGCCCCATGAATTCCGGAACCCTGGATAGCACCATCTGTCCATTTTGGCACCCGCAGCTCATGCTCCACCAGAACCACCCTCGCTACTCCCCTGCATTCACAGTATACAGGTGTGAGGCAGTTGAATTAGGGATTACCAACCCCAATTGGTGGAATCTTGTAGTGGCTTCCTACAAATAGTACCATTATAATTGGGATAGGATTTAAGAACTACCGAGGAGAATTTGCCCAGAAAGTAATTGTCAACATTGAATGTAGTTATGGTACCATAGGGAAAACCAGGATATAGGTGCCACAATTCTGGATGAATACAAGACAGTCATCACCCAAACACATAGGAGTGGTGATGCCACTATTACTGTATATGTATTTAAACTAGAGATGTTCGGGTTCGGTTTTATTTGGTTCTTATCGCCAAATTAGCGCAAGTTCAGATTATTTTGGATTTATCTTATTGGCTATCCAAAACACGTGACAGCCGGACAGCCAATATGATGTTGTTTATGAGAACCGAACATATCCGAGTTAAGAGTAAAACCAAACCGCACATCTCTAATTTAAACGTCAGCATCTTGTCATAATCAATACTTAATTGGAAGACTGCAGTGAATATTGAATATAAAGAAATAGTACAGGATTGAGAGTGGAAACAATATTTTAACTAATTGTTAGCATGGTCTCACAGAATAGCACTTTAATACAATTTTGCACTTTATATTTTGCTGGCCTTGGGATTATAAAAGATTAAAGGTTATTTTTTATTATTTTTCATATTTTCTTGGGTCACCACAATAGTCCATAATGAGATGATTTTACATGCTACTAATCCGCAAGTGCCTCTTGGTGGAACATTTTTTCTTTCTTTGTGTGTATATATTGATTTGTTGGGTGCACCTCCTTTTGGTAACTTTAATATACCAAAATAAGCAACTAATACTGCAAGTGTATGTGCGGACAATTCTTAGGGCCTGATTCAGACCCGGTCGCTATGAGCGTACGCTCACACGATGCATATGCAAATATTTGAAAGTGATGCGTTGGGGAGCGATCGCTCGCCAAGGCATAAGCACGCTCATCTTACCTGTACGAGCATTCGCTTTTTGTATGTAGACTCCCCTTAGCAAATGCAGAGACGCCCACTGCCCCACGTCATCTCCTGTAAGTTTTTGAAAACATTGGTACATCGACCACGGATGTGAACGCAGTGCTTGTGGTAGCTTTTTTCTACCGCAAGCATTGCGTGGAAAACAGAGTAAAAAAATGGCTGGTGACGTGTACTATGACGCTGCTTATTAAGTATGCACGCCTCTAAAATGGCGTTGAAACACTTCGGCACGCCTGCGTTCACACCTGCACTCCCCCGTTTTTACTGGACTGCCCCTGTTACCACCCACAAACGGCCTCTCCTGTCACTCACTCTGCTGGGCAGGCTTTGCTGAACAAGCGAGGGATCTGTGATGGCACTGTGTAGTTTGCGCACGCGCACTGTGATGCATATGCATGCACAGATTAGCAACCATCGGCAATAGCGAACGCACTGCGGATAGCGACCGGGTCTGAATCAGGCCCTTAGTTCCTTAATTATTATCTATATTAAAGAAGCCATAGCACTTTATGGATGATGCAAAGTGAAGTGTCTGTTTGTGGAGTAAATTTTCTATGTTTTTTCTCTGTGCATGTTCCAGAAACCAATGTACCCAAGTAAGCATTATGCAAAGTTCTATGTACCTAAATCACATTTATATTTGCAACAGAAGGGGAATATCTGAGCTGTAACAGGTGTTCTCAATTAGTCCATGCTCAGTGAGGCTATGTTGGTGGAATTGCGGGCTATGTAGCGTTTTATAGAAATGTAGAGACCCATGTTTTCAGATGTATCATTTTGTTTAAGAATATGTCTGGTGGAATGATGAGAATAGGTATCACATCAAGTGTACAGAAAGGGTCAGCCTGCTTGCACAGATGTTGTCAACTATGCTTACAGGCAAATATACCCATTTAGTTCTGTGCACACAAACTGGGAGCAAACACGGCCAACTTGCATTCAACCGCATCAGTCCCTTTGTCTGAAGTCTAAAGCCGGCTACACACTAGACGATATGTCGTCTGATCCGGCAGAACGGACAACATATCATACACATCGGCCAGTGTCTACCGGCTGCTCCCCGCTATCGCTCCTTTGCTCCCAGCATCAGCAAGTGTGTGGGAATTTCGATCCGGGCAGACAGAGAAAGGACCCAAGTTGATCAGCAAATTACCGGGTAGAAATGTTTGATCTGGTAATTTGGTTTTCTGTCTGAAATGGGTTTTATACAGTCTTAGCTCTCTGGAGCATTCATACCAGAAGGATTTCTTCATCTGCAAGGTGAAGGGAGATTATCATATAACATGGAAGATTTCCTTACAGGTTAACTTATTTCTGCACAAAAAGAGCAGGAGTGGTTAAACATCTTGTTCAGTTAATCTTACGGTAACTCAGTTGACCTCTTTGTGCCCAATTACAGACAAATATAAACTTTTCCCAATAGGTCCACTTCTTCTGATTTCATCAGCCATAAAAAAAAGCACACACATTTGTAACTGTATTTCAGAGCAAACAGAAATCTGCCTCTTTTCAAACAAGTTTGGACATGTTCAGGCATGTTGCTCAAAGCTAAACAATGACTTTTTCCTCATCTTTATGTTTTAAGAGCAGTTAGAAATATACAAAGTGAATTTCTAAACAGACACTTTTTCTACAAGCATTTGGATTCTTAAAAATACATTGGGCCAAATGTAATAGGTTGTCAGTTTTAGTAACAGTACAAACTCGCACTTTCTCGCACTTTTAAAAAGGGCGAGTTTGTACTGAAACTCGCAACTTCAATAGCCTGCGAACTTTTCAGCTCGAGGCTACTGCATTTGCGAGTTTAAGTGAGTTTAGGACTATGTAAACTGACGCCTTTTAATGCAAGTAGCATTAAAAGTTGCGAGTTTTAGAGAAGCCATCACAGATCAGTGAGATCTGTAATGGCTTCTGTGTGTTTTTAAAATAAAAACGTGCACCCACTCCCCAAAAGAATAACCAGCCCCGGGCTTTATAAAGCCTGTTCTGGTTCTAAAAATACAGGGGCCAAAATGCGTAGGGGGCCCCTGTATATTAAGAACCAGCACAGGGCTTTGTTGAGCTGGTCCTGGTTCTGGAAAATCAGGGGACAAAACGAGTAGGGGTCACCTGAAAATTCCAAAACCAGCACCGAACTCTTTCTAGCGGGGGGATAATGCCACAGCCAGGGAAAACCTTTCACCGTTTTCTTCAGCCAAAGCATTATCCCTGACCGCTAGTCAGTCCAGGCTGGGGATCCCTGGGGAGTTGGGTACCCCCCAATAATGGGGTACCCCTCTCCAGGGTACCCCAGGCCTAGACTGATAGCCCAGGGCTATCCCATGCACCCTATGGCCGTGGGTGCCGGGTTGATAGTGTTAGTGTAAAGTGTAAAAATAAAGTTTCCATATTGTCTTTAGTTGTAGAACCACAAGTACCAGCAAGCCCCCCCTGCATGCTGGTATTTGGAGAACCACAAATACCAACATGCGGGGCATTATGGGCCTGCTGGCACTTGTAGTTCCACAACTAAAGAAATACGTAAATGAACAAACATACACCGTGAAAGTAAAATTTTTATTAAACATACATACATACTCACCTAGCATCCAAAGTAATCCATAGGGGTGTACCTGAAAAAAAAATCCATACTCACCTCTCCTATGCGTCAATCACGTCCACTTGTCCAAGTAGGCAATCCATGGGTTAAAATAAAAAAACGCAAAAAAAAGATCCATGCGGACTGAGCAAAGGTATGTGTGTACACATACCTTTGCTCCGCGTAAATGACCGGGGCACACGTGTGCCCCATCAGTGAAGGGGCCGCCAGCCAATCAGGGAGCATCTCCGTCAGAGCAGCTCCCTGATTTGCTGAATGCGGTCAGCCTGTGTCTCCCATAGACTTCTATGATGAGAAATCCCCATTGAAGTCTATGGTAGGAACCGCTACATCGTAGCTGCAAGGTTACCTAAGGTTAATCTTGTGGTAACATCACTGACATGACATTGTATCATTGCTGTAACCACAAGATTAACCTGCTCGACGGAGATGCTCCCTGATTGGCTGGCGGCCCCTTCAATGATGGGGCACACGTGTGCCCCGGTCATTTACGCTGAGCAAAGGTATGTGTACACACATACCTTTGCTGTGTCCGGCATGGATCAGGTTTTTTTTTTTTTTAACCCATGGATTGCCTACTTGGACAAGTGGACGTGATCGACGCATAGGAGAGGTGAGTATGGATTTTTTTTTCAGGTACATCCCTATGGATTACTTCGGATACTAGGTGAGTATGTGTGAGTGTGAGTGTGCATGTATGTTTTATTAAAATTTTACTTTCACGGTGTATGTTTGTTTATTTATGTATTTCTTTAGTTGTGGAACTACAAGTGCCAGTGGGCCCGTAATGCCCCGCATGCTGGTATTTGTGGTTCTCCAAATACCAGCATGCAGGGGAGGCTTGCTGGGACTTGTGGTTCTACAACTAAAGACAATATGGAAACTTCATTTTTACACTTTACACTAACACTATCAACCCGGCACCCACGGCCATAGGGTGCCGGGGATAGCCCCGGGCTATCAGTCTAGGCCTGGAGTGCCCTGGAGAGGGGTACCCCATTATTGGGGGGTACCCAACTCCCCAGGGATCCCCGGCCTGGACTGACTAGCGGTCAGGGATAATGCTTTGGCCGGGGAAACCAGTGATAGGTTTTCCCTGGCTGTGGCATTATCCCCCCGCTAGAAAGAGTTCGGTGCTGGTTCTGGAATTTTCAGGGGACCCCTACTCATTTTGTCCCCTGATTTTCCAGAACCAGGACCAGCTCAACAAAGCCCTGTGCTGGTTCTTAATATACAGGGGCCCCCTACGAATTTTGGCCCCTGTATTTTTAGAACCAGAACAGGCTTTATAAAGCCCGGGGCTGGTTATGCTTTTGGGGAGGGGGTGCACGTAATTTTTTTTAAATTTAAAAACATTTTACATAAGTACACACAGAAACATGTACATATCTCATGGATATGTGCATGTTTCTGTGTTAATCTGACCTGCTCAGGATGTACTCGCTAGCCTGAAGCAGGTCTATTATTTGGGGACTTTTGGTAATCTTTTTTTTGCGAGTCTGAAACAGACACTCTATTACATTGGGCAAGTTGATTGTTTTCAATGTAAAAACATCTGGATGCGAGTTTGACAATGGGGAGTTTAAGTAACTCTGAAAAATGCGAGTTTTAGTGAACAGACACCCTATTACATTGGAGAGTTGTGAAAAATTGCGAGTTTAGCACCAAACTCGCAATTTACCAAAACAGACACCCTATTACATTTGGCCCCTCATGTTTTCAACTTAAAGGGGAATACAAGGCCTTTTTAAAAAAAATTAAAATAAGCAGATTTGTCATCTTAGTCCAAAACGTCTCCCAGTTATCTCTTCTGGTGTAAATCTCTTTTGCCTGGAGTATTTATGACTCTAAAGCCCACCTTGGATAATCTGTGCTATGTAGTGACAAATCTTAATGTTAGCTGTTAAAACCTGGGAGATTTGAGGCGATTGTAAAAAAAATATTATTTGTCAGGGCCCATAATTCAGTAGTAAATGTTGCCCCATCTTCATGTCTAATCCGATGCATAAACAATGTCAACTGTAAAAACACACGCTATCTCCACGCACTGTTCCTGGAAAGTCTCATTAATTATCCACGATTGTTACTTACTTCTCTCGTAAGTCACACCTACTCTAGGATTTTCATCACTTTAACTAACATACAACCCTCACAGACTTCTCTCTACAAAAGCTACTATATCAAAGCAGTATAGAATCTACAATTACAATGTGTGTGTATATATATATATATATATATATATATATATTTATTAGGGGTGAGCGGGTTCGGATTTCTGAAATCCGAACCCCCTCGAGCCCCCCCGATCCGAGGCCGATCCGAGTCAGGCTCGACTTTTCCCGCCTGACTCGGATCTGAAATCGAGGCAAAACGTCATCATCCCGCCTTCCGGGTCTCGCGGGTTTTGGATCCTATATAAGGTACCCGCGTCCGCGCCATTTTCTCACTCGGCTGTGGACAGTGAAGAGGGAGGGTGGGACTTAGGGCTGGCTGGGCTGTGTAGTGTAGTGCAGAGTAGTGTTGTGCTGCACTGTGCTGCTGTTGTCCATAGGGGCTGTGTCCACTACTTCAAAGTCCATAGGGACTGGCTGTGTTGTGCTGTGCTGCTGTTGTTAATAGGGGCTGTGTCCACTACTTCAAAGTCCATAGGGGCTGGCTGGACTGTGTTGTGCAGTCAGTTGTCCATAGGGGCTGTGTCCACTCCAAAGTCCTGTGCAGTGTCCCAGTCCTAAAGGGGTGCTGTAGTGTTTCCAGGGGTTGCTCTGTCCATCAGGGGTGCTCCCCCCAAGTGCTAAAAAAAATAATATTTTTTCTGTGTTTGTGAATTGTGTGCACAGTAGCCGCACGTGCATCAACAAAGTAGTGCCAAGCGTGCGCCTGTGTCATAAGTAAAGGGCCGGCTGGCTTGACCGTTAAAGAGTGCTGTAACCCCCAAAGTACACTCCAAACCAAATAAAAAAATATTTTCTGTGTTTGTGAATTGTGTGCACTGTGGCTGCACGTGCATCAACAAAGGAGCAGCGCCAAGCGTGCGCCTGTGTACCATAAGTAAAGAGCCGGCTGGCTCATTTCTTAAAGGTGGTGTAACCCACAAAGTGCTCTACTCTCCAGCAAAAATAAAAAAATATTTTCTGTGTTTGTGTGCGCCTTAGCCGCACGTATATGTCAATATAACATAAATGGAGGACCAAGCTTTCTCCGATAAAAATAAAATAGGGAAAGATCAAGAACCACTTCCTCCTAGTGCTGTTGCTGCTGCTGGGAGTTGTTCATCATCCCAGAGAGGAAGTAGGAACACCACTACTTTTACTAAACAATTGACCCTCCAACAGTCCCTAGCGATGAGGATGAAGTACGACAGCAGTCATCCTGAAGCAAAACGTATAACTGAGGCCTTGACTGCTATGTTGGTGTTAGACGTGCATCCGGTATCCGCCATTAGTGCAGTGGGATTTAGACAATTGATGGAGATAGTGTGTCCCCGGTTCCAAATCCTGTCTAGATTCCACCTGCATCCTCAATGCAGCAGCGACATGTGTGCATCTGTCTGTTAAAGGGTGGTGTAACCCTCAAAGTGCTCCAAACAAAAAAAAACTATTTTTTTATGTGTTTGTGACTTGTGTGCGATGTAGCCGCACGTGCATCAACACAGTAGCAGTGCCAAGCGTGCGCCTGTGTCATAAGTCAAGGGCCAGTTTGGACATCTGGTCCGGACTGAAGGACGTGCCAACAATTTCTGACAAGTCTACTGTCACTGCATATGATACTGTCCTCAAAGCAGCAGCGACAAGCGTGCGTCTGTCTGTTAAAGGGTGGTGACACCCTCAAAGTGTGCTCCACTAACAATAAAAATATTCTTCTTTTTTTTCTGTCTTTGTGAAATGTGTGGGCTGTAGCCGCACCTGCATCCTTAAAGCAGCAGCGACAAGTGTGCATCTGTCTATTAAAGGGTGGTGTAACCCTCAAAGTGCGCTCCACAAACAATAAAAAAATTCTTTTTTTTTCTGTCTTTGTGAAATGTGTGGGCTGTAGCCGCACCTGCATCCTTAATGCAGCAGCGACAAGCGTGCGTCTGTCTGTTAAAGGATTACATCGGTGACAGCATCCAAGTAGGCATGTCAGACAGTCCGTACCTGTACTGGCAGGAAAAAGAAGCAATTTGGAGGTCCCTGTACAAACTGGCTCTATTTTACCTGAGTTGCCCCCCCTCCAGTGTGTACTCCGAAAGAGTGTTTAGTGCAGCCGGGAACCTTGTCAGCGAAAGGCGTAGGAGGTTGCTTCCACAAAATGTGGAGAAGATGATGTTCATAAAATGAATTATCAACTCTTTCAGGGAGACCAGCCTCCAGAACGTACAGAGGGACCTGTGGTTGTGGATTCCAGCGGGGATGAATTAATACTCTGTGAGGATGAGGATGTACACAACACTGAAGAGGGTGAGGAATCGGTGGATGAGGAGGATGAGGACGACATCTTGCCTCTGTAGAGCCAGTTTGTGCAGGGACAGATTAATTGCCAGCTTGTTTTGTGGGGTCCCAAACGAACCAATCATTTCAGCCACAGTCGTGTGGCAGACCCTGGCGCTGAAATGTTTGGTTTGTTAAAGTGTGCATGTCCTGTTTATACAACATAAGGGTGGGTGAGAGGGCCCAAGGACAATTCCATCTTGCACCTCTTTTTTTTCTTTGAATTATGTACTGTTTGGGGCCTAGTTTTTCAAACTGCCATCCTGTCTGCCACTGCAGTGTCACTCCTAGATGGACCACGTGTTTGTGCCGCCCACTCGTATCTCTTAGCATAGTCATCCAGCTACCTCGGTGCAACCTTTTGGAAATAAAAACACTATTGTGAGGTGTGAGGTGTTCAGAATAGACTGGAAATGAGTGGAAATTAAGGTTATTGAGGTTAATAATAGCATAGGAGCAGAAAAACCCACAAATTCTGTGATTTTAGCAGTTTTTATGCTTTTTAAAAAAAAAATACAGATCCAAAACACAAAACCCAGAACCCAAAACACGTAAGGGTGGTTTTGGCAAAACCAATCCAGATCCAAAACACGAAGAAAGATCCAGATCCAAAACCAAAACACAAAACACAAAAAGTGGCCGGTGCACACCCCTAATATATATATATATATATATATATATATATATATATATATATATTTATATATATATATATATATAGTGTAAATATACCACTGCTGTGTGTACAGCATACAGCTCTAAGTCACGCCTATAGTTCATTGGTGCAAACAAGTAAAAACAGTGCACAGATTCCTGTTGTCTTTCAGTATTGCTTTACAGACGTCACATCACATACACGATAGGTGCGGCTCTCGACACAGCTGGCATGTGTGAGCACCTTGCACAGTGGGCATCACTGGTTTGAGACCTGGAAAAGGACATTTCTTTTTAAAATCTTCACTAAAGGTATAAAAAGAAATCACTTGGCATGTGAGTTCTGTCATTTATACTAATACATACAGGTATCTATCTGTGTTGACCAAAAATGTGCACTCCCAGCATTGCATAAAGACCGAGCAATTGAAGTTCAGTATTTTTACCCAAGCCTACTAAACTCAATACATTGTCCACAACTTCCCACTACCTGCCATTTTTATGCTACTTTATGCCACTGTACCGCTGATGCACTGTGTGGTGCGGCGCTCCATACAGTTGCCACGTACTGTAGTGCCCTGATAGTCGTGCTATGCTGTGGTGTATGGACTCTCATAGTACTGCGCATGCCCAGTGGAGCTGGTCAGGAGTGACACACAGTGCATCAGCACTAGGATGATGCACTGTGCTGTACACGACAGTTATGGCTTTCAACATGGCTGGCATGTGTGGGCTAGAGGTTTGGGTGGGCACCTTGCAGAGTGGGTGTCCTGGGTTTGAGACCTGGTAAGGGACTTTTTTTTGTTGTTGTTGAAATCTTCACTACAGGATTAAAAGAAATCACTTGAGTTCTGTCATTTATACAGGTATCTGTGTTGACCAAGAAGATGCACACCCAGCATTGCATAAAGACCAAGCAATTGAATTTCTGTATTCTTATCCAAGCCTACTAAACTCAATACATTGTCCACAACTTCCCACCACCTGGCATTTCTATGCTACTTTTTGCCACTGTACTGCTGGTCCACTGTGTGCTCAAGAAAGTGGTGTACAGTGCTCCATACGGTACACCACATAGCACCCTGCTAGTCAGGCTATGCTGTGGCATTTGGAGTCTAATAGTACTGTGCATGCCCAGTGGAGCCAGTCGGGTGTGACACACAGTGCATCAGCACTAGACTGATGCACTGTATGCTGTACACGACAGGTGCAGCTTTCAAAAAGGCTGGCATGTGTGGGCTAGAAGTTTGGGTGAGCACCTTGCAGAGTGGGCGTCCCGAGTTTGAGACCTGGTAAGGGACTTTTTTTTTTCTTAAATCTTCACTACAGGTTTAAAAATAAATTTCTTGAGTTTTGTCATTTATATAGGTATCTGTGTTGACCAAAAAGTCTCACTCCCAGCATTGCATAAAGATCGAGCAATTGAAGTTCAGTCTTCTTATCCAAGCCTAGTAAACTCAATAGATTGTCCTCTACTTCCCACCACCTGGCATTTCTATGCTACTTTATGCCACCCAGCTGTATTTTACATGAAACCACCATGCACTAGACATAGTATTGTACACATTACAGGGACATCCTGCGTCATGCCATCCTGATGCTTACTCATTCCTGACAATATGGCGGCTCGCTACAGGCCTTATAGCAGGGGCAAGCTGCTGATTCTGGTCCATTGGTGGGACAGGGTGCTTGCCAACAATCAGGAGAAACATCGGGTATATATAAACACCCTCCGTGACATCCTGTATAAATACGGGTGGCAACGGACGCTCCGCTCCCTGCAAAGGAGGTGGAGCAATCTCATTAAATGGGGTTCCCGGCAGCTGCAGCAACTCAGGGCCCAAGTGCAACGTAGAAAGTACTGTACAGTATGTACATTACTCTCATTATATACAGTAGCCAATCAGTATCTGTATTTAAAAGTAAAATTTTTAAAAAGGTATTAAAAAAAAAAACAGCATGCCCCCCTTCCATCCCCCCCAAAAAGAACAACCAGTACCAGGCTTTAGGACCCGGTCCTGGTTGTGCTAAATTCAGAGCCAGTCCTGGTTGCCAAATTACAGGGGTAAAAAAAAGTAGGGTTCCCTTTTATTTACCAGAACCAACACCAAACTTTTGCTAGTGGGGGGGGGGGGTAATGCCACAGCCAGGGGAGCCCTTTCATTGGGTCCCAAAGCCAAAGCACTACCTTTAACCACTAGTCAGCCCAGGCCGGGAATCCCTGGTGAGCTGGGGACCAAGAAAGGGGTCCCTCTCTCCAGGACACCCCAGGCCTAGGCTGATAGCCTGGGGCTGTCCCCGGCACTCCTAGAGCAGTGGGTGCTGGGTTCATAATGTATAATGTGGTGCATTTTAAAGAGATAAAAATAATGTCTTGCTGTGGAACTACAGGTCCCAGCAAGCCTCCCCCGCATGCTGGTGCTTGGAGAACCACAAGTACCAGCATGTGTAGCATTATAGGTCCGCTGGTACAGTAGTTCCACAGCAAAAGAAATATTAAAATAAACACACCGTAGAAAGTAAAAGTTTATTAAAATATACAGTACATGCACACACATGTACACACACTATCTCACATACTGTACTCACCTATGTATTCCTGAAGCCATCACATCCTCTTCTCCATGTAGAATCTATAGGGTACCTGTAAAAAAAACATACTCACCTCCTCCTACTGTATGCATAGATTATGACACGCCTCTCACATGCACTGTAATAGTACACGTCCACTTTAACACAGTTTCATCATACTGTACAGTAGGTGTTGCTTTCACAATCTCCCTAAAATGCTTTTTCACACCTTTACAGTACAGTAGTGTTCATTCTGACACCCTTGGCCTAATCAATTACTGTATGTGGACATAACTGTATTGTTTTTCTGGAAGGTAGAAATGTATACGTGATGTATCGCTACAGCTACTGTACTGTATTTTTAATATGATTCAATTTTGTATTAAGTACACTATGCCCTCCTCAATGATTAGGTGCAGGGTACTACATTAGAATGAAAACTATAGTATAAGGGCTCTACTCGTGTGTCTTGTGTCTAAGGACATTACAGTCATGTGTGGCATACTGTACTGTAGTGTGTATAAATGCACTGCTGATGTGTGGCATAATGTCTATAAGGGCACTATAAGGCTACTGTAAATTACTGTACAGTACATTACTGTTTTTTTTGTTAACAGGAATTCAGAAGCAGCAAAGAGAGGACCAGCTGGTGCAGGTCCTTTTAAGGAGGCGCCAAAACCAACTAGCGGGTAAATTCTGTACGGTCTTTCAGTATACTGTCTTTGTCTCTGGTGTTATGTGGTGTTCTGGTAAAGATTTGTACTGTACAGTAGGGGTTTGTTTCCGAACTGTTTAGAGGGAAACTGACATTAGTGTTATTTGTCCACAGTGCAGACACCACCACCAACCATCATCACCACCACCACAGGAGGAGGAAGTTGATAGTGGTAATGATTACAACAATTATGGACGCACTAGTGTACTGCTACTGCCTTTTTTTTTAGAATATTTTATTTCTTATACACACAGATGCCCTTGTCATTGACCTGGAGGAGGAGGAGCCTGTCAGCCCTCAAGGAGACAGTTGGTATTTCAGGATATACTGTACAGTATCCTCTCCAGAACAACCAAGCAACTCACAGTACTTTCCTTTCTCATTGCTTTGCCTTTCTTCCCTGCCTTTTAACTCACTTGAAGTCATAGTGTTGTACTCTACAAATGTGGCCACATTGCTTCCAAGTACTGCCCAGTAACTACAGTACAGTACTGTTCCACTTGCACAAGCCATGATTTTTTTATTGTACTGTATTACTGTACCTTTCACTCATGCGTGCACTATGTATACTCTTTCAGTAGACTGTGTTTGTTTTTGGTGTCATGGAGGTCAAGAATTGTACATTAGGGGTTTATTTGTTTACAAATTGTTTTGAGAGAAACTGATGGTACAGTGTTCTTTTTCGGCAGGCCAGACACCACCACCACCACGGCAGTCGGAGACTCCATCACCTCCCCTAATATGTAAGTACTGTACTGTACAGTATGTTGTGTTTTACTACCAAATCAATTTATCAAAATGTATTGCCAAATCAATTAATACAGCACTATAAGTAATTTTACATGGAAAATATTTTTAGTCTTGCCCTCTGTAATAAGTGTACACTACTACAGTATATTGGTACAACATTCATGTGTACAGCATTCAAGTGTCCCTGTTGACCTATTTACTGTGTAACATCTGGTGTCTAGATATTGTCTACCTTTTTACTGTAGATCTTCAATCCACATCCAGGGGTAACTATGAGTCACAAAGAGATACAACAAAAGACCCCACAACAGGTGAGGAAATCAGTTTGAAGGGCAAAGGAAAACAACTTTCAAAAGAGAAGTGATATACTGTACAATATATCTTCTAGGATACTTACAGAGGATGAAATTAAAGTGTTGAGTAAGGGACTACCCAAATAATAACCACAATAGCTGTAAAAGCAATCACGTATCAAAGAGTACTTTGGCAATCAGCAAATCACAGAGACACCAGTTAGGACATGTCCTGGAAGCCCTATTAAAGATATATCTTAATTTGACCTGACCTAATTTAATAGCTCTATAAAAACCTACACAAGAGTACTCTTCACTTACATAGACGAATGTGAAACTATTTATCTTAAAATATATGGTAATCTAACTAAACAAGAACAATGTGTGCTGAAAAGTCTGTCTACACAGACATAGTTATCCACCCTGCCTATAAGGGGGTGGAATAGTTATACAAGATACATGTGTGAATAAAGCAGAAGCGTAGAGACAGGTATCTGATTCCAAGGTATATAAAAACTGGACACAGATCCAACTAATACTTTTGACAGAGAATTGGAAAATATCCTGAATATGGCAGTAGATGTAAGAATTGTTACAAGACATCTACTTACTGAATATCCAAAAATGCCAATCGTCTACACTATACCCAATCTTCCCAAAGCCTCCCGGAAGGCCAATTATATTGGCCAGGTGTTCTCTCTTCTATGATGTGTCTAGATATTTAAATCATTATTTACAGCCAGTTATACAAGAAGACCTCAAAGACACCACCACATTCCTGAGAAAGCTCACGGAAATTAAAGATCTACCCCCTACATGCTGGTTGTGCACAGGTGATATAGTCAGCTTGAATGCCAATATAATGTATGATGATAGAGGAGTTGAGGCTACTAGGAGGTTGTTAACTAACAACCCATAATATCAAGGCCTGAATATCATTTTCAATTTGGAACTATTGTACTTGGTATTGACAAGAAATGACTTATTTCTTAATGGAAATATCTACATCCAATTACACAAATGTGCAATGGGCTCATGTGTAGCCCCAGCTTATGTAAATACATTTATGTTCAAAGTTGAATGGGACTCGTTCTATAGACATGAACAGTACTCATCCTGTATATAATTATATAACAGATTTATTGATGATGTATTTATGCTGTAGACTTGCTCTAAAGAAGAATTTGTGATGATGAATCAACACATTAAGGGGTTTATGCATCAAGCAGTGAAGAGGTGGAGAAGTGAACCAGTGTAGAAGTTGCCCATAGCAACCAATCAGCTCCTACTTATTATTTTTTAGACTGTACTTGATATATGCTACTTCAAAATGGATTGGTTGCTATGGGCAACCTCTCCACTGGTACACTTTTCAACTATTTTCACTGTTTGATACATCAACCCCTAACTCTGCAGGCTACAACACATTTACATTTGACATAAATGAATCTGGGATAAATTTCCTTGGATGTAACTATCATCAAACAAAATGGGACTTTAAATACCTTAGTTTATCATAAACCTACTGACTGTAATATTGTATTATTGGTATCTAGCTATCACCCAGTACCCCCCAAAAGAGGATTGCCCTTTTCACAGTATCTCCGGGTGCATAGCTTTTGCAGTTATCCAGGGATGAGTTCCATCAAATGGATCTTATGACTAACACATTTTTGCAGATAGGCTATTCCTGTGATCTTCTAATATCAGCTAGGTAAAAAGCACCAGCAGCTCCTTGACAAAATAAATGTCTAGTTCATAATGGAACAAACATGATACAACAATAATTTGGGTAAATAAGTAATTGATTTCGAGTCACGTTATTACCAAAACAGCCAAAAAGTACTGGCCCTTGGTAACAACTGATCATAACTTGCCTTAATTAAGGATGCATCTCTACTCCTATGTTATAAACACGGAAAAAACATCAGAGATTGGCTAGTTCATATGGATGTGACAGATCATAATAAGTCAAAACAATTACATTTATTATATAAGAAACTGAGCAACTTTAAATGTTTAGGTTGCACTTTATGTAGCTTTTGGAAACTGGTGATACCTTCATATACCCATAATAATACAATAATACAATCAAAATCAGACATACTCTGACATGCACAAGTTGTTTTGTTGTGCATTATATATGTTGTCTTTGTGGTCTATTATATATAGGTAAAACTACAAGGCAATTCAAAGAGAGCATTGCATTGTTCAATAAGACAAGCATTAGAAGTGAAACCTAATGATCAGCCTATACCTAAGCATTTTATAGAACATAGACAAAATCTAACTACTTTGCGCTATAAAATGATTGAATTTGATCCAGAGGGTCATAGGAAGGGAGACAGGGATAAAATATTATTACAGACAGAAGGGCGCTGGATACATAGTTTAATACTTCCAGCCTCGCAGTCTTAATGAGAATCTGTCACTGGCATGCTTTTTGTAAATCATGCAGTGCTCCACAGATATGCGTGGACCCCATGTTTTGGTTTTAGTTTTGGCAAATCCACCCTCAGATGTTATGGTTTTGACAAAACCACTCTCAAGTGTTTTAGTTTGGATTCCATCTTGGTTTTGGATTTCCTCAAAATTTATTTAAAAAAACAGCTAAAATCATGTGATTTGGACCTGCTTACATGCAATCCAAAACCCAAGATAAGATTTTTAAATCAGAGTTCTGAACTTACAGCAGACCTGAACCAGGTTTTGAATAAAATATATAACAAGCGCTAAATAAATAAAAGTAAGAGAAACAATGCATAAATTAAAACAATGTTTACAGCCCCTTTGGGGTAGTATGTTTGGAGCAGGTTGAAGGGAATGGGGACGCTATTTTCTGTGTCCACACAACAAGTTCCAGATCTTGGCTTGGTGAGTAATGATCTAACGCTTTCCCTACCTCTAAGTCTGCTGTCCTCGCAGACCGGGGATCTCTGCCAGCCAGATTGTGTGTTGCTGTGGCGCTGTTTGATGACGTCAGACGCCCGGTCCTCGTGCGGTAAGCGGATGGTTCTCCCAAAAGGCTTCTTTCCACTGTGCTCCTCACTGTGCCAACGCGTTTCACGCCACTGTCGGCGCTTTGTCAAGGATGGTTGGGGCATTCCCCAGAGTGCTCCTTAAATAGGATAACTTTATTGATCAATTAAGTAAAAACCGGATGTTCAAATCCGGAAGTGCCGTCCAAAAGAGCGGCAACCACATGCTAGTGGGAATAATGCATTTTTTCTCTTACTATTGTGAAAAATAATAAATAAAGGGAAAAGGGAAACAAGTAAAAATTATGTTCCTTGAGGGGATATATTATAAAAAAGCTTTCAGTTCTATATCGATATTGAGGCCATAAGGCTCCAAAGTTTCAAGATTATATATCCATTTTGTCTCATTTTGTAGAAGTTTTTTCACAAGGTCTTCACCTCTCCAATGTGTAGTGATTTTTTGTATACCCATAATTTTAAACCTTGTGGGTTGCAATTATGGTATTTGAGGAAATGTGCTGATAAGTTATGGGTGGCCACCCATAACTTATCAGCACATTTCCTCAAATACCATAATTTGGTCCCCACAAGGTTTAACTTTGGAGCCTTATGGCCTCAATATCGATATAGAACTGAAAGCTTTTTTTATAATATATCCCCTCAAGGAACATAATTTTTACTTGTTTCCCTTTTCCCTTTATTTATTATTTTTCACAATAGTAAGATAAAAAATGCATTATTCCCACTAGCATGTGGTTGCCGCTCTTTTGGACGGCACTTCCGGATTTGAACATCTGGTTTTTACTTAATTGATCAATAAAGTTATCCTATTTAAGGAGCACTCTGGGGAATGCCCCAACCATCCTTGACAAAGCACCGACAGTGACGTGAAACGCGTTGGCACAGTGAGGAGCACAGTGGAAAGAAGCCTTTTGGGAGAACCTCCGCTTACCGCATGAGGTCCGGGCGTCTGACGTCATCAAACAGCGCCACGGCAACACACTATCTGGCTGGCAGAGATCCCTGGTCTGCGAGGACGGCAGACTCAGAGGTAGGGAAAGCGTTAGATCATTACTCACCAAGCCAAGATCTGGAACTTATTGTGTGGACACGGAAAATAGCGTCCCCATTCCCTTCAACCTGCTCCAAATGTACTACCCCAAAGGGGCTGTAAACATTGTTTTAATTTATGCATTGTTTCTCTTACTTTTATTTATTTAGCGGTTGTTATATATTTTATTCAAATTTACCAATTTTTATCAAGCTGCTTACATTATTCCCCCCTTCCCCCTTCCCATCCCCCTTTCTTACATAGCGCAGATCATTGTTTTTATCTGAACCAGGTTTTACTCGGACCCCCAAAAGTTGTCCTGTTTGACTTGAAATCCAAAGTTCGGGTGTGTTCAGTTTTCAGGAAAACTGAACCACACATCTCTAATATATAGCAGATGTCCTGTGATGTTTATGTATTAGGTAGCTCTCTAATATATAGCAGATGTCCTGTGAGGTTCATGTATTAGGTAGCTCTCTATTATATAGCAGATGTCCTATGATGTTTATGTTTTAGGTACAGTAGCTTTCTAATATATAGCAGATGTCCTGTGATGTTTATGTATTAGGTAGCACTCTAATAAACAGCATACGTCCTGTGATGTTTATGTATTAGGTAGCTTCAAGACTTATTTTAATATGTTTATTTATTGTAATACCTATTGTAATACGTTTCTAATTTTTATCTACAGTTCTTACATGTCATGGTGAATGTAAATCATTTAAATTGTCACCTAGCACTTCTGGTGTCAATTCTGCTGCATCCTGCATTCAAGCTGTCAGAGGAAGACCAGCAACATGAAAATAGCACACATTGGCACTTATGGGTGTATAATCTCTATAAAGGTAAGATCACTCTGTTGTATTTTGTTCATGACAAAAAATTTTTGATAAAATTCGAATGTTGAATTATAAGTTCATGTGGACCTGATATTATTGATTCATCATGCGTGCCGCCTATGCTGCTTTGCTATCTGAAGTGAAGTGTAGGCCTATATTGATTTTGCTCAGGTGTTTTCAAAGACCAGGAATTGATTGTTCATTTTGAACTGCATTTTTCAGATGATTGGGAATTTCAGTTTTATGACTTCTAGTGCCAATTACACTTTTTGACGATGGAGATACACCAGTCCTACTCTTGCTTCTACTACTAGTTCCTAGCTGTGAGATCTTTCAATGTGTACTGTGAGATCTTTCAATTTGTACTTTGAGCCTGCCTCCATCAGGATACACTGCTTTGGTTCATTGCTACATTGCTGTGTCCAGACTCTAGGTGGATGCCTGGGACTGGAGTGGGCAGACCCTCTATCAGGCACAGAACTGTACAGGCAGAGTTTTGCAGAGGTTGGGCTCAGGACAACACTTGCAGTGTTCTTGCATAGCACTTCCTTTGCCTCCCTCTGTAGTACCTTTGGCAGCTGGATAACTTGAATGACTGAATTGGTGCTCCCGCATCCACCAGATGGGACAAAACTACTGTCAGCACATAGAGGTAGTCTTTATCTGCCCCTGCTTACAACCTACTCCCTGACCTGTGGAGCTTGCATTTATGTGTTTACTCTGCAACTGCACCACTACTAAAGAGTACCTTTTGTTTTTTTCATTAGCATAAAGATTTACTATGACCTGGCTTTGTCTACTGATACAGCTTGCAGCTGTAGAATATCAGCTTGTTCCTGCTATACTCATCTATTGCAGGCTATGCCTTTTTTTACTCTGCTTTGTTAAGCATTCTATGCATCAATTATATTGACTCTCTCATTAAACTGTATTGAAATATGTACAACAGACTGTGGGTTTATTCATATGCATTTACTTACCTTGGATGGACAGCAGATGGCGACATATTCCATATACATGTGTATTGTTTGTCTGCTGTATATTCCTGTACTTGCTTGTACTTCTTTTCCCATGTGTGTTCTAGAAAGAGACTGAAGGAGAAATGAAGATGAGCCCTGGAGCTCATGTTGCAGACATGTTGTGTTTAAGAAGCTGTTACTGAAAGCTGATGTTTGTCATCTTTATATTAATCCTGCTACCCAGTACTATATAAAGAAGTTATATCTTTTAAGACTTGTCCTGTCTGATTGTAAGGTTACTTCCTGTGATGATCTTTTATGTATGAGACCTCCCGTTGCACAACTATAGTATTCCATCACCACACACCAACAAACTGCAGCTCTTTGATGTTGGTTGCCATATTGACTCCACGTTATATCCAACAGTGTGGTTAACTGATGCCAATATATGACTTTAGCCACTGCCGTTAGGCATGGTAGATGGCAGTCTGAATTCATCTGCTGAAGTGACCAGCGGTTTCTTCACATCGGGATATTACGTGCACTTCTACTCATTAACAAAAAAAAGAAAAACAAGAAAGGTAAGAATACATTTAAAAAACATCATAAGCATCTGGATCTAAATTAATTTCTGAAGATTAAGAGCTTGTCCACTGTGAGTGAGCCTTCAAAGCCCTCCTCTCCCAATTATTTCATTTCATATGCTGCTCCATCTCTAGAGGATGGCCGGACTTGTTACTCTGCTGCATTTGAGCATCATTACATTGCTGAGGTGCTGCAGTTTATTTTATCCTTGGCAATCAAACAGAACTTACCAACTACAAAACTATTTTGAATTCCTGGAAACCAAATTGCATACCATCCAAACTAATGTGGCTAACCTTCAAACAGTCCTCACTCATCTGGCTGCATGGATCTTGAATTTGGTAGAATCTAGGGAGGCCATAGTTTCTTACTTTAACAAGCTATGAGACTTTGTCCCAGATTTATCAATGAGTGATATTCTTGTTATCACTTGCTACTAATCTTAAATGGTGCATCAACCAATCAGTCCCTGTCATGTATTTGAAAAATGACAGTTCGGAGCTGATTGGTTGATGCACCATTTAAGATTAATAACAAGTGATATAAAAAATATCACGCGTTGATAAATCTGAGTCTTGGTGTTTAGTCAGGGGAAGGACTTGAGGCACTTGCAAATGCAGTAAAAAAGATAAGAAACACATTGAGTAACATTGTCCATGCTTGCAAAGTAGATATACCTGGGACTGTCTCATTGGACAGCAGGCAACCAATTGAGCCCCCATGGCGAAACACGTGTCTTGGTCCCAGGGTCACTACAGTGCACATGGTGTATCCTCTGGCTGTACTTCTGCATCTGATACTACAGGAGTCTGTCAGGTATCTTTCCTTGTTTTTCAAGAGCTGTAATGTATGCATACTCTCCTGATAACACCCTGCAATGCTTTATACATCAGGGGACACAGGAGTGACACACATATACTTACAATGGGCTCCCCCATCTGGATTCTTTTCTCATTTGAGATATGTGTAATTGAGATATGATTCACTATGGTTTGCTGTGGTTCACTGTGTATTCATCACAAACAGCAGGAAGGAACCCTATTCCCCATCACTATCCTTATTTCTTATATCAGGCACTCTCATTGGGCTTCCTCTCTGTGTAAGTAAGTCTGCGCTACTTGTATCAGTCTCACCCAGGGTTATACCTGACAGCAGATGTCACCTGCCTTCCTTCATACCACTAGATATAGGTAGAGGGTCTGCTTACAAATCATTCTCTACCTCTGTGTATATGGTGTGCAGCAGTCACCCCCTCCATACTTTACTGGGGGGATCAGGTGTCTCCTTTATTTAATTATTTAAGTAATTACATACATATGTATGATTTCTTGATACCTTTACATAACTGCCTGTGATAATGTGTTTTTCACATTACATTTATACTTTGTTACTATTTGAGACACCAACGAGATAATAGACTAGGATCCCACATTTTTCAGTTTGCCATTACTAACTATTTGTTGCCATCTGTATTACTTTACCACTCAATTGTAGTGTTTTCTCCTATTTTAGATACCATTGACTAATAGATTTGTTATATTCTCCATGTTTTGAAATATTGAGATATGACTTGTCATTAATAATTTCAGTTATAGTAACTATTTGCTCCAGTGCATGCCAGAACAAATCATTTGGGAGATTATTGCATATTCTGTATGGTATGTATATGTTTAAACTTTTTATCGCCTTGGTTGGTGTTTATTATTATATTACATAATTATTGTTTTGGATTAGTTATTGATCATATATAAGTTTAGATCAATATTGTCTTCATTTATTTTGACAATTGGTCATACAATATTTGTACTGTTGTATTTTGGATTATTTTTGTATAATTAAGGTCAAAGGAAAAATTTGCAGATCCATGGATTCCTGGAGAAATTCCCTACCCAAAGCTTTATGTACATGTTTATGTAAATATTTAATGAAATTCTGAAACAAGTTCCTAATAGGTCCTTACATACCAGAAGTGTGCCAACTGATGTCCTCTGTAGATTACATTATTTTGCCCCAAAATAACTAAAATAATCAAGCATACAATGCATCTGGTAGTTGTGGATTTTATTGGACACAGGACACACATATTCCAAGACATCTTTTGGCATACCCTCCAGCTCTGGAGAATGTTGAAGCCTTTGACAGATGGACTCATTGAGTGTGATGTTTAATATATAGATGGGATTATCCATTTAGCCTACATGTGATTATGTTTGGAAAACCTTTTACACTTCAAGACCTCACCTTCTGTGAGGCTTTCTTACCATATAGGCAAACCTCCCATCCAAGTCTGTTATCACCAGTCATTTCTACCAGTGAAATGTGAACATCAGTGCAGGGAAGGCCAAACAAAATGTGAATAGAGGCCAAAACTCCTCTTCTGTGAATAATACTTGACAGACTGCTACTTCACTAGAGTCATATATCTTGCCTGTTTTCTCTCATCTTTGTTTTGTTTCAGGTTTCCAGCTAAAGTATGCTCTCTGACTACATTCTGAGAAACCGTTATGATGTTCTTCAAAGTACCATCATTGGGCTTAGGCTATTTTGCCCCATTAAGTAAAAATATATTTCTGATAGATAATTTGACCTATTAGTGTAATTTAACTATATTACATGTTCCATATGTTACTGTTTGGTGGCTGCCCATTATGTGCCCAGCTCTAGGAGATAGGTCTTTATGTTCCTCCACATTTTTGCATGTATTTGTAGTGTTCTCACCTCACTTGTTTCAGTTAGAGTATTTATCTTATTTTTTCTGAATCCATCTGCTATCACTGACACAGATCCCAGGTACTCACATACCACATATGTTACTTCCTGGACAAGGACGTGATCTTACCTTACATGCTCTGCAGGAGCAGCTCCTATTCTGTTTGTCCTTCACCTGTCAGCTTTCTTGTCTTAAGGTGCATATCCACTAGACGATTAAAATGAGCGATTGAACGATAACGACATCATTATAGTTCAATCACTCATTAATCATTCACAAATTGGGCATTTGAAATGTTGGAAATGACCAGCGATGCGTGCTTGCACTGCGACATCAATCATTGCCTGAACATGCGGGCCAATCTGCCAATAACTACAGATTGGGCATGTTCAGGGATGAGGAAGGGTGCCTGTACTGAACAACATATCGTTCAGTGTAGGCACCTACAGGATGAGGAACGACTGTACGATTACAATGTTGTAATCATACTGTCATTCCTCTATCGCCTAGTGGATACGCGACAATAGTCTTGTTGGTTTTCTTCACCCATCCCCTCCCTTTTCTATGTCATTCATTGCCTTTCTAATATATGAATTCCAGTAAGGTCTATTAAATGGTTATTTACAGTGTTGGGACGACATGCCTAGATGTACTCCTCCCCTCCTCCAATTGGTCCTTACTAAATCCTTGTCACCAATGGGGGAGATGTATCAAAGCTTGAGGAGAGATAAAGTACCAACCAACCAGCTTCTAACTGTCATGTTACAGGCTGATTAGTTGGTACTTTATATCTCTCCACTTTATCTCTCTCCAAGCTTTGATACATCTCCCCCCCAAGTCCCATACTGCTCCTATAAATATATCTTTATCTGATCTTAGTACAATGCCTTATTACCATTTAAAACTCCCTTAAACTCTCCTGTGGACATCAGTAACATTTCCATTCCTACATACAGTATAAAGTATTTAATCTGTGATTTGTATGTTTTGTTTTTACTCAAAATATACCTTTCCCTACACATTCGTATCAGGCTTTTTTCTTCATTAGATTGCAGAAAAAAGAAACACTTTCTTACTTTTCATCATGCACATTTCCAGTCAGCTTCACAATACCATAATACATGTACTGTAGGCTCTGCACTCCATCTTGCACTTTTCTAAATGACCTTTAGAGCATTCTATTGTTAGTAAATAATAATTAAAAACAATGGTAATCACAAGTAAAAATAATTTTAATTGTCTGGGACTGTGCAGGACTTTCCTGGCTCAGGTTACATGTAATACGGACTGCAGCAAGTGTTCTACAGTACTTCCCCATGTATAGTCTTTGCTCAAAAATAACCATGTCATTAATCCAATCATTCCATTGTAATATTTAAACACTTTTATCCAGTAAAATGATCTATTCATATGTGTATATATTTGGCTATCTTGATAATATAAACTGGATCATTATAAGATATTACATTTAAAGTGATTCGTTCATTGAGTGTCACAAGGACAGGACCTACAATTACCTTTCAACAGATGTTAATGCAGTTCTACATACTAAAGCAGTAAGACATACTGGGGGTCATTCAGACCCGGTCGTTAGCGCCGATGCGCTCGGACCGGGTCGATAGCCCCCCACAGAGCATGCGCACGACGGCGCCGGCGCCGTCGTGCGCATGCGTGAGACCCGCTATGACCGACAGCGCCGGTCGTAGCGGGTCTCGATCCAAAGGGGGCGAGCTGTCGATGTTGATTGACAGCTCGCCCCGTTTGGAAGGCGGGCCGGGGGGTGGCAGCCCAAACGGAGGCATTCCCATGAGAACGCCTACCGTTTGGGGGTGGCCCCACTGACATCACTAGTGATGTCAGTGGAGAGCTTCCGGCTCTGACAGAGCCAGAAGCTCTCCGGGGCTTACGACAAGGGAGACCCTACCCTAGGGTCTCGTCGTAAGCCCCGATGGTCGCGATGGTCTCTGACCATCGCGACCATCACCGGAGCGGTCGTTAGAGCTGTGGGTGTTAACCCACAGCCTAACAACCGCAACAGAGGCGGCCAGTCAGGATGCAAGTGGCCGCCCAGTTTCTGAGCGACCACTTGCATCCTCCGACCACCTCTGAATGAGGCCCACAGTACCTATACATTATGGTTGATCCTCCTATCCAGCAAGTGCCCTTGAACTCTTTGGGGATCTTCTGACCCAGCAAGTGACGCAAAGACTTCAATAGTCCTGTACTCCTTGCTTACAAAATGATCCAATCTCATTTGCGATTTCCCTTGAACTCCTGAACAAAGGATATTGTGCCTACACATGGAGCGATTGTACAAATGACCAAATGATATAGATGGGTCGTTAACGACTGCAAATCGTTAACGATAAATAGTTTGCAGCAAACAACCTCACGATGCATCTTCTGTCTCTCTGTCGGCGGCACAAAATGGTGGAGGAGACTGTAAAGGATCAGTGATGACAAATCGTTCATTGTCCATCGTGCGTACACACAAAACGATGTGTGTCAAATCGTGAAAGATAGGTTGATATCTTTCTGCTGGTTCAAGAGATCAGCGACCAAGTTCGGTGACAGTGGGAGTGTGCATTGGCATGGTGATCATCCCCACACACAGCATTTTTTAATGATTGGTGGTTCCATTAGATCAAAAACGGCCAAATCATGTAAAAAATTGTACCGTGTGTGGGGGCTGGCTGAGTACACATTAGATGCTATATTGACCGATATATCGTTTTTGAGACGGATCAGAACAACATATTGGAAACATTGTCTAATGTGTACCCGCGAGTACTCCCTTGGGTCACATGCAATATCGTGTGATTGTTCTTGCTTGCACAGCCATTCACACGATATCCATTATTTATTAAATCGTCCTAGTGTGTACCCAGAAATCTTACAAGAAATTTCCCCAACCATCGGCAACATTTCCTGGGTGTTCTCGCGTGTACCTGGCCTAAGAAAGATTGGTTTTAAATTTAATAAGCTTGAGCAGATGTCCAAGAACTTCTCATTCCTGTAAATTGGGAGTTTGTGGAGCTTGGGCACCAACATTGCTCGTAGCATTTTACATCAGGAAGTTGTAGTAGAAGAAGAAACTACAGCTCTGGGCAACTGGAACTTTCACAAGCCCCACTAGGTCAGTGCATAAGCAAAAGTAAGCATAACTTTTTCAGATGGACTCATGTAACACCTGTCAAAACATAGATAAAACCTTTTACTTTGTCCTTGCTTTTAAAAGAGTGCTCAGTGTCTTCTCAAATCGTCTTTAATTCATAGTGGGCTGCATACTTAGGGCCAGAATCTAATTTTCACAAAACTTTTTATTTTTATACAGATGTATTAGGCGATTTTCAAGGACTGTGCACGGGTTGCATCTGGATATTTTCATATGTATAATTCCAAGTCATTTGAATTTCCAGCATTTTTTTCCAGGAGCTACAGTAAATAAGTGTTTCTGGGTGGCAAATGGGCATCAGCAATGGAAATGCATGCAAGAGAATTGTTTAGTGAGTGTGTTGGGGTGTGTCACGGGTGTGTTGAGATGCGTTCTTTTGATGCCACATTCAGAGGAGTCTCCTGCACCAAGTATGGGGTAGATCTAATTACGGGTGATAGTGATGAAGGCTGCTCTTTTGATTGGAGCAGTGGGGCAACGCATCTGCAAAGAAGTGGTATGACTCAGTATATACAGTAGGACATTAGCTTTCTGTTAGCATTCCTTAGCTGCAAGCACCCAGAATTGTGTTCAAATTATGTGTGACTCAGAATTAGGTTCTTATATTGCGGTATCATAGAACTCCATGGCATTGTACGAAATGTTGTGAATGCTACAAACAATGTTGAAATTGATGAAAAAATAGATGCTTGTGAATTCAGTGGTGCTCCAGAGCTGGGGCTGCAGCACCGTCCAAAATTCAAATAGGGGAGCCACACCAACTGCCAGTAAGTCCCAGCCAGCGATGTTTGTGTTGGCAGTTTGTGTGGCTCCCCTATTTTAATTTTGGACTGCTCTGCAGCCCCACCTCTGGAGCCGCCACTGCTTGTGATGGCTCTCAAAATGAGTGTGTAGAGCTCCACTAGCTTACAATGTTATGGATAATCAGCATTATAATAGGGTCTACAAATACACACTTGATGTAATGTTTAGTTTTGAATGGAATTATATTTCAACTCTTTTTTTAATATATTCTTTTTTTTAAAGTTGTACATAACAAAAGCAGACACAAATATGTCACATATAGACAATGAGCATTTGACTATTTTTTAACTCTAAATTTTAACATCTACATAGAATACTGGAAGTATATTTGTTACAGGACATTGTAATTTGTAATTAATTATGTACTGACCTAACTAACTACCTGGGGTATATTTACTAAAGTGAGAGTTGTTAGCCCATAGCAACCAATCAGATTCTAGCTATTATCTTCTAGAAAGTGCTAGTTATATGTTAAGTAGAATCTGATTGGTTGCTATGGGCAACATCTCCACTTCTAAAAACTGTCACTTTAGTAAATATACCCCCATGAGTGTAAAAAACACACATAAGGAAATGTCAAATGATGTGTGCTCCCTCATGCGACAAGGCAAAGGGTATATGTGCTGTGAGAACATGGGCTGGATGTTTTTGCATCCAAGGAAAGTGGAGGCAAAGCCCAGCCAAGGAGTCAAAACATCTCATTTTGTAGAATGCATTACAGATATGGGCATATCTATAATGTAAGCAGTGCATGCAAACCCCTGGGTCCAAGGGGCCCCCATGGCACACCCTGCACCCATACATTATATCTCTGCAGTCCGGTGCCAATACTGCAGAAATCACCGGGAACATGGCGTGAGTGCCATTTTCCTGGAGACCTGCACATGCACAGTAGACTCACACACAAGCCCCCTCCTCTCTTAAACCTCCACTTAAATTATTAATGAGTCTATTATCTGTGCGTTTGAGCTATACAAATATTCGATGCAATTAGTATACTTTTCAGTACAGTGAGATGGGAGAATGTTATGATTTACACCACAACCCAAAGCAATTTCAATCAGCAAAAGAATATCAATATTCACTATATAACCCATTTAGTTTACCCGGACTACATTAGCATAATTTATATTAACTTATATTTTAAGCCTTTTGCATTGATTAACATTTGTAAGCTCATTTGACCAAGGCCCTTATTGCTTTCTCACTCATGATATCATATGCAAGCACTCTGTGATATGAGGTGCCTCAGTATGGAATGGTTTTGCTCAAATATAAATGGCGATCATGTTATGAAATGTTTTATGAATTGTCAATAATCAGCTGTCAACACACAACAATAATAAATAATTAGCAAAATGGTCTAGCAATAAAAAATATCAATGTGAAAAACACACTTTGATTGTTAAATGTCCATGCCAGCATTCAGCTCCTGTTTGCTCTTTTTTTCCCTATTTTACAAACAGTTTGTTAATGTCTGCCCTGAAAAACATTCCATAGAAATACATCTATAGTAGACGTCGGTGGAGAACTTTGGACCTTGCTATACACATTCACTCTTCTGATTAGAATTGCTCATTACTCTGGCAGTGAGGGGACAAAATGGGGTTAACTTCCATATAAGGTGCCTCATGAGCTATCCACTGAGGACTACACTGGGCCAAAAATGCAACTAGAATATAGGGAGTGAAAGGCCAGCAGAGCATAAGCTTGGACAGCTGTGTATTGGCGGGAGTGTGGTGTCATTTAGGGTGGAGGGAAGCATCTCTTAACTTAGCGCTTCTTGCAGAGAATATCCAATCACTAATAGTGTACCCTTTCTGGACCCCAAATATTATGAAGCATCCCAGAGGCACTTTGGCTAGAAAATGTACAGAGAGGAAGAAAAAGAAAACATACTGTCCCATGTGTGTTGGAGCCTCGCTCTTAATTCAGAGCATATTTCAGTCTTACATAATAGAGAAAATACAAGAAACAAGAAACAAGAAACACAGAACAAAATAAGCTCATGATCCACAGAGAAGAGGATTTGTAAAGTTTGGATATAAACAGGAGGTCATGTCTGTGGAGCTCTGCCTCATTTTACCTCTGTGTCTCTCTTCCTTTAAAATAAATTCCTTCATCCAAAAAGGGGAAAGTTCAAATATGTGTTTTTATGAAATAAATGTTTCTAGTTCCCATTTTTTTATAATATATGATAAAAAACTAAATTTTTGATTGAAAGAACATACACATCACGCTAGGTACACACCATGCAATATATCGTTCAATATATTATCCTGATGCAGATCGGAATTACATATTGTAACAAAATTTTTTTTTGCTAAATATATAAGGGTGCGCAAATAAACAAGCAGCCTTGGGGTGCTATACCTCTGGGAGTCCCGCAATCCAGACAATAAAATATAATAATACAATAGTGGTATAGTTCCTCTGGCGCTAGTAAAATAATTTTGCAAAAAAAGAGGTTGATACTGTACATATGTTTTGACCAGCAATGATGACTCAGTTGCAGCAGAGACATGCAATATAAAATAGAGAAAAGAACACAATGGTGCAATATTGCTAAAAAGGGGAATTGTTTATTTAATACAAATATTAAAACAGTTAGCTTAGAAGCAAAAAGGTATCGAAGGTAACAGTGTTGAAAAATGAGCTCCATTTAAGAGCACAACATTTGGAATAAAATGCAAATGCAGTATATGAAAAGTGTCCAAAGTAATGAACCTGTACCAGAGTGTGATGAAATAAACAGTGTGTTTTTTGCAAGCAGGGGGTTCCGAAATGACCTCTGCATAACTCACTGTTAAAGGTGCCTCTGGATCGGGGGTCTAGTTCCACAGCATGCAATAGCCTGACGTGTTTTGAACTGTATACTCTTTTTCAAAGGTGCTGTCTGCTGATCTGACTGTGGTTAGATTTATACAGTTGAAAAGGTGTCTGTTTTTGTCATTTCCGGTTGTCGTGGGGCAGGACTTCCGTTTTTTCCAAAACTGGAAGTTGTCTTTGATCTAGCTGTTGAACCGGAAGTGTACTGTGCCTTTTGTGAGGTAGAATGAAGGTGTTTAAAGTTGACTGTGGTTTGTTCAAAGTTCCTATTCTGGAAGTTCTGGAGTCTTTGAGATTTATACAATAAAACCTGGCAAGGAAGTGATGCTCCTTCCTGTTCTTAGTTTATGGAGGGATGCAAGTGGCAGGAACAATGGTTTCAGATATTGTCCATGGGTAAGAATTTGATAGGGATAAAAGAGGTAGAAATTAGTAAAACAATAATACAGGTTGAGTCTCCCATATCCAAAATGCTTGGGACCAGGGGTATTTTGGATAACGGAATATTCCGTATTTTGGAATAATTGCATATCATAATGAAATATCTTGGGAATGGGACACCAATATACACACAGAATGCATATATGTGTTATATGCACCTTATACACACAGCCTGCAGCTCATTTTATACAATATTTTCAATAATTTTGTGGCTCAAGCAAAGTTTGTGTACATACATGAAATAAATTTATGTTGCATTTACACCCTATACACACAACCTGAAGGTAATTTTATACCATATTTTTAATAATTTGTGCCTTAGACAAAGTTTGTATACATTGAACCATCAAAAATCAAAGGTTTTATTATCTCAGTCATGCCAAAATTATTCCGTAATTCGGAATATTCCGTATTTCGGAATATTTGGATATGGGAGACTCAACCTGTATACATTTAGGTATTACTTTAAAAAGACTTTAAAATTGGCTATACAGATCAGAGATTTACAAAATCATTAAACAGGGAAAAATGGATAAAGGCAATGTAAAGAAAAGATCAGCCAATTGGTTATTAAAATAAATAAATTTTATTGAATCAAATGTTTGAAGTCAGGGGAGTTCATTCCTTCACTTTTAGAAACCAGTGGTGTACAAAGATATATAGCAGGTTATATTTAGGATATTATTCTAACTCGCAGTGTCTATATGAATACAAAGCAAGTATATTAAAAACAGGTGTTTTAAAATGTGTCTGAACCAATAAAATATATATAAGAGCAAAAAAACAACATAGGCAATACAGAATGTTGATTTTATATCATAAAATAAAAAATAGAAATTGATTTTTCTCATGAAAGAAAGTGCTTGTGTCTCTGCAACGCGTTTCTCTGTGCAATGGACTGCTTTCTCAGGTGTCAAAAAGGTACACAGCAAATAAGGTGGCAGGAGAGCTTCAAAGGTAATGCAGATTCCTTTAAAATATATTTAATGATTATCCCCCTCAGCCCCACCCATTAAATATTTAATAATGATTCCCCTCCTCACCCCCACGCAGCTCCTAAAAATGATGGGACATTGTTGTGCCGATGAAAAGCCCTGTTTGAGCACTCAAGCGGATCACTTTCAGTCATTTCTGCTCGCCAGCTCAAGTAGAAATGTCTGCGAGTAGAAATGTTAGCGCCTGCGGCTATGCGACCATCTAGTAGCCGTCGGCGTGCAACACAATTGAATTCCTTCCATATAGGTGAAGAGCAGCGTTAGCCTTTTATATAGATGATATTCTCTCATCCCCACCCCATATATTTAATGATTATCTCCCCATCACCACAGCCCTTATATCATTTTTTTAATGATCTTTTCTCACTTTCACCCATTTTAAAATATATTTAATTATTTTCTCCCTTCATATCTTTTCAGTCCTTTCAGAGTCCCATCATTATAACTTGTCAGGCAGCTCCAGAGTTCCATCATTATAACTTGTCAGGTAGCTCCAGAATCCAGCTTCTGCTCCTGCTCCCCCCTTGCGGGATGACACTCCCATAACACACCCATTAAATGCCCTCTTTTTGTGTCCACTTCAGGTCACCTCCCAGTCTCCATCCTGAAAATGCCCATGGATCGCATGTGCTGTCTCAAATCATAACTATGTCATACACAACTGCGTACACCTTCGCACACCTAAGTTTGCACGTGCACAGTAAGGATTCTTAGTCTTTTGCACATGGACAGTAGCAAAAAATTGCTCAACTGCACAAATATCGGCACTGCGTCCAACCTCTAAATCAGGCCCATGGTGACCCATAAGTACAGATGTGTCCTCTTACATCTTTGCCGATCACGCTACAAATGTGCACACGCATTGCGCCATGCAATTAGCTGCGGCCATGTGCACTACACTACGCCATGACACTCTTCGTTCGCACCATGCAATCCTATGGAGTCACAGGTGGGATGCAGTGCGTGTACCCACTTGTAGGTATGCGACCTGCGACAAGTGTGGCGTGATTTGCCGTAAAAGCGGCAAAGATGCAAGGGACATCTGTATTGCAGTAAACCTCAGAAGACGGCAATTTTCAGCGGCTTTTTCCCATTTTAACTAGAGATGATCGGTTTGGTTTTACTCGGTTCTTTATGCCAAATTGGCACAAGTTCTATTTGGCTATTCAAAACAAGTGGGAGCCAGATAGCCAAGAAGATTAGGTTTCTGTATCCAAACTTAACCGAGCCAAAACCAAACCGCTCATCTCTAATTTTTACTGATGATACATCCCACCCAAAGACAGATAGGAAAAGATTCTGGGTCTCATTCAGACGCGGTCGCAAGCACTGAGAGCTCGCAACCGGGTCAATGTTAAGGCCCTGCACACGTGAAGCGGCCACACTGCGCGTGCGCAAGCCTCGGGGTGAGAGAGAAATTCTCTCGCTCCGGAGCAAACTACAAAAGGGGCAGCTGTCGATGTTGATTGACAGCTCGCCCCGTTTTGTAGGCGGGGTGGGAGGGTGGCTACACAAAAGGAGACGTTCCTGACAGAACGCCTGCCATTTTGTGGGCGGCCACACTGACATCAGCAGTGATGTCAGTGGGGAGCTTCCTGCTCGATCAGAGCAGGAAGCTCCCTGGGGCTTGCGGTTGCTGAGACCCAACCTTAGGGTCTCGTCGCAAGCCCCGATGGTCGCGATGGTCTTGACCATCGTGACCATCAACCCACAGCTTAGCTAGTGACCAGAGGCCGCACTAAAAAAAACAAGCGGCCGCTCTCATTCAGAACGAGCGGTCGCTTCTTGCGACCGCCTCTGAATGAGGGCCTCTGTACTATGATGTAACCATTTATTTTCTTTGCAACTCAGGTAACATTTGCTGGTGTTTTAAATGCATTTACTAAATTCACAGACAGGGGAATTTCTAGAGGTGGCAGCAGTATTACTCTAGTTTGCATAGTGAGGAATGTGGTTGGTATGTGGTAATATACAACCCACAACCCACACTGGGTTTTGTCTTCATAGAGCTGATACAAAACAAGAATGGAATTTATTTTCTTTTTATGGTACAGTATTTTTAGCTATGTCCTTTTCTGATTTGATGACAGTTACCTTCTCTAATCACTTATGTTGTCAGTCTCTTTGAATTAGTCGGGAAAACTAACTAATGGACTGTAAGTGATCATTTGTGCTTTCTGCATTTTCTTTTGTTATGTTTTGAAAAACAGATTAATTTCATGTTTTTGTTTCCCTGAGCCTGGGAGAGTGACCGTGACAACGAGTGAGACTAAGGAGACTACAGTAATAAGTAAGTTGACAAAATGCCATTTCTTTGGTGTTTTCATTGGAGAAAGGGTTTAGCTCAGCTTCTCGCAAGTTAATAAAAGATTATCACTGGAGATAACTGGAGGCTGTATTTGTGCCGCTTATACGTAGAGACCATTAAGGTAATAGTGAAGTGTATCTAACAAGAAATGAAAAATGATGCTCTGGATATAGCTATAGCTAGCTATTCCAGGCAATCAGGACTTGTGAAGCTTGAGAAACTTTCTTGTTCCCAGCTGGATCAAACTACTAGGTACTGAACAGAGGTGAGAGGAGTGGACCTGTGTGCAGACTCAGTGCAGGCCACCTCCTCTCTCTAGCGGTGTCGTGGTGGGTGCAGTAGAGTAGATTCTGGGAAAATGGCGTCTGAGATATTTTCCCGGGGACAGCAGTACTGTACAGGGCCGGATTTCCCACCTGGCATTCTAGGCGCTCACCTAGGGCCCAGCGGGCCCCGAGGGGCCCATGGATGGGCCCCTTTGCCTGAAGTAATCACCAGTTCAATGTTCCCAGAGGAGCACTGCATGAGTACCGCGTGACATCATGACGTCACACGGTCCCGCCTCCACTACCAGAGAGTCCCGCAAAGCTGTTGGTGCTGTGTAGGGGTAGTTTAGGGTGCCTGGTTAGGGTTAGGCACTAGGAGGAGGGTTAGGGTTAGACACTGGGGAAGGGGTGTTCTGTTTAGGGTGCGGGGACAGGGAGGTTAGGTTTAGGCACTAGGGGGAGGTTAGGTTTAGGCCCCAGGGAGGGGGTGTTAGGTTTCGGGTGTGTGGAGGGGGAGGTTAGGTTTAGGCACTAGGGGGACAGGTTAGGGTTAGGCATCGGGGAGGGGTTAGGGTAAGAGTTAGGAAAACACTCACCGTGCGTTCCTATGGATGTCTTGATTCTGGTTGTCGGGATACCATGTCGGTATTCTGACCAGCGGCATCCCGACAGCTGGGATTTCATACCCAACCCATCCACAGGGCTGGTTCCTTAGGTTTAATACTATACAGATAGATATTCAATCCCGCCAACGTGTTTTGAATCAGTAGGATTCTTCCTGAGGGCTGTATAGTGAATTTCATGAATGTCTATAATTCACGGATTAAGATATCTCATTCTCTGAATGTTAATGAACAAATTTATATGTGTCTCTAATAGTTTTCTCATATTTGTTTCAATATATCTATGTTGTTTTTAGTGATTGGGTACAACTTGGAATCACTTAGGCTACTGAACTAGGGAGCGCCGGTACATTTACCATCGTATTATTATTGATTAGATTATAGGAGTTAGAATTTAGTTGCATAACAAAATCGTGAATTGACTTGTCATCCCCATCCCAAATCAGTAGCTTTAATTTCTTAGTTGTGTGGAATGCTTTTAAACAATGTATAACATTACATGTGAGGAAATTATTTCCTTAATTATTATTATCATATTATGTGAGATTTTCGAGAGACGGTGCAAGTTTGCAAATAAAAATCAACAAAGTCATCTGTAGGTCAGGTAATAATTACTTACCTCCCTCTTCTGTCCTTTCTAGTCATGATCCGTTTTGCACATCTCCTTCTGGGTAGTTTACTCTTCTTCTGTGGCAGACTTCTATAGGGTACTAAGTGCACATGCTATTATTGCCCAATATAAACATACTTATAGCTTAAAAAGGAGATAACTCTTCTAAAATATAGTTATACAAAAAGAAAAGTACTGGGGAACTGTATTTATCTAATTCTTTTTGGAAAAATCAATGGGTCTAATGCTTAATATAGAGAGCATGCCTTCCCACACTGTGATCACTGAATCAAATGTGTATATTCACCTGTATATAAAGTTGTGTGCATCTTGCAGTGTGCTCTGCATCTATCTATACACTGGGTTTGAAGCTACAGTCAGTGCACTCAAGCAACTTCCCTATACTACAGGTGCAAAAGATAAGCTTGTACTCAAGCAGGGGCATAATTAGATCTAAGGGGGCCCCATAGCAACATTTTCATGGGTTCCCCTAGGTCTTCACCCCCCCTCTGTCTACGCCCCCACTCCACCCCCTCCCCACTCCCCTCTCCTCGACTTACCTGGTCCGTGGTCGCGCTGCACAGGGCAGGCACACCTCTCCCGATCGGCTCCATCTCTCCTCCTCACTGACTGATGCTTGGAGGGAACAGCTATGCCTCCTCCCAGTATCAGTCAATGAGGAGAGTCAGAGGTAAAGCTGACCAGGAGGATGCGACCACTGAGGGGGGCCATGACTACGTTGCAGGTAAGTCGAGGAGAGGGGAGCGAAGAGGCTGCTGGGGGGGTCGCGGACTGAGGCCTGGCACCATGGGTGCAGGGGAAGGGCCAGGTCCCATAGCATCCGCATCCCCTGCATCTACAGTAGTTACGCCACTGTACTCAGGTGTATTCACTTTTACATCCAGTCGCATTTGTGTTGACATGCTCTCATTGAACTTTCCCTAGGTGAAAACTCTTTGTACATCATCTGTACTTAAATTAAGCACCCTCATATACATGCTGTCTGTCCCATTTCTAGCACTGGTGTAATTTGTTATTTTGTTTACATGAGAGTTATTCCAATCAAAAGTGACATTTAAGCTTTCTGAATACATACATACATACAATAATGGAACTAAAACTTTTGACTTTATCTATAGTATACTATAACTATAAATAAAAGATCCCCAATGAGATTTATGAGCCCATGCCTTTATTCAATCTTTCCCCATTGCACAGAAACATTTTATAAACAAAAAGTGATTATCATGTATCAAATTTAGAACCAGAAACAGAAAAAGAAAATGACTAACAAAACCCAAGTACTTATATAGCAACTGACAAAACAAATGTGTCTCTCTGGAGGCTGAAACAAGATCAAATAACACTACAGCATGGTATATTTTATACCCTCTGTATGACAGCATTGGAATTCAATACCAAGACACATTTTTGAATACTGAGCTACAGCCCTGAAAAATAACACAACTGCAGGAAGTGATCATAACATAATTCTATGGTATTTTATGTACTTTGCTATAAATATGTTATTTCATTCATCATACCGGATACACACAAATAACTATGTCTATCACATAAAGCAAAATGAATGGTATATTCAGCCTAACCAGTAACAAACAGAAAACAAATATAGGAAGCATTAACTGTACTTGGAAGTAAGGGCAGGCAAACATTGTATTTCACTGTGTGTCAATTAAATAAATAATAATACCTTTCATTTTTGCAGTGTGGTTATTAAACAAATACCTGTCATTTTAATGAGATTGAACATGAATATCTTAAACTACTTCAGCCAAGGTGAATAGTTTTGCTATGTACTTTGATTTATTTGGAGACACCTTAATGCTACAGAGTCCGGAAGACCTGAAACCTGCAATCGTTGCAAACACAAAGCAATATTGGCTGGTCAGTGTGGTAGGAGGGTGTTTAACCAATACATTTATTCCATCTCATGTACCATCTAAAGATATGTCTGTGGTTATGAGCTTTATGTAGATGTTCTGTAAATAAGGGAAACACCAGCTTCTGTACTTGCAGGGATGTGGGAAGGATAGCCTTACTGGATGGAAAAACTTACAGTACTATGTTATTGTAACCTTTATTTAGGCAGTACTCCATATTCGGCATATTCTAGAATGTTATCAAACATCACAAACCCAAAATTGCTGCTCAAAATAAATTTGGAAGCGTTTTTGTAAGTAAAGAGCAATAATTTACATAAAGCAGTCTATCTGCAAATATTAACTCTAGGAGGGCTGCAAAACACAAAAATAAACTGCTTTCCTTCTTGCAGTAACATTTTTGCAGTTCATTTTTTATTATATTTTTATTTTATGAGCATCCATATTTGCCTGTTTTGTGGAGTGACCATGTTTAAATGACTTCTAAAATAACTACAGATATATTTGAATCAACACATTGCATGGCATAATATCATACTTGCCTACTCTCCCGGGGGTATGCAGTCGCAACGCCGACTGTCTAAATGCTGACCGTCGGCATCCCGACTGTCTAATCCCGGCAAGCGTCTAATGACAGGTGTCGAAATCCCGACGCCTGTCATTTTACCTACGCCGGGAGCCCGATCCCCGGCATCCCGATCGAAGGCTAGCCGGGCAGGACAGCCACGGGGGGAGGGTTAGGTTAGGGGCTCCCGGGGGGGACTTAGGGTTAGGCACCCCCCGGTAGAGTTAGGGTTAGGCTAGGGGAAGGTGGGGTTAGGGTTAGGCACCCCTGGGGGGGAGGTTAGGGTTATCCACCCCCCCAGGGACACTTAAGTTCTTAGGTTTAGGCTGCGGGTAAGGGGGGGTTAGGTTTAGGCACTTACAGGGGGGGTTAGGGTTAGGCACTTGGATGGAGGTTAGGGACAGGCACCCCTAAGGGAGGGTTAGGGGGGTTAGTTAGTACTTACCTTAGCTGCTGTCAGGATCTTCACTGGTACCAGTCTTCCGGCGTTGGGACATGCATCTGGCAGTATTTCATACCGATCCCCTCCCGGGAGTAGCAGGAGGCTCACGAATTTCGGATAACTCCCTGCATCCCCAGAGGAGTAGGCAGATCTCCCGCATCCCGCCCACTTCCTAGTGAAATGGGCAGTATGGGGAGATTTTCCAAGAAATTTGCAGGTCCGTAGGGAGGGGGCGGGGCTTAATGACGCAAATCATGTCATTTAGTCCCGCCCCCTCCTCACGGACCTGCAAATCACTGGGATTTACTGTAAAGGGCCGGGGCCTAATGATGGATATAGCCTGGCTCCGCCCCCAAAGCTGAAAGCACCAGGTCCTCTCTGGCTGCTCACGGAAAGGACTTTAAATGTCAGTAAGTATGCATAATATAAACTATTTTCTTTCCATCAGTCACTTAGGATTATCTAATAAGAAAAAAACTGATTAAAAAACCCAACAAAAGAAATAAACATTCCCAAGCAAACAGCAATAAGTCAGTATAAAAGTCAGCATTCTATATATAAATAAAATGCAAAAGTCTCAGGGCCTGATTCAATAAAGATCGCTATTCTGCTAATACACGTGCAATGCAGTTGCTAATATTAGCGGTGATATGCAAATGTCTGCATTCACATTGCGATCGCAGCCTAACATAAGGACGCTGACTTCCCCTTATTCACATCCGTATACTTTGGCAACATAGAGAAATAATCGGTAACATCGAATAACACCGGACCCATACACACAGTTAAGGCAGGTCAGACCTCACTCAGGAACTGCTAACTTCAGCGCACGCTATGAGGCCTCAGGCTGTGTATGGTATCGCAGTGGTTAATTTATCCATGCCCCTGCAACGCCATTGGAATGCACTGGCATGCCTTCGTTCGCCCAACCACTTCCCACAACCAGTACTTCCTGTCAATCACTCTGCAATGGGTCTGCGTACACATGCGCAGTGCAAAATAATCGTCCTATTACATGCGTATTAGCAACTGCAATCCTTGCTGAATAAGGCCCTCAGTTCAAACATATTAGCAAATATACAGGGATAGATGTACTAAGCCTTGGAGAGAATAAAGTACCAACCAATAAGCTCCTAACTGTTATATTTCAAACTAAGGTGTCTATGTACTAAGCCTTGGAGAGAGATAAAGTGGACGGAGATAAAGTACCAACCAATCAGTTCCTAACAGTCATTTTTCAAACACAGTCTGTAAAGTGACAGGAGCTGATTAGTTAGTACTTTATCTATCTTGACTTTATCTCTCTGAAAGGCTTAGTACCTCTCCCCCTGTATAATAACCACATTAAGGTACTTCTACAAAAGGTGCCTACAAACTAGGCAATTTTTTACAAAATCTGCCCAATTCTGACGCATTGGAATGGAAAATCGTGTAAAATATGCCCTAATTGTGAGTGTCCACTCACGATCACGATGCCGATGCACGTACCTGCTGGTCGTACATCACATCTTTAGATCTTGCCTGCTGCAGGCAAGATCTGAAAATCTCAATCACGATGCATTGGAATAGTTCGGATGCATGATAGATTGCGGGTAAATTTGGATAGTTTTTAACACCAAATCATGTCCAAGACTGCTGGGGAGCTGTCGGGGGAGAAATCGGACACGATATTGCATCGTGACCAGATCGCCTAGTGTGTAGGCATCTTAAGTGTACTCCTCATTAGAGCCACTATATTGGGTCATGCAGGCATGTGTATTTAAATTGATAGCTAACTTTCCTAATATGACACTACAAGAAAAAAAATTGTGCTTACAAGCACCTATTTAAGTCTATAAATCGATTGTCACATTAATCAACTTTGGTGCCCACAACATGACACCAGAGTGAAAGTGGATAAGGTTTGCCGGCTTCCTCATGCTCATACTGTTCCAGATGTGGACAGCAAGTGGGGTTATATCAAGAATATTCAGTACCCTCACCATACCTGGGAAAGATTTTGACTGGGGCAGTATGCATAAAAACTTTATTCTTCCAGCACCTGTTGCTTTTGCTGCCCATGAAAACAATCCAGCATTTCTCAAATATTTAGCAGAGAAGAGCACGTAATGAGGTCTAAGCCTTGGAGAGAGATAAAGTACCAACCAATCAGCTCCTTACTGTCACTTTACAGGCTGTGTTTTGAAATGACAGGAGCTGATTGGTTGGTACTTTATCTCCGTCCACTTTATCTCTCTCCAAGGCTTAGCACATATACTCCAATGTTGCTGAACATTGAGAGCTACACCAAAATGCTTGTTATACACTCTGGTCTCGGTTCTGAGTTGAAGTAATGCGGTCGCAATTCTGGCCGCTTATAACGAATGGAATTCTAATGCAACTATAAAGCCTTCATACTGTCATCACATCACATCCCAGTCCAGGTACAGGAGATAAAGGATATACGAATAAATTGGTGTCCACACACAGGACTAGGAATAAGTCGTAGCTCAGATCACACCCCCACATTTCGCCTACTTCTGAACTCCCCATTGCTGCCCAGTTGGCACCTAGTAATGCCCATCCACCAATCATAGAAAAAATGTAGAGATGCGTATGGGTCCGAATTGCTCACAAGTTTATAATGATGCATGTCAGGGACCCGTACCCAGTATCCCTGACGTGGGAGTGTGCACCTCTGCTATAGACAGAGCGCCGTGATACAAATACCTTACTTACGAAACTGCCACCACCGATGGAACAATTTAAAGAGGCCACCGGTCCTCTATTATCCCAATAATTGCACAGGCTCAGCAACAAGATGCCCACGCAGTTAATCTGTTGCTTAACCTCTCCACAATTGCGCAGACTAGGCGTCCCAGACAACCACACAGTTCGCTGAGACCAACCCTCTGCTTCCCGTACTTAACAATATGTGTAGCGTCACTAATAATCTCTTCAAAGATGAGGTTTCAGAGCATATATTAAATAAACTAATAAAGAATACTTTATTTACACAAAAGGTAGTACAATGCTTAAAAAAGAATGTTACAGAGAAAAGAATGGTTACAAAGGTACATACAGTAATATAAAATAAAAATGGTAGAGGTAGACTTACGGAAAACACGCTGCGTTAGAAACACGTAGCGTTCCGCCCAGGAGGAATCGTAAGAAATGCATAGACTGCAGGTTAAACTTCAATGCGACAAATTGATCCCCCAGTTGAACACAGAACATAGGGCTTTAATCCATTTTATCAGAGCGCATCACACCTCAGGTGAGGTCATACCCATCCGTTCTGATTGGTGGATTAGCTAACTGAAGGTCAGGAACCTCCCAGCTAAGTTTAAATATCTTTAAACTTATAACAGAATAAACCTAATAACTTCCCCTGTGGATGGACTACCTACAATATAGGGTATTCATCATAATTGTCCATATTTTATCTGTTATACAAGTGTAAATATGATGTGGTTGTCATAGTGCATTCCTGAGATAGCTCATATCTTCAAATCTGTATGTCTCAGTGATCTGGGAATTGCACACAACCTGGATATGGAGTCCAGTTATATGTATATAATTTTCCAAGCTTCCAGCTATCACCGATACATCATTTTTGTCACATAAACCATCCAAATATGACTGATCATTGATCTGCCATATCTCATCAGCCTGGTTTCTATTTGTTTTACCCCCTATGGTGCTGACTGTATATAGATGCAGACACAAAGGCTGAGCAATACACATGGCCTGGTGTCAACATTATCATAATTGAATTGAAAGGAAACACAGATAGGCTCTAAACTAAACAAATCTGTGTTGTGAATCCTAATTTCATTAACAGGGAACTTAGGGCCTGATTCAGAGCCAGAAGCAATTATCGCTCGCTCGTCCAGAAAATAGGGGTGGCTATTCAAATGAACCATTCGCTCTTTGCAGTCTGTTCACGCCTCTAGGTCTGAATGAGCGAACAAAACTTGCGGTCGTTTTTTGGATAAATACGCCCCCTGGCCGCTCGCATCCTACGTCATGTCCGCTATTTATTAGATTAATCGAGAACATCGACCAGCGTATGAACTGCTCGCTATTCTTGTGGTTAGTTTTTGCTACCACAATCTTGCGAGCAGTTCTGGCTATAAAATAACCCAGTGACGTGGTCAGTGACGCTGCTGTTTTAATTATGCACACCCATAAAACGCCCGTTTTGACCTTTAAGCACGCCTGCGTTCGGATCTCCACTCCCCGTTTTCAAGCACCTTCCCCTGTTACCACCCACATACGTCTCTTTCTGTCACTCAAAATAGCAGGCATTCGCTATTTAGCGAACAAACGATTTTCGGCCGCACTTACTGGTTCGCGCATGCGTATTACGATCCGTACACATGCGCAGTTGGGCAAACATCGCTCGGAACGAGTGTACTGCCGCTAACGAGCGGCTCTGAATCAGGCCCTTAGCCTGTCCCTGTTAAATACATTACCTGGGCAATACTTTAACAAAAGCTTTCCTGACTTGTAAACTTCAAAGAATAATTATCATGTGAGTCCTATGACATTTAACAATTCTTAAAATTAAGCTGTGGCTCCGAAATGTGAAATAGGCCCTTTCAGGAACATACAGAGCTAGGTGCTATTTGCATGTCAAAGGGTTAGTTTCCATCTTCCCTACCTCAAGGACTCAAAGAATACATGACCTAATAAAGACAGTCAGCTCTCCTGCCCTCACATTCAGAAAACCAGTTATTCTATGGCTTTTAATTACCTATCTGTTATGACATTAAAACTATAATTTGCACTATGTGCCATATCGCTATATTCCTCACTTTGCACATGCAGACCCATGCGTGGTTTGACAATAATTGCATGTGTGTGGTTCAGTATCAAGCCCTCTACCTTTATGGCGGCTGATGGAATTAAGGAAATGAGGTTGTGATCGGAGCCTTCCTAGACAATTACTTTTCCAGCAAATCTATTCCAGTAATGCAGAATGAGATCTTGAGTTATATCATGCATGGGCTCCACTTGCATTTTATCACCATATACTGTACACTTTAGCTGCAGTCATTTATATACACCATCATCAGGCAGCGATAATATATGGAAATTACAGAACGCTGTTAAAAAGTCAAGAGATGTTCTGTCACTGGCAACAGTGCTTCAGGTTCGACTGCTCGCGGAATGTTGTAAGGTATAATATTTATTTTTTATGGTTTCCAATCCTTATTGTGGTTTAAGAGGAAGTGATTACAAATGTATGCTCACATCATCGGAGGTGAGAGTTTAGGGCAGTAGACATGATGACTGCCTGCTAAACTGTGTTTGAACTCTCAGCAAGTTCAAACCATAATTATCACATGTGATAATTATGTTTTGATGAATAGGCCCCTGTGTCACTTGTGGACAAAGATGTATATCCTTAAAACCTGTACTGAATACAGTGTAAATTTATTTGGGACTACTTAAGCTTTAAGTGGCTGACTAGTCACAGGTGAGTGCACATTGAATATAGAAGAAGCATGCACATGTAAGGATAGCAGGCACCATGGAGGTGCAGCCTAGATAGATTTGGTAAATTCTCCAGATGAGCCTCTTAGGATGTATTACATTTGTGGCTCCTTAAGCCTTAGTTAAAAGATATCAGGCTATGCCAGGCTGGGTTGGTCACATTAATCTGTTGCATGAGGTCTGTCTGTCATCATGTGAATCCAGACCCTGTAACAATTGTATGAAAATCCCTGTGGAAAATAGACCCACAAAAATGTTCACACACAGTTAAACCAACTCAGTACTGAATAACACTGTGGCTCTTCCTGGTATCCCTTGGAACAGTGGTTCCCAAACTTTATTGAATCACAGTACCCTAGAGCAGAGGTTCCCAAACGCAGTTCTCAAGGCTCCCACACAGTTCAGGTTTTGGAGATATCCATAGTTAAGCCCAGATGGTTAAATCAAATTGACTGAGGTACTAACTAAGCCATCTTTGCTCAACCATGGATATCTCTAAAACCTGAACTGTTGGGGAGCCTTGAGCACTGCATTTGGGAATCTCTGCCCTAGAGTATAAGCATTTTAAACCCGGCACCCCTAAACCAAAAGTTTCTTATTGAGAAATTCAGCAAAACTGTGCTTATATGTCATCCTTATCATCATCTATGTTGTGTTGGTGGACAGGGTTCCACATATTTTATGATTGGCAGCCACCAGCACTGGAATTGTCTATCCCATGACCATAAGTATTTTTATTTGGTCCTGTACCACCAACCTGTGGCACCTCTGCGAGAGCCCCGTGGCGCTCCAGGGTGCCATGGTACCCAGCTTTGAAACCACTGACTTGGGGTGTAATTTCTGAAGTAGTCAGACTGAAATAAAAATAGAAATGAAAATAACCATAATGAGTGCCAGAACTATCTAACCAATTTACATTTGCTGATATTATTGTATGTTTTTGTGTTTCAGCTATTACAGTGTTTCTGTACACCATATAGAGTTAGAAAATGGAAACCTAACAAATGGGTGAAAGTGCATGTAATGAATGCCTATCATAAACCGGGTGCATATGGGTGTAAAAATGTTCTTTTCATGGGCTATTTTTAAGCATAAATTTCATCCAATTTGAGTCCATCTTATTATCAGGTCCCTGGTGTACAAGTCAGATCAGGCCACCTTTGTAACTGCATGTGGAATGCCTGTCTACCATGGTGTGGCCTTAAGCTGGGTACACACTGAGCAATGTATACCCAGTGCTGAAGTCGCATGCAGCGGCACCCAGTGGGGTGCCGGCATCGGCAAGTGCATACACACTTGCCGATGCCAGAAGCAACGGTGGGGGCCATGCTGCATTTGGCGGGTGCGTGCATCGTCAACGACATAGCGGGTACACACTGACCGATGTGCCCATATCGTCTAGTGTGTACCCGGCATAACACTTATATTCTGACAATATTGAACAGACAAAATGTAACTGACAAGAGGGGGACCGACAATTAATAGCTCTGATGATGTGCATGATGTCTGTGATTTGTTGTGATAAAGTGGTATATGAAGAGGTCCCAGATCATATTGGTATATATTTTAGGATAATGGAATGCCTAATGAATTAATATATTACTGTACAAACAATAACATAAAATCTTAATTTACATAAATGTTATATAACTTGCAGTAATACCGATTCATAATTAAGATGACTGTCACTGCTTATTTTTAGAGTCATTTTAGTGACATCCACGAAATTGAAACAAGAAGGTTCAGAATTAGAGATGTGACGGCATTTTTGAATTAGAGTTCTCACCACCTAATGATCCTTTTTACTGCTAGAAAAATTATGTCCCTAAGCAGAATCATTCCTGGAAAGAACTTTCAAAAAAACAGAAGACCAGTGGATGCACAACTTTTAGTCAAGGACTGGGTTCAATAATGTAGCTTGATGTCATAATTCTGTAGTATTGTTTATATTAGTTCTGATATAATGACTGGTATGTTATTTACAGTTATTTATTCTTGGAACAATTTCTGTTAGGGTTTGTACTCCCTGGTGTATTGAATACTTTTTAAATATATTATTAAAGAAAGCCTTTCTGTGTTACTGTTCTTTTGTATGTTTGATTGCTTACAAGATAGCGCATTAGCTAAATGCCTTTCCTCATATATTAGTATATGTTAATTGTAAAAGTGTCATAGGAATGAGGGAGTGGCCTGACAAGAGTCCGGAGCAGATGTGAGATCCCTGTGCTCCGCCAGATCGGGGATTTTTATGCTACTTTGTGGACTCTCCTCCTCCTGCTGGCTCAACCTTGGGTGCCCTCTCACCATATCAGTCCCAAGGGAGTCCGATGAAGCACCTCAGGCCCCGCCAGGTATTTTTCCCTTTGGCGGCCTACCTCCGCGAGTGAAGCCGCGGCCTCAATTTTTGTCCTGGTCCTGGCGTGGAGCTGCCGGCGGTAGCGGTGTCTCAACTTTCCGGCCTCAGCCCCTATTGATGGGTCTCCTACTCACTCTCCTCCTGGAACATACACTGGGTCCCCTTCTATATAAGCCTAAACCTAAAAGCTCCCTTACATGCTTGGATGGTGAAGTAGTATATTACACAGCTGTCAGTCTCACAGGCAAATCCTGGACTGTTCAGCAGTCTGGATCGTGAGTACCTTGTGTCTATTGATTTCCTACCTACAGTAGTGCAGCTTGATTAAAATATGCTCTGCCCTTGTTAGTTACCTACCTGCCTTGCTATCTCTATTCAACATATATCTGGGCCTTGTTTCCTATACTACTATATACGCTGATTGCTGTGGGGGGGACCCAGAGGCTAGTTCTGGTCACCTTGTGGAAATTTCTTCTACCAATGGCTGAAATCTATCATTGCTAGCGATTTCAACTCTGAATGCTCTCTATTCACTGGATTTAAAGATGTGAGATCCATTCTTCATGACTCTCACCACCCATGTTCTTAATGTATATCTATTAACTATCCTGTAAATCTGCGACTATCATGGTAACCCCCTTCACCTGGGGATCTAAGTTGAAGTAGTTGTAATACGGATTCTGTGGATTCTGTGATTTGATTTCTATATTTAAAGTTTTGTGGACTCCCTCTTATTATGCCTCCTAAAATATCTAAGGTGTCCCTCCCTCCTCCAGTGACTTAACCTAGCTGGAAAATAGAATGCAATTCCAATTCTACTGTTTCATCAACACCGGCTTCTGACTTTAATCTTGACTCAAAAGGTGCTTCTAGTCTATTATTGGATTCTGGTGTGGACCCTGACTCCAATGCTCCACTTACTGTTAAAATGTTGTGTCAGGTTTTGGTGGCCTTAAAACAGATCTAACGCAGGGTCTCACTGCTGCTATCTGAGAAGTTAAAACTGAACTTTCTGCTATAGGGAACCATACTGATCATCTAGAGCATAAGATGGAATAACTGGTTACATCACACAATGATCTCATTGCCGTCCACGATCAGCAATCATCTGAGTTTAAGGTGATTAGGGACAAAATGGCATACATGGAGGACTTCTCCCGGAGGAATAATATTAAGATTCGAGGGATCCCTGATTCTGTCTCCAATTCGGAACTATTGGACTATGCTACATCCCTCTTCCATAAATTGCTTCCCAATGCCGATGACAAAGATCTCCTTATTGATCATATCCATTGGCTCCCTAGACCTTGGTCTTTCTCCAGGTCCTCTCATCGAGATGCCCATCTCCAAGTCCACTTCTTCACAGTTAAAGAACGTATTCTTCAGCCCGCAAGATCATCTGGAGAGTCAGATACCCATAGCGGTCTTCAACTATTCCCAGATTTCTCTGCCTTGACCATTTCCAAATGAAGAGCCATTACTCCTATAACTTACGCTCTTCGCTCTCAGGAAATACAGTATAGTTGGGGGTTTCCAGTGAAACTGATTGTCCAACATGAAGGTTCTTCGTATGTTATTTCTAATTTGGAAGCTGGAGTCAAGCTTCTGTCGGATTAGGACATTTCTGTCAAGTTGCCGCCAGCATCACTAAAGAATCCTCATCCTCAGCCTGAATGGTCCACAACCTGATTGATTTCCCTGCCTTTTACCTTTGGAGTTTTGTTTCTTTTCTCTAGGTTGATACAAAATTGTGCATGTGTCATATTTTGTGGCTCAGTCGGCATGATTGGTCCCTCATAGGATACGTGAGTTGATATGATAGTTATATATAATTTCTTTATCTATTTTTTTAAAATCCAGAAGAAGGGAACAAACAAAAATATGTATTTGGTTTGGTACACACTAGTTATCTTGAATTTTAACACAATATGAAATCTTTATTGGATATACACTAAAATGTCCTTATTAGAACACAAGCCAGTGAAATACAGGTTAAAATTAAGGAAAAGAAAAAGTGTGTAATGAAGCAGAAATGTGTAATAAAATCAGGAAATATTCCTAATATTTCCTGATTGTATTACACATTTCTGTGTGTAGATGTATCTACTCCTCTGTTTTGTATTTATCTTTTTTTCTGTGTATTTTTATTAATATGTCTATTTGTATTTTTAGATATATTTAGGATACATATGTTTCACTTGTTAGTTAATATCATTATATATGGTTCTATATGAACATGGGTGGTGGTGTTAGTGCCGCTTACCCCGCTACTGCTTACTGCACCTTTTTTTCCTTGGCAGTAAAGACACTGACCCTATGTACTGGGTCATTTTGATTTTTCTTCCCCATGTTTGTTTTTTAGTCCCCTTTCCCATCTCTCTCTCCCTGATTTTTGGGATACTCCTTTAGTTATATGTCAAATGCAATGTGATTTTGATTTTGTTTACATGTGTATCTCATTACTATTTCTATTTTATCTCACTATTTTTGTTTTGAGTTAGATGGTACAGGCTTTTCCTTAAATGTTAAAGGTTTAAATTCTCCAAACAAACATAGGTTGGCCCTGGCAACCTTCCACAAACAAAAGGCATATGTAGTTGCCTTGCAGGAGATCCATTTTTCTTCTTTAGGACCACCAGTTTTCCGAGACAAGAGGTACCCTTTAGGTTACTTTGCAAATAGTCGATTTAAACGTAATGGTGTTGCTATTCTATTTTGGAAATCAGTTTCTTTTGTTCTAAATTCCCAATTTGCAGATAAGAGTAGACGTTACCTTATTTTAACTGGTCTCCTAAAAAATAGGTGGGTTACTCTTGTTTCTATTTATGCCCCTAATTCCAACCAGGTCCCCTTTCTCCGTAAAGTGTGTTTAGCCATACAGAAGCTACTTAGGGATTCACTTATTTTTTGGGAGACTTTACAGTAGTTCTACACCCCAAAGTGGATAAGTCTCGTCAAGCTTCTGGTGCTCTATCTATGTCTCACCTTGGACCATCTGTTGCATTCCATAACCAATTAGTGGAATTTGATTTATATGACGTTTGGTGAATACAGAATCGAACTGGGCGAGATTACACATATTTTTCTACTGTCCATATCTCCTACTCCCATATTGACCTACTCCTCTCTGATAAATGGACACTACAACACTCTGGATCACTATCTATATTACCAATCACATGGTCCAACCACGGGCCGTTATTATGGTTTTGGGATATTTCTAAATCTTATACACTCCATGTCCATGGCAGTTGTCACCTCATCTTTTACAGGATCCTATGACAAAGCAATTTATTGCTGATAGTCTCTCAACATATTTAGCCACTAATTCCCCCACTGACACTCAAATTTTTACGTTTTGGTGTGCCCTTAAGGCAGTGATTCGGGGAGCGGCTAGTTAAGTTAGAGCTCATCTTAAAAGACAAATTACACAATTACAGGCTGACTTAGAGACCAAATTATGAGAGGTTGAGGACCTAAATAAATGGCACCCTTCTAAAACTCTTCGTACAGAATTGTCTTCTTTCAGAAGATCCTTATGACTCGTACACAGTCAGCTCTTAATAGATTGTCAGAAATTCGATTTGGCAGGCAACAGAGCTAGGAGATAGCTTGCAAATTAAGAGTACAGCAGGCTAGGAATAGGATAAAACATTCTCTCCCCTTCAGGCACTAAGGTTGCTATTCCTTCTGACATTGCCAATCAGTTTGTCAATTACTATGCTTAACTCTATAATCTCTCTTTAGACTCTTCCATATCTCAGCCATCTTGTATGTAAGTAAAATTTTAGGGAAGAGAAAATAACATTTTTGGATTTGGCCATAGACAAGGGTTAGTTAACTAAGGAAAATCTGAATACCACACATACACAAAAATAGTGCTCGCATCATAAAATAATATGTAAATATTGCCCCTATCATATATTCAAAATATTTACTTGCATCAGTTAACCATTAATTAAAATTGGTCAGATAGCTCAAATAGTACGGTTTTTCGGCTATCTCACCTATGACAACCACCTAATTAGGTTTTGGCAATGGTTTTCAGGCAGTTTACAAAACCACCACTTGATAAATTTGGTGGTTTATATTTTTCACTTGTAAAAATATCGGGACACTCATGTGGTTAGTGGTGTCCTCTAAAGTGGTGATTTTACATTTAGCAAAACAGATAGGGAAACCTCCAAAAACAAATGGTTGTGCAATATTGATGCTTAGTAAATTTTGCCCCAGAGTGTCTAAAATGCAATACTATTGAACAAGTTGTACAAGAAAACAGGTGTTGATAAATTATTTAAACAAGGAATTTCCTGGATTCTTACTTTGAAAAATGTATTTCCTAAATTATATGAGGTTACTCTTTTGCTATAAAAAATAAATAAATTGGGACTATGGGCCTGCTTCAGAGGTGCAGGCCCATAGACTTACATGCCCTTAAATGGTCGCGACATGCCTGCGTTTCACCTGTTACTCCCTCATTACCTCCCACAAACACTCACTGAATGTCAATCACTCTGTACCTAAATTCCCACAAATTCCCGAACGCCATCTGTAATTCATTGGGACGCATGCTTCTTTGCGACTCAGATACAGGTTTTTTTTTATAAATATAATACAGATTATAAAAACTATTCTGAACAACTAACTAACTAATAATAGTCCTCATTGGTGAGTTTACCATATAAAATTGTGCAGGAAAAAACAAAGGTTATACTTCAGATAGTGAAAACCAGACAACTAAAAATTTACATGAAAAAGAGATCCTGAGTACTGTAACTAGATACATTGCAATTTGTTCTTCATTAATATATAGTATGTATGGCCATTTCTTTAGGAAATATTGATTAGTAATATTTCTAGGGATTTTTCCAATTTAATTGGGAAATCATATTTTCTGTAGAATATTTTTTACAGAAATGTAGCCAATTTTTAAAGTTTTATTTGTACATTTTATTTTATTTTATTTTGCTACAATTTAATTTGTTTATACTTTACAATTTGTTTATTTATACTCCTTTTTAAACATTATGAAGCTATTACAGGATTCAACATAAGTCAATTTTGCAGATGAAACTTAAGTGTTTTCGTACTGCGCATGCTCCATATCCATGCGCATGCATTTACAGGCAACCCAGAGTCATATTCAACTAAGCCACATCTCCACTGGTGGCTGCAGGGGCATAACTTGTGGGTAATTGGGGCATCCACATGTAGGCTAAGTTTATAGAGGGCATGTCAATGGAATTCTGGGCTATGCAGAATTCTGCAAATGCAAAGACATGCTTGTTTTCAGAAATATCTATTATACCAATTATAGTGGTACTAAGCTTATGGATAGGAGTGGTGAAGTTGCATAGATGCATACAACTCTGAACACAAGCCATACATACATTGTTCTCTGTGCACACAATGCGGGTGTAATTACGGCAATTTAAGTTGAACTCTGCATCAACCCCTATGTGAGCAGTTTTTTCATGGTTTGATAAGCAGATCCGTTTTCAATCTACTGTACACAGAGCCAATAGTACTATTGTGTAAGTGTTGATTTATTGTTTTCATTGGATCTAACAAAAACAGTAATTTCAAAAAACATTTCAGAGTTTTTCTGAGTTAAAATGTTGCTCAAAGATAATGAGACTTTTGTTCTGAATCCCACTTCTTTCTTCTCAGAATGCTTTACACAGCCAACTTCAAATCACAGACCCTCTAATTTATTGTAGCTCAATCACATTATTAATTTCTATATACAACTGCTTAACTGGGCAGCAAAGATGGTGTAATGGTTAGCATTACTACCGCACAGCACTGAGGTCATGGGTATGATTCCCCCTATGGCCCTAATTGTGTGGAGTTTGTATATTCTCTCTGTGCTTGCATGGGTTTCCTCCAGGTGCTCCGGTTTCCTCCAACACTCCCAAAAATATACTGGTAGGTTAAATGGCTTATAATAAAATGAACCCTAGTGTGTATGTGTGTGAGCATGTTAAAGGAATTATAGATTGTAAGCTCCACTGGGGCAGGGACTGATGTGAATGGCCAAATATTCTCTGTAAAGTGCTGCAGAATATGTGTGCGCTTTATAAATGACTGGTAATAAATAATAAACCATTCAGTCTACAGGGCATGGTAAGATCTTGACACAGCAATAATCTTTCCAAAGCAAAGTGGTCAATATCAATGTATTAAAGTAAACATAATTCATACATTTGAAAATCATAAAAGGAAATCAATATATTTGTTTGTACATCGAAGTGATGATCCTGTAGTTTTACTTACTATCCTATTGTTTGGACAAGTTAGACAATTTTGGTAATTTCTCTGCCTGTCACAAATATGTAGCTCTTAAAACATTGCTAAACTACAGAGCTCAGACACATTTATATTAAAGTGTCGAAAATGTATCTAAATTATTTTTGGATAAGTATCGTAACTAATAATCCATATGTATGTACATTTTCTTTTTTTTTAAATACATGGATCTTAGTCATTATCAATTGAAGTAGAATCAAGCTCAACATATCACAACAGGGAACAAAAACTGAAATATAGGATGAATGTATTTGTGGTCTATGAAAGCAGTATCCCAAACTGGAGGCATAATTCAAACCAACAGTTAATACAATTGAAGGGACAGTCAGTTTTGCTATTAAGAACAGTCAGAAGATGTGAAGACACCCAGATCCATCTCATGTTAATAAATAAAATATATTTGTAATCCAGTTCAGAAAGCAGGATCCTTAGATGTTTGCATGTTTATTATACATATTCTATCATCAAGCTGCAAGGCATGTTTTCAATGTTGTTCTGCTTAATTCTCCCAACCAAAAGGAAACTCTATAAATACTAGAGAATAGCAAATTGTAAACATCAAAGAAAATAGTTTATTTGGTGATGTCAAAATAAACAATATTTCATATTTTCCTAATTTTAATGATTTGGTGCTGGAATTCAGAACAAATTTGTGTTTTTTCCTTTTGCCATTATTTTGAAATTTATGAATGTGGCACTTTGTAGTGTTAGTTTGCCAGCTTAATTTTATAAGGGCCTCATTGGTTTTATTATTCCATTTTGCTAACTTAAAACCTTAACCAAAATAAAGACACAGAGTCGTTAGCTTGGCTTGAAAGGGGTCGCAGCCAAATTTATTAATCGACTCAGCAATTGAATCAGAAATGGTTATGGTGGCAGAAAGAATCAGTGCTACCTCGGCCACAGCCCAGCATTAAATGAATTTAAATGATGGGGTGGATCCCTGCCCCAATGCAAACTGGACTGGCAGGTACCACCTCCCATTAACTGGCCTAGCATTGGTTCCTCCCTAATAGAGAGACCAGGTCCACCCCTGAGGCAATGACCAACTCGCCACTCTCATAGGGGAAATACCCCCCAATCTCTGCCGCCAAGGAGCACTGCCTTCTACATAGCGGTACCTCCTGGAAGAGCCTGCAAAAGAATTAAACATTCCAACGAAAATAAAAAAGACACATACAAACCATTGCCAATCAAGTGGGTGGATCGGAATCAACCCAGGGAAAATGGCTGCCAGCCAAAGGTATTTATATGGGACTGATAACCCCTCCCTGAACTGATCTGATAGGTGAGCCATAATTATTGACAGCTACCAACCCTGAACCTTAACCCTCAACTAACTGCACAAAATTCCATAAAAAAACAGGTGCTATTTTTATCCTCAAACTTATACTAAGTATTCGGATGCTTTAAACATTAATCTGCGATGGTATCTGCTTGCACAGCTAAGCACAACAAACACTGATATCAAACTGTTAATGGCCATCTATTTTTCCAGTACAAATTCTATAAATGCCGCAGACATTGAGTAAAGTAGATTTCCTTATAGTAAATAGTACATAAAGGTAACTATGAGAACAATTAGGAAAAAATATAATATTTGTGATTTCTCCTGTTCTTTTCTTACATCAATGTCAGGATGAAAAGTGGGTATTGGGCACCATTAAAATGCCACCCAGTACTAAAAATGTAGTATCAAGCTCTGGGGTTCTTAATATCGACTTTAGAAATGATGCCTCGTTAAAGTAGAGATGTGCGCTGACCCCCGTGCTTTGGTTTTGGTTTTGGATCCGGATTCATCTTTTGGTTTGCAAAACCACCCTCACATGTTTTTGTTTGGTTCTATATTTTAAAAATAAAATAATAAAAAAAAAACAGCTAAAATTACATCATTTTGCCCTGTTAGCATGTAATCCAAAACTCGAGTTCGGTTTTTAAATCCGAGTTCCGAACTGCAGGAAGATCAGAACTGGGACTCGGTTCGACACGGTACCCAAAAGTGATTCAGAAACATGTAGATCCTATCCATTAAAAAAAAAAGAAGGGTTTACAACAGTTGGGAAACTTAAACCCATAGAAAACAGTAAGAATATTTTAATTCAAAATAACCATAGGGGGTCAAAATAGTAGCCCAAATCAATGTAGGTTAGGATGAAGGGTCATGGGGGGGTGGGTGGAAAAGGAAGGGGGGAGGTGTGGAAGCAAAGGGGGGAAGAAATAGGGAGTCACATATGAGTATAGTGGGAGCGTTCTGAGAGGTATTAACTGAGGCCTGGGAGGGGTACATTATGTTGGGGATACCAAGGGTTCCAGCAGATTTCAATCTTTTTATAGTGTTATTCTGTAGACTAGTGACATATTCCATTTTGGAAATGAACCATATCCTGTTTAGGAGTTCCTGATGGCAGGGAGTGTTTGGCATTTTCCAGTTACGGGATATCTGGTATTTAGCTTTGCAAGATATACTGTATGGAGAAGCAATTTATTAGAGCCATTAAAACTTGATTAATTGGAGCGCAGAGTAATAGGTTGGTGGGAGAGAGAGGAGTTGGGGTATCAATGATTTGGGAAAGTAGAGTGCGGACCATGTTATAAAATGGGAGAATTAGTGGGCATGTTCGCCATATATGAAAAAATGTTCCGGTTTGGTCACAGCTTCTCCAGCATAAATTAGAGGCATTTGGATAAATCTGATGGAGGCGTTCTGGCACCAGGTACCATCTGGTATATACTTTGTAAGAATTCTCTCGAATAGCCATGCTGATAGAGCATTTTGAGATGGCTGTTCGTATGGTGTCCCAAGTTATGTCACCAAGGTATGGGCCTAGATCTGATTCCCAAGCCTGTTCATGTGCCTCAAGTGGGGGAGACTCCAATGCAAAAATATAATGCTATAGATGTGAATGGGCCCAATCTTTCTAGAGGGGAGGGAGTGGATGAGGCGAGAGCAGGGGAGGATGAAGTAGTAAAGTGGCGAATCTGTAAGTAATGATAATGGACTGAATTGAGGATCCTGTATTTTTCTTGAATGTCGGTGAATGACATAGGGGCAAAGTTCCGTATGATGTGATGAAATCTGCTAATGTCGATCAAGAGCCAAGGACAAGCCATTGTAGAGGATAGGACCAGTGGAAATGCAGGATTATTCCAAATGGGGGTTAGGGGGAATGGATGCAAAGAAAGATTAAATTTTTTGTTGAGCGACTCCCAATTGTTAAGTGTCAGCGTGATAGTAGGAGCCAAAGAAGCAGGTCTTGGTCTATGTTTATGGGGTAACCATGGCAGGTAGGAGATTGAGAGTGCATCAGCTTGTAAGTAATTTTCCAAGTCAACCTAGCATTTAACATGGTGAGGAGAGTGCCAAGCGATCAATTGGCTTAGCCAGGATGCATTATAATATCGGTGAAGGATGGGTAACCCTAACCCTCCATTCCATGTGCATTTGGCAAGGATATTTAATTGAATTCAGGATTTTATATTATTCCAGATGAATTTACAGAGTTTGTATTGAGTATTGAGAGTGTGTAAAGGAACAGGCATTGGGAGTGTTTAGAATAAATATAGTAGTTTGGGGAGGATGCTCATTTTCATGACGTTGATGTTGCCTACCCATGAGAGGAAGCATGAATGCCACTGCTGTAGGTCCTTAATAATAGAGTTGATAGGGGGGATAGTTTGTTTTATAGAGGGAGCTGTAAGATTTTGTGATGAGAACCCCCAGGTATTTCAGTGAGTCTCTCTTCCACTGGAAGTCAAAATTTTGTTGTAGTAGCATATTCATGCTCCCGGGAAGATGAAGAGGAAGAGCTTCAGATATGGTGTGATTGACTTTACAGCCTAAGAGAATGCTGTAGAGAGAGAATTCATGGAAGAGGTTGGGAGGGATGTAAGTGGTTTTATCAGTGTAAAGAGTATGTCATCAGCAAATAAGGATAGGGTGTATTTAGAGTGCTTAACTTCTAAGCCAGCTATGTCAGGGTTAGCCCGTATTCAGTTGGCAAGTGGCTTGATGATGAGAATGAATATGAGTAGCGACAAGAAACATCCCTGCCTAGTGCCATTGGTCATCGGGAGAGGATCAGAGATGAAACCACCAGCCAAAACTGTGGCAGATGGGTTATTACAGAGGGCTTGGATGGCTTTAAGAAACTTACCCCAAAACCCAAAATGGCATAGCGTCTGGAACATAAAAGTCCAGGAGACTCTGTCAAATGCCTTCTCAGCGTCCAGGGCAAGCACCAGGGAGGGAAGTTGATGTAGTTTATAACATCAATTGTACATGTAATATTGTCGAGTGCCCGCCTGGATGGGACAAAACCCACTTGATCAAGGTGGGAAGGAGCGGGTTTAGTCTGTTTGTGAGTACTTTGGCAAAAATTTTCAAATCAGTGTTGAGCAGTGAAATGGGCTGTAAATTGGATGCAGATAGGAGATCTTTGTTGGGTTTTGGGAGGACCATAATAGTGGCTTTAGTGGTATCTGTGTGAAACAGATCACCTTCGAGGATGTGGTTAAGTGAGGTGGCAGAGAGGACTGGAAAGTCTTATAGTAAGACATCAGGAATCCATCGGGCCCAGGAGCCTTTTAGAATTTTTTGTTTTAAGGGCTGAAAGAATTTCTTTAGTAGAAATGGGGTCATCTAGGGTGAGGGAAGTTGCAGGGTCTATGCAAGGAAGGTTACATGAGGTCAAGTATACTGTGGTCGAAGAGTCAGTGGTAAAGGTAGTGGAAAAGGATTTGGGAAGTTATAGCGGTGTTCATAGTATGTTTTGAATAGTGAGTTAATGGTAGTTTGGTTATGATGATAGATTCCGTGATTATCTCTCAAAGCTGGGATAGCAGTCCAGGCCCTTCGAGCTTTCAGCCTATTAGCTAATAGGGTGTCTGCTTTATTACTCTTTTCATAAAATTTCTGGTTAAGCCAACGGAGGGATTTTTCAGTTTTTTCGGCCAGAAGAGCATTGACGGCCGCTCTGGCTGATGTAAGTCATGTATATAGAAGACAGGAAGAGTGTCATTTATGAGAGGTTTCATAGCAATACTAATTATGTGCCCCCGAATGACAGCTTTATGAGCCTCCCAAGCCAATGGAGTACAAGAGGAGCATGGTAGAGAAGTACTCTGCGAGAGCAAGATTTATTTTCTCCTGAAATTTTGGAATTTCCTAATATGTTTTCTAAGTGCTCTGTGAGTGGTGTGCTGTTGTGGTTGCTTTTGATGATACAATATTGTGCGTTGTTCAAAACAATACAAAATTAAACATTCCTTCAGACTCTAAAGTATGGAGTGTTACTCGATTCTTGAATGCACAGTAGGACACTTATCATCAATTACTGCAGGGGTATGTTAAGGTGACAAAGTTGTATGAAATGTTCTATAATGGATGTGCATGACTAAGTTAGATCAGGACGCTCGTCACAATTTTGGGTGGGAGGTTTTTGATCTTGCTCCAAGCAATATTTCATGGGCGGAAAACATTTTGGAAGTGATGATGAGCTGAAGCTTGCAGTCAACAATTGATTCAATGGACTGGAGGCAACTAAGAACAGAGGGATTCTAAAGCTTGTGAACAGATAAGATAAATGCTTAAATTAAGGAGGTGATTATGTGGAGAAATAAACAAAGTTACACTGTGTTTAGAAAAACCCCAACATTTTTTTTTTTTACAGTCTTTTTTTCGGGATTATATTGAACTGAACATTTTTTTAGTTGTGTAGTAGTCTAACTGGAATATAACAATAATTTCCCATTTCTTTTCTGGTGAGACAGTTGTATATACTGTATTTGGACTTCTGTTGTACTGATTTACATCTAGCATTAATAAAATAGTAGGCATAGAAAAACTTCCTGCACTAATGAACAATCTGCAGCCCTGAAAACTAAAAGATATACCAAAAATATCACAATACAAAACTTTACATATATGAAGGTACGTAGATTCCCTTAGGAGCAGACTGACTATTTTGTCATCAGGACATATTTTCTATCATTAGTTTGAAGAAAAATTAATGTTTTTTTTATAAAGCACTAATGAACATTGCTTAAATATAATTTTGAATGGAGTTATGGGAACCAGTCCTTGCTTATAATCAATAACGGTGATTTCAAAAAATAATATTTTTGAGAAATGGATGTATAGGATATAAGGTATGTATAACAACACATTCATTACAATAAAACCATCAAATTAATCATAATAAAATATTCTATAGTGATATAAAGGAATCTCAGTACATAGTCCAGTGTTATAACTCAAGTTCTAAAACAACTACTGAATATAGTTGTAAAGATAATTGGTAATTAGGACTTGGGGGTAAATTTACTAAGAATCGAGACTGATCAAGTTTGCTTTTTCTTCAACTTGATTTGTATCGCCGAAACTCGGGTGATTTGATGCTTCAGAAACTCTCAAATTTACTAAGAAGTGAGTTTAGATTTCTCACCCGAGTTTGCAGTGTCTTCCCACTGTCAAATTGTCCCAAACAAGCAGCCTTCAGATATCAGTGAGATATGTGAAGGCTGTTTGTGTGTTCTACCAGTAAAAAAAGGGTTAACAAAAAAAATGATGTAGGGTCCCTCCCCCAAACAGCATTACCAGCCCTGGGCTGCTTAGCCAGTCATGGTTCCTAAAAATATGGGGGGAAAAATGAGTAGGGTTACACTGTATTTTAGGTAACAGCACTGGGCTGCTGAGCCTGTCCTGCATTTAAAAATAGGGGGGGAATTGCGTGGAGTTCCCTCTATTTTTAAAACCAGCACTGGGCTCTAACCGACCGGGGTGTAATGCCGCAGCCAGGGGACCCTATCACCGGGTCTCCCTGGCCAAAATATTATCACCCCAAGCCAGTCAGCCCAAGCCGGGATTCAGGGGAGGTGGGGACCCCCAAATAAAGGGATCTCCCTTCTCCCTAGCACCACAGGCTTAGGCTGAAGCCCGGGGCTCTTCCACGCAACCCTGGGCTGTGGGAACGGGGGTAATAGCAGTGCAAATAGTTACAAACTATTGTTTTTTATAGTGGAACTACAGGTGCCAGCATGCCTGCTCTTTGGCACTTGTGGAACTACAAGAGCCAGCAGGCGGCCGGCACCAGTACCCCCGTTGTAAAAAAAATTGTTAAAAAATTACAGTACACACACCATAGTAAGTACAATATTCTTACATACACCTACCTACCATACTCACCATAAGTTCAGAAACAGGTAGTGGGCTCTTTGAAAGAGGGGTCTCTGTATTACAAACTGATTGTGCATTTTAAAGCTCAAACTGGCAGCACTGTCGGCATATCGGCGCTGTGGTGGCTGCCAGATCTGGCGGTTGCAATGGGATCTCTGGCGCATGCACAGTGTAGCCACTCCATATGCCAGTCGCGCTATGCCATGCTGTATGGAGGATCATAGTACTGCGCATGTCCAGTGTGTCAGGAGTCACACACAATGGGATCTATGGTGCATGCCCAGTGGAGCCAGAGATCCCATTGTGTGTGACTCCCGACCCACTGGGCATACGTAGTACTATGATCCTCCGTACGCCACAGCATAGCGCAACTGGCATATGGAGCAGCTCCACTGGGCATGCGCTAGAGATCCCATTGCAACCCCTGGAGCTGGCAGCCACCACAGCGTCGGCGTGGCGACAGTGCCACAAGTGTCTGTTTTAAAATGCAGTTTGTAATACCTCACTTTTAAACAGGAAACTACTAGTTTCACTATAGTGTCTAAGTCTGGGACAGTGCTGACAGTGGCAAAAAAAAAATATTCTTTTCCAGGGCTCGAACCCAGGACAAGCACTGTTGCAAAGCGATCACCTAACCTCTAACCCACACACCAGCTATATCAAGAACCGCACATAGCAGGCTCATCCTTGTGCACTCCACCCACCTGCTGCTGTTTGTAATAATAAAAAAATGTGTATTCCTTTCAAAACTTTATACTAGTACATATATACACAGTACCCCACCATTAGAGATTAATTCATCCTGTCAAGCCTTCAGCATAGGGTTTGTTATGTTGCACTAATTCACATTAGCAGCCCCACCTAGTGGTCAGGACAGCAGCAGTTTAAATCTTGACCTTGACATTTTGACCTTCTTAGCATGCCTTAGCAGTCTAGCAATGCATTCTGGGCTAAAGAAGCTGTAAGCAGCCATTTTCTTTTTCACATGGTCCCAGACAGTCATCATTACATATGCTCAACCTGGTACAGCATCCGATGGTGAGTTCTAAGCTTCAACTGTGCCATCATATTGTAGATCTGCTTAGTCAGTAATGCATGTTAGCTGTACTATGTGACATTGCAGCCTGTAATTTGCATACTGTATGTTTCATGTTGTTTGCATATCCCATGTTATGTATATGTTTTCCTTGCATTCCCATGTACATATAGTAATCACTTTTTATTGTTTGTTTACAGTTTTACCATCAATATCATTACTTATCATCACTCATCACATCACATGCGCACACACGTGCACACTTGTTTATATGCATCGATCTGTGTACATCCACACAAGTTCCTCTATCGTATAATAAACGCAGTTCTTCAGATCACATCTGACTGGATTATTGGAAGATAGAGTATTGGTTATGCTGGCTGCTCCAAATTTGTTCTGACACTTAGTGTGGGGCAGTACAGTAAAACATTGGGCTCCCAGCGTGTGATACATATATCTGACTTTGTCAGCACCTTGTCTGTCAGCAAGCGGGACACATACTGACTTACAGATCTGTTACACTGCCAGCCAGAGCTATCTGCATATGACAGCACAAGAGTTTCTATACAGTCTAACCGTGGCAGCTCAACAATAGGAGTGCCGCCATTGACTACACAGGAATTTCATACTGTCAGTACAGCCACCTGCATATGGCAAGACAACAGTCCCTGCACAGTCAAAAAGCCTAACAACAGTCCCAAGACCCTGACTACTCAGAGACCTGCTACAGTGTCAGCTCAGTTATCTGCACATTACAATACAGCAGCCTCTACACAGTCAAGCATTTCCATTCCATCATCATGTCACAGAAAATTACATCTTCATACAAAACAAGGTCCCAAGTCTCTAGTTCCTCCAAATCTGTCAGCAATGCAGCCATAATGGCACGCGCAAAAGCGGAAGCTGCAAAACTGCGGGCCACCTTTGCTGAACAAGAGATGCGATTGAAAATAGAAAAATCACGTTTAGAAGCAGAGAAAGGAATAGAGAGATCATGTCTAGAAGCAGAAAGCGATATGGAGAGGTCACGTCTGGATGCAGAAAGAACACGTCTAGATGCAGAAAGAGATATGGAGAGGTCACGTCTGGATGCAGAAAGAGATATGGAGAGGTCACATCTGGATGCAGAAAGAGTTATGGAGAAACATTGCCCAGAAGCAATTACTGAGAACCTCACTGCAGAGAAGGAGGCAGCAGCTGCTATCGCTGAAGCAGCATTCTTAGAGTCTGTAGAACTTATTAATATAAGGAAGATCAATGTGCTTGATGCAGAAAACGGCATCTGCTACAAGTGCTGCTCTTCTACAACCCACCTTGCCAAGGATTGCAAGGTTAGTGTTAACTGCATAGAATGTCACAGCACAGAAGCACAGAACACAACACAGCTCTACACCCTGGACCTTCCCCATTGACTTTACAACACAGTTATGGTGACACAGAGCACTACTGGGTGTATCTAAAACTCGGAGGTGGGAGTCCCTTGACACTGTATAGCTATTTGATATTCTAGATATAGAGACATTTTAATTTTTAAGACTCTACTCCCAAGAAGAGTGGGCTTTTGATAAGCAAAGTGGCATGTCTGGCCTCTCTGTAACATTTATATTTAGTTTGGTTACTAAGATCTAAATGTATGTAGAGTAAGCTTATATATAAAGGGGAATCAAGTTTAGGATACTATATTCTGCATGAGTGCTATGATGAAATATCCTTCACTAAAACTCTTGATTAGTCATGTGTCATCTGTCCTATACATTATGTTTAACTAAATCAACCTGTCCCTCATTAACATCTGCTGGACTATTTACGTAAATCTTAATTTGCAGGCCTTTTCACTGGTCAATTTTTCTTTTTACTTTTTGCTCTCTGTATTTTCTTCCCCTTTTTATCCCAACTGAACTTGTGGCAGAGTTTCCCTTATGGGTACTCCCTGTATCCATTCCAGAGCCAGATGATCCATTAGCAAATCTAGGTCCTGCCTATGGACCAAATACCATATTTGCTGTGTATATGGATGATGCCAAGAACACATAGAACCAGACATCTTCACCCAGTGGTAAATGTAGGATTTCTAGAGGGGGGTTCCAAATACTTGATTTTAGTGTGTGTGTGGCCAGTCCATGAAGAGGGCATAATTACCAATTATCCAGCATTTATATGTGTCATACAAAGTGTATTGTGTGTAATTATTCCAGCATATGCAGGACCAGCGATCACACTAAGCCATTAGATGTGGCTGTAGGGCCATTCTGTCTTAGCTGAATGTTTTTACTTCATGTGTGGGCACCATTCCAGAGAATTGGAGCAAGTCTGGGAGTCTGGGGGAGCAGCAAAAGAACCTAGCACTGCCCTGGACATATATGTACATATTGGTCTCCTTATGCATTGGACAGTTATACAGTATTAATAATTAACTCTATTGATGGTCTATAGCAGTGAACCCCTAACAGTGTATGTTTTTCAGATCTCTTAGTTGGTGCACAGGTATATTTATTACAGTCTGACATATGTTAAAAGATCCACAGGTGGTGCAAATTATTTAATTTGTGATACTGAGAAGAACATGCAGCAGAAGTAATATTCTATTATATTACTATTTCTATTGTGGTAATGGTGTGGGCTGGGGAGGAGGGTTTCCATGCAACCGGAACCCCCCTCCTGTGTCACCACATCCTTGAAGTAGTTCATAAGACAAAATTGGGTAGGCACAGGCAGCTGAACAACATAAAGGACACACGTCAACTAGGAGCTAGAACCCTATTCTTGGATGTTGTGGACTTGTGGTTGAAGTTTAGTTAAGTGCACACAAAAAAAACTAAATATGTCCTCCCGACATCCCCAAATTAACTGAGCCACTTTGTACTTATTACACTGAGTGTACATAGAAAAAAGATACAACACATAAATAAAAATAATGACCCTCCCAAGTCACCAGTTCCATCTTGTGCAAAATACAAAGAAACCAGGAGTTTCAAAGATTCCCGGACTTAACGGTTGAAGTGGACAGAAATGTGGAAAATACTTAAAAAATGCCTTGATCTGATTGTTAGGTCCTGTCTACTAAGCATTAAGTTGGAAAGGTTCCCTATTTTACTTCTAAAAACAACATCCTCTCATCCAGACATGATGTAACAGAGGAATGGAAAAAGAATAGCATATGAAACCAGGCACTCTGCCTTTTACTAAGTTGAAAGGCACAGCAGTAGGTACAGAAGCAGGACAGGCATAACTTAGACGTCTGTCTGTGACTCTGTAGCTCTTGCTTCAAAAATATTCCAAAATGAACTACATATGGAAAAACATTTCAAATTCATATTGCAGGTTATCCCATCTAATAAAATGTCTCAAGTTAAATGTAATTCTTTTCAGATAAAAGCCACTCCATCTGTACATAAAGTACAGTACTTTCTAGACTAGTTATTACCATAGGGAATGACAGGAGATGGTAAACACGCTGCTTGCTACAAGGTGGCCAACAATGGCAATCATAAACAAACTATAGCTGACAGAAATATGGCCAGATATCACTACATACTGAGAGAATTGTAGAAAAGGAGCCAGACTAGCCTGTACCTGAAGAGGCTGAAGATGTTAGCAGACAACCTACAGCACAGTCAAAGGGATCAATAGAAAAACACTATCTATTTTGGCACAGATCTCTGGCAGTGTGATGTTCCAAACAGTCAAATACCACAGGCTGCTTGGAGACAAATCATAACACTACTATGCTTCCACCAATGCATAATATGTCACAGTATATTCTGTATGTAATGTATACTGTCACACAGTTGTCTGTATAGCATATGGCAGTCTGCAGTGAACCCTGATACCTTCTGGGTTTGCTTTCCATTGACTGTGAGGCAGGGTACTTGCCACAAAATACCCGGGGAGTTAGATCATAGTAAGTGATGTCCTAACCTAACCTCAATATATAATTTCATACCAGAAAAGAAAATATTAACCCACCTGTCTTATCCATTTTAGAACATTTTTATAATTTACTTTTATGTGTTTTTGTTTTGAAGTTGTCTTTTAGTGTTTAGTTTAAATTATTGTTGGTGATGACAGTTTTACATCCCAAAGCTTTTTAACTTTCTAACTTTTTAAGTAATAATTTATAATTTTGATATATTTAACTCCATCCATTCACTAGTCTACTTTGCTCTCCTTAACTGTATATATTTAGCAATTAAATTAGTTCCCAATGATTTGTTCAGAAGTCAGTGGATTATTAACCTGACACTTGAAAGTTATTTTCTTTCTGGAGAACTGACTTCCTAAATTGAGCTAAAAACTTGAGATTAAGCTTTACCATCATAAGTGAGCAAATCAGTTAAGATCTAATATGTAAATATTTTACCAAATTTGGTCACAATATATAAAATATGGAAATCAATATCACAACCCACCAGTTAACTTGCATTTTTTATCGGAAATTCCTTGCTACTGTATGTAAGTTTCCCACACTAATTCCTAGCTTGGTTTTACCCTTGTGTAAATCAATGAGAGACTTGACTTATAAACTAAGGGGCTCATAATGAGTTATCTACAGTTTGCTGTCGCAAACTCTCGGACGGATTGTGGATGCTACCCATATTCAGGGAATTGGCTAGACCTATTCCTGAGGTGCAGAGTCAAATGTGACGGCGGTTTTCACCAGGGACCCTAGGTATGGACTTTGCTGTGTCCGACACACAGGTCGCAGCCCTCAGGTTAGCTTTCCCTATACAGGTGCTGGCGAACTTGGTTTGGAATGCAGGAGGCTTTAGCATAATCGACTAGCTGGGTCAGAATCAAACAGACAAGATGGTACCAGGGAGCAGACGTAAACGGGTCACAGGGAATAGCCGAGGTCAGACACAGAACCAGGGGTCAGGCAGAATCAGAGTCACGAACAAGCCAAGGTCAGACTCAGAACCAATAGTCAGAATATGCACAGGAACGCTGGAGTATGGTAATTTAGCCTATACTCTTGCACTGGAGTGCTCCCAGGAACTTCCTTATATAGGTCAGAGTTCACACAGTCTCCAATCAGCAATACCCTAACTTATGTGCCTGTCTCTTTAAATCTCTAGCAGAGTGGCGTGTGCAGTCCTAAGGAAGCCGCGACCGCCTGCACACAGCAGCTGGGGAAGGAGGAACACAGCTGACAGCGGGAGCTGAGGATCTCCCACCCACTGTCCCATGCCAGTCCGGACCCCAGCGCCGCCGAACCAGGTAAGAGGGACCTGGATTCGGCAGTGCTGTGACATTTGCATATAAATTGCAAGCACAAAATGTACCGTGAAAATAGAACAATTTGTTTAGCTTGCAGACCAGCTCAGCAAGGGTAGTGTATATGCCTTCTTTATTCCTGGAGTGAACAGTAGTATATGTGAATATATGTCATACTAACCAACTTCTGAGATTCCCTTCCCGGGAGAAGCCCAGAGAGGAGAAGCAGGAGGCTGTTGACGGGTCGCGTCATTAAGTCCCGCCGTATATTTGCTGTGAAATGCACATATTTAATTAAGGTGTGTCATATGTTCCTGCCCCCTACGCACGGACCCGCCGATCCCTGGGAATATTCTCCCCATTTTGCCCACTTCACTAGGAAGTGGGGGTGGCAGAATGCGGGTAAAGTACCTACACTTCCGGGGGTGCGGGTGGGGGGGTTACCCGAAAAATTGTGAGCCGCCCACAGGTCTCGGTAGGGTAGGCAAGTATGATATAGGTGCAATTGTTGTCCAATTACTAACAAGCCCCTGATTATCTAATAAATAGATGTAATCTGCAAACTATAACAAAAAATCCAAATGTAAACAAAAAAGCTAATAAACAGTGCAAAAATGCCCTTCATTCACATCAGTCAGGCCAGCTGCAAAGATTCCACGAAGGATTTGGCATCTTAGGGCTTGATTCAGCAAAGGACGGAATTGCAAAGCTGCACACAAGTGGCTTTGCAATTCTGTCCTTGTAAAATGCAAATGCAGCTGAAGGTGTTCTGGTTGCTCCATCTGCAATCCCAGCACTGCAACTGAGGTTGCAGTCTGGGATCACAATCGCATCCGATGGTCGCGATGGTTGCTTCTTTGAGTAGGCTTAGGAGGCTGAAGCCTATCAAAGCCTGCGAGGCCAGGAAGTCTGCATCCATGGACACAGACCCTGGCCTCGTCACTCACAGAAATCAGCCCCCGTTCTTGGGAACACAGGCCATCCCTGCCAACACACCACCCAGCAAACACCTCTGCCTATTAATCAGGCATAGCGGAGCCTGTGTGTGATCTCGCAGGATTCCTGAGAATCTGAGAGGGTAGGACCATTTGCGTCCTTGCTTTAATTAGAATTAATCCTTCACAATAGGTTCAAAAAATGCTAATTTTCCCCTTTGTAATATGGCTGAAACTGTAATGAGTAGAAAAGAGACTGTAGAAGACCATTTTCAGGTACAATTGTTATAAAGGATAGCAAAACTATTTAAAGAACTCCTATGCTTACATTCCTTTGAGTGATAAACAGTAGTTTTGAAGACAAAAAAATTCAGTCATGGATAAACACAGTTAAATATTTTATGAATAGCAAATGGCTGTGACATACAAACGGAAATGCATTCTGAAATATTCTTATTGTATGAAAACATGTGGGAGATTATCACCTCTGGGCATGATTCAGAGATAGACGCAGTGTGGATGCCACACACAGGGTTGGCCAATGTTGTAAGTCTGCATATAAAGTCTGAGTCGCACCGTGCATACATCCTGATGGTTACTGCAGGGAAATGCAGAAGGGTTTCAGAGGGCGTTCTAGGGAGATAACATGGGGGCGGCTAGCCAATCACTGGAGTGTTGTGGGTGTGTCACTGACAGTAACTGCGTCACTCTAAAGATGCAGTAGTGCTGACACAGAATGTTGTGTACAGACGGAGAAGTTGAACTTGCCATAGGGCTGGTGCAAGTTCCGATGGTGCATCCGATGTTGCATATAAATACACACTGCAATGGATCAGCACTGCTTCAAGTGGGCATCTCAGTATGAACAGAATTGGCCACAGCATTCCCATAAAGATGCAGATGCGGCTGCATCGAAAAGCGTAGCCGCGGCCACGTCTGCGACCACCTCTAAATCTTCCCCTTTATAATAAATAACTTCCTTACCCACCAAGCTTCCTCCATTAAGTTTCAGTGTCTGCTTTCTCTAAAAAAAAATGTGAATTGATTTACTAAACTTTATTATTATCTTTTGATATATTTAAAAAAAAATTCATACTACAACTGTCCCTTTTGGTAAAGTAGCGACTTTTCTTTTTAAGGGTTTCCCAATAGGTTTTGTTATGCAGTATAAATACACCGGTCTCATAGCCCTTCTCTAATTTTTTTTATATTTTATTAATTTGTTTTTAAACATAAGGCCTCCAGATTTGTATACAATACTCGGAATAAGGTCTTACCCTAGAAGCGGGCTTTATAATTTCCCTTTTCCTTGCTTCCTACAGGCTTTTCCCACTGTTTGAGCAGGCTCCTTGCTTGTCTTCAAATCTTTTGAAACTGTAACTACCACTTCCTTTTTGTTTTTTTTAACTCTACTGGATTTTTTTGTTCCACATGCATTATTTTACATTTTGGTATATTATATTTAAAATTCCACACTTTATTCGATTGTACAATTCACTCTGTACTCTACTAGCTACCAGTTTCTTCCACTGAGCATTCACCATTTGATTACAACACTTTACTCCATTATCTTTCAGATACAGTTAATAATTTTTCATTTATTGATAGTTTCATACCATATCAATTGCCCTGAATAAATCTAAAGGGAACACTTTTTTTATCAAGCAAAAAATCCACCAGATTCACAGCTGCATATACATACCTTATTACAATATGCAATTTATTTGACTATAGTCAACTATTCTTTTCTTTTGAAAGATATTTGAAAATAAAGAAACAGAAAAATATAGAGAGGGCAAATATTTATATATTTATATTTATATATTTATATGTTGTTCCTTGCTATGTAGTGTAACACAGTTATTTTCACTCAATGTGAAAGAAAAAAGTGGGTTGTATACAACCAGTTAACCTCCTTCCACTGGCTCCCTCCTATACTCCCTTGAATCTTCAATCCACCAAACTGCCCTTATCAAGGTTTGTAATGACTTTCTCATTTTTGCTTCTCCATGCTTGTCTTGCTCAATTAACGTCCACATTTTTGGAAGTTGAACCACCAGGTAGCCACTCTGCGGTGTAGACTGATCGACTGGGTACCACCCCTCACAAGAGGAGGAGATCGTGTACTCAGATTACGGAAATTGGAGAGCCGGTGGATTTTTCGTCTTGGGACTCTTACCCCTCGTGGTTTAAACGAGTCCAATCCAATGACTATGTTTTTGAGATAAGTTTTTGTATACTAAAAGTGGGTCATCATATTTGTTTGTTTTTTAATGTGTTGTTGTACTGGTATGTCATTATGTATTACGGGCCCTTATCTATAGCATATGTCCTATATTAGCTATGATTATATTTACGTGTGCCATTATTTGCGAGTAATACAGTTGGAATCTAAACAATGTTTAATACTGTGTTGACTGTTAGGTATAGACAGTGGCACTATGTTCAATGCGTTGTTAATTAATTTGGTGGTTGCTATGTAGTCGGTGGCGCTAGTTTTCTGGTGCCTAGCAACGCACCTGGACATAACGTATTGGACGCGCTGACTGACCGGATGTGTGTCTGTTGCACATTTAGGCTTGGCATCTCGGGGTTGCATAGCAACGAACCGTGGTGTTTGGCATATTATTCTGGTATGCCTATGAGCGATATGATGTTGCACGATTACATACCTGACAGGCACTCTGTTGATTGGCCATGTTGGCTATATGTAAGCCGTCTTCATTTGACTAGTGGCTTTTTGTACTTAGCAACACGCCGGGATCCTATGTTTGGTATCGTGTGTCAGGATTGCGTCTGAGACTAGCAGTCTCTGGTTGCATAGCAACCGCCTGACACGCAGCGTGATGTCAGAGTCATGCGACAGGTAGTGTTTGTCACTTCCGTGATGCGCTACACGTGGGACTGCGCGTGCGGCGGCAGTAGGTATGGTATAAATAGGGGCCTGTATGTTTATTATATGTTATGATGTCACGGGTGATATACGTGTGTTGGTGACACTATTGGCTATTAAGTGCAAGTGATGATATTCTTGACAAAGGTCCTCCGGGATCGAAACGTCGACTAAGACTAAAGTTATTCACCCATGTGAGATATGGAATAAAAAGAATTCGTTGGCTATTGGTGAGTGCCCTCTGTTCTTGTTACGTACAGGACTTCCTCTGGATATATGTGGACTTACAGTTAAGTCTTGGGAGGTTGCACCCCACTATTGAAGTTACTGGACGTGAGTGCAGGACCTCTGGATTTTTATATATATATATATATATATATATTTATAAAGTGTGTCTGTATTAGTCTGTACTCATGCACATTGTTTTACATTTCCCCACAATGTATGGCACTGTGGCTATAGATAAATAAAGATAATAAAGATAATTTTTGCACCAGGCATTATCTATCTGTCGAAGCCGGATAATTGGCTAAGACAAGATCAGTTAAAAATTAGATCGGAGCAACAGCATCTTGTGAATGGTGACAAGACTCCATCTTAAAAATGAGATGTGCATGACGCCATTTTCCGAGTGGCCGCCCAGCGCCATTTTAGCGAAACTCACACTTAAGTACATACGGCGATGCTATTATTAGCATCGTGCGATTGCATATCTCATCATACCTCAAATACACATTAAATACGCACAGTGGCGCTGTTAACACCATACGCACATGAGCGACTGCATAATACCCCGCATACGAACGCTGTTTATTAGTTTTATGCGTACACAACTGCCCCAAGTTAAAAGTCCTTACTACATAATTACAGACAGTCACTAAAACATACATAGGGATCAACCCTGCAAAACACGTACCATGGTGAACTCTAACTAGCCTTTTCCCCAAACCTCTAATACTTACACACTGCACACTTACATAAAAAGTTCATAGCTTCAAAGTGTAATATTCATGGTTTATTCATTTATTAATAATGTTGGGAAATAAAGATTTTTTTGATATATAAGGTTTAGTACATGATAAGCAGACCGTGTTTGGTGTTGTACTGATCTACTCTGTCTCAACAGCTTCCCGGTGTCATCGGTGAGAAGATCGCAACATGTGTCCGCTACTTATGGACTGTAGAGAGTTAAAACACTAAAATGTACTATGCAATATTAGCAGCTTAGATTTGCATGCAGCAGGAAAAAGAAGACAAAAGGCGGTCAGAGGCTGACCTGTGTCCATTTGAATTGACCTGTTAACTGTCCTGTAACAGAAGCATCGTGATGGAGAACCAGTGGAATCATGCCAAACTTGCCTATTGTATTGCTTATCCCTGTAAGAGTATATATGTGCGCTCTCTGACCCCAATCGGGAGTCTTCTTGCTGATGCTGTTGACGGAGGTTTCTTGCTGATGCCGGTATCTGGTCCCAGAGTGCGTGAGTAAGTAACAACTGTACCTTGGATCTGTATGATATATTGCACTAAATGTCTTTAGATCACAGTGTGTAACCTTCTGTTTTTATTTTGAATAATAACCTTTTGTGCGTTGGAAACACATTCAAAGTCTGAAGGCATTTATTTACTGTATGACTCATTATGCTAATAGCGATAACTTTAGAAGGTATAGGCAGGATCGTACAGAGGTTTTCTGTAGGTATTGATAGTTGGGGGCTCACAGTGTTAATCATGCAACTGGTCGGTAACACTCGGTATCGAACTCTCAGCAAACGGTGAAGGCGCCTGGCAGGAGAACGCATTGTATTCAGAATCTGTTACCACCATTGTTGCTGAGAGTGCACTACCTGTTACTTTGACTTTAGGAGCGCTGATTGAGAATCCAGGGACGAGGCAGGAAAAAGTTTGTTTTCCTTCGTCGATTTTTTTATTTTTTTTATGAGTTTTGTTTTGTGTGTTAAAAAAGGGAAATCACATTATTGCATACGCAGCTAAGTCGCAATATAACGTAAGAGTCATAATACGGTTGTGTAGTAGTCGCATTATTGTATATGCGACTAGTTGCACAATAGCATATACGTATTTCCGGTCTTGCTGCCACGTGTTTGACTGGGGGCGTTGAGATTACATTATCAATTGTTGCCAATAACTAAAAACATGTATTTTTCTGCGCAGGAATAAAGTGTGTAACAGTGAGTATTTGTTTAGGGTGTAACACGGGTCCTAAATGTTAAGGGTATCATAGGACCCTTATGTGCTAGGCGTAACAAGTGGCTTAGTGACTCAGTAGCAGCTTACCGTTTACTTTACACAAGGCAGGTGTATGGGTTGTTATTTTTGTTAGGGTTCGGCTCTCAGTGTTATTACAGTATTCAGTAATCGAGCACTGTAACTGAAACGCATAGTTTGGGCTAAACTGTGATTGTGAACTGATGAGAGGGTGGACGAAATCAACTGGAAAACAAAGGGTATTTATTGCCCCCTAGCAGTTGAAAGGTAGTTAAAAAGGGATTTCTGCGTGGGAGCAGCCTTTCTTCCATAGGTGAGTGGAGGCGTCTAGAGGTCTTCCATAGGGTTTGTGGATACACCCTTTTTCAAAGATGTCCACAGGTAAGTGAAAGTATCTTGACTATCTTTCACCAGTTTAAATCTTTACTGAAAAACGTAGGGGTTGTCCCAGGATGGGAGCCACGCAAACTGTAGAGATGTTAGACAATGATGTGCTGCTAATGGAAGCGCCGCTTGGCACGCCATATTATGCATACTAAGTACAGTGCTTATGCAATTAGGTACTGTGATGTATGGTTTAAAATGACGATACAGAGCGTTAGACCTTTTCCCAGAATTGGTAGCTTTGATAAGGATGTATTGAACAATGTCTGAGATCACATCAGTCTGGTGCGTTCTCGAATGAAAAAGGTAAAATATAACGAATGTTTAAAATTATGGCAGCATGAAGGGGATATGTGGCTTAAAGGTGTGCAAGCGATGCAAACTAGTGTCGTGAGCATGTTACCAGAAAGTACACCCGCAGCGCTAAATTGCAATGCGTGCGAGACGCGAAATGGCGCACACATGCGGCAAGATAGCATTGTGGAAGGTATTGCCAGTGGTTCACGTGCACCACCACCACCCTATGCTGACGGGGGTGCAGGTACAGTTGTTGAAAAAACCCATAAAAATGTAACAAGTAATTTATACCCTCTCTTAAGTAACCATAAGGAAAATTTTTATGATGTGGATGATGAGCCTATTGTTATGTCTGCCATTTCCCATGCTGTACACATGTTAGATGCTCCTCCATGGCAATCACAAGTGGTGCCGCCATCTCCATCAGTGATAGTACAGGAAGTGTTAACATCCACTGCACCCATAGAGGAAGTTGTTAACCCTATACATAGCAGTAATAGACTAAACCTCCAGCCAGGTAATAAGGTCAAAAGTAGCAGTGCGGCCGGTCTGCATCCCATTCAGACAATAACTGTTCTGAATGGGAATGCGGATGCGAATGGTGTAGTGCCACAAGGGAAGTAGCAAAGCATTGTCCTTGGACAAGAGCAGAGCTAAATTCCATAATGAATGATTTCCCCGATCCCAAAAAGGAATTAGCCAAATGTGAAAGATTTTTGAAAATTTAGGTAGTTCTCACGAGCCAACTAATAAAGATTGATGAGTGGTTTTAAGGGTTTGTCTTCCAAGCAATACTGACGTGACAAAGTTTATCACGGATTGTGTATTGGATGGAGATGTTCCCTTAACAGACGAAATTAACCAAGGTAACATTTCCCGCATTGTAACTCAATAAGGTGTATATTTTCCAGTAGTAGTTAACTGGAGCAACATTTTCACCATAAAACAAAAAGAGAGTGAATCTGCAGAAGATTGTTATAACTGGGCTCTGCAGGCTATCACCCAGTACACTGGGTTAGAAGATATCCAAGATAGCACTCACCACAGGGGATTGATTGTCACTGTACTCATGGATGGTCTTAAAGAGAACCTAAAGACCCGGGTTCAGACCTCACAGCCTGGCTGGAGGGGAGTCACTGTAGACACCCTCATAGACTCTGCAATTGAACATGACAAGAACATCTCTAAAAAGAGAGAGACCCAGAGTGAGAAACTAATGGCTGTTAGTATCCAAGCTCTAGAAGGAATGACTGTAACATCACAGCCAGCAGACACACCTGCACCTGAACAGTTACACGTCCTCACTAATTCTACACCACCGCAAACACAGCCTTACCCCACTTATCACACACAACCACAATTCCCATACTATCCGCAAACCCCATATCTCCCTCAATATCATCTCCCTCAATATCCTTACCCACCACCTTTCCCTCCTGCTCAACCTACACAACAATCCTTTTATCCACCCCACCCACAAAAGTGTTTTAATTCCAACCAGCCAGGAAATGTAAGTAAGAACCACACAGCAAAGTGGGTAGGACCCCCGAACTAGGGAATACCTGGATATCCCCATAAAGGATATACACAGAGACCAGCAAATGCCCAACAGGCACAAGCTCCAATTGAGGCCGTTAATGCTTTATTGGAGAGTGGGAGCCAACGCTAGGGGTCAGGTCATACCTGTAGTCTACAGATAGTCAGGTTAATGGGAAGTACTAGGGAAGAACCGGTAATGACGGTTGATGTAGCTGGTACTAAATATCCTTTTCTTGTAGACACAGGGGCGACCAGGTCAGTGATAAAATCTCCCATTAATTTACAGGTAACCAACAAAACAGTACCAGCAATGGGCGTAACTGGTAAAGTGCAACATTATCCTTTAACAAAATCCACAGAGGTCACTATCAGGCCATTGCATACCAGGCATTCGTTTCTCCTCGCAGCGGCGGCCCCTACTAGCCTACTGGGAAGGGATTTGTTATGTAAGATGGGATGTGTCATATGTTGTACCCCTGATGGTGTATTTTTAGATATCCCAGAGAGAGTTGCGCATGAGGTGAGGGATATGTTGGACACTCCCCAAAGGATAATGTATCACTCTACCAGTTTAAGTGAAAATCCATCTCAGGTAGATCAAATGTTATCCCAAATCCAGATTCACTTTGTACCAAGGATGGACAGGACACTGGATTAATGGCAAATGTAAGTCCCGTAATGGTAAATTTAAAAAGCGGTAGGCAAGCTCCAAAAATTCCCCAGTACCCATTAAAACAGGAGGTAGAATAAGGGTTTATCCCCTAATTGAGCGATTGTTACAACAGGGAATTTTAAGATAAAAACAATGATCTGCGCTATGTAAGAAAATGGGGAAGGGGGAAGGGGGGGAATAATGTAAGCAGCTTGATAAAAATTGGTAAATTTGAATAAAATATATAACAAGCGCTAAATAAATAAAAGTATAAGAAACAATGCATAAATTAAAACAATGTTTACAGCCCATTTGGGGTAGTACATTTGGAGCAGGTTGAAGGGAATGGGGACGCTATTTTCCGTGTCCACACAATAAGTTCCAGATCTTGGCTTGGTGAGTAATGATCTAACGCTTTCCCTACCTCCTAAGTCTGCTGTCCTCGCAGACCGGGGATCTCTGCCAGCCAGATAGTGTGTTGCCTAATCCAGTTTCTCTTTTAGAATTTGTTTCATCTTACAGCAAAAACATGGTCATATTTTTAGACCTGGAAATTTTTATAAAAGAGAATAGAGTACAAACAAGAACACACACCAAAGAATGTAATGGGAACAATGCTCTAGCTTTCAATAGCAACCATCACCGAAACTGGATTAGGAACATTCTGGGAGGACAGTTCCGCAGAATTAGGAGAAATTGCACAGAAAATTCAACTTTTAAGCAACAAAGTGATCTAATGAAACAAAAATTCCTACAAAAAGGATATAATGAGCAATTTTTACAAAATCAATTAGAAAAAGTATCACAGCTGAAAAGAGAAGATCTGATTAAATACAAACCTCAACGAGAACTAAGAATAGAGGGACAACCAACTTTCATTACACAGTATAATGGAAACTACAAGAAAATTGAAAATATATCAGCTAAACATTGGCACATACTGATGTTGGATGAGGAGGTGATGAAAATACTCCCAACTAAACCCAGAGTCATTTATAAGAAGGCAAAGAATCTGAAATATGAATTAACAAATAGCTTTTTACCGATAGAGAAGACGAAAGAACATCAGATGAAAGGTTTTTTTCATTGCCTTAATTGCAAAGGGTGCAAGAATCAAACAGCAACAACAAAAGCAGTGCTAAACTTTATTTCAAATAAAAATAAAAAAGATTTTAAAATAAGAGATCACATCTCTTGCGAGACAGAAGGCGCTATATATCTAATTGAATGTCCCTGTGGCCTTCAATATGTAGGCCAGACGAAAAGAAGACTCAAAGTAAGAATTTCTGAACATTTATACAATATAAGACGAGGTTTGGCCACCCATAACTTATCAGCACATTTCCTCAAATACCATAATTGCAACCCACAAGGTTTAAAATTTATGGGTATACAAAAAATCACTACACATTGGAGAGGTGAAGACCTTGTGAAAAAACTTCTACAAAATGCGACAAAATGGATATATAATCTTGAAGCTTTGGAGCCTTATGGCCTCAATATCGATATAGAACTGAAAGCTTTTTTATAAAATATCCCCTCAAGAAACATAATTTTTACTTGTTTCCCTTTTCCCTTTATTTATTATTTTTCACAATAGTAAGAGAAAAAATGTATTATTCCCACTAGCATGTGGTTGCCGCTCTTTTGGACGGCACTTCCGGATTTGAACATACGGTTTTTACTTAATTGATTAATAAAGTTATCCTATTTAAGGAGCACTCTGGGGAACGCCCCAACCATCCTTGACAAAGCGCCGACAGTGGCGTGAAACGCGTTGGCACAGTGAGGAGCACAGTGGAAAGAAGCCTTTTGGGAGAACCATCCGCTTACCGCATGAGGTCCGGGCGTCTGACGTCATCAAACAGCGCCACGGCAACACTATCTGGCTGGCAGAGATCCCCGGTCTGCGAGGACGGCAGACTTAGAGGTAGGGAAAGCGTTAGATCATTACTCACCAAGCCAAGATCTGGAACTTATTGTGTGGACACGGAAAATAGCGTCCCCATTCCCTTCAACCTGCTCCAAACATACTTCCCCAAAGGGGCTGTAAACATTGTTTTAATTTATGCATTGTTTCTCTTACTTTTATTTATTTAGTGCTTGTTATATATTTTATTCAAACAGGGAATTTTAGTTCATATAGCTAGTGTAGCCAACAGTCCCATCTTTCCGGTAAAGAAGAGTGGTAAGACGGGTTATAGGCTGGTACAAGACCTTAGAGGTGTTAATAAGGTGGTAGAGAGCCAATTTCCCGTAGTGCCAAATCCAGCTGTCATTCTCATGCAGATCACACCAAATGCAACCCATTTCACTGTCATTGACCTCTGTTCTGCTTTCTTCTCTGTGCCTCTTCATCCTGACTGTCAGTACCTATTCGCTTTCACATACAGGGGTGTACATGGACACGATTGCCCCAGGGTTTCATAGACAGCCGCAGTATCTTTTCCCAGGCCTTACATGACTGTTTACAATCTTTTCAACCTGCCAATGGATCTGTTCTAAAACAATATGTGGATGATTTATTGTTATGTTCTGATTCGTTTATGTCATGTTTAAATGATACTAAACTTTTGTTGCTTCATCTCTCACAAACAGGACACAAGGTTTCCAAGGACAAACTACAGCCATGCCAGTCCAGGGTTAAATATTTGGGACACTGCCTAACTCAGGGGTTACGACATCTCACAAATGACAGAATCCAGGCCATACAGAACATGGCACTGCCGCAGAACCAACAGCAAATTCGTACCTTCTTGGGAATGTGTGGATACTGCAGAATGTGGATCCCAGGTTTTTCTATTTTGGCCTTTCCATTGCAGGACAGTCTCTTCCTCAAAGCCCGACTGTGTCATACACACAGAGGAATCAGAGCAGGCTTTCCTTAATCTTAAGGATAGTCTGACAAAAGCACCTGCACTGGGAATACCTGATTATGAAAAACCTTTTGATTGTATTGTACGGAAGCCGATGGTTGCGCAGCAGGTGTCCTCACATAAAAACCTCCCGTGGAGCAGAAGGGCAGTAGACCCTTAGCATACTACAGTGCACAATTGGACACTGTGGCAAGATCACTCCCAACGTGTTTAAGAAGTGTAGCAGCAACTGCTTTATTGGTCAGTAAGAGTGAGGATGTGGTACTAGGCCATGATATGATTGTCTATACTCCTTATGCTGTATCTGCTCTGCTGAACTCTGCCCAAACCAGACACGTCTCTTTGGCTAGATTTACCAAGTGGGAACTAGCTCTAATAGGCCCTGCAAACATCACTGTTAAACGATGCAGTACGTTAAACCCAGCAACGTATTTACCATATGTGCAGCGTGATGCACAAAGGGTAGAGGGAGACGGGTTGCTGGTGGGAAGTGAGTTCAGCAGACATAGTGCAGATATGCATAAGTCCTGTTCAAGACACTTGATGGAGAAATGGCAGACCATAAAGGCATAGTGTTGGAAAATAAAGTATTTTGAGCTGTGCCTCAAGTGGGGTTTGTAAATGAGACTCTGGGGTATATTTACTAAAGTGCAGGTTTTTAGAAGTGGAGATGTTGCCCATAGCAACCAATCAGATTCTACTTAACATTTGATCTAACACCTTCTAACAGATAATAGCTAGAATCTGATTGGTTGCCATGGGCAACAGCTCCACTTCTAAAAACTGGCACCTTAGTAAATATACCCCTCTGTCTTTATTTGGGTGGAAAATAATTTATAATACAAACAATTTGGGGGGCAGTTGGTGTAGGTGTTGAACCATACCCATAGCAGTATTTTTACTCTGAATATTATAAACTGGAAAACTAATTTTCAGAATTTGTATCAATTTCATCTTCAGATGAATCAATATACATTACATACTGTACAGTAGTTTCTATATACCTGCTGCTACTGTTTCTTTCTATGCCACTAAGCACTCTTTTGAAAAGTCCTACTGCCTTGTTTCATGGTTATTATCTAACTGTAAAGACTGGTCACCTGGGGATCATCTTTATTACAGGAAACAGGTAATGGCACCATGACATCTAAACAGAACACAGGGCCTGATTCAGATATGGAATTAATCTAATGTTTACGAAGTTTGAGGACTTATCAGTAATCTGCGATGCATATGAGTCGTACTGAGCGTGGGTGAAGTTTAATTTTCATTGCGACTCGCAGAGAAGATATATTTGCAAAGTGATATACAGGCAGGGAACACTTGTGGGTGGCAATGGGGAGGTGGCAACTCAAATGCAGGTGAACTGCGGCCATTTTTGGGGCATGTCTCTGCCTGCGACTGCGATTCTGTATGCAGTGGACATGGCTATGGCGCCTCAGTTCCCACAGCCATTCTGCACTACTATAGGGTTACTCAGAAGTTCAAAAATGGACTGATATGAAACCAAGCTGCATCTTTGTATGCAGTCTCCTGGATTTGTGAAGCCGCTGGTGGGCATCTCAATACAAATCCCAGTGGCTGCATACAAATTGGCAGCTGCAACGGCATTAGTGTACATCTCTCAATCAGGTCCACAGCTTGGTTTGACAACACAAGCAGCAAGTGTAATATGATGGGACACAGTTTACACTATTTAACAATGTTTTTGTCCTTGGGCAGTAAGTGCTGTTTCTTAATGGATTATGTCTCAAAAGTACAGAAAATGGTATTTATTCCACTCAGGGCAAAATTTACTAAGCAGCGGGTTCTAAACCCCGGCGGTTCGGTGGTGGTATGATGGCGGGTTCTAAATCCCGGCGGTTTGGTGGTAGTTTGATGGTGGGTTCTAATTTACAGCCCTGTTCTATTCTATTCCAAAATGTGTTTTGACAGCGGTTTTGGCCTTAGTAAATCTGCAGATAGCAAAATCGCCGCCAAACCACCACCAAACCGCTGGGGTTTAGAACCCGCCGCTTAGTAAATTTTGCCCAAACTTTGCTTTTGTGATAGGACATTTTATACTTTGAAATGTAACTATTTCAGATGAGAAAAAGGCAAATTTTAATTTTCTTTTACACAAAGTGAGAAAAAAATCAACATATGTATGAAAATGATCACATAACGTTGTACAAACATGACCACAAAAGAATTAGAAATGAGAAGCTTTTTGAGATTTATGATTGCACAGTACATCACTTTCACATCATGTTCTTGTTATACTGTGGCATTCAAACTCCAGTATGTCCTGGTGGAAGCACTCGCCTTGCTCCTGTGAATATGTTGCCATGTACTCCTTGAATATCAATAGCGTCAATAATATTGACTTTGAGGGTCATTCTGCACCCCATTATTCCAAAGTTCTTCATCAAAGTCTCAACCAACTCCACATAGGTGTTGTCCTTGTGATTGCCCAGGAAGCCCCAAACCACTGTGATAAAGCTGGTCCTAGCAGCTTCCTCCTTCTGAGTGAGCATCTTTGTTTATTCCTTGCACTGCAGAATCTTCTTAAACTGTGGTACCACAAAAACCCCAACTTTGACCTTTGCCTCAGACAGCTTAGGGAGAAGTCTTGAAGGTACTTGAAGGCTGCTGAATCAGTATATAGAGCTCTAACAAATTGTTGTTTCATAATGCCCAACTTGACATGTAGTGGAGACATCAGCACCTTCCTGAAGTTCACCAGTGGCTCCCACTTGACACTATTCATCCCCACACAAAACTATGTGTGCTGTGGCCGGTGTTGTCTGTAGTGCACCTTGTTGTCTCTGCTGTCCCAAAGGCAAATAAAGCATGATACATATACAGCAGGGATGCAGGTGAATGCTCTATCCTGGCAGCAGCTGTTATATACACCCAGCTGCTCCTACCGCAGACTCCCGGCAATATGAAGCAACATTAGAGGTAGAGTCAGTGTTATTAGGCTCCCCTCTGGTGGAATTGGACTGCTCTGCAGCCCCGGTGTTGCAACACCACTGAATATCAGAAATGTCCTGGAAAATAAAAACATTTCAAAATATCCCTGGCCAGGTCACAAAAGTATAGTTTATGGGGAATTATTGCCTTTTCTATACTCTTGGGGCATAGGCAATTAGGAAATAACACTTCAAACAAGGACAAACAAAACAATAAAATGTGTTAATAGTGTTATTTACTACAACTGACACATATAAACCAAAATCATTAGATATTCGCTTCTATTTCACAATGTACACTAGTCAGATAAAAGCTAATGTCTGACTGGTTGATATGGTTTTAGTTTTCAAAGACAATTAAAAAAATCCTAATTTTAAATATTAAATTGTGCAGTGTTTTGGCTATTTTTGTAAGTTGCAATATCAACTGCATTGTATTATTTATTGATACACAGAAGTCTATTAATTTTGAAAAAAATATAATATTGAAACAACAGTGCTATATACTGTTTAATGGATACTATGCTGACACTTAAATAAACAAATTAGAGAGTTATCTTAATCTTTGTTTACCTGTGTTACTTTTGATGTGGTGAAAATGTTTTTCATTTTGTGGTACGAATTATACAGAGCTCAACTTATTTTGATTACCTGATTGACAGAGCTCATATAAATAACCATTGCAATAAAACAAAAGTTGATGTTTACTTTAAATTGTTCTAGATGTTCTGCCCCCACTATAATCTTTTCTGATTAAAATTAGACAACATAACCACTTCTACTTTTCAATAATCCAATCTAGCTGTGAAGATCTGAAGAATGGTGATTAAGAAGGTAATTACAATACAAACTAATGCAAACAATTATAACAGGATTCAAAACTGACAGCAGATCTAATAATGGCAGATGGATACTGCACTATGAACTACCCAGGGTCCATTTGAGAAGGTACTAATGAAGCCTTAGATGTTCAGTAAACTGATATCAAGCTGACGACTAGGTGGAGCTTACACAGAAGAAATGCATATGAAAAACAATGCTGAAGGCATGACACTACACAACTGGCATCAATATTAGAGTGTTTAATGGTAGCTTGCTAAATATACAGAGGGATCTATACATTGTCAGAGGACTTAGGGGGTCATGCAGACCCGCTCGCGAGCGCAGGACGCTCGCAAGCGGGTCGATGTTGCCCCACTGCGCATGCGCACGACGGAGGGAGCTCCGTCGTGCGCATGCGCGAGACCCGGATAGCGATGGGCTCTCCGTCGCTCCCGGTCTCACACCAAAGGGGGCGTGCTGTCGATGTTGATTGACAGCACACCCCCTTTGGTGGGCGTGCCAGGGGCATGGCTGCCAGATGGAGGCATTCCCATGGGAACGCCTACCGTCTGAAGCCGGCCCCACGGGCATCACTAGTGATGTCAGTGGGAGTGATTTTGGCTCTGATAGAGCCAAAATCACTCCAGGGCTTGTGGCAGCGAGACCCTACCGCAGGGTCTCCGTCGCAAGCCCGATGGTCGGGATGATCTTGACCATCGCGACCATCATCATGGACGCTCGCATAAGCTATGCGAGCGTCCAGGAGGACGCTCCATTTTCATGGAGGAGGGCCCTGATTCAGAGCGAGCGCTCTGGTCAGACTGTTCGGCACTGAATCAGGCCCTTAGACTGGTAATAGGATGAGATCAAGACTAAAAAATAGGTTATTTATGAAAGTACAAATACATGAGCCAACAAAATAAATGTAAATTTGTGATAGCACACCACTGATTTTCCATGTTTTCCAGAGAAACACTTGGATTTACCCTGATAGGTAACAGCTTCTGCAGTCATGCAATTTTTTATTGGGAAAATCAAGGCTGTCCTTGCTTAAAGTTAGCTTAGTGTACAAATGCATCTTGTTATACACCAATAGACAAAATATATATTTTTTTGTGTGACATGAGAATTATACGATTTAAGGGGTGGAGAAACCACATTTAATGGCTCATTCCCTGTTTATTGAGGAACATTTTTCTTTCAATAAAAAAAACTTGAGTTACACACATCCTCAGAGGGAATCAGTAAGGCCGGCAATTCAAATCCCGATGCCGGCAGGCCGGCAGCAGTGGAAATCCCTACAGGGGATTAGGTAAGTATAACTAACCCTACCCCACTAACCCTCCCTTAGGGGTGCCTAATTTTAACCTACCCCTTAGTGTCCAACCCTAACCCCCCCTAAGTGTCTAAACCTAACCCCCCCTTCCCCGCAGCCTAAACCTAAGTCTCTCAGAGGGGGTGCCTAACCCTAAATTCCCCCCCGGGGGTGCCTAACCCTAACCCCCCTTCCCCTAGCCTAGCAATAACAAACCCGGGGGGGTGCCTAACCCTAAGTGTCCCCCCCCGGGAGCCCCAAACCTAACCCTCCCCCCCCGCGGCTGTCTGCGCCCGCCCCCGGCTTACCTTCTATCGGTATGCTGGGCGTCGGCCTCCCGGCGTAAGTATAATGACAGGCATTGGGATTTTGATGCCTGTAATTAGTACCCTGCTGGAATTTGACAGTTGAGAAACAAGCGGTAGGCATTTCGACCATCGGCTTCTTCACTGCATCCCCCTCAGAGGTGGGGAGTCCAAAGTTTTGGCCTACTAATTTAAAGGTGATCCTGGACACACTTTAAATAGGTAAGCACATTTATAGAAGCATTTCAACCAATATAATAAAAATGAAAGCAACACAGTACCACAGTGGTTAACATTGCTGTGTCATAGTTCTGTGGCTATGGGATCCATTATATCCACAGCAGTATTTGTGTAAATTTTGTATATTCTCCCCATGTTTGCATGGGAATTTAGAATGTTAGCTCCACTGGTGCATGGACTGTTGCAAATGATTATATATTCTCTTTACAGCACTGCATAATATGCTCGATGCTATATAAATAATAATACTAATAATAATAATAATAATTAGCTATGCGTCCTCTGAATATTTTACTCATTTCAACACATTTACATTAATTAGATATGAATTTAATTCATTAGTTTAAACTAAAACATTATACATTTGTGAGTAAAGGATGTCAATAATAAAGTACAGTGCCAGATTAAGGTCCACAAGGTCCTGGAGCTGATATTTATGAAGGATCTATTGTGTGACACTGCAGGGTGTGTGACCTGTGCTGCGGGGGAGTGACTATGATGTCAAGAGTGTGACCAGTGCTGTTGGTGTGTGGTATGCACAGGAGGTGTGTCCTGTGTACTGGTGGTAGCTAGCACCATGATGGGCTTGTATATTGTTAATTGTTAATGGGCCCATCTTCCTGGTGATTAGGAATGAGACATGTTCCTTTTGGAAGGTGGATATCCAAAAGCAATGATGAGTATTAAGTTATATGCCTGCCAGCAATTTGTTTTGATTATGTGCTGTACATTGCCGAAAGGGTATTTGTGAGCTTAAATGACTCCACCCCCAGATGGGTGGGGCAGGTGGGAGGGCAGAGAGGTGTGTGAAATGGGACCTCGGTCAGCTGCTGGCAGCCTTAACAAGATTTTTTTTTTGTATCCAGCGGATTCAGGATACCGTCTGCCTATTTTTGCTGGGGGCCTGTAGACTCATCTCCATCCGCCCCATTGATAATCAGGCCCTGATAAAGGACAAATAATAAAAGCACATATAGTTTAATAATGTCTTATGATTCTATTAAAAAGTATACATCAAATTCATAATTTAAATCCATACGTTTTTTCATAATCAACCTCTATTTGAAACTGTGTTTTCTATAACTTGAAAACATTTCCAAATCAACTCCTCATTGTGCTTCATGGCAGCCTGATGAGATGCAGAAAAATAATAATTCTTGTTTAGCACATGCAAAATATGTTCCCTAAAGTATTCTTTGGCCCATTTAGTGGTTAGACCCACATATTGTATACCACATCTGCAACATATTAAATAAACAACACCCCTTGTTGTATCACAATTATGCAAACCTTTAATTTGTAACTTTTCTCCTCTATTAAAACTTTCACAAGAGGTTGATTGTTTAACTAAAGGAAAACTGAAACATCTCTTGGCACTACATCATGAAATTCACAGATTTTTTATATTTGCCAAGTGTGACTGTTGGTTTTTGTCCCACATTTACTCTAGGAGACAAAAAGTCCCTAAATTAGGAATTTTTTTAGTTAAACAAGATCTTTCTGCAGGATCTCCCGGGACTATTTTTTATTCTGCGAAAAATGTATCTTACAAATGTTTTGATATTCTGAGCTATAACATGTAATGGATTGTGCAAATATTTATTTGATTTGATTTATTGCAGAGTAGTTAGAGAGTAGAATTATTTACTGATTTAGCCTTAGATCAAAACACTGTCATGGTAGCAGGGGATAATACAGTTAAATATACATGCATGCATGAATATTTCCAAAAAAGCTTGCTTTTATTATGTGACAGTGTCACATTAAAAAAATGCAGAGGGACTCCGAATGACTTGTAAGGGTAAATTTACTAAGAATCATATTGGTGTGATTTGGTGTTTTTCAGTGATAAACCCATGATTTTGAAAATCGGGGATTTACTAAAGGCCAACTTGCATGGATATTGCATGTCAAAACTACTTCGCACTCCATTTCACGGCATATCACCATCGGACCAAACATTGTCTGAATAACATTGACATCAATGCAAATCACAGATTTACTAAGTATCCTGTTTACCAACATGAGCAAACTTGCACCCAATTGCAACACAATGCACAAAATGAATAGACAATCAAATCTGTGGTGTGTTCAATCATGATGCTCAAAAATAGGCACCCAACTCAGTTGCAGTACTGTGTATGATTTCAACCATGGCTGAAGCAGGCTTTTAAATGATGTGGACCCAGGCTGTTATTTCATGTGCATTGCACAAGCTTACTGAAAGGGCTCAGAAGCAAGAAACAGAACAGAGAAATCAGCAGGTAGAGGTGCTGCAGAGCCTATGTAGGCCTACGTTATTCTGTGGGCTGTTAAATCTCAATGTAGTGTCTGATGATGAGGTCATCCAGATGTTCTGCCTCGCCGCAACAACTTAACAAACCTGTATGACCTAGTTAAAACTCAGCTTATGCCAGCAACTGCACAGTCATGAGCCATATCAGGCCTACACAAACTGCTGGTTGTTCTGTACTTTTTTGCTACTGAGAACTTTTAGTCAGTGATGTGGAGAGTGATTGGCATATAGTAAGCCACTTCCTACCGATATCTGTGCAAAGTCCTAGTTGCACTGAATACCCCCTCCTACATGTATATCTGCTTCCCTAGCCAGAAGTCACAGAGGCTAGATGTCAGGTTAGCTTTTTATAGCATCTCAGGCATGCCAAAAGTCCTGGGTGCTATAAACTGCACATACATTGGGTTGAGACCACCTAGGGCTAGGGCCCACATTTACCTGAACCATCACCATGGGCATTCTACCAACAAGCAGGTGGTTTACGATACAAAACAAAGACTCATGAGTGTTGTGGTGGGCTATCCTGGCTAATGTCATGATGCATTTATCTTCAGTGTCATTCCTCTACAGTATGCTAAGTTTGAGGTGGGACAAATGCCAGAGGGATGGCTGCTGGGTAAGTGCACATTCCTCTGGTTATATCGTCACCTTTAAATTTTGTTATGATAACCTTCCACTGCATTTTTCAATTTGCCTTACAGGGGATTCAGGGTATGACTGTTTCTCCTGGCTAATGACTCCATTGTTGCTTCCTGATATTCCTGCTGAGAGCAAATATAATGATGCACATAAGACCACTAGATCCATGAAAGAACATACATTTAGGCTATTAAAATCAAGATTCTGCTGTCTTAATAATTCTAATGGGATTTTTCTATATTCCTTTGATAACATTTCTGACATTCTGCTCAGATGCTGTCTATTACATAATCTGTGCTTGCAACAACCTCCCCTGCCAGATTATGCAATAAACAGTGACACAGTGAGCAGGCAGTGTAATTTGTTACATCTAAGTATATTACATGATAGTATATTACACAACATTGGTACTTTACTCTTCAGTAAAAACGTGTCTTTTTATGTGTTAAAAATTATCGAGTATCCTCAAAACACAATACCTCTAAACTTGACCCATTCCAGTATAGAACAAATTATGTTTTTCTTGTCTTCCCTTTAAAATAATGTTTCACATCACCTGTGGTAAACTTCTTAACCACAGGCGATTTCCATCAAATATGAAGATGGAAATCCAGGTGCCTGGAATGTTTCCTAAATGGAGGTGTGAAAGAGTGTTTGAAATCAGATTCATTTTAACTATTAACACACATTTGTCAAATAAGGTTAGTTTACCTTTCTCAAATCTCCTATAATGTATTTGTCTCAAACATGGTAAGCTACCAGACTTTTAGCAAGCCTTTGTGCTGCATATATATATATATATTTTGTCATTTCACCAGACATTTAAAATGTGTGTTCTAGGGTTTGGAAACTATGGTCCAAATGTAATAGGGTGAGAGTTCAGAATATGGGAGAATTTAGCTGTAAAACTCTCACACTAATACATTGATTGAGATGTACTCTCAATACTGGAAACACCTAGATGAGAGTTTAAATCTTGAGAGTTTCTGTGATTTTATTACATTGGCTGAGTTTAAAAATGTGAGTTTTCTCTCACATTTTCTAAACTCTCACCCTATTACATTTGGCCCTATGTGACTGTATTTTGTCCACACACTCTTTGCCCACTATGTCAGTATTGGGAGTCAATTTCAGTGTATTAATTAATGTACCTCAATTAACCCTTCTTTTAAAGTCCCTTAGTTAATCAATTAAATAATTGGATGCAACAGGTTTACAAAGTCCAAATGAAAAGAAAAGAAAAACAAACATGGTGTTTAGTTTTTAATACTTTCAACACCATCTTATCTTGTTTTGAGGCAGGATATTTATAGTGCTGATCCAAAAAACAACATATGCCTTAAATAAGGCACAAACAATCGGATGAACAAAAAAAGATTACTATTTGGTACAAACCAACAAATATTTTAGCCACACAATTGACTATCATGCTGAACATTTCATTTTAGGAGGCTGAGTAGAAAGGGTGACATGCAGCACCTTCTCAGGTGCAGGCCCCACACCTGGATGGCGTTGGTGCAATTGAGGGGTTTAAAGTGGTGCTGGAGCTACTTGTTGCCTCAGTTAACTGGCTAATAATGTCTCTACCCAATTATATAATGTTGTGGTAAATATCCCTAATGGCTTTGGTTTGAGTTTGGAACATTTTTTTATAAACTTTCCTGAAAACTAATGTTAGCATTTGTTTGTGTCTCAAACACATGGTGGTTTAATTCCAGATTTTCTAGATTTTAATTAAAATTTAGAATTAATGCTCCCGACATTGTCAGTTAGCTGCATGATGCATGTAACAATGTCCAAGGGCTACTGTTACACTCACGCAAATGCCTGATCAATTGTTTCATCTGTCTCATTTGTGTGTCCATTAGTCACCCATGACTGTTTTTGAAAGAAGCCTTGAAGGTGAGGAAGGCAGAGGCAGCATTAGTATTTTTATTAGTAGGTGACTCTTGTAAGTGTGGGCTGGGTGGGCATGATGCTTCTGGCCTAACTGGTGTGGCTGGAAACATCTCTAACATGATGTCTCCTTCATGTGTTCCCACTGGTCCAGCAAGTGGCTCTAATGTGGACGAATGTGGCTAATCATTCTGTTTAACTAAAGCAGAACATTAGGTCAGTATGTGTAAAATGGTGAAATACAAATGTACACAGAGGAGAATGCCCTATTGTGGACTGTGTCTCAAAAATAATTTTAAAACAATTATCACAGGACCCCTAAACAGCATAAAACAGTTTGGTTGAGGTAAAAAAAACTCTGAAAATAGTGTTAAAATGGGGCATTTGAGAAGTTTCTCATATCAACTTTGTAGTTTAACAGAAACATTTGGCAAGGACACTTTAAAAATGGTAAGTATAGTACGAGGGTGGACCCAAAATATGGATTTTCTGTATGTATGTATGTATGTATGTATGTATGTATGTATGTACTAGAGGACTTAGTAGAACACTATGGAAAATTACATCACGATTCTTCTTTTATTTTAACAGATATGGAATAATAAGTAGAACAACATCACTAAAAGCTGAAAAATGGAGAATACTGAAAAATAGAGAATACTGAAATTCGAGCAGTAATTAAATATCTGCAACTGAAGAAGATGACACCTACTGAAATTCACACTCAAGCTCAAGAAACACATTCATGGGAAGTCTTTTGCATCTGATGACGATGTCATGACTGCTGTACAGGATTGGTTTGAGGACCAATCAATGGACTTTTTCCTGGACGGAATCAAATGGTTAGAGCATAGATGGGAGAAGCATATGTATAGGTATAAGTATAAGTAAATGGAGACTATGTTGAAAAATAAATACCGTCTTTGTTATTCATGGTCAGGACACTGACTTTTGGATCAACCCTTGTAGATGCAGATTTTTGTATTTGGTGAACTTCACCACTGAGCCACTTCGGCACTAGTTAAAAATCTTTATACAACAACGCCTAAGTTACAAATGTGTTAAGCTGCTAAAATGACACATACTCAAAAAATGGCTGTGCACATGGAGGTGTTTGTGATTATTGACCCAATTGTGTACGTTGTTTGGCCCCAGTAAGACTAGAAGGCTGCAGTGGCTGCCTGCCAGATTGGCATGCTAAAAGATGGGTCTTATAGAATTGCAACATGTCAATTTAAAGGACTCAATGTGTTTTGAGAATAAATAAACCACACACCTGTTAATGTATTTACCTGCCTGTTTCTCATCCTGCCTTAAGGGTGCCTGTACTGTTGACCTTTTTCCAGCATCAAATAATAATATACTTAAATCCAAGAATGCTGTTTTTGAAACAAACTACTAAATATGCATGTAGGCTGGCAGCATGTGCATGGACATGTGCAGAAATGTATGAGAGAGATCCTATGCACACTGGGTTAACCATTTCAATACCAGACAAGCAATTGTATTTTGTATAGCCATAATGTTTAGCCTTTACAACATGGAAATACACATATTAAACATTTTATAATGGCAGAAAAAATACACATGCCTTTTTTTCTGGACCAAATAAAGTAGTACTTTTGTGAGTTTCACAAACAAGCTACAATATAGGCTCCAAAAATATTATCTTTGTGTGACAAATATATTTTAAGATGCCTAAGTGACATTTACATTTATGCAAAAAAACAGGAGATTGTTTGGAAAGTACTATTCAGATTTGATATCAAGTTGTGTGAAATATTTTTACATGACATTATGTATTAACTGAAGATTTTTCCAGCAAAACCGGTCAGAAATTGCCAGGTCTGCAGGAGAGTCCAGGAAGCCAGAGGAAATATGATCTGCATATGTGTAGAACAAATTTCCTCTTCAAAAACACGGCTGGCAGCATTCGCATCCCATACGACGACATCAGTTAAGTGGTTAAACAAAATATTAAACTAACAAACCAAAGTGTATCATTAAAATATTAGTCACTCTGTTTGGGCTGGGCATCCTAGTCCTGCACATTGAAAGCCTGCACCACCTCAGGAGGAATTATGCTGCACAGTAGCTCCTCATATTCTAGCCATTCCTGCTTGAATGGGGATCTTCTTCTAGTCTTCCTTTCCAGCTGTGCCTAAGTGGCCATTTTCTGCTTTACACAACGTTCTGTGTCAGTAAAGCACTTTTTGCACACCTCCGCATTCTCAAAAATTCCTTTTAAATTAATGGACCAGTGGGGTCATGTCAAGACTGGCATTATATGTTCATATAGGGAACCTAATACATCAAAACACAAGCTATCATAATACATTAGATTGATTAGATTGATATGCCAATCTATAATCAATAAACCTATGGCTTAGTCTTGTGTCTTTTGTAAATAGCTATATATTTTAAGCAAGAGGATCTCCCCCCAAAAAATATCTAACATAGCCCAGTTTCATATACACATGTGTAAATTCATATATAACAACCATCTGTACCAGACACGCCCACCATATCCTATAACCCCGAACTATTTGTTTACAAGTGACGTCTGTTAAGTGTCACTTGTCAGTTACCCAGGCAACCATCTGCACTGACGGGCTTAACACAGCAGCGCAGATCGGGTTGTGCCTTCTTAAACAACATTGGTCCCGGACAGGCTCACTTGCATGCCGCACTAAAATAGAGACATTTGGCTTTGGAAGCTTTCCACCATCATGATCCCCATTTATTTAACTAATTGTTCTACTTCTGATTCGTAAACCCCTCCCATCTTTTCTGAGTACATCATTCTCATCTTTAAGGATATAATATTTTGAGACATTTGTTTCTAATAGCCTTTTTATTAGTTAGAAACAACACCAAATATAAGATATAGTTGGTTTGTTTGCTTGTTTTTCTCTATACATTCCCAGACACTTAAGAGTCATCTCACCCTTAGCTCTCTACTTAAGGGCTAGTTTGTTTATTCCTCAGTCACCAGCCTGAGGAAGCAGTCGTCGGCTCTGAAAAATGCTTTGCTAGGTATCCAACATTGGTACACTTCACTCATTCATCATTTTCTTCAGTTTTACTTTTTATACATATATTTAAAAAAATGTAAACATTGTTTTTATTTTTTATTTTGTGATTGTTTAGTCTTAAAAGTTTTTAAATTTTTTGCTAATTTTATTTCTTATAAAGAAGATAGTATTTTATGTGCTTTTTCTCTTTTTGGGGGTCTGGTGTACTAAACACATCTTTTAGACCCATGTAACTATATGTTAAATGAAAATAAAATACATTTAAAATAAATAAGCAAGTCTAAAATCCAAAATAATTTTTGGGCCTGACTTGAAAATAAATTCATCATCAACACAATACCGATGGACATTGGGATAATAAAATAAATGTCCAAGGCTCACACCATATCCCATTCAAGGTGGTTATACTACGTAAATGTGTAGGACCTTGTATTGGGTATATTGATCTTTGCCATGGAGGCTTGTCGCAGTTGTTTCCCCATCTAAAACACATGATGATTTGGAGTGAATTAACGACTACATTGCATTGCATTGCACTCCATAACCACCGCAGTACCATGGTGAAAATTGGGTCTAATGTCTATGACTCATTTCTGAAGGGTGAGTGTACATCCATCTCAAATGAGACATAAAAAAATAAAGTTTTTAAACTATATATTGTTTCTTTCTTTCACATGTTCTTGAGAAAAATAGGAAGTGCCAGAACCACCCTTTGATCTCATATATAGTACAGTCTAATAGTAACTATTATTATTATTATTATTATTATTATTATTATTATTATTATATTATTATGATGATGACAATGTCAGGATGAAAATGTATTTGAACACAGGATCACAATGGGTCATAAAATTCACCATAATGTATCAACACAGATCTTTCAGTGAGGTCACAATGATGGGTAGTCAAGAAAGAAAAAAGTAGTTTATGGCTGCATATTCAATTTCCTGCATTAATTTTACAGGTAAAAATAATGCAGCCATCGGGACCATTTTTCAGTTACTGTGACTATGCAAACTCCCGATAACCATGGTATTCAATTGTAAAAACAAAATGGACACATTTGTTTTTCATCTGAAACCCACTTGAAATTTTTTTTAAAAAAGGGAATGTCTATTATTGCCCCATTAACAAAATAATATATAATTTAAATGGCTGATTTGTTCATTTTTATTAAAGTAAAAAAGTGAGTTGTAGGTTATTTTAACTTAAAATATAATTATAATAATTATTTTTGTTTAAATAAATTAATTACATTTGGCATGCAAAAATTAACAAAGAATGTAATTTTGGGTAATTTGAGACCTTTTAAACAAGCAGCAATGACCTCTAATTATTATTGGACTAATTAAGCTAATTGGTATCTCAAATTGCTTCATTAGTCATCAGGGAGGGTAGGTATCAAAGGGGTTTTGAAGCAAGTCTTGACAATTTTTCCTTAAAAGAATGATTTTAGGAAAAAACAGATTTGCTCTCAAGTTGCAAAAAAAAAGATGCGCTAATCTCTATAGAAATTACCATGTCTGACTTTCTAGGAGGTAATTGAATAGGAAAAACCTTGTGGCTGCTGAAAAAATCCAAGCACCACTGGGTTTTCTCATATTAATGTGGTCAATTGAATTTGCCACATAGAAAGAGATAACAAAAAGTGTGAGAAATTGTTAGTTCCAGGAGATTAATCTGACATTGAAAATATGTCAGTTTTTGGTCTTTAATTTTATCCCTTTTTATTTTATGAAATGGTTTTGCTATTTGAAATACTGAATATCATCTTGTTTATTTTAAAGACATGTAACATGTTTACTTTATTTTACTATTAGAATCCAGTTAATAATGTTTTGTCATCATGTTCTTAACAGGTTCCCATGACAGGTAAATTTGGGGGCAGTGAGGATCAGATAATGAGACCCTTGAATAATTTAGTCAAGATCAATTTATTTTAATTAAGTGTAATATGTCTCCAGATCTACAGACACCAACTTGATATATGCACTACAAATCATTTAGTAATTATGATGATGATTGAGAAATAAAGTACTCAAGAAACTTTAGGTGGTAACACAATTTTTATTTCATATCTTTTGGATTATATTTTATTTATTTTCACATTTTTGCACATTTATAATTCTTTTATATTTCGCGGACAACATTTTTATACTAAAAATCAATAAAGGTTATATTTTACCAAATTCCCCAATTCAGTTGACAATAATTTGGTCAAATTCTATAGATTTTGGTCCATGAGTGCACGACTAAGGAATTACTTTTTCTTTTAGTGCTATTCATACTGTTGCTTTTATTCCAGGGTGCACCTCCTTTAAAAATTGCTATAAATTACGTTATTACTGATATAGTTGCTTAGATGTAAGCTCTTATGAGCAGGGCTCTCTACCCTCTTGTGCTTCTCCCTACTTTAATTTCATCTACTTCTTACTCCCAACTAGGGCACCTAACACTTGGTTGCTTATTCTCTGCTGCCTATGTGGGTGTAATGCTCGCTAATGAAGCAATGTATATTATCAATGTCCTTGTCCTGCCTTGTATTTTATTGTATTGTATTGTACTGTAAGTCACTGGTCACCTATTTGTTTATGTACTTTGTAAGATGCAGAGGAACACTTGTGGCGCCATATAAATAAATTATAATAATAATAATATAAGGAAAGGACTTATGATACATCATATATCTATCTGTGCGTGTAGGTCGGTTCTCTCAATAAACAGTGTATACACATATGGGTCACGATTCTATTCAACGCGATGTAAATAGCGCTGGGAGATAGCTCACGGAGCTAGTCAATTAATCGCGATGTTAGGTCGGGGAAGGCTCGTTCTCGCGGTTTAAACAGGGTGTTTAGGCGCGATAACAGGCATTCCCCGACCTAACTTCCCGGCGCGAGGCTGTTTTCCAGGCACGAAGGGCAGAAAACAGCCTTGCGCCGGGACTTTTGTCGGATTTCTTCTCTTATCCCCGGAGGGATGAGAGAAGAAATCATTAGTCGGACTTGGCAGTGCGGTGTATTGAATAGCTCTGGGAGCTCACTCCTGGCGCTATTTACATCGCGTTGAATAGAATCATGCCCATGGAATGATCAGGTGACAGCAGATGCAGCTTTCCAAAAAATGTGTACACTAATTATAGTAATAGTATTAAAACAAACATTATAAAAGTAATATCCACCCTGATACATCTTGATTGTTGGAGGTTTCAACTACTTTAGGTTTTGTACTGAAATTGAGCTCTGGGTCAGGGACAGATCCTGTTTTTTATTATTATATTTTCACTCCCCCTTACCTTACTACAATTAGAACTTTTTTTTGCTTCATTTATGTTTTTGAGAGTTTTATTACATCTTACTGCTGTTACCCTAGAATGAACCCTGCACTTTGATTTTTCCACGCTGTTTAGCTGGTTAGGAAATCAATACACGCAGATGCACCCGTAGACTTATGACTTGCAGATGCTTGCAGACTGGTGCAAATACATACAGTGTGAATGATGACTGTTGTCACATAGGTAGGTTCTAGCAACCCCTTTACAATCTGATGTAGCATAACATTTCAAATGCATTGGTTTGGAATATAATGATTTAAAGATCTCCTTTATTACTAAACTTATAGTGACCACAATTTCTACAGGGAAATGTGCCAAACTAAAATGCAGTAAGAAATATCAAATGAATAGTAAATCTGTGACATTTCAGTTGCTGTGGAACTACAAATCCTAGCATGCCTTGACACAGTTTTGCTGTTAGGGCATGCTAAAACTAGGACAGGGCATGCTGGTATGTTTAGTTCCACAGCAGCTGGAGTGCCACAGGTGCCTACCTCTAGAGTAGACTACTACTCTAGTAGACTACTATATTCCTGAATTTCACTTTTACATACCTCCAGCATGGCCTATCTACAGGGGGTGTGGCCTCACGGAAAATGCCATACCTGTGAGCCACGCCCCCATTTTTGTCATGCTGGGGGCTTGCTGGACAGTCCCCTAGCCTCTTCAAGCCTGAAATGGGTATATGGATGATTCATGCATGCCCGCGTCAACCATTCACCACTGCTCAGTTATGCAGAGCAGCAGTGTTAGTGTGTCCTCCCCAACTTCTCCCCACCCATGGGACACTGCGGCCCGTGGGTGGGAGAGCAGGACAGTGCCTGTAAAATGGGACTTTCCAGCTGAAATTGGGACAGTTGGGAGGTATGCTTCTATAAGGGAACTAGTATGACTTTGGCGAACATTTGTAGATAATGGCTAGATCATATGTTAATACAATGGAATCAGGTAATAAAAGATGTGTGTGAAACATAACCAGCTAAGCCATGCCTTTGTATGGTTTTTAGGGATTTTTTAATAATAAAATTTCACCAATTTGTAAGTGCAATGATATATTTGGCCATGGACTCTGAAGCAAAATGGACCATTTCCAGGGGGTATTGCAAGCTGAGCCCCTATACATACAAATGATATTGCACTGTTACTCCACCTCACCTTCTCCCGGCCTCCCACCAATCAGCAGCTGCCGGTAGCTCTCATGGAAAGCAGATAAAAGAGGCATTGCTTTCGAGGCACAAACCCGGTGCTGATTGGCTGGGAGTTGCGAGCCTGGAATCGACAAGTGGGAGAAAGTAGGCAAGGGAAGAGTGCCTCCTACAACAGCAGCCTCACAAGTTGTGCCGGCTGCACCCCCCCACATTATGTAATAGCTACGTCACACAGCCAGGTGGCCAATCAGGAGCTGAACTGGGCAGAACATAAAGAGTGTCCGCACATGGCTAGGGCGCTGGGTCCATGTGAGAGCACAGACCACCAGCAGTGCGTGAGAACAGCAGCTGGCGGCGGTCAACCCTATCCCGCTTCCCTTGGTCATTGTGCTGGCTCTGTGTTCTGGTAGTTTTCTTTACATTTTCATAAAATTTTATACAGTTTTATTCCAAATTCTGTAATTTATTGCCGATTTAAATCCATTGAAAAAGAATCACATTAATATCTTAATTAGTCTTTGAGATATTCAAATTCAAAGAGTGTTCCGGACAATGGGACTAAACAAATTATATATATAAGATTGCCAAAATTACTATTTAGTTGGTATAGTGATTCTGAAATTGGTCATTTTTCCATATGTTTATAGGATGTGCAGGCTCGGTTCTACTCGGTTCCGTTCGTTTTTATTTACCGAATCTTATTGGGTATCAGCTGTCACAAGTTTTGGATAGCCAATAAGATTCAGTAAAAAAACTGAACGGAACCGAGTAGAACCGAGCCTGCACATCCCTTTCACCGTGAAAGTGTTACACTATTGTTATTCTTAAGACAAGAACATGTCACGTGGCATATAATTTGGTAAATAATGGGTGACATTGTCATGTGATTGGTTGTATTCTATTTCTTTTGAAGCAAATAACAATGAGAAACAGAAAATGAAGTGCATTGCAATACAAGAAGGTACAACATTGTCATAGTAAACAGTGAGATAACCAATATTCCAGTATAAATATGAATTGTAGGTTGTATTTTATGTAAATGTGTCAACAATGATGTGTTTATTTTTTATGTAAATATGTCCACTATAATGGTTTCAGAAATTTTATTGGTTGAAGAATATTTTTGTTAAATTTTTTATTCTGCAAACTCTGTGACTAAATAAATTAGCATATAACTTTGTGGAACCGTATCCATCATTGTCTATATTTTTCATTTTACTTATTGCTGTTTACAGGGTCTATTGCTGATCTTTGGAAAATCATAAGTGTGTGTTTAGAAAGAAAATAACAGTCACCATGGCCACCATCAGAGGGGTACTGCCGGGACTTTACAGAGGGGTGCCCGCCTGCCGCCACCCCTGTCCACAATACCACTGGAGGCTTGCCTCTGGCTTTTACCGCCAGCACTGTGCTGCAAAGCCTGCCGCCCTGCAACAATGTTTTTTTTCCCTTTGGAGACCGGCACGCGTGACATCTTGCCACGCCCCTGATAGAGGAGCTGCGGCGTGTGAGGAGAATCAAAAGTAGCAGGTAACTGTGGGGCTGTCTGTGTGTCTGTCTGTCTGGGGCTGACTGGCTGGCTTGCTGTGGCTGGATTGGAGACAAGAGTCAGACAGCAGGGCTGGGCTGGAGAGATAGAAGGGGACTAGAGGTGTCAAACATTTTACTAAAATAAATTTGTGTAGGGGTTTTGTGGGGGAAGGGGGCTGCCTGCCTGCCTATTTTGTCAGTACTGGTCCCCACCATTTCTGATGGTAGCCCTGACAGTCACACTTGCATAAAAAAAAAAACATTGGAATGTAGTTTTGTGGTGCCGGGAATTGTGTGAGTTTCTCTTTACTAAAACAATTAACCTCTAGTGAAAATTTTAATACAGGTGAAAATTCAAAATGAAGGGTTTTTATCATTGTGATACAAGGGTTGTTATTAATTTCATATCTTGTAGATATTTGGATTAATACAGTCAATGGGCCACATGAAATGTTAGGGAATACATTGTGAACCAGATATGCAAAACAAGATGATAATTTTCCTTTCCTGCATCTCATCATTTTACCAGGAAATACAAATTGGAGTTGGATTAGATACATCTTCCAGTATTAAAAGCAACAGTTTTTAAATGGTGTAATGTAGAAACATCTTAAAATTTCTCTCTAAGCAAACAAAGCTTAATATTTTATTTGTTACAAGAAAGCCAATTCTAAATTAGATATAATATATTATTATTATTATTATTATTATTATTAATCTTTATAGGGTGAAACAAAAATGGAGTCAGGAGATGTAAAGATAATATATTACTTGTTCTCTAACCTTAATCAATTGTTTTTCATTAGTGCATCCTTTTCTCACATTTTATAATATTTAATTCTGAAGTAATTAAGCTTTATGGCCCAGTGATTAACAATAATGCCTCACAGCACTTGGGTCTTAAGTTTGAGTCCCACCACAGCCTTACCTGTGTGGAGTTTGCATGTCTTACAGTGTTTGTGTAGGTTTCCTCTAAGTCCTTTGGTGTCCCCCTGCAACGTCCAGAAACATTGTGGTAGTTTAATTGGCTTCTGACAAAAATTAACCATAGTGTGGTGTGTATGTTAGTAGATTTAGTTTTAAATGTATTAGCCGGTGACTTTGAAGACAATGGTAAGAACACAGTGAGTGTGGCCAATGTTTTAAAGTGGCAATCATTTAAAAAGGCAAACCAACCTGGTTTTTGCACTTTAAATCATTGCCACTTTAAAACATCATCCAGATTCATGGAAACTCGCTGATGTCTACAAGTTGCAGGCTACTACTGTACATTTATTTACCCATTAGACTATAAGCTCCACTAAAGTATTACTTAGAAAAATACTGTAGCAACTGATTGTGCTCAAGATGGCTTCCTCGCCCCCCGTAATTATGTTAATTGCTTTAAGCCCTATTGGGAGAAAGGCATAATATAAATAAATAAAAATATTTTATATCTATATTCCTGTGTTCAGTCAAATATCTGGGGATATAATGCTGCTGATATTTTTATGTGATATATTTTATTATTGATGTAAAATAAATTCAATATATAGTCACAATTATTATTTTAAAATATTATATATATTTTAAAACAACTCATTAATCACAGACTTGGTATCAATATTTCAAATATTTGGGCATGTACAAATTTTTTGAGACGTACAGTATATGAGGACAATACAATTGTATATGTTTATTTTTTATGTAAACTGTTTTTAGTGAATAAACAGACATCAGGATTATAACAAATCTATCCAAAATTAATACTATGTTATTATCACAACAGGAACACTAAATGAGAGTCTTACTTGAACATGTACATTAATATGTTGCACCACATTAGGAATGGTATAGTTGAATAAGTAATACAGAAACACGGGTGTGGGGGAAGGGGTTGTCGGGGACCACCGCTCTTACTAATACTATATCTGTATATTTATTTATATACATTTTTGTGTGCAATATTCCATCCCTCACTGTTTTCTGTTACTATCATTTATTTTAAACAGTAGATATTTTTACTTGTCATAATATTCTAATGATGTACTGTCTGTGTATTCATGAAGGACATACATATGAATCACATATCTGGCATAATATATATACATTTTCTCTTAAGTTAAGATTATTACACCCTCAAGTGATTTGGTTCAGATTCGGTTTTGGTTCAGTTTTGGATTCCATTAAAATTGATTAAAAAAAATGTATAAAAACAGCTAAAATCATGTAATTTGGACCTATTTACATGCAATCCAAAACCCAAGTTCAGATTTTAAATCCAAGTTCTGAATGGCGAGAAGACCTGAAACAGTACTCGGTTACACTTAGAACCCCAACTCGATACAACTCAGAACCCCAGATTTCTGATGAGTTTGTTTTTTCAGGAAAACCAAACTGCACGTCTCTAACTGAACTGAAACTTATGTATTATTATGATACACAATGCGTGCACAGATCCAAGTGTTGACCATGCTACCCAAGAAGTAACCATCCAAGACAGCCATCTAGGGTGCACTGCGTAGGTTACATTTGGCAGGATATGCATAGGGCAAGCAAAAATAAAATATGAATTAAACAGAAGTAAATGACAGCAAATCAAAAGTTTGTGGACAAAAAGTCCAAAATGATAACACAGGGAGCAGATATGGGGGGGTGAGAAGACATAATAGGAGGGTAGGGTATGAGTGGTTTGCAGGGGGTTAAAACATATTTAAAACATGTTGTAGTAGAAAGATGGGTCAGCCTCTGATAATTTAATACAGTAATTGTGACACATAGGTGCCACAAAGGCATGGTGACCAAATCACTTATGATAGCGTCGTGAATAAATTGAGCAAAGCAAAAAAATGAATTGACCATCACTGCGATAAGGGTTGAAAACCTGCCCCTATATTATTTAACTATTAAAAAACTCAATATCAAACTTTATCATCTAAATTTGTACGACTAATACATTTGTTAAATATAAAAAAATTATATAAAAAACTGTAACAATGAAAAACTGCTTGTAATAGAAGCCTTGTGCTAACCAGTGCTTGATTCAGAGAAGTACATAATGTCGATGAGCATCAGTTGAGCGATTATCTGTAAAATGCGCATGTGTATGAGTCACACTGCGCATGTATCAAGTTTAAACTATGTTATTCGCAAAGTGGGGGCCATCAGTTGTCAGCAACGGAGACTGATGGACTTATAGATTCAGAGTTGGGAATAGAGTGAGATATCTCTCTCAACTGTGAACCTGAACAAACCATATTGCAATGCAAGGGGTGTAAATACATAATTTTTTTTACATGTGGGGTAAATACTGGCTGCTTTTGCATGTATCCCACAAATACTGCACAGCTTTATTATTACTCTATAATTTAGATGTCAGTTTGAAAACACTCCTCAAACATTTCTAAATCTCTCTGCACATTTTAAATCTGCCCCACCTGCAGTGCAGCATGGTTTCACCAAGATGATCAGTTGAGAGAGATATCTTACTCTATTCCCAAGTCTGAATAAGGCCCTTAGTCACAGGTGTGTCATGACCTGATGTCTATTCGTCTACAACTGAGATCCTGCCCGTAGTAAGAATCCTTTTGGCATCTCTGTTCCTGCGGACATTCTGTGAGACCAAAGGATTACTTAAAACAACGATTATCGATTGAACTGTGACCGATGCTGCATCTTTGTACGAAGTTGCTTGGATTTGCAAAGCCTCTGGTGGGCGGCTGCAACAAATCCTGGTGGCTATAACATTTGCATACTTTTGCACAGCCACAGCGTACAAAATCACAGCTGCTTTGGCATTAGTGTACATAACTGAATCAGGCCCTCATTTGTTTGACGACTATCATCATTCTTCTTGCTGTTCCTTGATATATCCACCCACTGTCTAACACAGATTCAGGAGCACAAGAACAAGACAGCAGTTTTGGATTATAGCCCAACTTCCTGGGAGGTCTCCCAATATTCTGGAAGTCTCCTGAATATTCAGAGATAGTAAGCAACTATAACACACTCAGATACACACACAGACTCAAAGACACACATTTCTTTTATAGCTTTGTTGTGACATCTGTCCTCAGTGTAGCATTTTATTGTATTGAACCTATTTATTGTAAACACTAGTGTATATAATGGAAATCTAGATCTTACTATCACTATTACATTATAGGTGCAGCACAATTTCAGTAGTCAGTTATCTTGAGCAAAAATAAGGGCACACAGTGGTGCTTGTAAATTTGGGAACCTTTCAGAATTTTCTATATTTCTGCTGAAATTTGGCCTAAAACTACATCAGATTTCTACAAGTCCTAAAAGTAGATAAAGAGAACCAAATCAAGCAAACAAGACAAAAAAAATTAGACATGCTAATTTTTTTGATTGAGGAAAATGATCCAATATCACATATCTGTGAGTGGCAAAAGTGTGAACCTTTAGGCTTAGCAGATATTTTGAAGGTGAAATTAGAGTCAGGTATTTTCAATCTATAGGATAACAATCAGGTGTGGGTGGACAACCTGTCTTTTTAAAAGAACAAAGATCTATAAAAGTCTGAATTTCACAACACATGTTTGTGGAAGTGTATCATGCCATGAACAAAAGAGATTTCTGAGGACCTCAGAAGAAGAGTTGTTGATGCTCATCAGGCTGGAAAAGGTTACAAAACCATCTCTAAAGAGTTTGTACTGCACCAATACACAGTCAGACAGATTGTGTACAAATGGAGGAAATTCCAGACCATTATTACCCTCTCCAGGAGTGGTTGACCAACAAAGATCATGCCAAGATCAAGGCGTTTAATATTTGCAAAGTCACAAAGGAACCCAAGGTAACATCTAAGCAACTGAAGGTCTTTCTCACATTAGCTAATGTCCACCATCAGGAGGACACTGAATAACAATGGTGTGCATGGCAGAATTGAAAGGAGAAAGTCGCTGCTCTCCAAAAAGAACATTGCTATCAATCTGCAGTTTGCTAAATATCACCTGAATAAACCAGAAGGTTATTGGAACAATGTTTTGTGGACAGAAGAGTCCAATATAGAGCTTTTTGGTTTAAATGAGAAGCATTATGTTTGGTGAAAGGAGAACACTGCATTCCAGCATAAAAACCTCACGCATTCTGTGGTGGTGGTATCATGGTTTGGGCCTGTTTTGCTGCATCTGGCCCAGGATGACTTGCCATCATTGATGGGACAATGATTTCTGAATTATACCTGAATATTACTGCTGAGACAGACACATATTGTCTTGTAGTTCAGGCAGTTCCAAAATCCAGACAAAAGTGTGCTGTGGGTGAGTTCTATGTTATATATTACGTACCCACATAATTTGCTGTCAGTAAATTACTTTTAATTAGTGTAGAATATTGTAGTCTACAGAACTCTAATGATGACTGGGTGGAATAGTGCATGGGGACATAACATTTAAATATGATGTTTTGGATACAGGGGATGTAGTTGACATCCCAGCGGTCGAGATGTTGGTACTCAGCATGCTGGTGCCAGAATCCTGACACCAGCCAAAATCCTGATGCCAGCATCCTTACCGCTGCCATCCCTATGGTAAGTATTGGGGCTAGGTGGAGGATTAGGGTTAGGCACTAGGGGGAGGGTTAGAGTTAGGCTGCTGGGGGGAGGGTTAGATTTAGGCTATGGGGAGGGTTAGGATTAGGGGTAGGGTTAGGGTACTTACCGGTAGGTGTTGGTAACCTAACCCAGTCAGGATGCCGGTGTCGGGATTCTTACTACCAGGATCCTGAGTGCTGGCATCCTATACCCATCCAAGATACTGGGGCATATTTATAATAGGTGCTGGATCCAAGGGGGCCCATGTCGAACACCCTGTACCCATTCATTCAATGCTTACCTCGATGGGAGTCCCGCTTTGGCATTAGCAGCGCTGTTCAACTCCCCGGCAAAATGGTGTGGCAGCCATTTTCCTGTCGTTTTGTGCATGCACAGTAGGGAAATCGCCAAGCAAATGGCTAAATGCACCATCTCTCCAGTGACCTGCGTATGCACAGTAGACTCTGGCATAACACTAGAGTCTCCATTAGTGCCTGGAGTCTACTGCACTCAGTGCACTGATGGATTCTGGGTAGAAAGTAGGGGGCCCCAGGCGGAGAATGCACATGGGCCTTCTCTTCTCTTAATATGCTTCTGGTTGGATATTAATAAACCTTCAGGCTTTCCCCTCAAGAAAATATCTAATACAGATGTGTTCTCACCTAGCCTCAATACACCATACGGCACAAGATGCCTGGTGCGACTGAGCCTCTGTGAGAGGTGTAGCCTACCGTGTATTTCTTTACATTTTGCATAACAGACACAGGGAAAACCTACTCACAGTTTACTAGAGACACTAGGATGTGACCTTTACTGCACAGGAATTAGTTTTAACCTGTACAAAATAGAACTTGGCGTGAGAAAAAGCCACAGCCATGTATCATAGCACTTCTTAAACAGATTCATACTCATTCGCGCACATATGTATAAATGTCATAGAAAATTATCAGTATAATTTAGCAAATTAGTGTTGTAACAGTTGTTTTATTTGTGCGAATAAGATGCAACTTCTGAGCGTAAAAGACGCTCGATGCGGCTGAGTCACCTGGGACCTGGCTCGTCAAGAGGGTCTGTTTGGTGCAACTGTAGCCACAGTGTATGAGGACACATCTGTAAATATTATTTATTTTCATCAGGGCCAGATTAAGGGTTATATGGGCAGCTGATCATTATCAAGATGTCATGATGATGGGCCTATTTGGGCCTGGGTCTGTATCCCAATCTGCCCCATAGTTAATCTGGCCCTGAATTTTATAATTATTTCACAAATATGTAAATTGTGTCTTACTGAGAATTTTAAATTTTTTTTTAATTCACTTAATTTTATTTATAGAGTGTAAAGCAGTTGAAGATTTTACTAGGGGCTGCAGTGCGGCAGGCCCCCCCACCCAGTAAAATCTGCCACAGCCAGTGATCCAGTAAGTCCATGAACTAGCAGTAGCTTCTCTTTGGAAGCACTACCTGTCAATCACACACAGGATAGGCAGTCCCAGTGGGAGGTGTTTTCTCCCCCTGGGACTGCCAGCCTAGGCTGCGATTAACAGAGAGAGCGCTTCCAATAGGAAACCACCCCTCTGCCTTTTGGCAAGCCATACTCGGCTTCTAGGAGCTGAGGCAGATGCAGTCTTTAGAAGCCAGTGCTTTGCACATGCGCCATCCCACCACTGCTTGTGCACCATATCCATTGCACAGGTGCTGAGACCCAGCTGGCCCAGGACTATCTCTCCTCTCTGGAGTCACTAGTGCAGCATGGACAGTCCCCATTGTCCAAGAGAGTAGGAGCCGCTGCTGGTGCCATTTTAATCTGTAGGGATTTAAAATGAAGAAAAATTTTAAAAGCCCCATTATTCACCATCCTGATATCACAAAACACATCCTACTCCCAGTGCTGATCACATATATCCCTAGATGGTCATATAATCTGATAGACCAATCACTTCTGCAGAGACATGCCAGATTGGGGCATCATGGAAAATGTCCTACATATGACTTTATCAATCATATGTAATCTAGACGACATATCAAATGGAATATATAAGCATTCACCATTTTAAAGAACTTCTCTGTTTCCTTACACAAAAGTTAGGAACCATGGACCCACTCTCATAATCAGTCCTTGCTCAATTTATAATCTTGAGGCCTTTTTAGGGTACTGTAGCCTTCATCTATGCATTCACCTGTATTGGTGTACTCTGGGTAAACAAAGAGAGCAGATTACCACAGGGCTCTTCTGAGGTTGCCGATTGTCCTATGCCAGTTGATCTTTACTATGCTACATTGACGAGATCCATGTGTAGCAGCACCACCCAACAAGTCTAGAGGGAAGCAGAAACCGGGTCAGGAGTATGATCACTTCTTTATGGAGATCAAGTTTGTAAACAGGGGTGATGGTGAATATTCACCCTAGTGGTTGAATGACCATCACTGGCCCTAGGCATCAGTCACCCCTTTCCACTAACTATGCTTTCGCACACTGTGGGTGGAACGTAGAGTGTGCACAGCCACATATGTGCAAATTGTACCATACCGACTCAAGGGGAAAAGGGAGGGAGACAAGGTATATACAAATTATACTCTCACCTTAATCATTCATCTCACCTTGCTGTATGATCATGACTGGGCCTGCAAGCACACCGCCCCATACAACTAAGTAAACTAATCACTACTATTTACCATTCCACTACACAACTACTGCAGTAGGTTACTAACTGACACTATGGGCCTGATTCAGAGCCGCTCGTAAGCGGCCGCTCGTTCGCTCCGAACGATGTTTGCCCAACTGCGCATGCGTACGGATCGTAATACGCATGCGCGAACCAGCGAATGCCTGCTATTTTGAGAGACAGGAGGAGGCGTATGTGGGTGGTAACAGGGGAAGGTGCTTGAAAACGGGAAGTGGAGATCCGAACGCAGGCGTGCTTAAAGGTCAAAACGGGCATTTTATGGGTGTGCATAATTAATACAGCAGTGTCATTGACCACATCACTGGGTTATTTTATAGCCAGAACTGCTCGCAAAATTGTGGTAGCAAAAACCAACCACAAGAATAGCGAGCAGTTCATACCCTGGTCGATGTACTCGATTAATCTAATAAATAGCGGACATGACGTAGGATGCGAGCGGCCAGGGGGCGTATTTTTTCAAAAAACGTCCGCAAGTTTTGTTCGCTCGTTCAGACCTAGAGGCGTGAACAGACCGTAAAGAGTGAACGGTTCATTTGAATAGCCACCCCTATTTTCTGAACGAGCGAGCGCAAATAGCGTCCGGCTCTGAATCAGGCCCTATGTCCCTAACTTTGACTGGCCTAGTGAAAACAATGGTAACAGCTTAACAACTCAGGTTTGGTGTACTATATTTAGCCCTGAACTCACACAACATACAATTCACAAAATCACCATCAATGATAATATACAGCACAGTGAGCATTCAGTTACCAAATACATTCAAATAGTTTACACACCAATCCCTTTTTATTCTATTTTGGCCAGCTTCACCTGCCTAATCTGAGGAGCCTAATATGTTAATCGAAGGAAGATGCTCCAGCTGGGAATGAATGATGGACTAGCATTAGGGTGGGAGTTGGACAGCTCATTCACACCCTGGTATTGATACACTTGTTGGTGACTTTCCTTGGTGGCCCAGTGTGGTGTGCCAGACAAACCCTGCACACCTAGTGTCACTGGTTGGAGGGCAGGCATCCAGCGCTCTCTGGATTGGTACCTCAGACCTAATGCCTGCCTATCTGTGTGGATGGTTTAACAAAGGGACCTATTGCCAATGGTGCCTACAGACTTTGCACCCAGAGTGCTTGTGGCATGGGCTGTGTGCAGTCTCCGACACGGGCCACCTCCTCTCCGCCCGGCAGCCGGCAGTGCACTAAGCTATAGGGATAGACATCGATGGTCAATGTTTGCTGGCCAACGATGTTTTTCTTCCGATGTTAGTGTTTTTACCATTTGATGGCAGCATTCTGATGTTTGCTGCCATTGAATGGTAATCATTCAATGGTGTTGCGATGGTGGCTTCCTTTCTTTAACTATTAAAAGCTCTGCCTCCCCTGGCTGCAGCCCTGGCCCTGCAGCAGCTGTCACTCACATACACACAGAGTGACAGATAACAACGTTTACACCAGCAGAGATGGGCAGTGATGTCTCTGCTTGTGATGTAAGAGGTTCCTTTTCATTGTGTTATAAATATATTTTAAACATGTTTCTATAGTTCACTTTCTTGTTGCTTAAAGTACCCACAGCAGCAGCAGTATGGCAGTGACAGTGTCAGTGTGTCTCATTCTCCTCCTAGTCCTCTGTCAGCTCTGCCTTCCTGAGCTGTTTTTTTTTTTTTTCTTTCTTGTTGCTTCGTGTCTGAGCCCCTCCCCTAACCCTGCCCCTTTACTATTCATATGAATAGTTTTCACCATTAAATGCTTTTGATGCGATGGTTAGTTACCATTGCATTGAAAGATTCAATGGTGGAACCGCTGCCATCATATGATGGTGGACTTCCGATGTCCATCCCTACTTAGCTGTGCGCGGCCAGCACCAAAGTTATAGACTCTGGACACTAGAGTGTGCCCAGAGTCTACAGTGTCTGCACAGGTCACCAGGAAAATGGCCACGGCGGCCATTTTCCCTGTACTGCACATGCGCAAACGACGGGAAAATAGCCACCGCGGCCATTTTCCAGTCGTTTTACAGTGCCGGTCCCCAGCATAGATGTGGGACTCTGGAGAGGTAAGTAATATTATGGGTGCAGGGTGTGCGGTGCGGGGCACCCCTGGACCCAAGGGCCCGTGTTCCACGCACACCCTGCACCCATTATAGATATTCCCCTGGTCCTACCTCTGTAGTCTTCAGCTAAACTGATTCTGGTTTATCCAGTGGCCCATTTTCCTGTTGCTTCAGTGCTTCCAGATTCTTCTGATTCACTCTTCACCTGATGAACAGGAATCAACACAGCCTAAGGGTTTCCAAAGTGTTCAGTCCCAGTCTTCACCTGGGTGGTGGTGGCCTGCATTAGCTCATTTGCAGTGGCCTCATCTAGCCCAGACTTTCAGTGTATTCTTCTACTGCAATCACTGCCGCCTCTTTGTCACCCCTGCTTGGGGTATCTTCTGTCTTTGGGAAGCTGCTCCGATGTTCCTCCAGCAATTTTCTGCCGACCACCTGACTTGAGCCATCTTATGCCGAGTAATATTAGCCATGATTGGCCCGTTGCATATGTCTGTGTCCGAGTTGGATCAAGCCATGATGGGATCACTCTTTTCAAAAAGGGCCATTCTGATTGGCTTTACTTGAATCCATGTCCACAGGAGGCATGCCGCCTCCTGTTGCATCAACATAATAGCAAGGACGGAATTGCAAAGCTGCTTGTATGCAGCTTTGCAATTCCTCCAAGTGTTAAATCACCCCCTAAGTACCTCACGCTTTAATTGGTAGTTATAATACATAGCAATATTGCAGAGTTTATTTTATAAATGTTTTCATTGTATTTAACGTTTTAAAGTTTTTCGACCGCTCTTGAATGCGTAAGATAAAATAAAATGGCAATAGTATTTCTAAACACCATGAAAAAAGTCTGTCTAGACTTACAGTAGCCTACAAGAAATGCATACGGTATATGTGAAGTGTTTCAAACAACTTGATGATAGCAGAACCTCTTCAAGTTTCTTCTATATTTCGTGTGTTGATCTTTTGATATCTTGTTCAGTATATTACAGATATTTACATGTTAGAGTGAGTATATGTAACAGTACCTGATATATTATCGAAAACATATTCTGTTTCAGCTACAACTTGATTAAAGACACATTGCCTGTGATTTCAGCAGAGTGAGGGGAGAACAACTATAGATGTACAGGATAGAGCCAGGATGACATGAATTATTACACTCCTAACTCTCTGCCTCAGTTTATGCCTTGTGCCTGCCACAGGCTGGAATGTTTCTGAGAACGCTGATAAATAGAATGTTAAGAATGAAAGGATTACATGAAGGAGCTATTGAGCTTATGTAGCCAAAACCTGAGAAACTTGCATGTTCTTTGTTGGGATAACTTTCTTCCTTTTCAAAACAGCAGATCATTCTCAGTATTCATTGGAAGAGAAAATATCAGCAGCAGTTGGAAACACAAACTATGGTGTTTAATTCCACTTGGCCTCTGTATAAAACAAGACTAATTTACATGCTACAATCTTGCTGATGTAATATAAGATGGACACAATAGCCTAAACAAGCATTTAGTCTGATACCTATATCAGTATTTGTGTGTACTAGTCCTCATAACAACAGTTGGAAAGATATTTCCATAATACATTATTAAGTTAACTTTGAGCTTTCCTTATTTTATGTACCTGTCCTCTTGATCTATATATTTTATATTTATTGTATAATTTGGGTACGGGATGCAAGTGCTTGGGATCCTGGTGGTCAGAATCCCGGCCCTGGCATCCCAACAGGTTTAGGATACCGACACGTGTCGGTCAGTATCATAACCCTCCCCGTCTTCCTACCCCTAACCCTCCCTCCCTGGTGCCTAAACCTAACCTCCCCTCTAGTGCCAAATCCTAGACCTCCCCCTTGTGCCTAACCCTAACCCCTATTCCTAACCCTTCCCCTAACCCCAGTACTTACCATTGGGATGCCGGCATTGGGATTCTGAAAGGTGTCTGGTTTCCGGCGCCGGCATCCGACTTTCGGGATTTTGACTGGATCCCGTATTGCACTACTAGCCGTTGCCCGCTGCTTCGCCCATGATAAAATTGTTTCTGCTAACATTTTTGTTATTTGGTGTTGTATTGTTTTGTATAGGGGCCCTGTCGAGGGAGTGGCCCACGTGACCAACAGTACTATACAGACTGGTGGCAGCAGTGCCTTCACCCACCACTCACACCAATGTCACTATGTGCCCTGTGCACAGACTGCTATGTAGCCTATCCTAATCAAGTGAACGTGGGCCCAAAGCACCTCTCTCCCCCACCTCTTACAGGCCACACACATAGTGCAACACCTGACTCTTGCATTGATGATGTCATTATTTTTTTTATTGTTATTGCTTATCTTTAACTTGATGGATCAATATGAAACAAAGTGCAGGTTATTTCTCAGAGTTTCCACTACAACATGATGCAGTTTTCATGAAAATCGAGTCAGTAAGTTTTACGCCACCTTGGAACAAAAAGCCAGACACAACATTCTTATAATATTAGTATAGATAAATATCATAGAGCATATGGTCATTATAACAATATCCAAATTAACAATGTAACATAGATCTATTTTGGCTAGAAGTTTAACAACACTAGCAATGACTTTTAATTTTGCAGAATGGATGGTGTGGTGGTTAGCATTACTACCTCACAGCACTGAGGTCATGAAATTAATTCCCAGCCATGGACCATAAGTGTGGAGTTTGTATGTTCCCCAAGAAGGATCAACCAACTTCATGTCAAACAGCACTGGAGCTCATCCTGGCACACCAGGTGCAGTGTGGTTTAAAGACAGAAATTCATTAAGTAGTTTTGTCAAATTACAAGTCCAAGCAAGTCCTTACAGACATTGATCCGATGGTGCTTGTAAAACTATAAGCGCCAGCATACCCATGGATCTAGTGGATACCAGCGTATGCTGGCGTTTTTGGCCTCCTGTAGTTCCATAAAAAGTATATAATTGAAAACAAAAAAAGACACAAAATGTTTTATTATTTTAATTGAAACCAATATTTACAAACATCCTTCTACCATGTTATCCGTATCCATAGGGAATCTCCTTTCTTCAGTCCAAATTGGAAAAATAAAGCCCACTAAGAGGAAGTGTAGAACTTGCTCCTTACAAAAGTGCAATGAAGATAAAGCACTTTGGAAATTATTATTTATTGGCAGAAAGCTTGTGGCAAGAAAACTAAAATGCAAAAATTATAGAGAGTTATAAGGGACAGATGTAAACCTAAGACACACTTGACATGATATCCAGTGCATTCTGATTAGACTGTGTGCAGTAGCATGCCAACTGTCCCAGATCAGATAGAGCTGCACCAGGAAATATTTCAGTATTGCATGCAGTTTTACTATACATATAACGTCACAAAAGGAAGCAGCACTAGCTATTTCGTAGATTTTTGAGATTCCTAGGCAGAACAAAGGTAGATATAAACATCAACTCATGTCAGACTCTAGATGCCCAAGAAATACTAATCAAATAGTTCCCAACAACAGCGGTTGTTTTGATTCTCACTGGGATCTTTGTCAAATCAAATGAGTTACCGGAAGGCTGCTCAGAATTAATTTGTTATCCCTGACTTGTCAGACTGTATCTTCCTCTGAATGGTGCCAAATGAGTTACTGCTGCAATTCAATAAATTCAAGCCCTCCTGCATAACCAATGCAACCCAACACAATAGCCCATGCTCGTAGCGTAATGATCTGGCTTAAGACTTAGTGGAAATAACAGTTAAAAAGTTTACTGTACCTGCATTTAATATAATTGGAGTTTCAAATTTCAGTGACAAAATTACCAAGAAGTGGTGGCTTGATATTGTAATTTAAGCCCCCGTGGTCTAGGCAACTGGAGGTCTGGGCAGCTACTGAATGTCACACAAAATATAGTCCACACATCCATTATAATCAGTCCTCGCAACCATCAAACAAAGACCTAAAATCCCTCATACTCAGGGCCTGATTCAGACCCGGATGCTATTTGCGGCCGCTCACTGTCTAAAAGGGGCCGGCTATTTAAATCATGTGCTCACACTGCTTCTCGTAAAGCCACCCACTAAGTAATAGCGAGCGGCCGCACTATGCGATCGCACCTGTATAAAGACACCCCTTTGCCAATCTCAACACACGTCATCTCCGGCAGTTGTAGGATTAATCGGGAACATCGAGAGTCATCGGAGCTGCTCACAGAGCTTGTGGTAGCCTTTTCCCACCACAACATTGTGAGCAGTACAGGCTAAAATACAACTCAGTCATGTGTGTAATGACGCTACTTTGCTAATTATGCACACCCATTAAATGCCGTTCTGACGGTCGGGTCCTCCTGCGTTCGCACATCCACACCCCTGTTTGCAAGCACCTTCCCCTGTTACCACCCACAAACGGCACTATCTGTCACTCAAAATAGCGGGCTACGGGTGAGAACTTTCCCATCACACTGGCTGGTTCGTGCACGTGCATTGCGACTCATACGCATGCGCAGTTTGCGAAAAATCACTCAATGCAAGCATGCGCAGCATAGCGTCCGGGTCTGAATCAGGCCCTCAGTCCACATATGGATCATACTCTGTCTTCACATCTATCATACACAATCCCCTCATCCATCATATACATTCCCCTCATCCATCATATACATTCCCCTCATCCATCATATACATTCCCCTCATCCATCATACTCAGTACCCACATCTATCTTTCTCAAACCACCATGTAATTTAAATGTATGCTAATGGAAGATAATGATTGCAAAGTTTGTTTTCATCAGACTGTGTGAAATTCTATGGTGGGATATGGCAAGATGTTGTGACAGTGGCAGGCGAGGTATGAGTGGCAATTGAGGAACATTGGATAGAGGGACATTGGAAATTGTATGCCTAGCCCCCGGTGTGTATTCCAGTGAAGAAACAGATCTGTGAATTAGCAACTCCACCACTGTGTGAGTGACAGCAATCTCACTCCATGGTACTGTTGAATATGCATATCTGGATTGTGCAAGGAATATGTGTCTTATGGCTTCTCCATCCCTTGAGTTTGAGAGGTAGGACTTCAGAAGGTCTTCTGAAATTTTAGATAATGTGTCAGAAGCTTTAATGAGACATGTTAAACTGTAATGGTTTTTTGACTATGGATATGTTTAGTTTCTTGAGTATCTTCATTATGTCCTTGAAATACCAAATAAAATATATCTTCCTCAGGTATTGAAAGGGATTTTGAGATGTATTAAGCCTTCCAAAAAGTGGAGAAGTGGACAAGTGAGAAGTTGCCCATAGCAATCAATCAGCTTCTACCAATCATTTTGTAGAATGTACATGAAAAATGCTACCTTGAAGCTGATTGGTTGCTAAATTCACCACTTGCCCATTTCTTCACTCTTTATAAGTATTGCTATATCTCCCTAAAATTATATATATACAGGTTGAGTCTCCCATATCCAAATATTCCGAAATACGGAATATTCCGAAATACGGAATTCTTTGGGCATGACTGAGATAATGAAACCTTTGATTTTTGATGGTTCAATGTACACAAACTTTGTGTAAAGCACAAATTATTAAAAATATTGTATAAAATTACCTTCAGGTCGTGTGTATAAGATGTATATGAAACATAAATTAATTTAATTTCTGTACTTTGTTTGAACCACAAGATTATTGAATATATTGTATAAATTGACCTGCAGGCTGTGTGTATAAGGTGTATATAACATACATGCAGTCTGTGTGTATATTTGGGTCCTACTCGCAAGATATTTCATTATGGTATGCAATTATTCCAAAATACAGAATATTACGTTATCCAAAACACCCCTGGTCCCAAGCATTTTGGATATGGGAGACTCAACCTGTATATATAAGAGTGTGTGTAGGGACAGCGCACAAATAAAAGGATTCCCTCAGGTTAAATTATATCAAATGGTATTAAATAACATGCATCTAGTGCAATATAGTGATTAAATAGTGTGGTAAAGTCAAATAAAAGTCACTGATCCTTGAAATAACAGTCACTGATCCTTGAAATAAAAGGTGTCAGTAGTCTTCTTAGGGTCCCGTTTGGCCAACGGATGAAGTAGTTCTGGAAAATGGTTAAAAAGACATGTTCCTGATAGGTGTAATATTATTGAATAAAGTGACAACCGTTGCTCAAAATAATTGTGCGTACCAAAATGAAAAACTTTATAGCTTATCTGAATTCCAAAAGTACAGGGCTCACACTGGATGGAGTGGACAAGATGTCGTCAGCTGGATCACCTTAAAAAGAGCTCATTCATGCCCATGGGGGGAGGGATGATATAGTGTAGTATTTCTTTACATGAGTAGCATGACAGGACTACAAATAGCTGTGTACCAGATAATGCTGCATTTAAAGCCTTTTTCTTCATTACTTCTTAGAAATGTGTGTGATGAATACACACGTGCCGTAATGTGAGACAGCCTCTCTCCTGTCGTCTCCTTCCCTTGCAGTGATGAGATGAGGGTGAAGATTAGATAAGGCCGTGCATTCCCAGTGATAAGATTACCAGGTTCACTGTACTGTTCATGGGCACAGTACATTGCACATGCACCTCGAGGTACCGCAATGAGAAGGTGACCATCAGTTACCAGCAGTACCTGGCCATCACTGCAATGGAAGGAGATGACAGGAGAAAGGCTGTCTCACTGTACAGCTTGTGTATTCATCACACACATTTCAAACTCCAAAAGGTTAGATCTGAGATTAAAAGGTTTGAATGTGACTCTTTGTCTGTGCTCAGGGCTGATAAATCTGATGATTGGTTGATTGGTTGGACCGCACTCAGGGCCTGATTCAGAGCCGCTCGTAAGTGGCCGCTCGTTTGCTCTGAGCGATGTTCGCACAACTGTGCATGCGTATGGGTCTTAATGCCCATGCGCAAACCAGTCATTGCGGTCAGAAATCGAGCGCTCGCAAAACAGCGAGGGGCTGCTAATTTGATTGACAGAATGTACTGTTTGTGGGTGGTAACAGGGGAAGGTGCTTGAAAACGGGGCAGTGGAGATCCGAACGCAGGCATGCCTAATGGTAAAAAGGGCGTTTAATGGGAGTGCATAATTAGTAAAGGAGCGTCATCGACCACTTCACTTGGTTGTCTTTTAGCCTGAAATGCTCGCAGTGATTGCAGTAGGAAAATCCAACCACAAGCACTGCGAGCAGTTCAGATGCCTTTCGATGTACCCGATTAATCTAATAAATACCGGAGATGACGTGTGATGCGAACGGCAAAGGGGCGTCTTTACAAAATAGCGAGCACATTTTTCGTTCACTCGCTCAGACATAGAGGTGTCAACAAACCGCAATGAGCGAGCGCTCAATTTAAATAGTCGGCCCCTTTTTTGGAATGACCATCCGCAAATGGCATCTAGCTCTGAATCAGGCCCTCAGCTCCAACTAGATAAATACAGGCTGAGCTCATTTCTTTCAAGAGGAAGAAATTAGATATATTAGAAACCGACTATCAAAGACACTTGGTTTAAAGGTGGTTATCTGAAGATTCTGCCAGTCAACGTGCATCCACAGGTCAAAGATTTAAACGCTTTGGTGGTGATAGGTTTGATAAAGTTACATCCCACTTGTGCTCTGAGTATAAATCTGCTGATAGCCTCCCACCCTCAGACTCCTCTCCTTTTTTAGGAACGGATGTAAGCCCTACCCGAGGTGGTCTGAAAGAAAGAGGAGGAGACCACCCCCGAGGAGAGGGAGGTACTAGAGGCAAAGGAAGACCCAGAGGCAAGAGAGGAATACAGAATTAATTTTCAACATATCTAAACGCCAATTGTCCCAATCTTAATAATCATTGTTATCTAAGGGGCTATCGTTTATACCTACTTGCAAGTTTGACCCTTTCCAGCGGTCTGTTGACCTCTTTAAAATAGGATGTAAATTGAGTATTAGGGAATTTTTTGAAAATAAATCTCAAACCATGACTAAAAAAGGTAATTTGTTTAAAAAACCAAGCTCTTTTGACCCTCCTTCTTCTAACCCTAGTCTAAAAAAATTCTTAAGACTGGTAGACTCTGATCTTAAACAGGGTGCTATTGATAGTATACATTTTGATAATCTTTGTCCGGCTGAACGAAAGGCATTAAAGACACAAAAAAATTATACATCTATTGTTATAAGGAATGCAGAAAACGGTGGAGCAGTGGTGCTACAGGACTTTGATTCCTACGATTGTGAGAACAAAAGGCAACTCTCTGATCCAGTTACATACTGTAAATGAGACTTCAACCCAATGGGTAGGATTTAAAAAGAGATTGAAGAGTTGATATATCATGTTCTCTCTCAAACTTGGATAGATGTCTATGTCTGATCCCCTGGGTAGACCAATTATTTAGGCACGGGGGTCCCTTCTACTACCTATAGTGCTGTATGTAGATTATTTTCTACAACCTTTTATTAAACCTGATGAAACTTATCTCAAGGATACTAGCCACTTGGTGGCGGAACTGAGGTCTACAGTTGATTTGCCAAAGGGACACGTGCATCCCGAAACGTTGATGGTTTCATAAATGTGAATTTAAATACAGATTTACCATTTTCACAAATCTCCGAGTGCTGCAGCTTGTTTGAGTCGGTGGTGTATACGGATTTACCCTGAGGGCACCGGAGTTGTTGTATCCATTCAGGAGAGTGCCAATCCATGTGGAGTATTATATATATATATATATATATATATATATGTATATTTATATATACATATGTGTATATATATATATAAAAAAATGAGAAGAATTGGCACTCACCAGGTAGCTGACAAGAAAATTGGTTTTTAATTACCCATCTTGAGGGAGAAAGTGCATAGAGCCATAAAGTGCAATAGTCATAGTCTACGTTTCGGTCCTATGTAGGACCTTCTTCAGGACATCACAGCAGACATGTTTCAGCTTGAAAACCAAAGACAGACTAAATACCACCACCACTAGCTGACATATATACCCACTTCCATTAGGTGGAGCTCCACCCACGCAAAACACAATGTATGCTGGGACATAGTCACTGCATATTATAAACAACTAAACAAACATATCCCAGTCGACACTAAGATGATTTCCTTATTAGCAATGAGTCCCACCGCCCATAGAGCGTCGAGAACAACTTCCACATGGAATTAAACAACAGATATAAGAGAAAGAAAACGGCGCTATTACCGGAAGTTCCATGCGTTCCACAGCAGTGGGACGCATACCTACAACCGGAAATCGCGCACAAATCATTGTCGGGAGTTAGTCAGCGCTATAGTTACAAATAGCGCTGACATTCTCATGGGGCTGTCATTATAATAGTGTCAGAGTGCCCAAAATGGGATCAACGTCATCTGCACATTCAGCAGCAAAAGTTTATTGCTCTAATGCCTTCAATGGCACATAAGGACCCAAACAATAGAGGGCATGCAGCACAACATATCTCAATAACACCCCCTGCTGGTCTGGAGGATAATACAACTACACACCACAGGGAATAAATGTTCAAAAGTGGGTTCTCATTTAAAAAAATATTATTAGCAATGCGTTGGTGTAGGTATATATGTCAGCATAAAACCAAACATTGAAAAAAATATATATTACAAAAATAATAATCAACAATAAAAAGTCATGTATAAAGAAATGACCCTAAACAACATTAAATAAGGAAAAGGAAAAATAGGGACTCCCATAAATATATAGAAGCCCTCATTACAAAATACCATCATTACAAAACATCATTTCAAAAAAACATTAAGTGGATTGGATTCATTAAGTCCCTTTGGAACTAGAGTGTCTAACTCAAAAATCCATCTTGCTTCACGTTTACGTAAGGCAACATCCCGGTCACCACCTCTTCTCAAAGCAGGGATATGATCTATCATCATGCATTTCATACTAGACACTGAGTGCCCAAGTTGTAGAAAATGTAGTGCCACAGGTTTATCTGTTCTCTGTGTCTCTATCGCCATTCTGATGGATGAGCGATGATTCGCCATCCGTTCTCTGAAGGGTCTCTTCGTCATCCCGACATAATACAACCCACATGGGCAAACTAGGATGTAAATAATAAAGTCCATAAGACAATGTAATTTGTGTTTTATTTTTATCCTTCTGCCATTGTGCGGATGAACGAAAGTAGCTCCAGTCAATAAAGACCGACAAGTTGTACAGTCTGGACATCTGAAACATCCCATCTTCCGATTGTGCAGCCAAGTGTTCGTTTTTACTTCTGGTGTCATAGTTGGTCGCATTAAAAGATTACGAAGATTGGGACCACGTCGATAGGCACAAACCGGCGGCTTCTTGCCCAATACTCCTAATTCACGATCTGACGTGATTATGGGCCAATGTTTACAAATAACTTTATTGGCATGATATATATATATATATATTAGTTTTTATCTTTTTATAAAAAAAATTTTTAAGAAAAATGAATGACAGCTTTAAGAACCTCCAAGGGATTAGTTGTTACAAGAGGATGTGTGGGATCTAGTGTAAAAATTGTTTTGATTCATGTGCTTGGCATAGGTCACAGCCTGTCTAATGTTCTTAATTCTAGTCAATGTGGCCATTGGCAGGCACCTTGCTGTGGTAGTTGTAAATTGTTAAGATCTCAATTCAAAGAGAAGATAGTACTTAACCTTGAATGTTTCTTGGAAGACCCAATTTTAATAAACATTTCCTGATAATTGGCTTATGTTCTGCCCATAAAAGCAACAGCCATATATCATCAACACTATTATGTAAGAAAAAAAATTCAAGATGTTTATTGCCATAAAAGACTACATGTGGAGAGTTATGTAATACTTCTTTCAAGCATTATGCATCATGCCTACGTAACATAATCAGTGGGGTGAATCTCAAACCAGGTGGGGTCAGACTGTTCAGCGAAGATTGAGAGAAGTATTTAAGGATGATAGGAAGGGGAAAATAATGAAAATATAATGTAATCCAACCCAATGTAGCTCAAACAAAACAAAAGAAAATGTAAATTTACTACATTTTAGATTTAAACATCTGTGTAATACTACTACTACTACTACTACTACTACTAATACTAATAATAATAATAATAATAAACATAATTTTACATTGATAACTTGTGACATCACTAGTCATTGCAGACAATTATAACTTTCATAATGGTGACTAGGGAAGGATATACTGCCATATTCCAGAAAGTGACAAACATATATCTATATTTCACATATTTTTCACAAAAAGTCCTATTGGAGAAAAAAATAGGTAGCTGCAATGGACATAAGGTTTATTATGATAAAGCCCTGTTCATCAATCTACCTCAGCCAAAGGAAACCTACAATATCTAAAAATGGCTCACGTAAACACATAGTGCTAAAGACTGGTAAAGCTATACGCTATTCTACCTATTACTACTACAGGCAAGTATAACTTGGGTAGCCAAGAAACACTCAATAACTGAGCATCTCTCCTTGCTGAGGCCAAGTGATAAATCAGGTGTGGATATCCTCTTTCTCTCTGTATTAATGGAGCCTCAGGAGGGTGGTTCAATCCCCATAGCCTGGTAGAGTCTATGCTGCAGAATTAGAACGCTATTTCATAGATCAGAGTTTTCTTTTCAGAATCATCTATTTATGTAGTCCTGCAAGTCTGTCACGGTCTTTGGGATTCCCTCAAACATAGATTATTATGTCTAGTGCTCATTTGCTTTCTGTTTGCTGGCCATGTGCCTTAATTTCAGTCTACTGTACAAGCTAAATAAATGTTCTCTGTAGTTGTCAAGGCATCTAGTTGTGTTTCCAAGACATATATGCAGCTACTGACATCATTAGTATCTGCATATCGTTCATACTGTAGTGTAGATAGAGTGGTGAAGCTCTGTTTTTTACATGATCAAATTATTCATCAGTTGGTACAAATGTGATCCAGGTATGCCATTCATTTAGCATTTAGGAAATGATCCCTGTACAGATGCTTATTGCTGCCAAATTGCATATACATTTTTACTGTCTGGTTGCAACATTGTACTCTTGGTTTGATAAAGAAAAAAAATAATTGATTCTTATCTATACGTGTTATGTAGTAATTGAAAACTGCTAATATAACTTTCATATTTGTAAGTTCATTTGTCCCAAGGTAAAAAAACAAGCAAAAAAAAATCATATATATATATATATATATATATATATATATATATAAATACTAGCAAGAAATCAGTGGCACTCCCGGACTTGTTAAATAAGTAAATGTAGTTTTATTGCATGCCTATTAAGCAGCGTGCAGGAAGGATTCTCCTTAAAGGTAAGAAGTTATTGTTATTCGTTTTGTTATTTGGAACTAAGCTATTGCAGTGCCAGCCTTGAGAAAAGGGCCATGCGCGTCCCTGAAATGTCGGCTTTAATAGGCATGCAATAAAACAACATTTACTTACTTATATCCAGGACTATATATATATATAGTCCTGGATAAATAAATCAAATCAGCAGCAGGTATATGATCAACGTTTCGATGATTTTATTTCATCGTCATCCTGATGACGATGAAATAAAATCATCGAAATGTTGAATATATACCTGCTGCTGATTGGATTTATTTATCTGAGTGCCGCCGTCTTTCGACTGTATTGTTGGGGTTCCATGCTGGGATCACCTACGGAAGGCATCAGTTATCTTGTCTCACTTCAACGGGAGTGCCGCCTATCTGGACATTTTATATATATATATATATATATATATATATATATATATATATATAAATAAAAACAGAAAACCCAGCACTCACCATGTTTAAACGCTCACAATGATATATAAATAAGTAAATAAATAATGGGGATTTAGTTCATGGATTGATCAATGCATTTGACAAAAACATGACGCCATTTGAGAAAGAATAAATAAACATTGGGTCCAATGTTATATATACTTAAACTATCCTCTCATTTCACATCTTATTTTTGCCCCAATATGCATTAGCAAGATGTTTTTATGTGCATTCTTTATTTATTCTTTCTCAAATGGCGTCATGTTTTTGTCAAAGCGATTAAAATGAGCCATTTAATATATTTCTAATCCTAAATATACACCTTTGATACCAACTCTAATGTCAATTTTCTATTTTAGAAAAAACTGGAGACTTTTCCGATTCTATATTGCGTTATAAAGATGGGCGGAAGCTATCCCCACCGTGTATAACAGAAGGGCGGAAATGATGTACCAAAAATATTGCGGTCACATGCACTGTTACATGCACAGTCAGGGCGGAAGTGATGCCCAGCCCAAGATGTGAGCGGCCATGATCGTAGGCTTAGGAAGAAGCAGGCATCAACTTAAGGCGATGCGGAGGAGATGTGAATCGTCACGGAACACGTGCTTACCAATGGAGATGACGTGGACGCAAGGACGCCGTGCATCTTTGATAGACAGGTTCTTTCACCATTGATGTGTCGCGCCAGAGCAAGGGCGGAAGTAAGGATAGTAAGGGCAAAGATTTGCCGCAACGACAGAACGCTAAAGAACATCTCGTTATTAATGTACTTTCTAAGATACGACTGGAACATACTTATTAGGAACTGATGAACTAATACAAATATGACATTTATTAAGTATAGGGATCCTGGACCACACAGGATGTGACGCAGACTCTTGACCTTTTGAACCCTCAGTGGGCTATAAAAAGCGAACCTTTACACATACACACCATCCCCTTGATGAAGTCATAGATGAAACGCGTTGGGTGTGTTTGCTGCTACTTCATGCACTTTGGACTACTACTTCTCTTTCTCATTCAGATAAGCTGCTATTTTTTAAATTATTTCAATTTTTTAAACATTTTTTCTTCATTGTCTTTTTTCATCATATTATGTATTTTAAGGGATTTTCTCAGCCTATCTAGGGGGAAATCCTATAATTGTTCACAATAAATTGCTATTTTTTATATATTTATTCTTTATATTGTTATTTATTACATTAGCACTTTTTGGTCTCAACCTATATTTTAGCACTTGCTTAATAAAGATTGCACTATTCTGAATAAGTATTGGTTTTTGCTTGAAATTTTCCTTTATTATGCTGATGCATTAATATGTGGTATTCACTGGATACAAGTTATTTCTATGTATGAGTATCTTATCACACTGCAGTCACTTTTATTTTTTAATAGCAAACTGGTCGCTCTATCATCAATTTACACTTTCTCCATGGTTTCTCAAATACTCACACTGGTATTATATTATTGACTCAGAGCTGACGCCCACAAATCGGAGGCCTAGTTGCTATATTTATATACCACACACAATTCTATTTGTCCTAAGTTCCTAACCTATTTATTTGCAAGTTCTGGCGCTTTATCTACCATTTTTTTTATATATATATATATATATATATATATATATATATATAATCTAGCACCAGCAATACAGTACTTCAATGGATCTTATTAATACGTTTTCCAATGTTTCCTAAAAAAATCGAGATTGCGTGATGGATATTAGCAACACTCTAAGGGGTCTATTTACCAAACTAATTCTGTCCTTAAAATATGCGGAAATGGCTGTTTCCACATACAGTATTTATGGACAGAAGTTAAAAAGCAGAAGGCATCAGAGTTATAGGCCGCTCTGCAAGCAACAGCGCTCACAGGAGCTGTCCCTATCGTTTTCTATGAGGATCATATTATGGAACCATTAAAAACCTTTAGATAGTTTCAGCCTGCTGTTCCCTGACCAGCCAGAGAGGTATCTTCTGATCCCTTCCCAGTGGGCTCAATACATACAGTTGTGCAGAAGAGTCTGATCCTAGATGTAAAGTGATAGCATTGATAACTTGCCCCCAATACAGGATTCATAAAGCTTAGAAATGCAGCAAGTAAACCCCTAAATCTTCACAGCAGCATTTTTTAGCAACTTCTGTTGATTAAGAAAAAAATATTTTAAAGCAATATTTACAAAGCTATGATATTTTCTCCATTCATTTTAATGAGATTTCCAGCATATGCAATACATGTAGCAATCCCATTGAATTACATAAGGGGCTAAATGTAGTAGACTGTGTGGTGGGAGAAATCTATTACATTTAGCCCAAGTTCTTAGAAATAAATGGGAAAAGTTACACCTATCTAGCTTAGTCATAGCATAGTCTGACATTTGTATAATCTATGGTGGAGGTCATATTCTGAGTGATCCTTCATATTTTTGTACTTCCATGTACCTGAGGTTCCAAAGAAATTTATTTTTAACCAGAGCTCTATTGATGTGAAATACTGTACACAGCACAAAGAAAAAAATATATACAATGTTCCTTCTTGAAATGTTGTAGTCTAAACTGAAATATAATCATCTTTTACTCTTTCTTAACTCTTAATCTGTTGTAGTAAAAGAGGGGGAAAAAAACAAACTTAATATCCTGATATAAAATTATGCCTCTGCTGATGTTCAAAGGAGGATGTCCCCAGGATTTCCATCTACAGACAGACAAATACGAGTGGTTTCCCACACTGAGCTCTTGTAGTTGGCGGGTAGGAAAAAGAGTCAGGGGCATTGCAGAATTTTATTTTTCTGTCTCTCCCCCATCTTCCCCTTTTCTTCCCAATACTCTCTCTATCTGCCTGTCATATCCCTATTATCTCACTCCTCTTCACTATCTCCACCTCTTCCTCCCATCTCTCTCTCTCCCTCTTACCTCCCATCTCCTGCACTCTGAGAATGCCCCTCTCTTCCACTAATCTCCCCTATCTCTTCCACTAATCTCCCCTATCTCTCACTGCTATCTCTCTTTTTCCCATTTTTCTCTCCCTCATCTCCACCTCTTCCTCCCTTCTCTCTATCCCCTGTTTCCTGCTCTCCTCCTGTCAACACTTCTTTCTTCCTCCAACCTCCTTCTCTCTATTCCTCAGATTTTTTTTGTTCCCTATTTTCCCCCTCTTTATCCAATCTCTCTGTACCCTATATGTCTCACCTATGCAGAGGGAGTAACAGTAATTGAATATTCTGTGTATAGTATAATGTTGTATATTAAACTGTATAGCATATTATATGGTGTATAAAATATTGTAGTATCCTGTGCATAATATAATTAGATATGAGTAGTTTGGTTTTTCTCCTCAATGGCTCCCACTGCAGCAATAGGACAGACCATCAGGACCATTGCACCAGGAATAGATAAGTATTGTGACTACAGATGTGCGGGATCGGTTTTACTCGGATTTACTCGGTTCTTTTCACCAAAATTATTGCAAGTTCGGATTAGTTCGGATTTATTTTATTGGCTATCCAAAACATGTGATAGCCGATAGCCAATAAAATGCCATTTTTGAGATCCGAGTAAATCTGAGTAAAATTGAACCCACACATCTCTAATTGTGACCATGGATGGTGCATGGGGGAAATGGACTGAAGAGGGATGGGGTAGGCTGAGGTAACACAGCATATACTGTAGTCATGTTAACTATAGGGGACCAGGCATCTTGTGGCCGGGGTATGTGAGGTGGGAGCTGGGCCTCAAGCACTGCCATAAATGGGTTCTTATGATACTCACAGGCCCCTGGAGAACATGTTGAGTGTGAAGAAGATACAGAATTTGGAGAGCAGCAACACTCCATCCATGGTATCCAGGCTTCTAACAGGCAAGAGATGTACAGGTCTGGGTAAAGACATGGCAATGCTGGCCAAGATACATCCTTCTCCTTTGGGCTGCCTTTACTGCCACATCACTAATCTGATTCCACAAGTGGGGGTGTGTGACATTGCAGTACAGGACCTTCTTATCTAGAGAGGGAGACTCTGGTAAAACTGGATGAGAGCTTTCTTCTTGGGGGGAGGGGGTGTTTGTACCTCTTTCAAGACCTTTTTGAAGAGGAGGTGGGTGTGCATGGGGAACAGTGTGGGTCCTTCTCCTCCAAAAACAGCGGGAGGAGAAGGATCTTCTCTGGCCTTTCCACTGCACTACTTTCATCTATCTGCATCTTTTAAGCAGCTGCTACTGTGTCTTTGTGCTAATTCTGCGACTAATGGTCTTCTTACTAAGACATCCACTGGCTGTGTTGCTAATAAGTCGCTGTGTGTTTTCAGATGCACCATCAGTCACACCATCATAAATTGCAGAATCTCAGCCTGAACATGGCCATCTGTGTCAGTGCAACAACCCTCCTCTTGGTTCCATGCAACAATGGTTTCACATGATCCAACTAGCTGGATTTCTTAAAACACTTCACAGTACAATGAGAACAATGCAGACTCCAGGACATGTGGCACTCTCTTGAGGATCTTGGTACAAGGAGCATATTTTCTGCATGTGAAACCTCCAGCCAGATTTAGTGTCTTCATCTGTCTGGACACCCGTGCAACACTGGTCTACCTTCAGTTGAATTGGATGAAGGAACAGATTCTTCCACACATCCTTCATGTCTTCTACTAGACTGAACTTGCTACTCAAAACTACAGGAAATGCAGGTGCAAATGAAATCCATCTAAAGCTCTTATTAATGCTCTCATTATCTCTTTGCCTCAATTTCCATATCCTCTTTCTCTTTAACCTTCCCAAGTCCCACCTTGCCCCTCTTCAATCTATCCTCTCCAGGTAGCTGTCCTTTTTATTATACTATCTTTCCACTCTATCTTAGCTGACCCTTTCTACATATCCCTACACTGGCTCCCTATCTCTTACAGAGTCAAGTTCAACCTCCTCATCCTGACCTACATGCCCTCAGCCATTCCTCTGCCCCCTAAATCTCCAACTTAATTTCTAACTACACTCACTCCTGCTCCCTCCATTTTGCCAATTACCACTGCCTCACTACTACACAGATTGTCTCTTCACATTCCCTCTTCCAGGAATTTGCACATGCTGCTCTCAGTCTGTAGAATACACTTCCATGTCCTATTATATTAGCCACTAGTCTCAAAGGCATCATGCATGCCATAAAAACTCACTGCTTGCTTCAGGACCTCCTATCTCCATTACATTTGCTACCATCTCTACTCTCCACTTAGTGCCACCATTTCTTGTGTCTGCCCCTTCCCTCTAGAATGTAAACTCTCATGAGCAGAACCTTTTTCCCTTGTGTTTTCCCTCTCAACACTTCATCGCTAACTCACTGTTTCTTTAGCACATACAGTACTCCATAGCACTGGCCTACCACATGTGGGTGCTGCTTATCACTGATGCTCACTCTCTTGTCAATAGCTGGATCTGCAAGTATATGTTCTGTTTATACTCCATCAATTCATTGTTCATCAAATCATTTTAGATATGAGGAAACAGTAGATGTTAAATGAAGCTATGATCTAGAGTTTATTGAATAAAGCATGTTCATGGTAAATATTGCCTCCTTTGTTTTTCTCCCTGTAACAAACAAGAGACATGTGGATAAGCAAAGTCTTATTTTGGGAATAAGATATATTTTAGAGCCCTGGCTGAAAATGTATTTTTCTGTGAACATAAAAATGAGTGATATCGACAATGAGGAAATCTAATTTACAGTAATTTGGTGAGGTTAACTCTGAACATCAAAATCTCTTATTTAATATATGAGTTAATGCATAAATACATTGACTGTAGTTACTCTATTTGCAATGGGAAAATAACATTTTAATCATAAACTGAATACTAGGCAATTACGTATTTGAAATGTTGATAATATATACCAAAAGTCATAGAAAACAGCTTAGTGGATACATAGACCACATAGGAAATGCTTCTGAGAATATAAAAATAGTGAGAGATGGGAAATGAATATGTGTTTCCGAAAAAGACAGGTCTCATTAATATTTGAATCAAAAATGAATTTTTAATCTTGAAGCTTTGATTTGGAAGTGAACAAGAATTGTAGTTGAGAGGAACATAAAAATTCCTAATGATTTAAAGTGGGAGCCAAAGACACAACAGAACACTCTATTTCCATTATCCATGTGTTCTGCAATGATCACAGGATGTTAACTTCTTTTTTATCTAGTGAGGTGAACATAAAGGGAATTGTAGCTTTGATTGTTTACTGTAAATGAAATATAAAGCTTGAAAACTTTCTTTACAAGAAAAATGTGCAAGAAATTATGAAATATAATGAATGTAAGAAATGATTGTAGTGAAAATGTAAAAGTGGTTCTGTGGAAAGTGTAAGTGAATGAATGACAATTTGATAGAGATGCTTGCAGACCCCTGTGTTTTGGTTTGGGATCTGGATTCATCTTTGTGTTTTGGTTGTGGTTTTGCAAAACCACCCTCAGGTGGTTTGTTTTTGGTTTGAAATTTTTTTTTTAAGTTTTTAAAAACAGCTAAAAAATGTTAAATCCAAAACCCGAAATTCGGATTTAAAATCCAAATTACGAACCGTGGAAAGATCAGAACCACAACTCGGATCTGTCCGTATCTCCTCAGGAGATCAGAACAGTGACTCGGATCTGTCTGGATCAGGTGAATTCGGATTTCTGGAGAACCGGACCACACATCTCTGTTTGATAGTATAACAATTAATGTAGTATGAGAAGTGCAAGTTGTGCATAGTGCCATATACCCGCCCACTTCAACCACTCTATATACAGGAAACTTAATTTTCATTATTATGCACATTTTTTATCTTGTAAATCAAATATCTAACAGTGTGTCTCTAATTATGGAGCATTTTCATATCTTAAATTAGTTTTTCCATTGCTCCTGCCATAGTGTGAATGATAATTGAGTTGAGATAATCCACTAACATTAATGCTATATAAAGGTTCTTAGGTTTTGCCAACTGCTAAGATATTTGTCTGCACCTTCTCAGCTGTAGTGGCCCCTATCACTGTGTAGCCTAAAAAAGTTAGCTGACTTTACTTAATACTCCCTTCTCAGCCTTGAAATCTTTCTATTCCTTCAAAGAAGCATTTGTACCAGTCTCTGTTCTTCATCACCCAAGGTGCTGTTTATTATCAAAGTTGACGCTTCAGATGTTGGAGCTAGAACCATTCACTCTCAGGTGTCTGCGGTAGATCTGAAATTACATCCATGCGGTTTCTGTTCTATTATATTTTCTACTGCTGAAGTTAACTAGAATGGACAATCCTGAACTCCTGGCAGTCAAGTGGGCATTCAAGGAATGGGACACAAACTGAAAGTAGTAAAACATTTTATTAGTACGGACTATGCTAATCATTAAACTATTCAATATATTCAGGCAGAAGAAACTTTCAGTCATAGAGAGGCCTTTTTTTTCTTGATTTTATTTTATTGCTACTTACCATCATGGTTCTAAGGATATTATAAAGTGGAAACTTTATCTAGATGGTTTTTTACCTAAACATCATGTTCCACTTCTTAATAATTTTGTCTGGATTCACTCAATAACTTTCTACTCAATAACTTAAAGCATGGGATCAAGTACTATATAAAGTTTGAAACCCCATCCCATCTGCTGCTTGCACTTGAATCCTTAAGACAAGCAGTACTCATAGAAATCCATGATAATGAACTGTCTGGGTATTTGGGTATCAGTAAAACCTTCACATTTTTAGCTTTTTCACACTGGTGGCCTTTCCTGAAGTCAGTCTGTTGTAAAAAATTTAATTGTTGCCTATAAGATCTTTTCTAGACTCAAAACTCCTAGGGACTTACCTATCGGTCAATTGCCTCCTGTACCCATTACTAACAGTCCTTAGATGCACATTTCACTGGGTATTAACAAATAAATACAATTGTCTAAAGGCTATAATTCTATTTGGGTAGTACTTTACTGTTTTAGTAAGTTGGCTTATTTTTTTCCCTTATCTAGACTTTCTTCAGGTAAAGCTCCACTCTTTGAATAATACATTTTAAATATTAATGGATTATCTATTGTTTTGGATCTAGTTCTAAGAGATCCCATTTCTCACTGCTGTGAATAACTTGTCACAAATACAGTAGAACTCACTTGAGCCTGTGTGCGATGGGTGTGACACAGGGCTAATAAAAAAACACTTGTCCATTCTACAAATGATTACATGTCCGGTTATCTTACACACTCACTATTAATTCTCAACTTCTGCCACCACTAAGGTTTTCTCAGGAACTACTCACTCTAAAAAGAAAGCTTTCAGATCTTCCCACAAAACTACAGTTAGACCTTAGGTCAATCATAAGTTATCCATACCCAAATAATAACCTGTAGAACAGATATGTACTGTTGATTAGCCAAATCTAAAGGAAATGTAATTTGATAAAAACCACAAAGACTAAGGCCCTGATTCAGACCCACTCGCGAGCGGCTGTCCGCTCGCAAGTGGGTCGATGTTCTGCACTGAGCACGCGCACGACGGAGGGAGCTCCGTCGTGCACATGTGCCAGACGCGACGAGTGAAGGAAAGTCCTTCGCTCGTTGTGTCTGATCAAAGGGGGCGTGCTGTCGATGTTGATTGACAGCACGCCCCCTTTGGTGGGCGTGCCGGGGGTGTGCCTCCCTGACGGGGGCATTCCCACGGGAACGCCACCCGTCAGAAGCCGGCCCACTGACATCACTAGTGATGTCAGTGGGAGTAATTTTGGCTCTGATAGAGCCAAAATCACTCCGGAGCTTAAGGTTGAAAACCTCAACCGCAGGCTCCGGCTCGCAGTTTCGATGGTCGCGATGGTCACGACCATCGCGGCCATCAAACTGCACGCTTGTATAGGCTGTGGGTGGTGACCCACAGCTATACGAGCGTCCAGGAGGACGCTCCATTTTTATGGAGGGCGGCCCTCATTCAGAGCGTGCGCTCTGCTCAGACCCCCTATGTGCCCTGACCCCCGTGTTTTGGTTTTGGATATAGATCTCCCCTGGTTTTGGATCTGGATTGGTTTTGCCAAAACCTCACCTCCATGTTTTGTTTTTCGGTTTTGGAACTGGATTTTTTCTTAAAAAATCTTAAAAACAGCTAAAATACATAAAATGGGCCTGTTTTTGTTCCTACAGTATTATTAACCTCAATAACATTTATATCCACTCATTTCCAATCAATTTTGACCACCACAGAGCTCACTATATTGTTTTCATCCAGTTTAGACCCAAAATTTTCACCAAGCTAGCTGACTGACTAAGCTAAGGGGCAGCAGTGGGTGGCACAAACACATGGCAGTTCAACTTCCAACATGGCATATCAGGAAACAAATGTTTTTATTATTCAGGAGAGGCCTGAGGGAGTTGGAGTATGTATGTAGTTAAAGGCAGGGACAGGAAGGGTTAATTGGTAGTAAATTTAACTACATTTTTTGATTCTGAAGAAACTTTATGAGGGAGAATGGGACGGGAGAGGTCTTCAGTTCAAACTGCCATTGTACCCACTATCCACTTAACCAGAGCAGATATTGTGGACAAGCGGAACAGAGTAGCAAATGCAACATTTAAGATTTAAGGTTTAAGTCTTACGTTGTGTCTTGAGCACCATGCCTGCTGCTGTGAGTGGATTTTCATCCCAGAACGGATGAAGACATTGTTTTATTTCCCCAATGGACACAGATCTGAGGAGATGTAAATAACTACTGACAGGAAAAAGAGGCAATTTGGAGGCCCTTACACAAAACTGCCTTTGCTTTACTTGAGCTGCCCACCTTCCAGTGTGTACTCAGAAAGAGTTTGCAGCACAGCTGGGAACCTTGTCAGTGATCGGCCTGAGTCCACTTCCCCAAAATGTGGAAAAGATGATGCCCATGAAAATGAACTACAAATTCTACAAGAAAGACCTTTACTGTCAATCACGTGCAAATATTACAGAGGCACATGTAAAGGTGGATTCCAGTGGGGACAAATTAATATTGTGTGAAGAAGATGATGTATACATCGCCCCAGATTATACTATCATCGAAGCCTATATCCTCATCCCATCCTGTGTTGTTTATAAATTACAGCTGTGCATCCTGTTAGATTGGGGACTCATTGTCCAATTTAGTGGATGAGAACACCGTTTTAGTCCATATCATCAACACACCCCCTACACATCTTCTCACCTGGGCTACAGAAGTAGCAGCTGCACTCTGGAATACGTTTGCACTGAGTTGCCCCTCTGACTCACTCAAATTCAGGCAGAGGGCCATGGGTAGGGAGTAGGGCCACTATAATCAGAGAATGCAATTTTAGCTGCTTTATTCAATTTTTTAAACCATATCCTCTGTTCTCACCTTTGAAAATGTTTATGCAAATCTCAGCAGAGGTGTTTGTGAGGCCATGGCTAACGCGTACACACACAGAAAAAAAAACACATTGATTGATTAATTAATTATTTTGGGGGGGGCACTTGGGAGAGAGAACACCCGAACGAGGCAGCAGCCTCTTGATAAATGACACAGGCAACACCCCTGACACACACAAAAAAAAAATATTGATTGATTGAATTAATTTTTTAAGGGGAACTTGGGAGGGAGAGCACCCGAACGAGGCAGCAGCCTCTTGATAAATGACCCAGACAGCACCCCTGTGCAGCTGCATTGCTGATAAATGTGGCTAACGTGCACACACACACACAAAAAAGATTGATTGATTAAAGTTATTTTTTGGGGGCACTTGGGAGGGAGAGTACCTGAATGAGGCAGCAGCCTCTTGATAAATGACACAGGCAGCACCCCTGATACACAAAAAAAGAGATTGATTGAATACATTTTTTTATGCACTTGGGAGGGAGAGCACCAGAACGAGGCAGCAGCCTCTTGATAAATGACACAGGCAGCACAGCACCCCTGCCCACCTACATTGCTGATAAATGTGGCTAACACGCACACAAAAAAAATAGTTTTTATTTGCACACTGGTGGTGTGGCAGGCTAACACACACACACAATTTTTTTATATTCTCGCACTGGTGGTGTGGCAAGCTAACACGCACACACAAAAATGTATTTATTTATTTTTTACACTGGGGGTGAAAAAGAGCACCCCTGATGGACAGAACACCCCCTAGACAACACAGCAGAACAGCCAGCCCCTATGGACTACAGCCAGCCAGCCCCTATGGACAGGACAATAGCCAGCCATCCCCTATATGAATTAACATGGAGAACAGCCAGCCAGCACCTATGGACAACAGTCAGCCAGCCCCTATGGACAGGACAACAGCTAGCCCCCTATGTGGTATGGATTGGGCAACAGCCAGCACCTATGGACAACAGCCAGCCAGCCCTACAATTATTATGCACAACAGCAGCGCAGCACAGCTCCCAGCACAACCTCACAAGTCACAATTATGCTACAGCAGCACAGCATGGCTCCCAGCTCCTTCCCTCTTCACTCTCCACAGCCAGAATGAAAATGGTAGCGATTGCGGGTCCTTTATACAATCCAAAACCCATGAGAATCCGACAGCAGGATGATGATGTTTTGCCTCGTTTTGAGATCGGAGTCAGGCGGTTAAACCCGAGCTGACTCGGATCTGCCTTGTATCTGCTAAGTTCGGTGGGTTCGGTTCTCAGGAAACTTAACCCGCTCATCTCTACTTACAACCCCAGCTCCTGTGTCTCTCAGCCTCACCCTAGCCCCTGTGCCTCACAGCCCCAGCCCCTGTGTCTCCCCAGCCCATGTATTGATCTCTATTCCCACTTTCACTTCATCTCCAGACCCCCTAACCACCCCCTGAATGGTGTCTCTCCAGCCCCTCAACCAGAGCCTGACCTGTGTCTCTCCAACCCAGCCAACACTTACCTGCTGTTCTTCTTCCTGGTGGCTCAGGCTGACTCCTCTTTGACCCATCGGCGAGATGTCATGATGTCACGCTTGCTGCGCAGGCAACAAAAAAATCTTTGCCGGGCTGCCAGCCTCCCTCTCTCACCCTGACTGGCTGTGCCCTGCTAAATACAGCAGAGGCAAAGGGACACATGAACTGGGCTCCCAAGATTCCTGAGGGGCCATGGCCCCTTGGAATCTCAGGGCCCAGTACAAGTGCCCTTCTGTACCCCCCTGTCACCAGGCCTGTTTGCAGCCACTGTATATCATGAAGTGTATTATGATTTAATTATTTATAATACAAAATTAAGTACATTTACTATTAGCATTTTGTGCAAACACACTTATAGAATTAACTTTGTAACTTTTTTTTTTTTTTAGTAAAAATCATCCATTTTTGGGTTTCACAAAAAGGAAAACTTCACTGGACATGCAGTCCTACTGAGCTGATTACACATCACAGCAACAAGCCATAATTATCTGTTGAGCAAAATAAATCTGTAAGTGCTTTTATTAAAGGTATTTGGTTCCTGCAAACTGTCAGGATGATGGTTCCAAAAATAAACATCTAAACACAAGCATGCCGGAAAAATATATGTCTTGTTTAGAGATGTGCGCTGATCCCCGTGTTTTGGTTTTGGATCTGGATTTTCCCTGGTTGAGGATCTGGATTGGTTTTGCCAAAACCTCTCCTCCGTGTTTTGTTTTTCGGTTTTGGTTTTGGATCTGGATTATTTCTTAAATATTGATAAAAACAGCTAAAATCACATAAAATGGGCCTTTTTTTGTTCCTTCAGTATTATTAACCTCAATAACACTTATTTCCACTCGTTTCCAGTCAATTTTGACCATGTCACAGCTCACAATATTGTTTTTTTTTCATCTAGCTGGCTCACCACTGAGTGATAAATAGAGTTGAGGACTGCACAAAGATGATGGTTGGGGTACCCCTTGAGGATTAAAGAATTGATAGATAGTTGGCGCAGGCACTGACTGAAGTAAGAAAAGTTGATATTGATAATTGCCACTGGCTGAAGTAAGAAGAGTTGCTATTGATAAATTGGTGCAGGCCCTGGCTTAAGAATTGATCATTGGTGCAGCCCCTGGCTGAAGAATTGATAATTGGTGCAGCCCCTAGCTGAAGAATTGATAATTGGTGCAGGCCCTGACTGAAGAATTGATAATTGGTGCAGCCCCTGGCTGAAGAATTTATAATTGATGCAGGCCCTGGCTGAAGAATTGATAATTGGTGCAGCCCCTGGCTGAAGAATTCATAATTGGTGCAGCCCTTGGCTGAAGAATTGATAATTGGTGCAGCCACTGGCTGAAGAATTGATAGTTGATAGTTACAGTAATTGTTGATGCATCCTCTGGGATGAGTAGTAGTGGAATACAGAGCTATGATTAGGAAGGAACCAGTCCTGCAACAGCCTTGAGGCCTGGAGCTCTTGGAAAACTGTGGCTATTACAGCCTTGAGGGCTGGTGAGGAGTGATAACAGGTGGCCTTTGGGTCGTGAAGCAGGATGCGGGTTTTGGGCCGTGTAGCAGACTTAAGGGCTGAGAACCCTTGGCTGAATGTCACTGTTGTGTGACTTGTGCCGTCGGGTTGACACAACAAGCAGCAATTGGTTCCGAATTTTCTCTAAAAAAAATTAAAGGGGCATGCAGGAGATGCTGCCTGTGGCCATTACAATTTCTGGACATTCATAAACCATAATATTAAAAATGCCAGACAGCAATGCCCCAAACAGCACATAATGGAAAGGAAAAGGGTGCAAAATGGAATTGTCTTTGGGTCCTCCAACCCACCCTTATGTTGTATATATGAAACAGGACATTCACAGTTTAACAAACCAATCACTGCAGCGACAGGGACTGCCACTTCTGGCTGAAATTATTGGTTTGTTTGGACCCCCCACAAAACAAGTTGCCAATCCGCAGTAGACATTGGTGGCAATGATCCCATACACAAACTGGCTTAACAATACATTAGATTAGATGTCTTCATCATCATCCCCATCAGTGTGTGCATCCTCCTCTTCTTTACACAATATGAATTTGTACCCGCTGGAATCCATCATTACAAATGCTTCTGTATTCTTTGAACTTAAGTGCTGGGAGAAGTCTTTCTTGTAGAATTTGCAATTCATGTTGATGAACATCATCTTTTCCAAATTTTGGGGAAGTAACCGCCTACGATGATCACTTACAAGGTTCCCAGCTGCGCTGAAAACTCTTTCAGATACACACTGGAGGGTGGGCAACTTAAGTATAGCAAAGCCAGTTTGTGTAAGGGACTCCAAATTGCCTCTTTTTCCTGCCAGTAGTGAAACGGACTGTCTGACATGTCTATTTGGATGCTATCCGTAAAATAGTCATCCACCATTCTCTGAATGGTGACCGTATCAGACAAAATCATGGTAGACATGTCACTCATTGCAGGCAGTACTTTCAGACCCAACCAGAGGTCATTAGTTTCTGTTAACTGATCTGCATCACCACCAGCAGTTGGTTTCAATTTTGTTTTTTCCTGGCAGATGTAGAAACTGACGGAGGAGATGCTGCCGTGTCAAGTTCCGCATGAGCTGACAATTTTTTCACCACCAGCTCTTTGCATCTTTTCAGATTTATGTCCATCAGAAAAAAAGACACAAGGTATTACTTAAACCTAGGATCAAGTATTGTCACCAAAATATAGTGATCTGATTTCAAGAGATTGATGACCCTTGGATCCTGTTGAAGCGAATGAAGGGCTTGATCTACAAGTCCCATATACTTAGCGGAATCACTCCAATTCAGCTCCTCTTTCAGTTTCTCCAGCTGATTTTGCAAAAGTATGATTAGGGGAATGACCTGACTCAAGCTGGCAGTGTCTGAACTAACTTCACGTGTGGCAAGTTCAAAGGGTTTGAGAACCTTGAACCACACAAAATGATTCTCCTCTGGGATGTGTACAAATACGCCCACATGTATTGCTCACACAATATTGCTGGCATTGTCAGAAATCACAAATCCCGAGGAGAGTCCAAGTGGGGTAAGCCATTTTGCAATGATTTCCCTGAGTTTCTCTAAGAGATTCTCAGTGGTATTCCTCTTACTGAAACCGGTGATACACAGAGTAGCCTGCTTCTGATTGAGCTGGCCTTTGTTAGCTGTTGCTGCTGCTGTTTGCACTGTTGGAGGCAATACACCTGCCCAGTGGGCTGTCACAGTCATGTAATCTTTAGTTTGCCCTGTCCCACTTGTTTACATATCTGTGGTTAAGTGGACAGTGGGCACAATGGCATTTTGGAGGACATTAATGAGGTTTTTTTTAATGTTCTTGTACAGATTGGGAATTGCTATTCTAGAAAAGTGGAATTTAGATGGGACATGGTAGCAGGGACACACGACCTCCATTAACTGGGCAAAACCCACTGCATTAATGGTGGATAATGGACACACATCTAATACCAGCATAACTGTTATGGCATCAGTAATCCGCTGTGCAACTGGGTGTTTGCTGTCATACTTTTTTCGCCAAATCAAAGGATTGTGTGACAGTCATTTGTTTGGTTGAACTTCTTGAACTTCTAAAAGTAGTCTTCTTCCTGGTCCCTTTCTGGGATGAAGATCCACTCACAGCAACAGCAGGCATAACACTCAAGGATCCTTCTGAGGAACAACAGATAGGAGAGGAGTCAGTCCTTATGATATTGGATGCTGGACTATTTCCGATCACGAATGAGGATGTTGATGATGATGCAGGTGTTGGTGGTGGATATTGCAGGTGCTTGGATCCAGATAGAAGGGAGCAGCTTCGTGACACTGGACTGATTGTTTTTTTGTCCCCAAAGTTTCAATACCCTTTCCAATTTGATGAATGAGCTGTAACAGGTAAGAGGTTCCAAAATGGTTAAGGTCCTTACCTCTACTCACTGTTACATGGCAACAGTTACAAATGGCTTGGCAAAGGTTGTCCAGATTTGGGTGGAAATTCCACTCATGGTATGTGGATTTTTTGGTCCTTTACCCAGGCATTCCAACAATGGGATTTTTCCCCCCATGAGCAACAACTGTTGCCTGATTGTGATTTACAGTTTTTGCACAAACATCCTCGGCATCAACATCCTCATCAACATCCTCATCATTCTTGTTGTAGTTATCGCCGACTACATAAAAATCCTCCTCATCCTCCTCCTCGTGCAATTCCACAGAAGCATCCTTGATTTCTATGTCAGGATGACTTGTTCTGCTCATCCCCACATTTGTAGAGGGCACACAAATGTTGGAAGTACAATCATGTTCAAGTACAGTATTACAAAGGTCAGGTTCACACATGGCAAACACGGACACACTTGGACTCTCCTCGGGGATCTGTGACTTTTTGGAGACAATTTAAATTTTTTTGTACCTCTTCTACAAGCAGAAGGGCTTAAATCATCACAACTAGAACCACCAGTCATAAATAAAGGCCAAGGTCTTATCCTTTACTTGCAACTTTGTGTAGTTAATTGCATATTGCCAATTTTTTGTTTATCTAAAGCTGACTTAGCGTTAGATTTTTTTTCTTTAACAGGGTAAACATTGATTTTTTTTAGCCTGACTTTTTGGCCTGACTTAAGCCCTGGTACATCGGCCTTCATAGATGACATTGACAGCCTTGCGTAGTCATCATGACTGCTGCCAGCAGCTACAAGACTGGTATGTGGATCTTGCTCTCCGGTCATGTGACTTTCCTCCATACTCACTGCAGTATTACAGCAGTGTCACCAAGAAATTATAGCGCAACTAAGTTGGGGCTAACACACACAACCACACACAGAAATTATTTTTTTTTTCACACTGGGGGTGCAGAGCACCCCTGAAAGAGGCAGCAGCCCCTTGACAGATAGCAGCACAGCACTCCTGAGCACCTATGTTGCTGACAAGTGTGGCTAACATGCACAAAAAAAAAATGTTTTTTTTTTTCACACAGGGGGTGAAGAGCAACCGTGAAAGAGGCAGCAGCCCCTTGACAGACAGCAGAACAGCACCCCTGTGCACCTACGTTGCTGACAAGTGTGGCTAACATGCACAGAAAAAATTGTTTTTTTTTCACACAGGGGGTGAAGAGCAACCGTGAAAGAGGCAGCAGCCCCTTGACAGACAGCAGCACAGCACCCCTGCGCACCTACGTTGCTAACAAGTGTGGCTAACATGCACAGAAGAAACTTTTTTTGGGGGGGTTTAACCCTGGGGTGAAGAGCACCCCTGAAAGAGGTAGCAGCCCCTTGACAGACAGCAGCACAGCACCCCTGCACACCTACATTGATGACAGGTGTGGCTAACACACACAGAAACATTTTTTTTTTTGTTCTTGTTTCACACTGGGGGTGAATAGCACCCCTTATGGACAGAGCACCCCCTGGACAACACAGCAGAACAGCCAGTCCCTATGGACAACAGCCAGCCAGCCCCTATGGACAGGACAACAGCCAGCCCCTATATATGGACACCAGACAGCCAGCCCCTATGGATGGACAGGACAACCTCAGTCACAACAACAGCCAGCCAGCCCCTATATGGACAAAAGCCAGCCCTTAAGCAACACAACTGTAGCCAGCCCCTATGCACAGCAACACAGCACAGCTCCCAGCTCCCTCCCTCTTCACTCTCCACAGCCAGATTCAAAAATGGCGGCGATTGCGGGACCTTTATAGAATCCACAACCTGCAAGAATCCGACAGTAGGATGATGAACTTTTGCCTCATTTTAAGATCCAAGTCAGGCAGGAAAATCAGAGTCGACTTGGACCTGACTCGGATCCCCTATATTCGGGTGGGTTCGGTTCTCAAGGTACAGAACCCGCTCATCCCTATTTTGCATGGTCTTTTTATTTAAAAGTGATTTATGCCAATGTTGCTGCCAACCCAGCATTAGCCCCTGGGTCTGTTAAAAAGCTTGCCTCTGGACTTTAGCAGTGGGCCTGTTACCAGCAAGTGACTTGGAGAATACAGAGGGGAGGGGTATGCAGGTCATACAACATATAATTCAATAATTCTTTATTTCCAGTGCTTCAAGGTATTACAGTACATAAAAAACAATATTTTGTTTGATAGCATAGTGCACTATTTGTATTTACTAATATTAGAGACTGGTCCATTAAAGCTGTCTCTGCTTTGACCTCTATCTGCCAACCCTAGTGCAGACACTTTATGAGTTATGTAATATGTTCTGAGATTACATAATTGGTGTGATTTTGGTGAGTTTGATACTGAATCTGGTCATAGTAGCATACGATTTTACTATGGCGAACATGGTTCACATTCACATTATGTAAGAACCCAATACTGCAGCCAAACTTGGTTTTGACTGCATAATCTCTCTGCCAGCACATCATCTCCTTCCTCTCTCTACAAAACACACAGAAAAAAAAGATGCCATAAAGCTAACTATAATAAACACACCCAAATCACACAAGAATAACAAAGACAGGATTTACAGTAATAAAAAAGATAACAATCAGCAATAAGAAAAATAACTACTGTACTGTAACAAGACAACAAAAAAGAACTCTTAGACATCATTAAACATAAGTACTATGGATAATCCTACTCTACTCTCCATTCCTATCCTACTGTATGCCTTCTCTTCTCTGGACCCTGTTATGAGAAAATTACAGTGAAAATGCAAAAGATATACTGTATTGAGGGCCGGATTCAGAGTTGGGAATAGAGAGAGAGATAGTACTTAACTGTTAACCTGGACAAACCATATTGCAATGCAAGGGGTGTAAATACATATTTTTTTTACATGTGGGGTAAATACTGGCTGCTTTTGTATGTAGCCCACAAATACTGCACATCTTTATTATTACTCTACAATTTAGATGTCAGTTTGGACACCTCCCTCCCAAATCTAAATCTCACTGCACATTTTAAATCTGCCCCACCTGCAGTGCAGCATGGTTTCACCAAGATGATCAGTTGAGAGAGATATCTCTCTCTATTCCCAACTATGAATCTGGCCCTGAGGTCATAATCCTGCGTATTTTGAAAACCAATTGAAATCCGCACAGTTAAAGGCATGTTTCAAGTACAAACTTGTTTTGGGCTGGAAATCAGAGGTTTGTTGGAAATTGCAAACTGTTTGGGGTAATCCATAGGAGGTTTAGGTCTCTGAAAGCTGCTACACATTGGAACTGGTATCAAGTTTTCAGCTTCAAAACTGTTATTTAGTAAATCCTGTGGTTTGGCTTGAAAACCACATACAATGGTAGGGTTTGCAAACTGCATACAAAAGCGCATTAGTAAATCTCCTCCAATGTATTTTTGTCTTATCTTACAGTACTACTCAGTGTTGGACTGGCTCACAGGGGTACAGAGGAAATCCCTGGTGGTCCCCACTGCCTGTGGGCCTATTCTCCTCTTCTAGGTGTCGGGTTCCAGACCTCAAAGTTTAGTCTCTATTAGACAGTCAGTTACCTGGTAAAGCAGGACCACAGATCAGCATGGGGGTTTGGTTCTCTTCTATAGAAATTACACCAAGTTATGCCTAATGGTTAGCCAAGTGTCTGTGGTGGCTGGCCACACCTCATCTGTGGGGTGACCACACCCCTTAAGCAAGGGCCCCTACCACTGCATTCCCCTGGTGGGCCCTTTAGGTCCCAGTACAACACTGGTACTACTTCTGTGAATTATTAATCTGATTACTGTTTACATTTATTATATCTTGTCATTAACTATTAATAATCTCACAGTTACATGTCATGCATATTTTCCATCATCATTTGGCCTCATTTTGATTTGGACACTATGTGCCTACAAGCAAGGATGGCTGAGGCAGTTATATTTACCACTTTATACTAATGCAATTATCTGTACAGCTCTATTTCTGTTTGCAGTCATTATCCGTAGTACCATCACTTACACTAGTCAGATGTTGAGTGCAAAATATCCGTCAGAAACAGAAGACCCTTCTCCATACGCATGACTCCATCTAGTATGGAAGTGAGGCTACATAACTCTCCCACAAGACAAATCTTTTCCATATACTGTATTTGCATTGTAGCCACTCAGTTGCCCTTTTGAAGGACAGATACATCTTGCTACGCATGAATGGTGGAGCAAGAAAAACAGATATAGTGTAATACTATCATAAATTATAAATGGTGATTGATTCCAATATTGTACTCACATTTGATGAAATTAAAGCTTGCATATATCACCATATCCATGGTGTATCCTTTATTGGAGCTTTAGAGTGACTCTATTGGTGCTTCTGATTTTCAATATTCATTTAGTATCTTAAAAAATAGACTAAAATAGTGCAATATTGTTTCAAAACAATAGAACAAATTTATTTATACATCACACTCACATTTAATAAAATATAACATGCATATATCACCATATCCATGGTAGAAGTAAGTGGCAATAATGACCCCTTTGGATGGAAGTTCTAGAAATCGGAGTCCCCAAGTCCCGGAAACCTGTTGCTCCAATCTTAAAAAAGGATGCTACACCACCAGGAAACCTGGAAACCTCAGCTAAACACATTTCAGACCCTTGATGGTCCTTCTTCAGAAGTGTGAGGTTCTACTGGACTGGGCACCTATATATACCCCCACTAATTGACACACTGAAAATTGATTTTCGCGGCTAAGTCCATAGCCGGAAGTGCATCATCACACACCGCGGTCTTTGTTCCCATTCCCAGAAGTGCGTCACTGGCTATGATGCTTTGCATTTCAACTCATCCATAACCAGAAGTGTGTCTTTAACATGCTGCACTCTGTGTTCCCATTCTCGGAAGTGCGTCATCGGATATGACACTTTGTGGTTCAACTCATCCACATCCAAAGCACGTTTGATTAGTTCTGCATTCCATTTCACCTGAAATCATTGGGGTATATAAAACAGTCCATATAAGTTCATTAGAATATATATAAAAGAAAACATCAAATATAGATACAATTAATATGTTATATGTATAAGTAAAAAGGAATTATATAGAATTATGTTAAAATTCATAACATAGAACTTTAAGATACCAGGTTATTGAAATACACTATGAGATATTAAACTTTACTTAAAATCAAAATATAAATATCATATATACACAATTGTTGGGATCTGAAATGGTAAAAAAGTAAAACAGTATAAATTCTACTAAAATATATGACACTATAAAAAACATTTTATTTTGAAGTTACTGTTGAGGCCCTGGGGGACCAACGTCTGGAGTTTATATTTCATTTCCATTTTGGCAAGGCAAGTCTCAGTATCTTTATAATGCCATGTTGGATGTATTTGTTCAATCCCCCAGAATCTCTTAATGTGACATGGGTTTGAGTTATGTACTTGTTTAAAATGTGCAGAGACAGTATGTGTTTCTAGGCCTTTCTTTATGTTATATAAATGTTCAGCTAATCTGATTTTCAAATTTCTACTTATTTTTCCAATGTAGAATAATCCACACTGGCATTCCATAGCATAAATAAAAAAATGTTAATTACATGTAATGAAATCCTGTATGGGGTATATAATCCCCTTAGCTTGATATTCCTTAATTTTACTGTCGCCTTTGACCATTCTGCACATTTTACAAAGCCCACAACAATGAAACCTTGGCTCCTAATACTGCTTCTTTTAGGAGTTTCGATGGCACTATGTACCAATTTATCTTTTAATGATGGGGCCCATCATTATATAAATGATGGCTTATTTCCTATCTCATTCCTTAAAACTGGATCTTGTTTCAGACTTCTCCAGTTTCTTCTAAAAATAGCCTCAATCTCTCTGTGCGGTGTGTTAAAATTAGTAATAAACATTTTTAGGTTTATTCTTTGATTTCCCATATCAAATTGCTTCTTTCAACTGACTCTACTTTGCAACGTCATTCTTCTATACATGTTTTACTATAGCCCTTATCCAGAAATCTTTTACTCATACTATCCATTTCATCTTTGGAAACTTCAGATTCTGTACAATTATATTTTATATGCAAGAATTGACCACACAGTATACCATCCAGCCAATTATTGTGATGTTGACTGGATCTATTTATATATGTATTGGAGTCTGTCTCTTTTCTATATAGTTTGGTATGCATTTATTCGATATTCCTTTATATATATGCATAAATCTAAAAAATTATATATTTTTTTGACTACTGGAAAAGGTTAAATTAATATTGAACTGATTATTGTTTAAAGATTCACAAAAACCTAATAATTCCTCCTCAGTTTTGTTCCATATAAACAGCACATCATCTATAAATCTGTGCCACAGCACCAGGCCTGCCCCCAGCTCATCCTGATGCCATATGGTTTGGTCCTCCCAATATGTCATATATAAATTGGCATATTTGGAGGCAAACCTGGTACCCATTGCCGTTCCTACCTGTTGCAGAAACTAGCTGTCGAAGTAGAAATATATATATTTTTAAATTAATTTTATTCCATCTAAAATAAATTCCTTCAGATCCATAGATTAATCGGATTGATCTAAAAAGTACAAAACAGCTTCAAACCTTTCTCTGTCCAATAATAGTGTATAATGCTGAAATATTGTCTCTACTCAAAAAATAATTATTATTCCAATTTAAAGTTTCTAATTATCTTAAAACTGTACCAATGTCCCTTTTATAACCCTTGCTTGATTTGACTAAAGGCTGTAAGTAGTGATCAATCACTGCTGACAAATTGGACGTAATACTGTTTGTGCCAGATACTATTGTTCTACCCGGTGATGAGTTGAAACGCAAAGCATCATATCCGGTGACACATTTCCGGGAATGGGAATACAGAGTGTGGCATGTTAAAGATGCATTTCAGGTTATGGATGAGTTGAAATGCAAAGCATCATAGCTGGTGACGTACTTCCGGGAATGGGAACACAGAGCGCGGTGTGTGATGACGCACTTCCGGCTATAGACATAGCCACTAAAATCAATTTTCAGTGTGTCAATTAATGGGGGTATATATAGGTGCCCAGTCAAGTACAACCTCACACTTCTGAAGAAGGACCATCAAGGGTCTGAAACATGTTTAGCTGAGGTTTCCTGTAGAACTTACCAGTAGAGGGGTGGCATCCTTTTTTGAGATTAGAGCAATAGGTTTCATGGACTTGGGGATTTCTAGAACTTCCATCCAAATGGGTCATTATTACCACTGACCGCTACCATGGATATGGTGATATATGCATGTTATGTTTTATCAAATGTGAGTGTGATGTATAAATAAATTTGTTCAATTGTTTTGAAACAATATTGCACTATTTTAGTGTCTATTTTTTTGAGATACTACATGAATATTGAAAATCAGAAGAACCAATAGAGTCACTCTAAAACTCCAATAAAGGATACATCTTGGATATGGTGATATATGCAAGCTTTAATTTCATCAAATGTGAACACAATATTGGAATTGATCACCATTTATAATCTGATAGAATTACACTATATCTGTTTTTCTTGTTTTTCATTTTTTCTTGAGAAATAATATCTCCTGGAGGAATATAACCATATGAAAGTGTTATTGACATGGAAGAAACTTATGTAAGAAATTACAAGCTCCCACATATATAAAAACTTTTGGGGAACACGTGCCTATGCGCCGGTGTGGAACACTATTGTTTTGTTGTAGTTTTTGGAGCTTGATGAATGGAGAGCACCTATATTCAGGCCCGAAAGGTGAATGGACCTATTACATAAAACATGCAAAAATGGGTGTATAAACAGGCCCGTCCACCTTAATGAATAGGCCCATATATGTGGAATCAAAAAGGAGGAAAAAACTCTATAATGGAGCACTATTAATAAAATAGAACTCCAACAGGTAGTCAACGTGTAACAAAACATACTGTACTCTGGAATAAAAGTATAGCAAGTTCCAAGGTATCTATTGAGTATATCAGATAATTCCCATTATAAGTGACATCAACCCTTATCTAAATTAACACAGGTACAAATCATATGGTAAACTGAGAGAGATGTCAAGTATTTATAGTTTATGCAAATACTGAGAAATAAGATTAAACTTGTATCAGATGTACTTCAGTGTACATAGAATTGCAAATGATAGAAGCCTACTCATTCATATCAACAAGTCAGTGAATGGCTGGGGAGGCACTGGCTAGTTTTAGAGCCAGATTTACAGATATACATATGAACCCGAGGGTTCATGTGGGCATTATACAAAGGTGAATCAGTATATAGTGCTGGGAATTTGGTCAGTGTTGATCAGGGATGTGCGGAAAAGGTAGACAGGGGATGGAGTGCCTCACCTGCCATACACTTTTTACTGCAGAGATTTGACTATAAAAATTTATAGAATAATACAAAAAGATATTTATAATTTTTTTTATAGTCAAAACTTTGGAGTATACCTAAGTATGACAGAATAATCTCTACCTCACCTCACCGCACATCCCTGCAAACCTTTTTAAAAATAAGGAGGTTGGTGAAAAAAGCAAATAACTTTGCACCTGGATAAACCATTTTGCCTTGCAAGGGGTGCAACTATTTTTCTATGCAGGGTAAATACTGGCTGCTTTTGCTAATAGCCCACATAGCTGGTTTACACTGCAGTTTAAATTTGAGTTTGGATGCGCCCCACTCAAAATTAAATCTCTCTGTATACTTTAAGTATATACCCCACCGGCAGTGCAACATACAATAGACTCTGTGAATACTGTTTAAAGCTCTCACATAAAGAGAAAAAAAAGTTTTTATTTTTTTTTAAACAAAAGTCTTTTGTGTTTGCAATTTTATGCTACTATATAGCTCTTTTTTGGTTGTAATATTATGTTAATATATATATATATATGTATGTGTGTATATATATATATATATATATATATATATACTTATTGTATATATAGATCCAGGAAGGTGACACTTGGAGACTTGTAATCAAAGTGAAGAAAACTTATTTTTAACTATCAACATTTCGGTGGTCAAACCTCCTTTCTCAAGACACTGACATACAAATGAACATTACATACAAGCACAGTTAAATACCTGACATATACCGTGATTTCACCTCCACGCAAGCCAGGGATGCCGGCCACATTTCCGTTAACTCAGAGAGATGCTTGGATTTGTATTGTGTGTCACTCTGCTGCATTGCATGGTGATTTGTCTGTGTGGCATCTTGGATTAAATTGGTGTTGATGTTCCATAAGGGATATCATTCCTATTACCATCAGTGGATTTTGTTGATACCAAGATGTCCACCACAGATTTGGAAATTACTGATACCACTTTACAATTATTACAACTTGATATAGGAGAGACTTTTAGCTTTTCCGATATTGAAGCAGAAAATATTTTATTTAAGGAGAATCTGTCGGACAACAGTAGCTCTTCTTCTCTATCAGCATTACATAGAGATTTATTTAAACTTAAAAAAAAAGAACTAGATTTCTTTACCATGCAAACACTCTTTTTGATTACTATTAAGGAGAAACACAATATGCGTGGCTTCCGTATACATAATATGCTAACCATAGGCAGATACAGTATTCTATTTTGCAAAAAATGGATATTCATATTAAATAAGTGCTTAATGGACTTAAGTTTACTAGTCATTGATGAATTGTCCCGGGAAGTCATTGATGAATCTTCCCGTGAACTAAATCTGACCAGAGACAAAATTAAGGATATTGAAGCAACTCACTTGACATCTTTTGTTGAAGATAAGAGCGCTAATTGGCTTGACAAATTGAAACTTCAACTGGAACAATATCAGCGAGATCCAATCCTTAACAGCAATTATAAAACTAATCCAACATCTTTTTCCAAACGACCTATTTCTGCACAATTTGGCAACTTAAGTACCTCACCTAGTGACAATGAAAGCTGGAGTACTCCATCTACCTCTAGGAGTAACAAACATATCCCATTAGGGGTCGATACAAGAGCTTGGCCAGCAGGTACAAGACCCAGCCCACTACTAGAAGGGGTGGGCAAACAAAGAGGCAGAACAAATACCAAACCTCTGAGAGGAAGGAAGATGTGATTTTTAATTCATCATCTACTTCTTTAAGTGATTCTGAAATTTCCTAGATGAATAAATTCCTACCTCTACTTACTTTGACTTCACAAATAGTACAGATGGCTTGACAAATGTTGTCAGGATTTGGGTAAAAATAATTCCACACATAAGATGTGGTTTTGTTGGCCTTATGCCCAGATATGAAAATCGCCTTCTTCTCACAGGAACTGCTGCCACTGGTGGATGACTTACTTTCAACATCATTAGTGTCAGATGCACCAATATCCATCTCATCCTGTTGCACTTCCACAGTAGCAAATAGAATGCTTTTACGGAAGTTGTAAAGAAATTCTAAAGGAACATCAAAGATCCCAATTACAAGTAAATAGTGGAAGACATGCTAGAAAAATACAAAACATGAAGTTGCTTTCTGAGCTAGAAAGTAAATATTCTCAGTGATTACCTGGAATACTTTCTTAAACACATTGGAGCTGTTAGTGAAGAGCAAGGAGAAAGATTCCACCAAGACATAAATTAGATGGAACAATGATACCAAGGAAGATGGAAAGTCTGCATGATGGGAGACTGCTGTTGGATGCTTTACCAATAAGACCTACAAGCAGTGTATAGAAAAAGAGCAAAACAAAGTTTTGAAGTGAAAAGTATACACATGAATAGACTATTTTCCCATATCTAAACATACATTTTGTGAAAAATCCTTACATCTGAGAGAAAACTCCAGTTATTTTTTAAATCAGCATACCAAATAACTATGGAATAAGCAGAGATTTTTAGACAGTTTTCAGTTAGTCAAATTTTGCTGGCATGTGTTATTTGTAACTAGCTGGAATACCCAGCGTTGCCCGGTTGAATACTGGACCCTGAAGTACACCTGCAGCCTTTATATGTTTACATTTTCATTGCCTATTACTTTAATCCATTGATCCTGAAAGGACTTCACTGTTTGCTGACATGCTTGCAAACAGGGATGCAGCTGCTAAGGTGCCCAAATTGCCTCTGTGGACCACCGCTCTCCTGCACCCAGTCACGCACACAAGGTAGGCTGGTCTAGTCAGGGCCACCAAGGGGGACCTGGGTGTCAGCTGTGTTTTCTGCATTTCTGTGTGGCATAATGTTATATGGGGCATTACTATGTGGCATAATGTGAAAGTGGTACTATTATTATGGGGCACTACTACTATGTGGCATAATCTGTAAAGGGCATTACTGTGTGGTACAATGTGTAAGTGGCATTACTGTGTAGTGTAAGTGGCATTACTGTGTGGCATAATGTATAAGAGGCACTAATACTGCGTGGTATAATATATTTAAGGCATACTACTGTGTGGTGTAACCTGAATGGATTCTGTGTGGGGGCAAATGTATGTGTTTTTTTACCTTTGGGGGGGCCTTTTAAAATCTTGTTATGTAGCTCCCAAGGTACTAGTTACATCCTTTGGGCTGGCTAATATATATGGTCACTTTAAAAATGACTAACTCTGGGTTTAATGTGAACTTGGATGAGTCATAAAGTTTGCTCAGCCTGTGAGATTAAAATGATACATTTGTAGCTCTCTGTTTTTGGCAGACTGCCAATTTCCACTTTAGCCAGCCCTGGAACCAATGTAGTGTAAGAGTGTCCCCACTTTTAGGGATTGTGTGATGTGTGTAACCCTGACGAAGTTCAAACCTAGGCAAAAACCTAATCCTGGCCAAACTACACCACCACACCAAAGTTGGTGGAGCTAGGTCTTAAAGTCTGGCCATGCCTAAAGGACAAACAGACAAGACAGACACACTTTCTCGCTTATTATATAGATCAAAGCTCGCCAACAAACCGGCCTTCTCTTTGCCCATGTCAAGTTTGTGTGACTATATATAGTGGCTTGTAGATTTGTCTGTATTACAATTACAATAGACATTTACACAGATTGTTCCAGACAATATTTTTATTGTGAACTTGTAAGCTCTTAAATTTCAAAACTGATATTTAAATTTTTATTTTTGCTATAATAAAAATGTAAAAATGCTGATTACATAAGTATTTAATCCCAGTGCTAAGGAAGTTCTAAGAAAGATATTGCCCTAACAACAGGCTTTGATGGATAAAATACCCCCTACAAATAACATTGATCACAATGTGAATCTAATGGAAAGCAGCGGAAATAAAGACAGAAGAGCATTTAAAATAAAATTACCAGAAAAAAGTGGGAGAAGGTTTTGTGGTCAGATGAGACAAAAATTTAGCTTTTTAGACTCAATTCAAAATGCTATGTATAGAACAAACCTAACACTGCTGCCCATTCCTCATCAAACACCTTCTCAATAGTGATTTATGGGGGTTGTGGCCTCATGTTGTGGGGATGCTTTTCCTCAGTGGGGACTAGGCATCTTCTTAAAATTGAATGACCAGTGCATAGTGCAAAATACAGGATGATTCTGTAAGACAACTTGCTTCAGTCCCAATCACAAGGCCAAAGCAACACTGGTGTGGTTAAACAACAAAAATGGTATTATTCTACTCAAATTCCAAATCTCAATCCAATTGACTTTAAGGCCGCTATTCAATTCAATGTGATGTTGAACTGTCTCCGGAGGGAGCTCCTGAAGCTATTCAATTCAACATGATGTTTGCTCGGACTAAAGGGTTTCTTCTCGCACCCTCCTGGGATGCGAGGAGAAATCCAACTAAAGTGCTGTTTGCCCGATTAGCGCTAACAACCTCATGGCTGGCACTTTAATTGGAGAATGACTAAACACCCAGGTTAAGTCACAAGAACCGTCATTCTCTGACTTAACAGTGCGCTGAATTGAATAGCTCCGGGAGCTCCCTCCGGGGCTATTCAGCATCGCTTTGAATTGAATTGAGGCCTAAGAGTCTACTGGTTCTCAATAAAAGAACTGTCTGGTACAATCCTATGTGTCATTTGTAATGTAGGCAAATCTTTTGACTTTAGGGGATTTTGCAAGCCAATGTACAATCAATTGAATTTTTTAGATGCTTGATAAACCTTTTTGTGATAAATCCTATTTATATGATAATTCTTTATTGATCAATTCATCAACTACTTTTTTCACAAACTCTGATTTCCATTTAACATTTTTACATGTATTATCTTGTTCATTCTAATGTTAATGGTTGAAATGTTCAGTTTTTTTAAATTTATTCTCCATATGACCATAACTATAAGTTTTTTTTTTATTGACATCGGATCCCTTTTATTTCTAGAACTCTTGTTGCCATAAGGTACGTACCATGTGCCACCAAAGCGTTCCGTGATCTGAGCGACAAGCTCTAAGCACACTGAGGGCCTGATTCAGACCCGGATGCTATATGCAGATGGTCTTTCAAAATAAGGGTCCGGCTATTTAAATTGAGCGCTCGCTGTTTGCGGTTTGTTGACGCCTCTATGTCTGAGCGAGCGAACGAAAAATGCGCTCGCTATTTTGTAAAGATGCCCCTTTGCCGTTCGCATCACACGTCATCTCCGGTATTTATTTGATTAATCGGGTACATCAAAAGGCATCTGAACTGCTCGCAGTGCTTGTGGTAGGTTTTTCCTACCGCAATCACTGTGAGCAGTTCAGGCTAAAAGACAACCAAGTGACGTGGTCGATGACGCTCCTTTTCTAATTATGCACTCCCATTAAACGCCCTTTTTACCGTTAGGCACGCCTGCGTTCAGATCTCTACTCCCCCGTTTTCAAGCACCTTCCCCTGTTACCACCTACAAACGGTACATTCTGTCAATCAAATTAGCAGCCCCTCGCTGTTTTGCGAACGCTCGATTTCCGACCGCAATGACTGGTTTGCGCTTGCACATTTCGACCCATACGCATGCACAGTTGTGCAAACATCGCTCAGAGCGAACGAGCGGCCGCTTACGAGCGGCTCTGAATCAGGCCCTGAGTTGTAGTGACACGACAACCTTAATTTACTGCTTCTGGTACAATCACAGGAACTTTACTTATTCAACCTCCTGGACTTGAAGAGAAAAAAACAATCTGCTTGTATAGTATTCTGTCCCACAGTCCAGTTGTAGTAGGGGCTTAAATAGTCATCAGAAAGTCCAGGTTTACATTCCAAGAAACAAAAGAGCTGAACTCTTACTCTAGCGTGTGCTGTTAAAGTCCAGAAGCAGAGCCAGCAGTCTTTCAGCTGTACCAAGGCTACTGCCAAATATCACAGTCTCACATGTACACAGCAGCCCCTGAGGGGTTAACTCATTGTGTGTGCCAACACTATTGTCCCAATGCTACACAGCAGCCTCATTGCTTGTTCTCTTTCTACAACAATGTATACAGAAGCAGCCGGCTCCTGCTTGTTACTTCTGAGTGATTGGCTGCTCCTGCTTGTGATCTCCATCACAGCTTTATCCAAGATGACCCAGGGAAGGTGCCCCTACTTACCACTTCCCCAGCAGCAAAGCAGCACTCTCTGGCCAGTACATAGACTGAGCACACACCCATTTATAGAAACTGCAGAGTTATAAAGTGTTAGTGTGAGGCAGCAAATGAGCAATTCGGCTCAATGCATGTCCATGTCTTTGGTAACAATTGAACTTTTAAGACACTTCACTATAGGTCCCATTTAACAATGAGTCTTAATACCAGATGCATATTTTGTTTAGTATCATAATGATACTAACGGAAATGCCATTTAACATTACTTACGTCTCCAGCAAGGTCCAGTGACATCCCCCTCCTCAGCGGCATCCTCCTCCCTGTTGATGGCAGTCTATTGCTGGGAGCGGTAGGCTGTTGTGCCATGCGCATGCGTGATGGCCAGTCTGCACATGCGCATGACTCTTTCACCTGGTAGGTACTCATAAATGCCCACAAGGCTTTGCTGAATCCGGAAAGGCTGTTCTGTGTCACCATTGCCAGCAATGGGGACCGTATCTCTCTCTACATGTATTGATGGTGTAAGCGATCCTGTGACAAACAGTGGTATTCTTAGTTTACCGCTGTTTGTTGAATACTGAAAGGACAAAACCCCTTTAGCATACACAGTAGCGGCTCCAGGCACGGGCAAGCCGGTCCGTCGCCCGGAGCGCTACTGTTTCCGGAGGGCGCAGGAAATGCCCACCTCCCTCCCAGCGCTATAGGACATATTTAAGCTCATGGGGAGGGAGCGGAGGAGGGAATGGGTGGCAACACAGGATGGCGCTGGGCGCAGCACAGCCTAGCGCCGGCCCTGAGCATACATGCCTACCCTCCCTGAATTCACGGGAGGCTCACAATTTTTCTGGAAGCCCCCTGCACCCCCAGAAGGATAGGCACTTCTCCGGCATTCTTCCCACTTCCTAGTGAAGTAGGCAGAATGGGCAGAATATTAGCAGGGATCGGCGGGTCCGTGCATTGTGGATGGGGTCTAATGATGTGATTCTATGAAAATCGCGTCATTTAGCCACACACCCTATTTTAAACATCCATTGTCATGATGAATTCCCATGAGGGGCGGGGCTTAATGATGTGCTTTTGGTTGGCTCCACCCACATGCTGCTACTCCCCAAGCTTCTCCTGGGGAGGAGAATGTCTAGGTCGGCAAGTATTTCCTTCAGCGAATGTAAAATGGGACCCTATGTTTGTCTCCATTTCCCCAGCAAGATAAAGCAAACAGCAGTTGTGGTTACCAGTGGAAGGAAAGATGTACAATTCCTGTACAGTAAGGGTCACAGCAGTTCTTAGCAGTATCTGTAGATAGTTACAGAACTCTTGCAAGGACCAAGCTTGGTAAAGCCTTTACGTGTTGCAACCAACCTTTAGTATGGAATGCTATAAGTTCAGTGAGACTTGGTTTGATATTTGTGTTCATATAGGAAATGGAATTCCTACATTCATTACTGAATTAGCGCCAGAGGCAAAGCTGTCTTTTTCTCTCCATTAATTAATTATTTTTGTCACTCTCGTGTGACAAGAGTAGAAGAGTAGTCAGCTAGCGGAGCTAGGTACGTGGAGAAGATAATAATGCCAAAAGGAATATGTCAAAGGAGTAATAAAATGTGGAGCCAAAGTAAGAACCAGAACATTGTGAACTAAAGTACCAAATTAGCAGGCTAGAGAAACACGTCAGGTCAAAGGGCCTGATTCAGCAAGGATCGCAATTGCAAAGCTGCAAGCATGCAGCTTTGCAATGCGATCCTTGCAATAATGCAAATGCAGTAGGAGGTGTATGACACTCCCTGCTGCATTTGCGATCCCAGTACTACGACGGAGGTCGCAGACTGGGATCTCCATCATGACCATCACAACCATCACAACAATTGGTGGTTGATGGTCGCTATGGTGGATGGCGCTGGTTGGCGGACAGCTGAGTAAGCCTCAGCTTACTCAGGCTGGCCAGCTTGCGAGCCCAGAAGACTGCGAACGTCCACGCAGTCACTGGGCTGGCCACTCCTGGAAAAAGGGGTCGACATGCCAAATTTCTGGGATCACAGGTCGCCCCCATCCCTACACCGCTTCTTAAATGCCTCTGTCCGTCAATCAGACTGAGACATTCAAGGGCTTGTGTGCGATTGAGCAGGACCCTTTCTGCACACTCGCAGAATGGCTTCTGCGCGCCCTCAGATTCCCGATAATCGGGAATCTGCTTTCACCAGTGCACTTGCATGCACTGCTGAATCAAGCCCAAAGCACACAGCTGATAATTACAGGAATGATGTAGACTTAAGAAGTGAGTCTAATATTCTGTCTGTTGCTATGCTCGGTGGCAGGAGGCTTACATAAAAGATGGCTGCATGAATGTCAGTGGTCACATGGCCACAATGAGAAATCCTCCAAGATGTTGCACATTTACCCCTGTAGTGCAAGAGGTACCAGCTGGGAGACAGAGTGGAAGAGTGGACACTGCCCAAATAAGCAGGGTAAGAAAACGCCAGGTGCTGGTAGAGTGTTATAAAAGGTGCCTGGTTATACCTGTACTCTCTCTTATCTGTACTCTATTTTTTATTATCAATTACTTCCACCTATGAATTAAATAGCTTTTCAACAAATGTCCATCACATTGTTTATTCCTAATGCCTTCCATTTCACCCTTGGTCAATTAAACCTGTTTCATGAAATATATTTATCTAACTAAACAAGTTATTATTATTATTATTATTATTATTATTATTATTATTATTATCCAAATGGTGCCACACGGGGTCCGAAGTGTTTTACAAAGTACATAAACAGAACAGTATGAACAAAACAAGAAAAAAGTGAAATACAGTAAAAAATAGTGCTGTCAGGTTGCAGCCTAGGATCTGCCATTACTCACCTCAGTGCCGGCTTCCCCTGACCTCTCGAGCAGTCAGATGCCAGGTGCGGTGGTGAGTGATGCGCTGAGGATTATACCTGGGATCTGCAAGAACAGCCATGTGCTCGCTCTTTGATTTGGTTCCCGCGGTTACCATCTTGGACACAGCCATGACAGTCTACATTACCTGATTAGCCCTTTACCCAACGGTAGCATTGGTTGCTGTCAGCTGACACTATCCTCCAATGGACTGCTACCTTAGGGTATTTAGCCAGGCTCCAGACAACAGGAAGTTGCCTGTACAATGTTGTTACTTCCAGGGTATACTAGCTGTTGAAGTGTTCCAGGTTCCAAGCTCCTTTTTTCCAGCGATACTCCCCTAGTGTTTACCCATGGTGTGGGTGTGTACTCAGTACGTTACCCGAGTACTATCTCTGAAGTGTCATCCTCCTGTGCCAGTTCTGCTTCTGGAACCACAGTGTATGTACTCAGTACATCATCCGAGTACAATCTCCTAGTGTCATCCTCCTGTGCCAGTTCTGCGTCTGAAGTCACAGTGTGTGTACTTAGTACATCATCCAAGTACAATCTCCTAGTGCCATTCTCCTGTGCCAGCCCTGAATCTGGATAAACAGGGTGTGTACCCAGTACATCACCCAAGTGTAAAACATCCAGTACCATTCTCCTTTGCTTTCCCTGTGATAGTGTTCTTCCATTTCCCACTTGTGCCTGGTCTTGAGAGCCCATTTGAAATTTTGTAAAGCGGTGAGTCTGATAGGAAGAGGGAAAAAGTTTGTGTGGTAGGAACAGAACAGGCAAATTCTTGGAGGTGGGGAGTGGGAGGAAGTAATATGATGGGAGGACAAGAAGCATTCATTTGTGGAGCAAAGTGGATGGGTGTGATAAAGTCAGAGATGTAAATTGGAGAGAATTGGGTGAGGGCTTTGTACGTTAGTGTGAGAAGTTTGAATTGGGTTCTGAAAGGAAAGGAGAGCCAGTGAAAGAAGGCTTGTAGGAGAGGGGAGGCAGATGCAGTACAGTTGGAGAGGAATATAAGCTGGGCAGCAGCATTGAGGACAGACTGGAGTGGAGAGAGGTGGAAGACAGGGAGGCCAGATAAGAGGAGATACAGTTGTCCAGTCTAGAGATGATCAGTGAGTGGATGAGGGCCTTAGTTACTTCCAGGGTGAGAAAGGGTCTTATCCTGGAGATATTTTTAACATGAAAATGGCAGGACTGTGTAAGGTACTGAATGTGAGGTTTGAAGAAGAGGGAGGTGCCAAGAATAACTTCAAGACAGCGCACTTGAAGGCTAGTGGAGATGGTGCTGCTGTCAATAGATAATGAAATTGGGGGAGGTGAGGTCATTTGGGAGCTCTTATTGAATAAAGAGGAGTTTGAGGGTAAAAAATCATAATTTACCAATTAATTGGATAAAAATGCTTATATATTTTCTGAATGAAAGTGTTCTGTGTTAGTAGGCTAGTACAGCTGGTGCGAAAAGTCAATGTTAAAAAACGAGGATAAATTTTTGCTTGCCTTTAGCAGGCAAAAAAAATTGCAGAATTGGGATTTAGGGGTGCAGGCTTAAAAAAAATAGCCTGCACCCATGGGAATGGTTCCTAAAAATAATCTGTATAAAAAAAAGTTTAAAAAAAATAGGGACACCCCAAAAAATGAATTTAAATGTTGGGGTTTCGAAAAAAAAATAGGGAACACACTTCTAAATTAGCGGAATGGAGTCCAGAGAGGTTCCCTTATATGCAGCAGGTGTTTTCTTCATTGTGGGAGTAGCAGCAAGTGCATTTTTGCTGAATTTTTAAAAATCATTTAAGGGACATAAAAATATGCTTTCACCCATTTCAAGTACCTCAAATTTGATGGGCATAGTTATTTTTCCCAAGAAAACCTTCTAAATGCTCTTCTGCATCACCTTCTTCCAAGCCGCATTTATGCACCTGCAGCGGCTATTTATTTTTCTATAAGGTGCTAGTTAACCAATTGCCTGGCACGGTCATATCAGATATGACCATACCAGACTGGGCTTTCCCTGACATGGTCGTATCTGATGCGACCAGTCAGAAACACACAGTTGGCGGCTTGCTGGAAGTTAACTTCCAGCAGCCGCCCATCTCAGAGGGACCTGCTGGTCCCTCTACACCTGTGACTCCTCCTCCTTTGTGTCCCGATCACTGCTGGCCACAGTGAACAGGCACCGGCGGAACCCCCCTAGAAGCAGCAGCCACGGATCATGTAGCCGCTGCTGCTGCTGTGAACCGATCACTGTGGCCAGCCAGGGCCGCTATCAGGGGGTGAATGTCGGGACTACTGTCCCAGGCCCAGGCACTCCGCCAAAGAAGGGGGGCCCGGCCCGCTCCTACCACCCACCCACCGCTATTGCTTGAGCAAGGCAAAGGGGCCTCCTGTCTGGTGCCCGCCCACCGCAAATGAAAGCCCCCCCCCCACGGCTACTGCCTCCCGGCATGTAAGAGGTGACTGCCACTGTTTGCATGAACAATAAAGTTTATTATCCATCATGTGTGACGTCACCGCGCCACAAAAGGAGAGAGAGAAGCCGCAGCGCCCTTGATGACCATAGAGCAAAAGCCTAGACCTAACCTGGAACAATAGGTAAGATAATTCCAATGTTGCCTGGCTGGGGAAGAAGGGTGCTGGCTGGACCAGTGTGCAGTGAGGCAGAATGGGGCTGGAAACGTCAGATTGCAGGACTAGAGAGACAAACTGTACTTAGTCACATAGGCTAAATGTGTGTGTGTATAATATATATATATATATATATATATAGTGTCTGTGTATGTATGTGTATATATATATATATATATATATATATAGTGTGCATGTGTGTATATATATATATACATATATATATATTTTGTGCGTATATATGTGTGTGTGCGCACATATATATATATATATATATATTTTGTGCGTATATATGTGTGTGCGCGCACATATATATATAAATATAAATATATATATATATGTGTGTGTATGTATATATATATATATATATATATATATATATACAGGTTGAGTCTCCCATATCCAAAATTATTGGGACCAGGGGTATTTTGGATAATGGAATATTCCGTATTTTGGAATATTTGCATATCATAATGAACTATATTGGAAATGGGACCCAAATATACACACAGAATGCATTTATGTGTTATATACACCTTATACACACAGCCTGCAGGTAATTTTATACTATATTTTCAATAATTTTGTGGCTCAAGCAAAGCTTGTGTACAGAAATGAAATTAATTTATGTTTCATATACACCTTATGCACACAGCCTGAAGGTAATTTTATACAATAGTTTCAATAATTTGTGCCTTAGACAAAGTTTGTGTACATTGAAACATCAAAAATCTAAAGGTTTCATTATCTCAGTCATGCCAAAATTATTCCGTATTTCGGAATATTCCGTATTTCGGAATATTTGGATATGGGAGACTCAACCTGTATATATATATATACAGTCAGGTGCATAAATATTGGGACATTGACAGAATTTTCATATTTTGGCCTCTATTCACCACCACAATGGCTTTGAAATGAAACAAACAAGATGTGCTTTAACTGCGGACTTCCAGATTTAATTTGAGGGCAATTACATCCAAATCAGGTGAACGGTGTAGGAATTACAATGGTTTCTATATGTGCTTCCCACATATGTCCCAATATTTATGCACCTGACTGTATATATATATTATAATATAAAATGTGTTTTTATTTATCTGTTTGGAGACATAACATCAGCATCTAGCAGCAGCAAACCAGGAACATGCTGCACTTCTATAAACAGGGTGTAAGGAGGGTGTACGCGGACTAACCTTAGGGTGTACTAGCCGTACCTGACGTCGGCTGCAGCCCGCCCCCTTCTCCGCCTCACGTTCTTTGTAATGTATGGGAAGGGGGGTGGGCCCTGCCTATTTTGACAGTCCCAGGCCCACAATTTATGATGGCAGCCCTGTGGCCAGCAGTGATCAGGCATCTGGACCTGTCCACTTTAGTAAGAAGCAGTAGCTGCGGCTCTGGTAGCCGCTGCCACTGCTATGGATCCGGGCTGCTAGCAGGACACCCACCCGCTGCGGCTCTGGAACACAGTGATCAGTGAGATCACTGTGTAGAAGCAGCAGCAGAGGCTTTGGTAGCTGCTATGTACCCCAGCACCCCCTCCCACTCCTTTCCGACCTCAGCTCCGCCTCCCCAAGTCCCATTGTGTCCCAATCACTGCTGGCCACAGTGATAGGGCAATATATGTACAGTAATTATATATATATATATATATATATGTGTTATATGTGTGTGTGTGTATGTATATATATATATATATATATATATATACACGCACGTGTGTGTGTGTGTGTGTGTGTGTGCATATATATATATTTGTTGGATATATATATATATATATATTTATATATGCACACACACACTAAGGATACTGGCTATATACCTTCCTACCTATACCTTCTAAACCCTGCCTATAAACCTCTAAAATTGATGCTATTTGCGTACGCAGTCATACTGTAAAATAAAGACTTTAGACCGTGAACATGTGTTCCAAACCACAAAGTATTATTCAAGTAAAGTACAGTCAGTTACACACTGTGATCTAAGTACAATTTAGCACAAAGAAATTATACAGACCCAAGATACAGTCATACATACGCAAGCACTCTGGGACCAGATTCTGGCATCAGCAAGAAACCTCCGTCAATCAGCAATCAGCAAGAAGACTAGAAACCCAGGGTCAGAGCACACATATTTATACCCCCCCCAGAAATAGACAACACAATAGAGGAGTTTGTTGCTGATCCCATTGGTTCCCAGTGCGGGTGCATTTCTTACAGGGCATTTAACAGGTTGGTTCAAATGGACACAGAACAGCCTCTAACAGCTTGTTGCCTCCTCTATTTCCCCTGCATGCAAATCTAGGCTGTTGGTTTCACAAAATACATTTTGGTGCTTTATATCTCTACGGTCCATAAGTTGAGAATGCATGTTGCGATCTTCACACGGATGATACCAGATCAGTTGAGAAAGTGCGGATCAGTATAATATCAAACACGGCTTACTTATCACGTAGTAAACCTTAGATACCAAAATAGTCTTTATTTCACAGCATTTGTAATAAATGAATAAAACTTTGATCTTTTACTTTATAGCTATGGAACCTTTTGTGTAAGTGTGCATTATGTAAGTATTAAGGATATGAGAAAAGACGCTAGTTAGGTTTATCTGATTTGGGGCAGACGTGCACGCATGCAGCTAATAAACAGCGTTCGCATGCAGGGTATTGTGCATTCGCTACTGTGCGTCATGTTAGCAGCACAACTGTGCGTAATGTGCGGTGTTTATGAATGAGATTCTATTTATGATGGATTTAACATATATATATATATATATATATATATATATACACATATCTCATTCCTTACTAACAGTTTCAAACTGCAATGCAAATGTGTTATGGGCAGTGAGCTTCACTTCTCAAACAAGGTTGTGACCCCCAGCTGTGTTGGTGCCAGCCTGTCTGAAAAAGAGCAGATATCTTACCATTGTTCATTCAGTCAAATTCAAGTGTCTGGGCCCTATTACAATTGCCACAGCTACACCTGTCCACATGTGAGGTCTCTCCATTTACATGCAAAAACACTCACAGTTCCTGGTGTATTGTCTATTCTATTTACTTTTCTCAGGAGGCTGTTTTTCTAGTTGTTTTGGTATTTCTGTGTGCAAGGTTGTCCCCAGAAGGGGCCTGTCATGACTTTTAAAAAGATTATCAAAAACATTGCCATCTGTACTTAGCTCGTGAGTTGCAACTTAAAATGGTGCTGGTTGCAAAATGGCATCTTGCAGATTCTCTAAAATGGAGTCTAGCTGCCATTCGCTAATTTTTACGCTGATTCCATCTCAGCCACTAAATCAGCTTTGTCACATATATATATATATATATATGTATATATATATATACACATACATGTTGAGTTTTCCATATCCGAAATGCTCGGGACCCGGAGCATATCGGACATGGGATTTTCAATACGTGGGGGTCAGGTTTGTGTTGCAAGAGTTCAGCAGCATCCATGGCAGAGTGCAGGGGTCCAGCGGCGTCTGTGGCGGGCTGCAAAGGGGTCCAGCGGTGGGGTGTGGAAGGGTCCAGCAGGGGTGTGGGACAATTGATGGTTCGTGAACTGATGTTATGGAAATATCGGTGGCTGTGGCCTCAAACTTTCAAGGGTTTCTATAGATAGTTGAACACATCGGCCAAAGTTACAATTGTTAAGGTACACGTGTTTAAAAAAAAAAAATTATAAAATTGTTCTGGATACATTTTAAAATTATGTTCTTGACCTAATTCAGTCATAAAAAAACACGACAATTTCTGAGCGGTTATTGGTAAAAGAATTTGTCAGTTAAGTGGTTAAAGGTCCAGTTTAATCTGATTGCTAAGGACAACATTTTCACTTCTAAAAACTCTCACGTTAGTAAATATACCCCTCAGTGTCTATCCTGTGCTCATGAACGCAATGGAGTAAAGGCGCGTGAAGATGCCACACATGCGCAGTAGTACAAGTCAGAGGTCGAGCCTCTTCTGACAGAGTTCCGGTGGGTCCTAGTGACCGCTGACTCAGTGTAGCTATCAGGATGCTGGAGAGATGCAGCGCAGGAGCGCAATCCTTCCAACATTATAATCGTGACCAAAGTTTATTAGAACCACAGATGTAAACTTTCACATAAAATTGCCGTGATTCGCAAGTCAATCGGGAGGGGACAGGGCCAAATGACTCGATTCTAATTAAGTTGCGTCATATTGACTCCCCCTCCTCCATCTTGACCCGCAAATCGCGGCAATTTACAGTGAGGGGGCGGGGCTTAAGAACACGGTTCCTACACTTCAGTCTGTCAGGTGGGGTTTCTGGGTACTTAGAAACCCCCCCTGCGTGCGTACTGAGTTGGGAGCTGATTGGCTGGAGCACCATTTATCATACACAGTGAAATCTATCACTCATTTTGGTGATAAAACTCATTAATAAATGAGGCCCTATATCTGCAGAGCCTTCTTCAAACTGCCTGGAGATCATTTCTTAGTTGCCAGCCAGAACTTCTCAACATTTGTTTCATCATATTAGTCTACATGGACTGACAGATAATGCTGTTCCCTTTTAATATTCCTCTTTAGTTCCATGTCGATCATGTGCAAATATGCTTAGGCACATCTTCATCAGTGATATCAATGCCAGTCACTATTCAATTTCAAGGCCATTGATAATGCTGGACCTGCCTATTATAACCTCCTCTTCCTGACTCAAATGTTTTTCTGTGCTCTTTCATTCTATCAGACCTATTTGCTAAACTTGAATACTACAGAAGCATACCCTCTATACATACCACCATGTACTATCAGCAAGCTGCCTTGATCCCCCATCATTGATTTATATCAGCACAGGACAGCACTAACTCTAAATATAAATCAATATGTAACAAGAGGCTATCAGCATCCATACTCATGTCTTCACTGCTTTACAAGTAATATTAATAGTGTGAAGTTATGTAGATTTACAGAATAAAGTCTATTACTACCACATGTGTTTTACTGTCGGTGCCACAATATTAATAGAAGGCAGATGTGATATGCTATGTATGTACAGTATGTTCTAAGGTATGTGGATAGCTGCAGTTTAGAACAGCGTTTTGCCTACCTCCCATATACATAATCATCTAACTACAAATATAAAACAGATCATACAATATGAGAAAGCAGTGGGAAACTCTCCTGTTCCTTACTTATCCCATCATCTCCTCATTGCTTACAGTGAGTCTGAACCGGTCTGCTGAGCCAATCAGTAAGGGTACAGGTGCAACCAGTGCTGATTTGTAGTTACGGTGACTTTATATGCATACAAGTGTAGTTATTCAGACCACCTTTTTATTATTTGTGTCCTGCTATGTTCTGCTTTGTTTGTACATTCATTTTCATGCACTTTACGGATGTGTCCTCTTGCATCTTTGCTGCGTACGCGGCAAATCACGCCACGCATGGCGAGAGGTGTGTGCCTGCAAGCGGATATGCGCACTGCGTTTGCACCTGCGAGTCCATAGGATTGCATGGTGCGATCACAGTGCACGCCATGGAGTACCGTAGTATGTGCTGCTGCGGGTAATCACATGGCGTGATGCGTAAGCACGTTTGTAGCGCAATCAACAAGGATGTAATAGGACACATCTGTATATCCTTTTATCATTGCACTGTATCTGTATATACACTTTGTAAGTGTTTATACAATTGTGGTGCCCTACAAATAAAGAATAATAATAATAATAATAATAATAATAATAATAATAATAATAATAATAAATAAGACAATTATATAAGAAGTGCTGATAATATAAGCTTGAACAAAATAATCATAATTAAGCTAGCAATTCAGTTACAACCATAAACAGTTTAGACTAAAATACTGTATTTTTTCCCTTTGTGCCGTGTTTTCTTACATCAATAGAGACCTGGAATTCTTTCAGTTTAAAAGAAATTTCTTTGGAACGTCAGGTACATGGAAGTACAAAAAATGAAGGATCATTTGGAATATGACCTCCAATATACTAGAGATGAGCAGGCTCGGTTCCTTCAGAACCGAACCCACCCGAACTACGGGGATCCGAGCCGGCTCAGGTTTTCCCGCCTGACTCGGATCTGAAAACAAGGCAAAACGTCATCATCCCACTGTCGGATTCTCGCGGGTTTTGGATTCTATAAAGGTCCCGCGATTCACCACCATTTTTCATTCCGGCTGTGGAGAGTGAAGAGGGAGGGAGCTGGGACCTGTGCTGTTGTTATTAATTGCACGCTGACGCTGTGCATAGGGGCTGGGTACTGTTGTCCATAAGGGCTGGCTGATGTCTATAGAGGGGCTGGCTGGCTGTTGTCGTGTCCATAGGGGCTGGCTGGCTGTCGTTGTCCTGTCCATAGGGGCTGGTTGGCAGTCGTTGTCCTCTCCATAGGGGCTGGCTGTTGTCCTGTCCATAGTGGCTGGCTGGCTGTAGTGCTGTGTTGTCCATGGGGTGCTCTGTCCTTCAGGGCTGCTCTTCACCCACCCAGTGTGAAAAAACTAAAAAAAAATGAGTGGTAGCCACACTTGTCATCAGTGCAGGGGTGCTGTGCTGCTGTCTGTTAAGGGGCTGCTGCCTCTTTTCAGGGGTTCAACCCAGTGTTAAAAAAAATAAAAATTGTGTGGCATGTTAGCCACACCTGTCATCGGTTGCTGTCTGTCAAGGGGCTGCTGTCCCAAAAAAAAAACATTTTTTTTGTGTGCGTGTTAACCACACCTGGCTGTCACTGGCATCGGAGTAGCTGCGCAGGGGTGCTGTGCTGCTGTCTGTCAGGGGCTGCTGGGCCAAAAATATTTTTTGTGTGTGTGCATGTTAGCCACATCTGGCTGTCACTGTCATCGGTGTAGCTGCGCAGGGGTGCTGTGCTGCTGTCTGTCAAGGGCAGCTGGGACAAAAATATATATATTTTTTTGTGCGTGTTAGCTACACCTGGCTGTCACTGTCATCAGTGTAGCTGCGCAGGGGTGCTGTGCTGCTGTCTGTCAAGGGCTGCTGCCCAAAAAATTTATATATTTTTTTTGTGTGTGCGTGTTAGCCACACATGGCTGTCACTGTCATTGGCGTACCTGTGCAGGGGTGCTGTGCTGCTGTCTGTCAAGGGCTGCTACCCAAAAAATAAACATTTTATTTGTGTGCATGTTAGCCACACCTGGCTGTCACTGTCATCGGCGTAGCTGCGAAGGGGTGTTGTGCAGCTGTCTGTCAAGGGCTGCTACCCAAAAAATAAATAAAGATTTTTTGTGTGTGCATGTTAGCTACACCTGGCTGTCACTGTCATCAGTGTAGCTGCACAGGGGTGCTGTGCTGCTCTCTGTCAAGGGCTGCTGGGCCAAAAATATTTTTTTTATTTTTTTTTGTGTGCGTGTTAGCTACACTTGGCTGTCACTGTCATTGGCATAGCTACGCAAGGGTGCTGTGCTGCTGTTTGGCAAGGTCTGCTGCCCAAAAAATAAATACACAATTTTTTGTGTATGTGTTAGCTACACCTGGCTGTCACTGTCATTGGCGTAGCTGTGCAGCGGTGCTGTGCTGCTGTCTGTCAAGTGCTGCTGCCCAAAAAATAAAGCCAATTTTTTTTTGTGTGCATGTTAGCCACAACTGGCTGTCACTGTTATTGGCGTAGCTGTGCAGGGGTGCTGTGCTGCTGTCTGTCAAGGGCTGCTGCCCAAAAAATAAAGAAACAAAAATTTTTTGTGCGTGTTAGCCACACCTGACTGTCACTGTCATCGGCATAGCTGTGCAGGGGTGCTGTGCTGCTGTCTGTCAAAGGCTGCTGCCCAAAAAATAAAAAAAAAATTTGTGTGCGTGTTAGCTACACTTGGCTGTCACTGTCATCAGCGTAGCTTCACAGAGGTGCTGTGCTGCTGCCTGTCAAGGGCTGCTGGGTCAAAAATAAAAAGAACGCAGGGGCGCTGTGCTGGCACTGCTGCCCAAAAAAAATAATGTTATCCTAACAGCTTATAATGTTATATGCTCTATAAAAATGAAAGCCTATATTTATAAACCTGCATAGAGTGGACATCCTAAATTCTAAAACTGTTCTATTCAAAAATGCAAAGATTATAAGTCTAGTGTGTTATTATGATATTAGACTGTACAATGCCAAAAATTGGGTGGACCACACATGACTGATTGATTAACCACGGCAACTGGATTAGTGTCATAAGGAAGAGGAGGCTGCAAACTGGGTGTCATGTTATGAGTTGGCCATATGGGGTATGTTGCTGTTAAGGGATCAGGCTGGTTATCAGTGGACACATTATCATAGTTGTTGTTATTCTGTGTTGCCATCTCCTGAAGGGTGTTTACCAACAGACAGAGACTACCTATCAGCTCTGGCATATACACTTCCTGAGGAACAGAGCTCTGCTCTCTGGAGGGAAGCCAAATAGGTGGGAGCCCCTGTTCCAACATCTGAAGCTCTTCTCTCTCCACATCATCTATTATAGATGAAAAAAATTGTAATCAGGGACATCTAGCTCCTCTTTCTGTACCCTGCTTACCCTTTTTGGACAGGAAGTCCAGGATGGATGGTTTGGAAGAAGAAGGTCTAGCAACAGATGGGGATGGTCATTATCAAGACCTGGTCCCCTCAGTGAATGTAGTCTGGGAGGTATTGGTTGGCATGCAGGCATTAACAAAGGCCTTGATGTTGTCTGTGCTCACTATTCCGTATTTCAGTTTGCGATTCAGGTAGGAATAAAGTTGGCTACAAAACACAGAATCACTGGATGTCTTGGTGCATTCAGGCCAGATATGATCCATGAATTCCCAGACAGATTCCGAACAGATTAATTATTTGCTTGTGATAACCTTAGGTAATTCCTGGCAAAGGTGGGTGTTATAGCCAGGCACTTTGAAGGCTGTAACTTTGAATTGCTTTATAGAAAACATGTGAATGATAACTTTCCACACTGCAGAACATGATGGAGAAATCCCTTGAAGTTCAGCACCTAGAGCATCTTTTTTCATGTGTTCTAAGGCTTCTCCTGACAGGGAAGAAAGATTCTCCACACTGTAGTCTTCCATTGTGATTTTTAATGGTGATTTTCATGTTGTCCACTGGCTGAGATCCATCTCATCTGAGGGTTGGGTTTTCCTCATGCAAATGAGACAATTCACATCCAGAAGGTGACTCTTATGTTTAGCCATGGTGTCAGTCTCTCTTTTGGCAGAATTTGCACAATCTTGGGGGCACCATGATGAATTAGACAGATCCTCTAAGGTAAACATCTGATCTGGTGTTGTATCTATTTCTATTAAACCTTTGTGTGTGAGCTTAGACATGGTGGAGCTCTTTTTCTGCTTTCTTAATGATCTCCAGACACAACGTAAACCTTAAACTTTAAACTGATATGTTGCATTTAATTCTCTGTTCTGCTTGTTCACAGATCTAAGTAATATGGTTAAGTGGACAGTGGGAACAATGGCAATTTGAAGGCCACTAACTAACTCTGGCCCTCATTCAGAGCCGTACGCTCTGAGCAGAGCGCACGCTCTGAATGAGGGCCGGGCTCCATTTTCATGGAGCGTCCTCCAGGACGCTCGTATAGCTGTGGGTCACCACCCACAGGCTATACGAGCGTGCATTTTGATGGCCGCGATGGTCGTGACCATCGCGACCATCGAAATTGCGAGCCGGAGCCTGCGGTTGAGGTTTTCAACCGCAAGCTCCGGAGTGATTTTGGCTCTATCAGAGCCAAAATCACTCCCACTGACATCACTAGTGATGTCAGTGGGCCGGCTTCTGACGGGAGGCGTTCCCGTGGGAACGCCCCCGTCAGGGAGGCACGTCCCCGGCACGCCCACCAAAGGGGGCGTGCTGTCAATCAACATTGACAGCACGCCCCCTTTGATCGGACACAACGAGCGAAGGAAAGTCCTTCGCTCGTCGTGTCTGGCGCATGCGCACGACGGAGCTCCCTCCGTCGTGCGCATGCTCAGTGCAGACCATCGACCCACTTGCGAGCGGACAGCCGCTCGCGAGTGGGTCTGAATCAGGCCCTCTGTTTTTTTTAATGTCCCTGTACAGGTTGGGAAATTCCTTTACAGAAGGTTTGCAAAGGATTATTTAAGTCAATTGTTTATTTATTTTTGGAAAGCACGCTTCCTGGTCCCCTTCTGGGATGAAAAAAAAATCCACTCCCAGCAAGCAGGCATGGCGCTCATGAAAGAATTCTCAAGAGAGACGCAACGTAAGACTTAAACCATACATCTGAGATGATGCATTTAATGCTTTGTTCTGCTTGTTCGCATATCTGATATGGTTAAGTGAACAGTGGGAACAACGGCAGTTTGAACTAAGGCCACTAAAACTATCTCTGTTTTTCTAATGTCCCTGTACAGGTTGGGAAATGCCTTTACTTTCGTTAATCCAAAGGATTATTTAAATCAATTGTTTTTGGAAGCACTCTTCCTGATCCCCTTCTGGGATGAAAATCCACGTGTGATACATTACATACTGGGCTGGCTGGCTACTGTGAAGAGGCTGGCTGGCTACTTTTGTCTATACATAGGGGCTGGCTGGCTACTGTTGTCCATATAGGGGATGGCTATTGTCCTGTCCATAGGGGCTGGCAGAGGGAGGGAGTGGGAGCTGTTGGCTACTAATAAAAATATTAAACTTAGTAGTATACTACTACTTATATAGTTATATACATTACAATACTGTGAAGAGGGAGGGAGCTGGGAGCTGTTGCTGATGCTGGCTGGCTGGCTACTGTTGTACATATACATAGGGGCTGGCTGGCTACTGTTGTCCATATAGGGGTTGGCTGTTGTCCTGTCCATAGGGGGTTGCTGTAGTGCTGTGTTTGGGGGGTGCTTGTCTTTCACGGGTGCTCTCTTCACCTACCACCACCAGTGTTAGGGGGCTGTCTTGTGTGTCGTGGTGTAGGCTACTGCCCTTCAATAAAAATAAAAAACTTTTACAGGTGCTGTCCTGTGTGTTGTGGTGTAGGACGCTGCCCTTCTAACATTACAGGTGCTGTCCTGTGTACTCCACACAGGACAGCACCTGTAATGTTAGAAGGTGTAAGCCGCTGTCCTTCAGTAAAAATAAAAACTTTTACAGGTGCTGTCCTGTGTGTTGTAGGCCACTGCCCTTCTTACATTACAGGTGCTGTCCTGTGTGTTGTGGTGTAGGCCGCTGCCCTTCAATAAAAACAAAAACTTTTACAGGGGTTATTCACTCCATAAAAATAATGGAGGATAAAATAGGGGAAGATCAAGAATCACTTCCTCCTAGTGCTGAAGCTGCTGCCACTAGTCATGACATAGACGATGAAATGCTATCAACGTCGTCTGCCAAGGCCGATGCCCAATGTCACAGTAGAGGGCATGTAAAATCCAAAAAGCCAAAGTTCAATAAAATGACCTTAAAAAATTAATTTCAATCATCTGAGGAGAAACGTAAACTTGCCAATATGCCATTTACGACACGGAGTGGTAAGGAATGGCTAAGGTCCTTCCCTTTGTTCATGACTAGTGGTTCAGCTTCACATGACGATGTACCTATGACAAAGGAAGGGGTATGCACCTAACTCAAGCCCTTCGAACTTGCCACACGTGAAGTCAGTTCAGACAATGCCAGCTTCAGTCAAGTCATTCCCCTCATCAGGCAGACCCTGTCACTGAAATTATTGGTTTGTTAAAGTGTGCATGTCCTGTTTGTACAACATAAGGGTGGGTGGGAGGGTCCAAGGACAATTCCATCTTGCACCTCTTTTTTTTCTTTGCATTATGTACTGTTTGGGGCCTAGTTTTACAAACTGCCATCATGTCTGCCACTGCAGTGCCACTCCTAGATGGGCCACGTGTTTGTGCTGCCCACTTACGTCGCTTAGCATAGTTATCCAGCTTCCTCGGTCCAAACTTTTGGCCTAAAAACAATATTGTGAGGTGTGAGGTGTTCAGAATAGACTGGAAATGAGTGGAAATTAATGTTATTGAGGTTAATAACAGCGTAGGAACAAAAAATTGTATTTTTTCCAAAAAAATACAGATCCACAACACAAAACATGGAAGGATGGTTTTGGCAAAACCAATCCAGATCCAAAACACAAAGAAAGATCCAGATCCAAAACACAAAACACGAAAAGTGGCCGGTGCACTCTCCTAGTAGCCAGGTACCTCACTGTAGCCACCAACCTCTCCTCAGCCGGAATGGCCATCCTCATGTTGGTGTCCTGCCTCTGGATATAGGGGGTCACCAGATGCTGCAACTCCTGGAATGTGGCATCATCCATGCGCAGGTAGTTGCGATAATCATCCGGGTTGTTCTCCCTAATCTCCATTAGCAGGGGCATATGGGAGCGACTCTCCCTCCTCGTCAGACACTCCTTGGTCGAGCATGACCACATACTCCTCTCCTCAGCTCCTACACCTCTCAGCCTCAGATAGCCATAGACTAGCAGAAGCTTACGGCGATAGGAATCCATCAGAAAGTAAAGAAATAAAACATTTTGTAAAAGGCAAGCCTTAAAGCAAAACACACTAGCAAAGTACAACGTTCAGCAGGGTATAAAACCAAGCCTCACTAGTCACTGAGGAGAGTGTGCACAGATCTGAAATGGATGCTGCATTTTATACCCCCTAGATAAGCCCTCCCCTATTCAGATTCCAGCAGATTTATTGTGAGGTTTTTAGAAATAAACGATGCATTGTTAACAGTTTCAAATCGGAAACAACGCATCATAGCGTATGATTGTATGTCCAATCGTACACCATTTGTACACATTGTAGAGTGAATTTCAAGGGAAGAATTTAAAGGGAAATCGTACAACACATCTTAACCTCAGAAATTCGCACCATGTATGGCCGGCATTAGTGTTGGGTCACAGAAATGCCACTTTTTTATTGTCAATATCCAGCAATCTCGATTGTTTTAGAAAATATTGGAAAACTGCTATTAAGGAGATCCACTGAAGTATTGTTGGTGCTAGATTATATATATTTCCATATATGTTTGTTTTTGTTTGTTGCCATGGGACAAATATGAAAGTTATATTTTCAGCTTTAATTACTTCTTAACAGGTATAGATAAGAATCTTTTTTTTATTATTAAACCAAGAGTACAATCTTGCAACCAGTCATTAAAAAAAGGATATACAATTTGGTAGCAAGAAGCATCTGTACAGGGATCAATTCCTAATGCTAAATGAAAGACATACCTGGATCACATTTGTACCAATTGATGAATACTTTTCACATGTATAAAACAGAACTTCACCACTCTATCTACAGTATGAATGATATGCAGATACGAAAGATGTCAGTAGCTGCATATATGTCTTGGAAACACGACAAGATGCCTTGACAACCACAGAGAACATGAGTAGACTGAAATTAAGGCACATCGCCGGCAAACAGAAAGCAAATGAGCACTAGACATAATCTGTGTTTGAGGGAATCCCAGAGACAGTGACAGTTTTGTAGCACTACATTGATAGATGATTCTGAAATAATCTCTGATCTATGAAATAAAAGGATTTATGTATCAAGCAGTGAAAAGTGTGGAGAAGTGAACCAGTGGAGAAATTGCCCATAGCAACCAATCAGCTCCTACCTATTATTTTATAGACTGTACTTGATAAATCCTACAAAGCTGATTGGCTGCTATGGGTAACTTCTCCACTGGTCCACTTCTCCACACTTTAAACTGCTTGATACATAAACCTAAATATATTATGTTTTAATATTAATAATACCCATAGGTGGTAAGTCCAACAAAAATACTGGAACCGGCAGTAGATTCCACGATGGAACTATAAGTTTAGTTACTGAATTAATATAAACATGTTTTGGATCTCAAGCAAACCCTAATTAAGTCCTAGTTGAATAAGTCTTTAAAATATTAGCAACACTCTTCTGGATTGTAATGATCAATTGGATAGTGCATTTTTGTCTACTTATGGAGGTATGTGTGCCATCTCTGTCTTCATTAAGATTGTTCGACTCAAGTATTATACTGGACATTATACTACTGTTATTACAAAATAGCAGGAACATTTTACAAACCTCAGTGAAACCACGATTACTGAATGTAAGCTCAATATTTTATTGATATGCTCCCTGTAACTAGGTATGAAGAAATGTTTTATATAATTTTTATAGAGGATACCCATATCTCACCAAGTTCAATTTATTGAGTTATTTTTCTCTCCATCATGCCCCAAATGTGTCCAATCAGTTTGGTCTTGTATCACTGTTTCTGAGACTATTCCTCCATCAAAAGATTTTGAATCCAAATAAAATAATTGGTCATCTCAGCTCTAGTTAAATATTTACACTTAACTCATGCATGGACTATCTTGGGTAAGTTACTTACGTTACCTAAATTACTCCTGGATGTAAGTATTGCTTCTGATGGTCATCATAGTCAGTACAACTGTGGATACAACCCTGTCTTCCTTCTTTACAAATATTTAAAGAAAAATTGTTCTACGTATTCAAGATGGATTGGTTAGAAACACCCTAGAATAAGCAAAAAAAGATTGGCACTTTTTTTTTCGATATTTGATTTCTTTATACAGGACCGGCTCGAGGCATGTTTGACCAGTGCGGTCGAACAGGGGCGCCACCCCATAGAGGGCGCACCCCTCCAAACATCCCAATTTCAGCAGAACAGTCCCACTTTTCGGGCACTGTCCCTCTGTTCCACCCATAGGCCGAAGTTTCCCGCGGGTGGTCGGAAGGTTGGGCAGCCCCGCCGCCACAGCTGTGGATTCCAGAGTAGCTGACTGGATGCTGCGCGCATGCGCACGGCATCCATTCAGTACAGGGAGAGGGCTGGGGGAAGCCCAGCTAGTGATGGAGTGCTGGGCTCGCCCCCAGGCTGACGTTACACGGGAGGCGTGCAATGCAGGCACTCCCCCAAATAACGCCATTTAGGGGCATGGTCTATGGTAATCAGACTACACCCCCATTTCCGGTCACCGCTTTGACGCATGCAACGAGAGGGTGACTGCTACCCATGCTGCACAGGGCACGGCTACCCCTGGAGCCAGCCCTGTCTTTATAAATACTTTTTCAACTAATAAATTCATTAGAAATTGTTTTAAATCTACATCACAATCTGTTATCTTTTTGATATGTATATATATATTTTTATATAGATTTAATTCATGGTCCCACATGGTTTTTACTCTTTTCCCCTCCCTCTCATCTCTCCCGGCTCCTTTCTTTTTCTAGTTTAACCTTTGTTTATTCTTTGTTTAATGTTTTCTTACTTGCTACTGACTGTTCTGATCTGTTACCATGCACTGTTACATGGACTTTACCAATATTTTATTACTAATTCCATTTTACCATGTTTAAAATGTTTTTGATAATATACTATACATTTGTGCAGATCCTTCTGCTTTTTAAAGCAAACAGTGTCCTGCTATATTACAATAGTTAAAGTCTGCCAGCTGGATTTATCTGTTGCAACAGTGTTTTAGGAATTAATTGCGTGAATGTGAATCAATTAGCCATGTGTAAGCCCTCTCCTTGTGCTCAATATGCTTGGCTAGCAAATAATGTTCTATGTGCTACTGTAGTTCCAGTACAGAACTTCAAAGCACTTGACTCTGTGTTGATTGAATCTTAAGCATAAATGTAATATTCTCCATATTTAACATGTAGCGGTTTCAAATTAAAGTTTTTCTTATGAAACTTTTGAGTTCTGGTAGTGGAGAAGCACGTAAGTAATTATTAGTGGATTGGATTATCAAGCTGTTTTGTATTGTGTTGAATTGTAATTGTGGTGAATGTACCATTTATGCATAAGACAATAAATCACTGCAGCATCAAGTGCTTTGCAGCCCTGCTGTGCAACAAGAGCATATAACATTGTTGTCATTGTCTACAGGCAAAATTAATATTAATTCATGTACATTTTCTGTATAATAAATTCTTTATGCTTAGTTTGAGTTAGATTATTATGTATGCTTATTGTAACAGTTTCTCAGTGCTCCTTATATTGCTTTACTATTTTTGTGGACCCAGACATGGCTATTGCCGACTTCAGCAAACTCTTTTATGGCTGCACATGCTGACACAACTTCATGCTTAGCAAGTACCTTGGCAACTACAGTATATTAGGTATACAGCTACAGTACTTCAAGTTGGTACAGAATCACAGGGGCATTTCAAGAGAGGAGGGGATCTGTGTGCAGTCTCTGTCCAGAGCCCCCTCCTCTCTCTCCGGTGGCCGGCTGCGTACTGAGTTCAGCGCCACACCGTTTGATGCACTAGAGCGTGCCCAGAGTCTACAGCGCATGTGCAAGTCACGGCGCCCTTTTCCCAGTGATTTTCCTACTGCGCATGCTCAAAACCCTGGTGGCGTAGTGATAAGTTTTAAAAATATAGGTGCAGTGTGTGCATTGTGGGCCTCACCTGGACCCAGGGGCCTGCATGCCCCACACACCCTGCACACATTATAGAAACGCCCCTGCATAATCAAAAGGGTTTCCATACAGTAAAAATAATGAAACCCTCTCCAAAATCAGAACTATATTCTAATATAATGCTAAAAGACAATAATACTGTATTTGCAAGCAGATGACTGTCTTAAGTTTTCTATAATGACAAATTCATTTTTTCATGTCACTATCTTCCACTCTAAAGTGGCTATAATCCAAAAGTTCCAATCTTGTGTACAATTTCCCTTGAGATTCTTCCCTTGAAATTATTTATTTGTGGCAACAAATGGAATGATTGTACAAACGAGCATACGATTAGATGTGTCGTAAAGCGGTTGCAAATCGTTTATGATATATTGTTTGCAGAAAACAACCTCACGGTGCATCTGCTGGAATCTCAATAGGGGAGAGCTTATTTAGGGGTATAAAAGGCAGTATCAATTTTAGATCTGGGCACACTCTTCTCTGTGACTAGTGAGGCTTGGTTTTATACCCTGCTGAACGTTGTACTTTGCTAGTGTGCTCTACTTTATATTGCCTGGCTCTGCAAAGTGGTTTTGAGATGGATTCCAATCACTATAAGCTTCTGCTAGCCTATGACTATCTGAGGCTGAAAACTGATGGAGCTAAGAAGAGGAGGAGGAGGAGGAGGTCCTGCTCGACCAAGGAGTGGTTGAGGAGGAGGGAGACTCGCTCCCATATTCCCCTTCTGATAGAGATTAGGGAGAACAACCCAGATGATTACTGCAACTACCTGCATATGGTTGATACCACATTCCAGGAGTTGCTACATCTGGTGACCCCCTATATCCAGAGGCAGGACACCAATATGAGAAGGGCCATTCCGGTGGAGGAGAGGTTGGTGGCTACCCTAAAGTACCTGGCTACAGGAAGGTCTTTTGAAGACCTGAAGTTTGGGACACTCATTTCCACCAAGGCTTTGGGCCACATCATCCTGGACATCTGTCAAGCCATTGTGAATGTTCTGAAGTTCCACTACTTTAAGGTCATTAAAAACACTACACATTTTTTTTCTGGTGAAAGAAAATGTAATTTTTTATTTATTTTTTTCACACTAAGGGTGAAAAAATCAACCAACATGGCTGTAAATATCAATAAACAGATTTTTTCTTAAAAGCAAAACCAACATGGCTGCTTTTTAATATTTACCAAAACCAACATGGTTTAAAATTTATAAAAACTGGTATATCAACAAGTTTTATCTCTCCCAATAGCTAGCCAGCTGCATGGTATATGGCCAAGAAGCACATGGCCAGATTGAGGCCCCGGCTTTCCCAAATCTGTCCTTGTGCCATGCGTTTCCAATCTGCATCATCCGCACATATACCATGCAGTAGCTATTGGGAGAGATGAAACTTGTTGATACTGAAGGCAAAAACCTTCGTAAACTATATTATCATTTCCGAACTCAACATATTTTTAGTAATGTAAAATAACTGCTGTATCAACAAGTTTTATCTCTCCCAATAGCTAGCCAGCTGCATGGTATACGGTGTGTCAGATGATGGATTGAATAGGCCAAGAAGCACATAGTGTGGTAACCCTTCAGGTGGGGTATATGGTGAAATCACAATTTTTAACGTATGTTACCTGTTAATGGTGTATTCTTCTGCACTGTTGTGTTTCCTCTTGTTTCTTTCAGTTCCAACTGAGAGCTAAGGAGTATGACCAACACTTCATTTTTAAAGCAGAATTTTCTTTACTTTTCAAGAACAATTTAGTTCTCCAATGGAACAATACATTAAGTTTAACATAGATGGCTTTTCACAATACAACAGTATTTGAAGGCAAACTTTTCACACTTATATAACACACAGTTACAAATAGAAACAAAATATTTATTAAACTGGAACTTCTTCAGTGCATTTACTGTAGGGGCAAATTGAGTTAGTAGTTCACATTAGATACACAAGTTAAAACATAAATACTTTCCTAAATCATAAGTATCCTTCTGCATTAACTTAAACTTTACCTAAGCTAAGTACTAGTAACACACTATAATGTTATTATGAAATTTGATGCGTTCTGGCCAGACACTTTTAAGTTGGTGCACATAGGTAGATAATTGAATTCCTTAAAGAAGGCTGTAAACTGATGCTGAATCCTAGCTGTAGCAAGACTGTTGTTGCTATGTTGGGCCCTTGTATGGTGCAAACCCGGGTTTGTTAGCAACTTATTTCCCGGCTGTTTAAGATAATTTAAGTGATGGGCACTGAATCCCTTCAGAATTCCTTAACCATACAGTCACTGCAGGGGAAACCTCAGTTCTGTGTCTGTAGCAGTTTACTAAGTCCATTAATATCTTAGGATCCGAAAAGTTTAAACAGTATTTGGGAAGTGCTAATACTTTTAAGCTGCAGTCTCAAGACTAATTAGGGTTGTTTTCCTTCTTGGTGCAGCTAAAACTCTAATAGTTCGGGGTATTAAATGTTCATTGCTCTGATTAGTCCCCATTTCGGGCAGTCAACTTATATGGGCTAAGTTCTCCTCAGTTACCTGGAAGAGCTGCAAATCTGAGCACTTATATTCTATGACAAAATCTAACAGCTTGACAGGGCAATTACCTCACTATGTTTAACTGTAAGAATAATAGTCACTGCACCTCAAAAAGGAGATGTTGATGTTAATATAAGATTGGGATTGTCAGCTCCCCTATATTAGTCCTGGTGAGGTTATGGTTTAGTACAGGTGTCTGGGTGCTGCAGCTGTCTCACCAAGAGAAGGGAAAGTCACTACTACGTGTCTCCTGCAGAATGTGCCTGTGACAGTAGCTGAATGGTTGCTGCTGTGACAAGTACACTGACAGACCTGTTCCTCGTTGGCAGATCTCTGTGTTCAGCACCACCAAAAGCCAGACAGCCCTCTCTTCTCAGCACTGAGCCACAGCTGTCACTCATGGAGCAAAAGGAGCAGCTCTGGAGCTCTCTTCCTCCTTAAGACAGCCCTCCAGCAGCAGATCTAATGGAGAATGCCTGACCTCCTTCACCAGTGACAGGCAGCAATCACCCACCGCTGCAGCTCCTGCCTCACAGCCAGTTACCTCAGAAGTTCCACCCCAACAGTCAGTGCAGGGCTCCTATTTACAGTATACATTGTAGTCACATGACAGTTTCCAACTAACCACATGTGCTGCTGTATCTGACAGTTGCCCTCTACCTCACAGTGCAGGCAGGACTCCCCCGCTCAGCCAGAGATGTGAGATCCCCTGCAGCCAGTCCCAGGCAGGGTCACACCACTTCCCCTCTGAGAGGGGGTTTATATTAATATATATACAGCACCACTTAAAAGGATAATATCCCGAGGTAAGGGTTACAACCATAAAATACATATGCCATTGATAGTAATTGAGCAACGTATCCATACATTGGAATATTGTTTAAAAAATAAAATTTTTTATAGATACATGTGAGAACTCTCAAGATGGGGTACACCCAGGTTCTGGGGTACCACAATGGCACAAGTCCAGATTGAAGCCCCGGCATTCCCCAATCTGTCCTTGTGCCATGTGTTTAGTGACCCTGTCCAGTCTGCATCATCCGCACCATATACCATGCAGTAGCTACTGGAAGAGATACAACTTGTTGATACTGAAGGCAAAAACATTATTAAACTATATTATCCTTTCAGGACTCAACATATGTAAAATAACTGCTGTATCAACAAGTTTTATCTCTCCCAATAGCTAGCCAGCTGCATGGTATAGGGTGTGTCAGATCACAGATTGAATAGGCCAAGAAGCACATGGCGTAAATCCAGATTGAGGCCCCAGCATTCCCCAATCTGTCCTTGTGCCATGTATTTAGTGACCCTGTCCAATCCACATCAGCCGCACCGTATGCCATGCAGTAATAATTGGAAGAGTAAAACCTGTTGATATTTTAAATTTACTATAGTTTTAAAAATTTACAAATTGGGGTGACTCCTCATCCTCCACCAACATAGCTCTTTAAAGAACCTCAGAGGAGGATGTGGAGGGTTTCGGGAGTCGGGTAAGTGGGATGGGATGGGGTTGGCCCCAGTTGTGTGGCCTGGTAGGGGTGTGGTTGGTAGGTATAGGATTAGGATGACCCATAGGGTGGCTGGACTGTTGTAGGGGGCAGAGGCTCATCTGTCAGCCTCGTTGTGCTGCCCAGCTGTCTAAATTTCCCCCAGACAACAATATCGTAACTCAGCCTTTTTGCATAGAGCTACTGTTGTTCCTCCATAGTCCTTAAACTGCTGGAAATATGTGTGCCCAGGTTCTCGAAACATATCGGGGGGTTTGGTGAGGGCATGCTCGACTTGTTGTAGCAGGACATCTGGCTGTGGATGGATTTTGCGCTGGTATCTTCTGTGCTTTGCAGCAGGCTGACTCACTTCAGCCTTGCTCTCGCTTGGCTGTGATATTTGCGGGCTAGAACTCCGGTGCAAGTCAGGCGTAGCAGACTGTAGGAGGAAAGAGAGAAAAGATTGATGTTTATATACTGTAAAGTCTAATTTTGTTGTTTCTTTTTTTATTCCAGTTCCCAACAATGGTGGAGGAGTGGCAGACCATTGCTGAGGAATTTGAATGCTGGTGGAATTTCCCCAACTGCGGAGGAGCTATTGATGTCAAACATATCCGCATTACCCTGCCTGCCCACAGCGGCTCCCTTTATTATAATTCTAAGGATTTTTTTAGTATAGTGCTGATGGCGGTGGTAAATGCAAATTATGAATTTATTTTTGTTGGGAAAAAATGGCCGTGCTTCAGATGGTGGCTCATTCAAGCAAACTTTATTTTATGACAGGCTTAACACCAACCGTCTGAATTTGCCATCAACAGCTGTTACCAAGCACGGCCTGTACTATGTTTTTGTGGCAGACAAGCATTTGCTCTACATGAGCTCTTACTAAAGCAGTATGGACAAAGGGGATTGACAAAAGAAAAGCACATTTTCAACTACCGCCTGTCCAGGGCATGGCGAATAGTTGAAAATGCGTTTGGGATTCTCAGTAGCTGTTTCAGGATATTCCATGCGACTATAAACCTTTGTGTGGAATTGATTCTGTTGTTCTAGCCTGCTGTGTCCTACACAATTTCTTACAAAAAACCAGCTCAAAACAACAGTGGACATTAGACACAGGGATGGCTGATGACAACCAGGAACAAACACACGAGATTGAGCAAATGCTCTCTGTGGCCACACCCGCAGTAATGGGGACAACAGGGAGTGTGCGGGCTAAAGAGGTCAGGGAGCAATGCCTGGCCTACTTTAATGTAGTGGGGGCAGTACCATGGCTGGAGGACAGTATCCGCTACACACATGTGAACAATAGTGGACTCCTGAACAATTAAAAACAATTGGCATGGTGTGTATTTGTACTTACCACATCCAAAGAGGATGGTTGATCATTCTCAGGGTTGTCCACACCCTATTCCTTGGGGACACTGTCTACCATGATCATTAGTGATGCTCGCTGCGGCTCCTGTTCATGGAGGAAATTCAGTAGGTGATAGTACTACAAGGTGCTTGTATACACGTCATCTGCCCCCGCTCCAGATGCCCGTGAATCCTGCTCTTTCTTATGATCCCTCACATAGACTGTTCATAGATTTTGGATTTTTGCCTTTACCCATGTTGGACAGGCGTCATCAGGCAAACTAAATGTTACCAGCTCATCTATTGCAGCAACTATCTTGGTCTTTTTGCTGTAATCCTTACTTTTGAAACAGAAAATTGACAGGCCTGAACAGTGCCCCTTGTCCTGCGGTGCCCTGTACCATGGCACAGGCCGCACTACCCTAGTTATGGCCCTGATGCCAGGGGTATTGATATTGCTGTGTCATGGGGTATTAACATTGCTGTGCCAGGGGTTGTAACTTTGCTGTGCCAGGGATATAAACTAGACTTTTTGATGCCCTGTGCTAGAAAGAGCATTGGCACCCCCACCCTATTTTTCAAATAGAGACATAAAGCACCCAAAAAAGGGTCATAGCCTCATGGGGAAGGGCCAGGGAAGAGATAGGAGAGGCCAGGAGATGCTGGGGATGAAATAAGAGGAAGCTACAAGTGAGAATGATAATAAACAGAAAATTGACAGGCCCAAACAGCGCCCCTTGTCCTGCGGTGCCCTGTACCATGGCACAGGTCTCACTACCCTAGTTATGGCCTTGGTGCCAGGGGTATTAACATTGCTGTGCCAGGGGTATAAAAATAACTGTGCCATGGGTATTAACATTGCTGTGCCACGGGTTGGCAGGGTGTACAATGAGGTTGTACTGTATAGCATATAGTACATGCAATGTATATACTCACTTCAAAACAGTCAACAGCTCACCCCTGATGATCACCATGATGTAGCTTCCTCCGTATGAGTGGCAAAACTAGGGCAGGGCCGACGGGGCTCGTGTCCTGGTTGCCGTGGGATCGGTGGTGTGGGGAGGCCGCCAGCCATGGTACCGGCCCGTCCTAGTTAGCCAGTGTAGTGCCGACCGCAGTGAGTGCAGTCAGCGCTAGACATTAACTCAGGACCAGCGCTAGGCTTCCCTGCGCCCAGCGCCGGTCCTGGGCTGCACAGATGATCCCTTTTTCTCCCCCTGATACTTACCCAATAGCGCCAGGAAGAGGGTGGGAGGCAGGCTCAGGCTGGTGTATTTACACACATATCGCCGCCAGTGCGGCGGCGATGTATGTGAATCAGCAGCCAATGAGAGTCAGACAGACTCTCATTGGCTGCTACTGCTGTGCCCACTGCACAGTTTTATTTAGATATCACAGTATTAATTTTAGGTAATCATTTACACAATAGATATTTACAATAAGGGAATTGTCACTTATTTTGGGAAGATATATAAAGTAAAAATAAATAAGAACACTATACAAGGACAAAGTACCATAAGATCACTAAGTTATCTGATCACATTATACTACCTTTGATAAATAATTTTCGGGCACGAGTGTATATTTAATTTGTCATCAATAGTTTTTATTAAATATTTTTTCCAAGAACAAAATAGATAATGAACATAAAAATTACAGAAAAAAGGAAAACACGAAGAAGGGAGGGAAGGAAGGAATCAGACAACACTGTCCATACATTGATATCACATATTAAAACATTAGGAAAATATATAGCGAGTACACTTACACATATAGAATATCAAATACCTTTAATAACTTTAATAGTATCAGCAATTACCCCGTATGTGAAAAAACGCCTAAAATCAGGAAGAATCAAGCAAAGTGGCAACCTCTACATCTGTGACAAATTCATGCCACTTGGTTCAGGTGGTTCACCTAACCAATGGGGATGAGGTCACAAAGGAATAGGGAACACCTAACGTTTCCATTTGGAAAGCATACTGAACTTTAAATACAATTTTATGTATAGATGGGAGAGACAGAGACTTCCAATTTTGTGCTATGGCCGCTCTGGAGGCTATCACAATATAGCCTAAAACATAGCTATCCGACTTAGACAACTCTGAGGGATATATGTGAAAAAGAGCAATAGAAGGTGACTCTTGAAAACGAATGCTGAGAACTTTATAGGCCAACTCAAATATCTCATGCCAAAGATTGTGAATGTTAGGGCAACCCCAAAATATATAATAGATATCACCTGGCTCTGATCATCTCCGCCAACAAAATTTCGACTGCGAAGGCCATATCTTATGTAGCTTGGTCGGAGTAAAATATAGCCTAAGTAACAGTTTAAATTGCATTTCCACATGGTTGGAGCATTTAAAGAAGCGATGAGCCGCTAAATAAATCTCTTCCCACTGCTGTAGGGAAAATGTTATCTGCAAATCCTCTTCCCACATTATGTTGTGCAGCAGATTTAGTTATCGACCCATCCTTCAGATATAGGGAATACCAGAACTTAATAGCTCCTCGAGTTACCCGTTGACATTTGATTCTGATAAATTGACTAATTGGGATGCTCTTAAGCCAATTATGATGGTGTCCACTACTTGACAGAATATAACTATTCACGTTCACCTGTTTGGTGTATGTTTTTGTGTGAAAGTTGGTGATTTTCTATGTATATAGTGATGTCTAAAAAATTGACACTACTATGGCTGTAATCAGTGGTAAATTTTAAATTATAGTTGTTATTGTTGATGCGTTCCAGAAACCCTGTTAGTGATTCTTCATCACCTTCCCAGATGAAGAACACATCATCTATATTCCGCCGCCATAGGACCAGACCTGCGCCGAAGTCATGCCCAGACCAGATGTAGCTGTCTTCCCAATAACTCATATAGAGGTTGGCATAACTCTGCGCAAATCAGGTTCCCATGGCAGTACCGGTCTCTCTCTCAATAATACTTTCCTCCAAAACGAAAAATAGTTATGGTGTAGAATATAGTCAATAGTCAATAAAGAATTGCGTCTGTTCTGCTTGTAAGGTGCAATCTTGTGTGAGATAATGTTTTGTGGCTTCTAGTCCCTTTGACTGTGTACAGGGACGTAACGTCACTCATACACAGCCATAGATCATCTCTCCATTCTACCTCTTGCAGGGTTTTTAGTATGTCTGTAGTGTCTTTTAAGAATGATCTATGTTTTTTTGCATACGGTTGTAAGTAAGTATCAATATATCTGGAAAGGTTAGCGGATATGGAATTAATTCCGGGTATTATTGGTCGACCTGGTGGATTTTCTATGTTTTTGTGAACTTTAGGCAAGTAATAGAAAACTGGTATTACTGGGTTTGTTATGTTAACATATTCATGTTCTTTTTTGGTCAGTGTCCCTATGTCATGGCCTGCCTTAAGTAAATCCTTCAGGGTTTTCCGAAATTGTATCATGGGATCCTTATCTAGTAGTTCATAGGTGGAACTATCGCTAAGGATTCTGTTTGATTCTTGATTGCAATCTGAGGTATTCAAAGTGACTATACTCCCGCCTTTATCGGTGGGTTTAATGACAATGTTTGTATTTGCACTCAATTCTTGTAGTGCCTGTCTTTTTGCTTTTGTGATGTTCACTGTTCTCCCCTTACAGTTGTTTTGTATATACGATCAATGTCTTTTGTGACCAAAGATTGAAAGCTGTTAATGATACGGCCCTTCAGATGTTGGGGATAGAACTTGGATTTGGGCCTGAGGTCTGTGTGTTTGTATATATCTTGTTGTTGATTCTGTGTGTATGTGTTGTTAATGTGGTACTTGGCTAATGTGAGTTTTCTTGTGAACTTGTGCAGATCAAGGTATGTCTGAAATTTATTAAGTTTGGTTGTGGGGGCGAATTTTAATCCTTTATTCAGGAGTTATTTTTGGTTTGGAGGGAAGTATTATTGCCAGAGAACTGGTACCGCCATGGAAACCAGATTTGCACCAAGTTATGCCAACCTCTATATGAGTTATTGGGAAGATAACTACATCTGGTCCGGGCATGACTTTGGTGCGGGACTGGTCCTATGGCGACGGAATATAGACTGTGGGCCTGATTCAGAGCTGAACGCTCTGACCAGAGCGCTCGCTCTGAATCAGGGCCCTCCTCCCTCAACTTGGAGCAGCCTCATGGACACTCGCATAGCTGTGGGTTACCACCCACAGCTATAGCGAGCGTCCATGATGATGGTCGCGATGGTCAAGACCATCGGGACCATCGGGCTTGCGACGAAGACCCTGCGGTAGGGTCTCGCTGCCGCAAGCCCTGGAGTGATTTTGGCTCTATCAGAGCCAAAATCACTCCCACTGACATCACTACTGATGTCAGTGGGGCTGGCTTCAGACGGTAGGCATTCCCATGGGAATGCCTCCATCTGGCAGCCACACCCCCGGCATGCCCACCAAAGGGGGCATGCTGTCAATCAACATCGACAGCACACCCCCTTTGGTGCGAGACCCGGAGCGATGGAGAGCCCGTCGCTATCCGGGTCTCGCGCATGCGCACGATGGAGCTCCCTCCATCGTGCGCATGCGCAGTGGGGAAACATCAACCCGCTTGCGAGCATCCTGTGCTCACAAGCGGGTCTGAATGACCCCCTGTGTTCTTCATCTGGGAAGGTGATGAAGAATTACTAACAGGGTTTCTGGAACACATCAACAATAACAACTATAATTTAAAATTTACCACTGATTACAGCCATAGTAGTGTCAATTTTTTAGACATCACTATATACATAGAAAATCACCAACTTCACACAAAAACATACACCAAACCAGTGGACGTGAATAGTTATATTCTATCAAGTATATCATCATAATTGGCTTAAGAGCATCCCGATTAGTCAATTTATCAGAATCAAACACAACTGCACCCAATTACATGATTTCAAAACACAAAGTCAGAACTTGAAGGAACAATTCCTAGCTAAACAGTATGACATTCGAGTAGTGGAGGAAGCATACCAGAGAATAGAGAATACAGAGAGACAATCATTACTTACATATAAAAATAAGAACACCGATGACAATAACTCCTTCAAGACTGCATTCATCACTAGGTTCAGCAAGGACTCTCAACAACTTCAGAAGATCTTAAATAGACATTGGCATATTCTTAAAGAAGATGATATTCTATCAGACCTCCTACCAGTCAGACCACAAATAATATACAGAAAAGCTCCTGACCTAAAACAAAAATTGGTCAAGAATCACATTAAGACCAACCCTGTAAGACAAATGACTCTAGAAAACACAGGTATCAGGAAAGGATTATATTCCTGTGGAATATGCAAAAACTGCAGAGAGGGACATATTAGTACAAAAATAATTGAACAATTTACATCTAATACCACAAAAATGACATACAAAATACAACACATCAGTTGTAATAGTACAGGGGTCATATATATGATAGAATGCCCCTGTGTCCTCAAATATGTTGGTCGGACCAAACGTAATCTGAAAACCTGTATATCTGAGCATCGCTGCAATATAAGGAAGGGATTAGAAACACACTCCCTATCCATACATTTTAAAGAAACACACAGACAGGACCCTAAAGAGATTAGGTATATGTGAATTGTTGGCATGGAGAATAACTGGAGAGGAGGAGATTTTGAGGGTACATTGAATAGAGAGGAACTGAAATGGATCTATACATTAAAAACCTTTATACTGCAGGGCCTCAATGCAGACAATGAAGTTAAGTCTGTTATAATGCAATAAATATATCCATGTTACGATACCACTACCCATTTTTTCCTGCAATGTATGCACTATCAATTTTTTGATGTAAACTAAAGATGGCAATACATGCACTTATGTATCTAACTAGAATCCAGGTATCACCTTTTGGTATTGATACCAGCACACTAAGCATTTAACATCTATGCTGAGATAATTTAATTAGTCCACAACCAAGATGGCCACCGTAGTAGAATGACCACATGAGACCTCAACTAAGATGGCAGCCACAACAGATTATAAACAACAACACACAAGATCGCACACATTAACCCCTGAGGAAGGCTGTATAGCCGATACACATTGGGAGGATACACATTTATTCACCCAGAGACCCACACACATTGCCGAGTCCCACTCCTTCAGTCTCCTTGCAGCGCCAAGTCGAGCCACTGTAACAGATCTGCTGAGCCAGGGGAATTGCACAATCTCGCGAGAGTGCACCACCCGGAAGTCTTGCAGGCCAGCGGTGAGGACTTTGCTTCCCAGTCAGCGTGGGTATCTATACATGCGCTGACACACATAGAGGAACGAGGGATCAGAAGATAGAAGACTGGAGAAGAGGACGCTGCTCACCCAGAGGTGAGCAGTAAATGACGCTGAGGGTAAGTTTGTGCACCTGGGGGATACGGGATGCTGCCCCGCCAGACACATACTTGTAACACCCCGCGTACACCACCAGACACCTACCAGCAATTACCAGAAGGGACTGCTGGTGACTGTAAATAGACCACTACTTATTACCTACATAATATTGCCGGATACCTAACTGTTTATCCAGGACAAAGACATTTAGACAATCACCCAATTCTGGTACCAACGGTCCTGGTCCATCTCAAGGTATCCATAAATACCTATACCCATGCATCCTACTCCAATTAATAATATACAATGGTACTGTGATCCTACTTTTTATAATAAAAGCATCAAGGATTTTGTTTAGAATACTCTGTGTAGTACATTTTATTAAATTTTACTACATTAAGTGTAGCGCTGACCTCAATCAACCTATTGTATTTCCTGTTCAAAATTGGGTTGGGTATTCCCAATAAGGTCCGCAGCAAGCAATAATTACATATGGCCCCCTATAAGTCTTAGCGCTGGTCCTCCACTCCCCCCTTTTTTGTTTTTATACCACAAGAGCACCATAGTGAGATACACATAGATCTGGGATTAAACTAGATCGAGCTAATAAAGAGAGATTACAAGTGGGTAAGATCGTGCAACGTGAAGTATTGATAGTAGAGTCCCAAGCCGTAAGGGAATCTAATATTGCTCTAGGGGCCTCTAATGATATTGGGCGAAGTTGTCTAGGGGTCCAGATCAATTCTGTAAGAGGGAAGTGAGGATATAGAGTTCTTTCCAAATCAACCCACGGTTTTGAATTAAGAGGTAGTGTCCAGTCACTGATCTGAGCCACTAAACATGCATGTTGGTATGCCAAAAGGTCAGGTACATTGAGACCACCAAGGTGTCTATGATGCGTTAATCGTTGATAGGCAATTTGTGGGGTTTTACCCTTCCAAATGTATTTCAAAATTAATTTATGGATTTGTCTAATATACCGCTGAGGGACTAAATAAGGTATTGTGCGGAACAAATACATTAATTTGGGTAGTATCATCATCTTAAATGCTGCCAGTCTACCCAACCAGGAAACCTCAAAGCCCACCTAACTTTTTAAGAGGTCAGCCACATGAGGAGAAAAGTTGATCTCTGGAAAAGTGGAAACATTGTTTGGAATATGCATGCTCAAATATAAAAGAGAATCCTCCACTGATAAGTATAAATACTTTGGAGGCAGAACAATGTATTCTGGGGGATATTGAAGGGTAGCACCTCTGTCTTGGTGGTATTTAATTTATAAAATGAAGCATTACTATAATTATCTATAACTGCATGCAGGGCTGGCAGCGATGTCTCCGGTTTAGTCACAAATAGTAAAATGTCATCAGCAAATAGACATGTCATCAGCAAATAGACATAATTTGTGTGAAGAGGAGGTGACAGTGATACCTGGGAAAAGTGATAATTTCCAAATTGTAGCTGCAAAGGGTTCGATAGCTAAAACATACATCAAAGGCGAGAGGGGGCATCCCTGTCTCATGCCATTTGAGATACCAAATGAAGAAGATAAAAAACCATTGTTCAATACTTTAGCAGTTGGGTTACTATAAAGGGCATCAATGGAAGAGAGAATCTGTCCCTGAAAACCAAAGCATGTCAGAGTGGCAGAAACAAATTTCCAATGGAGGGGGTCAAACGCCTTTTCAGCATCTATAGAGAGCAAAAGAGCTTGCTGTTTCTTTTTAACCAGAAGTTCAGCTAAATTGAAAACTCTACAGGTGTTGTCCGAGGCTTGACGTTCCCAGACAAAACCCACTTGATCAGAGTGGATAAGTTGGGGAACTAAAGGAGAGAGCCAGTTAGCTGTCAATTTTGAAAAAATCTTCACATCAGAATTAAGGAGAGCAATAGGTCTATAACTCTGACATAAAGAAGCATCTTTTCCATGTTTAGGAATAGTAATTAACTGGGCCTCTAAGATTTCAGCAGGGAGGAAACCATACTTAGTAGCTGAATTATAAAGCATAGTAAGAGCAGGGGCAATTTCAGTTGAAAAGTGTTTATAGAAGAAATTGGTAAAGCCATCTGGCTCAGGAGCTTTCACCCGAAGGATGTGTTTTAATAACAGCTAAAATCTCCTACTCAGTCCACAAAGCATTGAGGGATTCCAACTCATCAGCTTTCAATTTGTCCAAAAACATAGTGATAAGATCCTCTGTGGGTTGAGGGGTGATGGGATCTTTATCTAAGTTATACAGTTTCTCATAGTAGTTAGCAAATGTGTTTGCTATGGACGATGGGTTAAGTAACCTCTGTCCATCTGGGGTGATAATGGTTTTAATTCTATTTCTTGTTTGGCGCAATCGCAGCTTTCGAGCTAGGAATTTACCAGACTTATTGCCCAAAGTATAGAAATTCTGTTGAATAATAGACAAAGTACTTTTCATACGAGTCAAAACTAATTTTTGAAGCTGATTTTGGATGGCCACCATTTCTCTCCTAAGGAGATGGGATGGTCTAGTATGATTCAGGGAATCTATTTGTGCAAGATGTTGCTCTAGGTCTGATTGTTGTTGTAGATATTGCTGCCTTAGCCTAGAGCCAGACTGAATGGCTATACCCCTCACCACTGCCTTAAGAGCACACCAATATATAGAGATAGACATGTCTTCTGGGGAATTGGTAGCCTTATAAGAGGAAAAAGCATCATAAATAGATGTCGTTGCTTCAGGAGATGTCAACAAATACTCGGGAAATCCCCATGGTCTAGGGGGAATCTAGAGTTACTATAGTCCCAAAACCAGGTTACAGCTGCATGGTCAGACCATACTATCGGGACAATTTTAGCCTGGCAAACGGTTTGCAATGTTAATTTATCTAATAAAATCAAATTGATTCGGGTGTAGGAATTGTGAACATGGGAGAAGTAGGTATAATCTTTATCTGTCAGAGACTGAACTCACCAGACATCGTACAAATCGTGCTCTGCCATTAAGTTATGGAAACTATTGGAGGTAACGGATTCCTGACTCAAATTTCCTACATTAGATGATTTGTCAAGTTTAATATCAGGGACCAAGTTAAAGTCACCCTTGATCACCAAATGACCTTTTTGGACTTTATGGATAGCCTCTAACACCTTTTTTAAAAAGGGAACATGTCTTGAGTTTGGAGCATAGAGGGAAACCAAGGTAACTTCCCTATCATCTAATTTCCCCACTAAGATTAGAAATCTGCTGTCCCTATCTGCCGTTTTGCAGGAGAGTTCAAAATTTATTGACCTATGAAATAATATAGCCACCCCATTGCATTTAAAGGGAACATTGGCATAATATACTTCAGGATACCTAGAATCACAGATCACCGGAGGTGCTAATGAAGAAAATGCATTTCCTGCAATGCTATCACTTTTGCTTTTTCCCAGTGAAAAGTGGCTAGTGCTAATCTCCTTTTATTAGGGGAATTAAGCCCATGTGTATTTAAAGAAAAACATTTAGCCATTTGGTGGCATATAGATCCAAAGCTCTATCAAACATATATAAAACAGTGCATCTGGATTCCTAAAAATAAACAGGAATAAAAGGGGCAGAAGAAAAAAAAACAGACTACAGTATTTTACGAAAAAAAAAGAGATAAACTAAATTAGCCCAAGAACCGGGGCTAGAATGTTTGCCGCAATGGAAAAATTACGGCAAAACAAAAATCATTGGGGAGGTGGCTCCGCATGAAAATCACCCACCCATGCAGTCAGCTAATAATATCTGAACAAAACTAGACAGTTATAAAAAATATGTTAAAACATAGTTAACGTTTTGAATCCAGCTTAAGATAATGATAATATAAATAATCACTACTTACTATATAGGAATTATAGGAGTTATAATAATACTCATCACCACCTAAGAATTATCATCTAAACATTAAATCACTGATTTAGGTAGAACATAATAGTAAAAAAATTAAAAAAGAGTGAAAATTCCTATATAAAAGAACATTAATACAGATACGTATCATCTAGAACAAGTAATATAGAATAGAGATACCATTCAGAATTGCAAGGCACCCACAAAAACTCTTGAAATCTGTAGAGATCTGCTTTATCAATAGCATTTAAGAAAGAGAGATATATCTACATATAGTATGATCCCTTGGAAACATAATCAATCAGGAGAAGGGCGATCAGAATATCTAGAAGTAGCTGTGGAAACGATGATGTCCCATTCTGCTAGTAATTTAATGCCAGCTTCAACTGAAGAGATAACATATGAAGATGATTCATATTGTGCCAGGAGCTTGACCAGGATTCCCCAGCGGTAGGTAATATCGTATTCACAAAGCGCTGAAGTGATGGAATGAAACGAACGTCTCTTAGCCAAAGAATGTGCCGAGAAGTCCGGAAAGATCTAAAGACCTCCCAGTGTATCGGATCCTTCAGTGTGCCTGGTATCTCTCAGAATAAGTTCCTTGACATGAAAAAAATGTCTTTGCAACAGGGTATTTCTAGGGAAGCTGTTAGACCCCACTCTCTGCTTAGGCAGATGATGAACTCTGTCAATGAGTAGGTTGAGGGGAGGAGTATTTGAAATAGTTTAGTCACATATTCTTGTAATTCTGCAGTAGCAACCAAATCAGGGATGCCCTGAATTTTACTGTTGTTCCTTCTCGACCTGTCCTCCGTATCTGCCATCTTATCACGAGCAGTTAGAAGGTTATTGTGTGAGGAAACCAATTCACCCATCTTTCCCTCCAAGTGATCTGTATGACAACGTAATCCCACGAGCTCCGGTTTAATCGACTGAACTGAGGATTCCACCCCAGAGAGGATATCAGTGCGAAAATCTGCAAACATTTGGAACATAGAATGTGTAGTGAGAGGAGCTGCTGGATCCAGATCTAGTCCCAAATCTGCCGGGGTCATGGAGCCATGGGAGTGTAGCGCAACAGAGGATGGTGCATTTTCCAGTGACGCCGATGTTGATGTTTTCTGTTTAGTGGAGGATGGAGTAGGGAACTGGACATGTGATGGTAAACGCTGAGCTTTCCCTCCGTGTTTAGACGGCATTGTTGATCAGAGTGAAATACAGATAAACATGTAAATGACCCTCAGAAGACAGGTGATGTTTAGTAGTGATGTGATAGGAAAGTTCGTGCACTTTAATACTGCATGGGTGAGGGTGTCTCCATCCCTAATAGGGAAACACGTTGTGAGAGGTCATTATAACTCAAGCGACCAGCAGCTGACAAGATGAGCACAATGGACCCATGTTATAATGGTAAAAATCTTCTCCAGGGAGCCATAGAGGGCTACATGATAGTGTATGCAGGCAACAGTGAATGCAAACAGATAAAAGAGGGCAGCCAACAGGGCAGAGTGTCCTCAGAGGCTGCAAACACAAACTCCAGGACAGCCAAAACCAAGCAGGACCTGCACCAGACAGAGAGGTGTCTGCAATGAAGGTGGGACAGCAACACACAGCCGCTGGCTGAAGTGCAGCAGAGCCTCAGGGCTGGGTGGTGAGAGCCAAAATGGCGGCTCTCAGCAAATCGCGGGTCTATAGACATCTGTTACCTCGGTCTGTAGAAGGCAGCAGGGAGGTCTGCGGGAGCCAGCAGTAGGAGGAGAGAGCCAGCGGGCCCCTCTAGAGGCAGTGGTGATGTCCGGGAACTGCCGCTCCGAAGGTGAGACAGCCGCGCCATGGGTGTCCCAAACTCGAGGCCGCGGCTTCAGTGCACCGAGTAGGCCGCAACCGCTACAGTGGCACAGGGTCACTCCAGAGGTACGGTATTGTCTCAGGCAGGTAGCAGGTGTTTAGGGTCCACCCTGCATGCGATGTGGCCGGCGATGCGGTAATTTATATGTCCCAGAGGGAGTATTAAAGCAGGAGCTGTATTCCAGCATGTCTGCCTCGGCTGCAAGCTAGGCCACGCCCCTGTGTATATTTAATTTGAACACATTCATTTATACATTTTTGACACGTTTAAATAGATTTACACATTTATTAGGAATAATACAGTTTCACAGTATAAATTAATAAAGAAACAGACACATAGTATTTCATTAAATTATCCTAATTGATTAAATAACCAAAATTAATATATTTAAGGATACACTTTATATGTTTGATGATGACTACCTATATATAATATTACACACAATAAAATTTCATTAGGAGGATGATACAATATATTCCTGGGAATATGTAAGGAATTATGATACTAAGGGATTTAATTATATAATAATAAATAGTAATTCTAGAAATAGCATGGTATTTATTATTTACATTCACTTACTACACATTTAAATAATGAGATTTGTCTCCTATATACCAATGACAATGAGAGTGGTTCGCATCACCTCGGATACTAGTGAACTTTCTGGTGCACTTGAAGAGATGGGACGATCCTTCATAGAGAGAGGATATAACAAAAGAGAGGTGCAGGATGCTATCCAGAGATGTCTAACCCTTGATAGGGTACAATTGCTACAGGCCAAATCCACTACATCTAGTATGTAGAGGATGGTATTTTCCAGTACCTATTCAATTATGTCTGGGACTTTGCGTAAAAGTATTTTGAAACATTGGCACATTCTAGCCACTGATCCAGTGCTGGGGCACAAATGCAGGAGCACTCCTCTGTTCTGCTATAAACGCAGTCACAATCTTAAAGAAATGATTAGCCATTCAGACATAAGTCCTAAGGTCTCACAGAACAGGTGCTGGTTAAATTCACAAGTAGGAGCCTTTCGGTGTCCAGGATGTGTTAACTGTCGACATATGTTATTGGGCGACAGTTTTATACACCCTACTATTGGTACGATCTACCGGCTGCGTCATCGCATGAATTGCGAGACCAAATACGTAATATATGTGATCAAGTGCCCCTGTAAACTGTTATACGTGGGTAAGACCATTAGGATGCTGAAAGAGAGGATTGCCATGCATAGGTCTTCAGTTGGTTGAATCAAGCACTCCACCTGTTGCTAGACATTGGGTGCAATATGGACACACCATGAAGGATTTTTTCTTTATGCCCATTGACTGTGTTCCCCCTTTGAGGAGAGGAGGGGATAGACACAAGCTATTTCTGCAGAGAGAGGGGCAGTGGATTCATAAATTACGGACGATGTCATCGTTGGGACTAAATGAGGAATTAGTTTTTTCAGCTTTTCTGTGATTGAGTATTGGGCTGCATGTCTCTATGTCTCTATTGTGATTCAAAATGTATTTGATTTTGATCTGGTAACATTTGCATGCATTATCTTAAGTATTAACGATGGATCTATATTTTTATTTTTGTACTGTGTGTATTGTTACATGTTGTGTGATATATGTTTTAGATGTGAACCTTCACTTACCATTGATGCTCATTATGAGCATCCGATGTATAATGACAATTTGTTATGGTTTACACATTGTGCGCTGTGTCACTTCCGGCACATGGGGCTCTTTTTTTCTTCCCCAGCTGCGGGGATTGGTAGCTTAGTTCCACTTGCTGGATGAACTTCCGGCGCGGCACGATGCTCCATTCTGTGTGTGCCGGTAGGTAATTGGGGGCCTCGTGGTGACCAGCGGTGATGGCTTGCAGGTGCTCACACAGGTGAGGTCAGTATTGCTCATTAAAGGGGTATTTCAGTCGGTTTTTGCAATGGTATGTGTGACAGTCTCTTGACAAAGGTGCTGATGCACCAAAATAGCTGTTGAGACCTGGACTATGTCTGTTATATGGCTTTCTCCACAACCAGCAGACTGCTGATAAGTATAGCTTTGCTACATATGTATTGTTTGCAAGCTCATGACTGCTTACTTGATGAAACAGTAAAAGTGACTTTCTTTTGGATTTTCTAATGGAGTGCCGATTTCTTTACGTTTGGAGTAACCTGGTCACAGGTTTGCTCTAAGTGGATTGTTGATCTATAATTATTTGCTCATCGTGCACCCAGAATTTGCACCAGTGAGTGTGTGCAGCTCCCTTTCTATATATCTATATACCAATGACAATCAATATTTAATTGGGCAGTTGTAATTTATGTAAAAGAAGGGATTTATACTCAATTGATATATATGTATGACATAACAGCTCCAACGGTCTGTTACTGGGAGCTATATAAGTGTGAAGAGAGTTCTGTAATCATACGAATCAGAATGGATAAAACAACCAATAGAAACTGAAGCGGCAATGGTAATGCAAATGGACCAATGAAGATAGGACCTAGGGGATAAATGAGAACAGATACCGGCATTCGGGTTGAACTGCCTTGATAAAGCAGCCTTAGGCGAAACGCGCATTGGTGTTTACACTGTACCGCTGGTCAAATACAAATATCATTAGGATGGCTTAAATATTAGCAATTGATTAACACGAACTGCAGCATATGTTCATTTACTGCCAGGAGTGACAGCATGTAGGTCACCTACTATCAAACTGTCATGCAGAGGGGAAAGGGGGAACAGTATATATCTCCCAAATAAAGAAATACTGGACGGAGCATGTCAGCTCATCAATGTTCTGCAACATATTTTTACTGATTGCCAGAAGTAACAGCGTGTACAGTAGATCTTTCAATATCACACTGTCACGGAGATGAAAGGGGAACAGTATATATCTTCTAAGTAAAGAACTATTGGATGGAACAAAATAGCTCATTAATCAATGTGATAAACTGTAATCCCCTTTAAGCAGTAGATGTGGTGTTATTATAAAAACAAAATTGTAACGTCATCTGTAGCAAAACATGAAATGTATCAATAAGTGAGACACAATTGGTTATATATACATAGCTGCAGAATAGTGAACTCATTTGAGATTAATATTGGTTATATTACTTTGTAATGAATGGATTAAAAACCAACATATGGTAGACAATTGATACCACAGTAGTATTGTAATAATAACCACAGAGATTTGGTAAGCCAATCCTCATGTGAAATAAATATACATAAACCAGCAGGAGCTAATTAATTTTAGAAACACATCTATATTTTTCTTCTTTATACACTTCTCTTTCAATATTTTATTTATTGTATATTTTAATATTTCGCCGAATCTATGGGACCCTTCAAAATATTTTTAACAATGGATTAATACAATTATAGAAGTTTTAAACAATAAAATTGTGTTATGAAAATATATGGGTTGTATAATTACGATAGAGTGCATCATATAAAATATTCCACTTTCTCCCCTCTTTTTTTGCTTGCATTGATGTATATTGGAACAGTCGGTGGCACCTCAGTTAAAGGAATTAATTGATTTCTTGGTAATATAGTATTTCCCTGAATTGATGGGCACAATATTAACTATCTGATAGTCATTCATTAAAGGCTGAGTTGATATCCCATACATACCCATCGCACTAATACATAGTAATTAATATATATTATATACTGGTGCTGGATTTGAAATATTTTTTTTTTGTTACTAAGAATTGTATCTGGTCTGAGATTTCCCGAGTTTAAAAACGTACAGCATTGCAGAAACACAAGTGACTTTTGGCAGCTGAAACACTCAAAAATAATCGTGTTTTGCAGAATCGTGTTTTTCGATCGTGTATGTGATTGTGTTTTCTACCTGTTTCCCCACAGCCTAACACATCCCCGAACATGCAGCCTGCACATATCAGTGAGATACATGTGTGACACCCCCAATGGTGGGATGTTAGAGTGGATCGTACCTACTGTTCTTCTGGAAACTGCTTGATGGTGGATTGCCGGATGGATCAGGGTCGTTACTCTCTCAGGCTCCTCCTAACATGGCAGAGAGACAGGAGACCCCCCTGGACCCAGCACAGTAATGACACACTTTAAAAGTGACGTTAGTTTTATTGTGCTGGAGCACTATGTCACACTAGTATGGTATTGGGCAGAGGTTAGAACATGTAAAGATAAACATTATCAAGTACCAATACAGTGGTTTAAGTGAACTTAGAATACTCCTTTCTTAGCAACCAATATAAACTGACTATAGCTACTATATGGTTGGCTAGCAATCACAGTTAGTGTATCACAACATCAAGAATGATCAGTGCATAACATTACAATTTTAGAATATAATTATAATAACCAACTGTTCTGGTGTAAAGTCTTCTTGTAAATAACCAATAAGGAGCACAATGTCCCTCTCTGTGTGTCCTTGAGTTATTGTCACTTAGTCTTCCCTGTACAGGCTCTCATCGGTGCACATACTATAAACATAAAGAATGTGCAGGGAATTACTGTATACTGAGATGCAGGAGTGGCTGTGCTGTTCATGTAAATGTGGCCACTCAGAGCATGCACTGCGAAACACTAGCAATATGTTGATATCTCCCTTACTGCACTGGGGTACAATATAGCTTGCTGCTCTACTTGGATGGCTCTCACTGATGCACAGAGGCGTAACTAGGGTATTTGGAGTCCAGGGCAAGTTGAAGAACGGCACCTGACCCCCCCCCCTACAATTAGAAAGCAAATTATATATGCGTGCTTAAGGCGCGTGGCAAAAAAGGGCGCGGTCACATACCAGAGGGGTGTGGCCACTGAAAATGGAGCATGGCAACATGACATACCACACGTTTCTCGTCATTCTGGGTTCTGGGAACATTACTTTCCAATCCACATGTACCTTACCTATACGGTGTTTCTCACAATGTGGAACCTCTGAAGAAATATGTACTCCCTGGGAAGACAGCATCTAGTCGGTATTCACTATTCATGTAGGTCACATTGTCTGAAAGAAGCCTGTTTGATTAGCAGTATTAACAAGGTCATCATCAGTGGAAGCTCCAGAGGGGGGGCTGCAGCACAGTTTAAAATTCAAATAGATGAGTAAGACCAACTGCCAGTGAGTCCCAGCCAGTTGGTGTGGCTCTCCTATTTGAATTTTGAACTGCGCTGCAGCCCCACCTCTGGAGCCACCACTGGTCATCATCATAAACAGTGGTTCAACCAGACTCGTTTCCCCTGTGTAACTTTCCTCACCTGCGTCTCTCAGCCGCACAATCTCCCCCTACATCATCTCTCAGCACACCTTCACCTCCCCCCTGCGTTGTCTCTCAGCCACACCATCACCCCCCCACGTTGTCTCTCAGAATATCATCCCTCCCTACCGCGTTGTCTCTCAGCCATACCATCGCCTCCCCCCCCTGCATCATCTCTCAACCACATCTTCACCTCATCCCTGCGTCATCTCTCAGCCATACCATCGCCTCCCCTCAGCGTCATCTCTCAGCCACACCAACACAGATACACACAGACTGACATACACATGCACACTGACACATACACACTGACGCATACACACACACTGACACAGATACACACACGCTGACACAGATATACACACACACTGACACATTAGGTGCGGGTACAATGCCCTAGCCAGTGGCGCCCCTCTCTGCTGGGCCTGCCACAGTGCCAAGGGCATGTGCCCCACTCGACACCCCCTAGTTATGCCTCTACTGATGCAGCAGGTGCACTGACACATTGGTATAATCCTGTCCTGCACCTGTGTGCACTGGGACTGTCCTTGTTATAGAAAACAATGGAATCAGCTAAGGAGCTTACAAGCCTATGTGCTCACTCTGTTCAGGCTTGTCTCTAATGGCACAGGGTATGCTGGCTATGACTACTGTAACTCTGTGTCAGTTCTGGCAATGGTTACTCACTGTGCCTCTCTGCAGCAATAGCAGGCTCTCTGGTGTTGACAGTTACAATTGTCAGACTCTGCAGGGGGGTCTGTCCTTTGTCAGTGCTCAATGTGGGCCAGTCTGTCTCTGGGGATCCTCACAGGCAGTGCAGCTCCTATCACTACTACCATATGCGCACGCAGGGGGGTTTCTCAGTACCCAGAAATCCCCCCTGCTGGCTGATCAGTAAGTGTAGTGCAGACAGCAGTGAGTGCATCTGCACTACATGGTAACTAGCACACAGCTGCCGGTGCTGGGTAGTACACTCTTATTACCCGGTGGCGGTGTGTTTGTTTTAGCAGCCAATGAGAGTCAGACAGACTCTCATTGGCTTCTGCGCCCACTACCAGAGCTGGCCTGGAGCTCACTCATGAGCTCCACCTCCCGGCTCCCACAGTGGGTGATGGGAGAGAGGTTACGATGTCTCTCCCATAGTGCAGAGCTGGCCGGGAGGACAGAGGAGTGGACAGCAACAGGTGTGGGGATTCAGGTAAGTGGGTTTTTTTGTGTCTTTATCCTATATATGTAAGTGGCACTGTATGAGGGGCACTGCATAGGCTTGCACCACTACTGGGGGCACTGCATAGGGGGGACTACTACTGGGGGCACTGTATAAGGGGCACTGCATAGGGGGCACTGTATAAGTGGCACTTCTGAGGGCATGTATAAGGGGCACTACTGGGGGCACTGCATAGGGGGACCACTACTGGGGGCACTACATAGGGGGGACCACTACTAAGGACACTGTATAAGGGGCACTACTGCATATGGGGACCACTACCGGGGGCACTACATAGGGGAGCACTGTATATGGGACACTGCATAGGGGGACCACTACTGGGGGCACTGTTTAAGGAGCACTACTGGGGGCACTGCATAGAGGGACCACTACTGAGGGTACTGTATATGGGGCACTACTGGGGGCACTTCATAAGAGGCACTACTAGGGCACTGGATAAGGGGTACTACTGTGGGTACTACATAGGGGGACCACTACTAGGGGAACTGTATAAGGGGCACTACTGGGGGGAAGGGGGTCTTAAATAAATCATGCTGGGTGTATTTATTTGCCTGCTGCATTCATATTTTTTAGTGATAGAGGTGTGTGTGTGTGTGTCTGTCTGTGTGTGTCTGTGTCAGTCAGTGTGTGTGTACCCCATCATAGTCATAATAATAATAGAGTAGTATTGTTTTTTACAGTGGGACTACAGGTCCCAGCATGCTTGCCCTTTGGCACTTGAAGAACTACAATTGCCAGCAGGCGGCTGGCACCAGTACCCCCACTGTAAAAAAAAATGAAAATAATCAAAGTACACACACACACACATCGTAGAAGCTGGGGAGTAATGCCACAGCCAGGGGATCCATTCACCGGATACCCTGGCCAAAGCATTAACACCCGAAACTAGTCAGCCCAGGCCAGGGATCCCAGGAGAGGTGGGGAGACCCTCAATAAAGGGGCCTACCTCTCCTGAATACCCTAAGCATGGTCTGAAGCCCAGGCCTCTTCTCTGCACCCCTGAGAGGTGGGTGCAGGGGAAATAGTCATAATAATAGTAGAGTAATATTGTTTTTTACAGTGAGACTACAGGTCCCAGTGTGCCAGCTGGTAGCCAGCACCATTACCCCTACTGTAAAAAAATATTAAAATAACCACAGTACACACACACATCATAGACAGTAAAAGTTTATTTCATACAAACACACTCACACAACACTCACCTTGTCCCCAGTGTCTGGTCCCCTTCTCCAGTAGCATCCCGGTTTTTCCCTAAAAAAGATTAATACTAACCTATCCCTTGGCACAAGTCGGTCCTCTTGTCCAGTAGCATCCCAGCCATTAAACATGACCCAATCCAATTTGGATTACATACAGATCTTCCCCAGCAATTGACAGAACCTATGAGGTTTCCTGCAGTTGCCTGGCCACCAACCAATCAGTAAGCAGCCACTGATTGGCTGTGAGTGGCCTGGCAGTCAATCAACAGTCAGAACACTGATTGGCCTGTCTGTTAGGCAATTAGTGGCCTGGCTTTTAATTGACAGCCAGGCCCCTCACTGCCAATTAGAGGACGCTTTTTCAATTTAACATTTTTGGGGGGTTAATTACAGGCAGAGACATAAACGGATCACGCTGATCTGTATATGTTTCTGCTAAACACGCAGTTTAGGAGGGCGTTTATTTAAAACTTTTATTTTGGACTGAGTTTGTTTAAATTACACCCGAGATTACAATCACTATTCTCTGTAAATCCTTGTGTTGTATTGATGTCTATGAAAAATACCTGTGAGTTTGGCCGATGGTGAATTTATTTCTATGTGTGTTTTCACTATTGTTTTGCAGAGAGTTTCATGATTTCTCACCCAAGTTTGCCTTAGTAAATTTGTGAGTTTTAAAAAATGGCCAAACACACCCATGATTGCAATCTCGGACCAACATAATTCTTAGTAAATTTACCCCTTAAGGGGCCCATACACAGTGCGATATTTTACACAATATGGCCAAATTCGATCAATTGTAACAACCAATCGTGTAAAAAATGGCATTTTCTAGATGATTACAATGCCAATGTGCGTCCCCGGTGTCGTGAATCGGCATCGTATATCAGATGAACCTGCAGTGAGATTTTGACCAATCGTTTATGATGTGACACACATCATATGCTGTTTTGCCTGTCGAAAGATCCGATGTTAGATGTACAACGTTTTGAAAAATCCCTGACCACTCCTCTCCTCCATTTTGTGACAGCAGAGGTTGGAGAAGAGGCCAGGAGCACTGGTATAACTAGGGTATTTGGAGGCCAGGGCAAATATAAAACTGGAGCCCCCCCATGTGTGCGCGCCTTTGGTGCACGCTGTGAAAAATGGGCATGGTCACAAGGGGCGTGATCACTTAAAAATGGGGCATGTCAACATGACACACACCCCTTTCTCGTCACTCTGAACATTCCTTTCCATATGCACCTTAATGCAGTGCCCCTTATATAGTCCCCCCTATGCAGTGCCCCCAGTAGTGGTCCTCCTTATGCAGGTCCCCAGGAGTGCCCCATATACAGTACCCACAGTATGCAATGTCCCCAGTAGTTGCCCCTCTTATGCAGGCCCCCAGTAGTGCCCCTTATACAGTACCCCCAGTAGTGGTCCCCCTTATGCAGCCCCACATTAGTTCCCCTTTATGTTGGCCCCCAGTAGTGCCCCTTGTACAGTGCCCCCAGTAGTGGTCCCCCTTATGCAGGCCCGCAGTAATGATACCCCCTATCCAGTGCCCCTGTAGTGGTCCTCCCTATTCAGTGTCCCCAGTAGTGGTCCCCCCAGTGCAGTGTCCCTTGTGCCCCCAGTAGTAAGCCCCTTATATAGTGCCCCCAGTAGTAGACCCCCCCTATGCAGTGCCCCCTGTTTTGGTCCACCCTATTCAGTGCCCTCAGTGCAGTGTCCATTCTGCCCCCCAGTAGTAAGCCCCTTTTATAGTGCCCCCAGTAGTAGACCCAGGGATGCAGTGCCCCAGTAGTGGTCCCCCTATGCAGTCTCCTTTATATAGTGCCTGTCAGAATGCAGCCTGGGATCAGCCGCTACTCACCTCTGTGCTGGTGTCCTTGGGCTTAGGTGTCCAGACACTTGGAGTGGAGGTGAGTGGTGACTGAGTATTCTCCCTGGGGTCCGCAAGGGCTTCCATGTGTGCATCCTGGTTTCCAGGGTGCCGGGCATGGGCGCAGCCATGTTGGGTCATATCATCTGATTAGTCTCTCCCAATGATAGTCCTGTGGTCACTCAGCTGATCCTCTGATCCAATGATCAGCTACTCAGGGGTATTTTAGTCTGACTCCAGGAACAGGAAGCTGCTGTTCAAATTCGTTATTCCAGTGCCTGTGATAATCCCACTGTTGCTCTGTACTAATTCCTTCAGCGTGTTGCTTCAGCCTGCTCACAGTTTTCCAGTTTTCTGTATTAGCTTCCATGCTAACCCTTAAGCTGGCCACACACTAGAACAACTTACATCCAACCAGCCAACTTGTTTATTGGTTGGAATGAAAATCTGGAAAGGAATGGGAGTAACTGATGATCAGAAATTTACTCCTAAATGCCAGAAAACAGATGAAAATGGTCGTCAGACAAGTTTGTTAAATGTTTGATTTAAACCATTTGTTTATACAACAGTCTTGGTCCATTTTTCAGCGTCTGGGAGCAAGTTGCTGATTGTATTCCTTACCAGATTTTCATTCCAACCAATCTACTAGTTGGCTGGTTGGACAGATAATCTTTAGATGTGTGGCCAGCTTTAGTCTGAGACTTTAGCTCTCCCACAGTACTTCAGTGTTTCATGTCTCTTTCCTGTGTGTCTTTGTATATGAGCTGCTAATTCTATTGCAGCTTTCCTGTGGCTATTACCATGTGTCACTGAGATGTCAGATTACCTGCTAGTACTAATTAGCTCACAGCTGGACCTCCCAGCACTCCCCCAGTAATTGCCTTTGTCCAGTACCAGCATTACTAGCTTCCCCAGTTTATTCCTGTCTTCCCTCTGTGTTTCACTGTGTTTATCAGCTCCAGAATCTGTTGCAGTTCCTGTACATTTTTTCTGTGTTTCCAAGCTAGCCTGCGACTGGGATTACTACATGTGCCTGTGTCCACTTCTCTGTGTGTCTTGTCTGTGCAGTCAACACCTACATTTATAGCTTTCCAGTATATGTTTGTGTTCTTTGCTCTGTGTCTTGTCTCTGCAAATCAGCTCCAAACATATCTAGCAATTCCCAATATATGCCTCTGTTGTTCTGTGCAATAAGCACTTGGATTTCTCAGTGATTCTCAGTACACTTTCCAGTATTCTTATGCTAACCTGTGATTAGGATCCCTAACAGTGTTCCAATATCTAAGCATCCAGTTTACCTCCTGTGCTCTAGCATTTGCTTCATTAAATATAGTTTCCGGTCTTCTGCCATTCCCAGGTACCTGTCCAGAGGGCCGCGACCTGCTCACTTGGTGCAGCGGAAAACCAAATCCCAATTGGAGGGGTCACTGGAGAAAACCACCAAGTGAGTTAGACTCTGCGCCTCTGGGCAGGTCTAGCCAAACCTGTGTTGGAGACCTAGTACAGTCACTTCCCAGGCTTACTGTCCTCCACAGAGGAACATTTGCACCGGATCGTGACAGTGCCCCCAGTAGAGCCCCCCTATGCAGTGCCCTTTATATAGTGCCCACAGAAGTATTCCCCCCTATGCAGTGCCCTTTATATAGTGTCCCCAGTGGTAGTCCCCCCCATGCAGTTCCCTTTATATAGTGTCCCCAGTAGTCCCCCCCTATGCAGTGCCCTTTATATTGTGTCCCCATTAATAGCCTCCTCCTATGCAGCGCCCCCAGTACTGGACCCACGATGCAGTGCCCCCAGTAGTAGTCCACCCCCTCCTCGATGCAGTGCCCCCAGTAGTATTCCCCCCCAGTGTTTCCCCCAACACCCCCCGATAAATACACACTAGTAACTAAAAGAGAAAAAAATACACTTACCTAAATCCATGCTCCGCCTCTGGCTACTGCTTCCGTCGCCATCCGCATGTTAGTTCTCCCAGGCTGGAGCGCTTTGCATTATGGGAGAGATGTCATGATATCTTGACTTCTCTCACATTACCCACTGCAGGAGCCGGAAGACGGAGCTCATGAGTGAGCTTCAGCCTGGGAGACTCCCAATCATACAGTGTTCCATACACTGATTAAGTGTAAATGCTGCTCCCCAGTCCTCACATGGCACGGCTTCTCTCTTCTCTTCAGCATGACGTTATGACGTCCTGCTGCGCCAGCTAACAAGAAACACTTTATTGTACAGGACAGGTGCAACATTGGTAGGTGGCCCTGGGCAGCTGAGTGAGAAGTGACCCATGAACAGAGGCAGATCCAGAACAAAATGACAGGGAGGCACCATGACAGAAGGGGAGGGGGCTTTTTGTGCATACCCCTGGTAAAGTAGGTGTGGCCTCACAACAAGGAACATGGCCTCAAAGGGAATGCTATATCCACAAGCCATGCCCTTGTTGGAAAGGCAATGGGTGACACCAGGGAGAAGCAGACAGTGACGGGGAGAGGGTGATGCCTTGTAGAAAGCAGAGGGTGATGGAGATATAGTGATGCAGGGGAGAGGCAGAGGGTAACAAGGAGTGGGTGACAGGGAGAGGCAGTGGGTGATGCTGGGGATAGGGTGACAAGGAGAGGATAATGGGGAGAGGCAGTGGGTGATATATAGAGGGGCACTGGGCTGGATGGAAAGAGGGCAGAGAGATGGTGGTGGAAGAGGGGAACACTAGGCTGGAGAAGGGGTACACTGGGCTGATAGATGGTGGGACACTGTGACTGGACTGGCTGGGAAGGGTTCTTGCTGATGGGAATTTAGATGGAGGCAGTGGGCTGGTTGGGAAGAGAAAGGGGTAGACACTGGGATGGGGGAGTCAGTGAGATGGTGGAAGGCACTGGACAGGATGACATCACTGGACTGGACTGTTTGCATAGTACATGTGCCAAATAGAATTGCACATGGTACATGTGCTGGGATTTTGGAATTGCAGAGCGAGAACAGAGCAATGATCTGCAACACAAAAGATGTCATCTGTGGAACTGTTTTTCCACATCTTTTGTTTTGCAGCTCATTGGACTCTCTCTTTCTGCAATTCAAAAATCTAGATACATGTACTATGTGCAATTCTAATATATTTGGCACAGGCCAAATGAATATGAAATAAAAAATATACCTGACCTTATCTATATGGTGGTTTCTCTGCAATGGGGAACCTCTAAAGAAATTGATCCTCCCTGGGCAGACAGTGTCTTCACTATTCATGTAGGAAATCCCATTGTCCGGAAAATGCTTGTTTGTGTAACTAATGTCATTATCATACAACAAAGGTTCAACCAGACTCGCCACCTGTGTCCCCTCTGGTTTCCTGCCCATGTGTCACTCCAGCTTCCTTCTCCATGTCCCATCTATCCCCGTATCTTTCCAGCTACATACCCCTGTGTCATCTCCAGCCTTCTGCTCCCTGTGTCACCTCCAGATCCCTGCAATAGTCCAGCTTCCTGCCTAGTCTCCACTCTAGATCCCTGCATCATTCCAGCCTCCTGTCCCGTCTCACCTCCAGGTCACTGCGCCATTCCAGCTTCCTGCCCCATGTTTCCTGCAACCTCCTACTTCCTGTGTCACCTCCAGATCTCTGCAACATTCCAGCTTTCTGCCCTGTGTCTTTTCCAGCCTCCTGTTCCCTGTGTCACCTACTGCACCATGTCCCCTCCAGCCACTTGGGTCTGTCCAGCCTCCTGCCCCCTTGTCTTGTCAGCCTCCTGCCTCATTTCCACCCCCTTGTCTTTCCAGCTTCCTGCTACCGTCTTTCAAGCCAACTGCCCCCTTGTCTTTCCAGCCTTCTGCCCCATCTTTCAAGCCACCTGCCCCCTTGTCTTTCCAGGCCCCTGCCCCCTTGTGTTTCCAGCGACCTGACCCCTTGTCTTTCCAGCCTCCTGCCCCATCTGTCAAGCCACCTGCCCCCTTGTCTTTCCAGCCTCCTGCCCCCATCTCAAGCCTCCTGCCCCCTTGTCTTTCCAGTCCCTTTATCTTTCCAGCCCCCTGCTCCCTTGTCTATCCAGCCTCCTGCCCCCATCTTTCAAGCATCCCACCCCCTTGTCTTTCCAGGATACTGCACCATCTTTCCAGCCTCCTGCCTCCTGTCTTTCCAGCCTCCTGGCCCTATGTCTTTCAAGCCATCTACCCCCATTTTTCAAGCCAGCTGCCCCCTTGTCTTTCCAGCCCCTTGCTCCCTTGTCTTTCCAGCCTCCTGTCCTCATCTTTCAAGCCTCCTGCCCCCTTGTCTTTTCAGCCTCCTGCCCCCATCTTTCAAGCCTCCTGCCCCCTTGTCTTTCCAGTCCCCTTATCTTTCCAGCCCCTTGCTCCCTTGTCTTTCCAGCCTCCTGCCCCCATCTTTCAAGCCTCCTGCCCCCTTGTCTTTCCAGCCTCCTGTCCCCCATCTTTCAAGCCACCTTCCCCCTTGTCTTTCAAGTCTCCTGTCCCCATATTTCAAGCCACCTGCCCCCTTGTCTTTCAAACCTCCTGCACCCATATTTCAAGCCACCTGCCCCCTTGTCTTTCAAACCTCCTGCACCCCTCTTTCAAGCCACCTGCTCCCTTGTCTTTCCGGCCTCCTGTCCCCCATCTTTCAAGCCACCTTCCCCCTTGTCTTTCAAGTCTCCTGTCCCCATATTTCAAGCCACCTGCCCCCTTGTCTTTCAAACCTCCTGCACCCATATTTCAAGCCACCTGCCCCCTTGTCTTTCCAGCCCTCTTGTCTTCCAGCCACCTGTCCCCTTCTCTTTCCAGCTTCCTGCCTCCTTGTCGTTCCAGCCTCCTGCCCCCTTGTCTTTCCAGTCTTCTGACCCACTTGTCTTTTCCTCTAGCTGGTCCGGGTCACCCATGTGGTCAGCGGCTTCTCTCTTTGGCAGGGAGCGTGATGTCACGAGGTCAGCACTGTGCTCCCACAAGATAAACTTTAGTTACCCTGCGGCTCCCACCATTGAGTTCAATGGAGGGAGAAATTCATTAGCTGAGAGGCAGTGCCTGTCCTCTCTCTGCCAGTGAATGCTCAGACCCGGACCTTCAAAGGAGGAAGCCGCGTCTGTGCACTTCATTCAGGAAGGAATAATCATCCTGGTTAGGATGGTTATTGCTTAGTACGAGGGTCATGTTTATCATTTTGTTATTTTAAGAAGACCCATGGATGCCTACTGGACAAGGGGACCACTCGAGGTAATATAGGTGAGTATTGTGTGAGTGTGCATGTATGTATGTATTAAACTTATACTGTGTAAGGTGTGTGTGTGTTTCTTTCAACATTTCTTTACAGGTGAACTACAGGTCCCAGTGGGCCCTTAATGCCCTGCATGATGGTACTTATGGTTCCCCAACTACCAGCATGTGGAGGAGGCTTGCTGGGTCCTGCAGTTCTACTGTAAAGACAATGTTTTTATTATTCTATTTATTAACACTACACAAACACAATCAACCTGCCACCCACTGCCCAGGGGTGGCGGGGATAGCGATGGGCTATCAGCCTGGGCTAGGGGTGCCCTGGATTGGGAGACCCCTTTATTGGAAGGGTTTCCAACTCCCCAGGGATCCCTGGCCTGGGCTAACTAGCGGTCATGGCTGATGCTGCGGCTGGGAGGCCTGGTGATAGGGCTCCCCTGGCTGAGGCATCAGTCCCCCATTAGAAAGGGTCCAGGGCAGGGCCGGATTGAGGGCCACATGGGCCTGGAGCTGAAAATAACCAAGGGCTTATTATGAGAAGCAGAGGAGGTGTGACCAGTGCCATTGTGGGCGTGTACACCTCTATACTCTCAGCCCCAATGTCACCCTAAATATGTAAAATAAAAAAAATGCTTCATTTTGTGAGGTAAATAGAAATACAATTTTACTACTTATGATTTATGGCTGACCGTGTGGAGGGCAGATGGCCAGTCAACATCATGTTGTCATGACAATGGGCCTATTTTTATGTTGAGGCCTGGAGCTGGAGCTCCATCTGCCCCATTGTTAATCTGGCCCTGGTCCAGGGCTGGTTCTGTGAATTACAGGGAGACCCTACACAATTTTTCCCTGTAATTCCAGAACCAGCACACTGATTCCCATAGCCCAGTGCTGGTTGTACTAAGTAGAGGGAGACCTTACGCATTTTTTTCCCTGTACTTAGTCAACCAGACCTGGGTTTGCAAAGTCCGGGGCTGGTTCTGTTTTGGGGGGGACCCCACATCTTTTTTTTACTTTTAACTATTTGGTTGCTTGTTATAGTTAGATACATGCATGCTTCTCACTGATGTCTGCATGTATCTGTGTGAAAACGAACTGCTCATGCTGAAAGTGAAAGCATGAAGCAGTTCTATGCTGTTGGGGATTTGCAGTTCGTTTTGAAGTGTGATTTGCCGTTCGATTTGCAAATCGGAAAACAAATCGAATAATAGTAAATCTGACAAAATCACTGGTTTTGCAACATTCGATTTGAGTCGGTTTGAGAAGAGCTAAATCACTCTTCAAATCGACCTGCAAATCGACCTTTGATAAATTTACCATAATATCTGCTACCAAAAATTGAGGAATCTATTGCAGCCCTGTTGCAAGAAGAGCATTTAAAATAAAAATAAAAAGATTATCTGAAGCTATTTAAAAATGGAAAGTGAAGCTACAGTATGTCACAGATATGCTTAACAAACAAGACACAGAGAAGTTTATTTCAGTACAATCGTCTTGTGTTTGGAATAATTTCAGCTCCAGTGATTTGACAAAGAGCCATGCATCAAGTGTTACAGGGAATGTTACATGTTAAGTGAAAATGTGTAGTGTGACAATCAGTTTGCTAACTGATAATATAGTGTTGACGTGCCCGTCACATCTATATTCTGTACTGGTTAGCTTAAAAGAATGTCAGTGAGAAATCATCTAACATGAGAGCCAGCAAATTAAAACAATACAAATAAGTATGCATGGGGATTGCTATACAACAAACAGAGTGAAGCAGTGTAAACTGACCACTAAAAATTAATGTGACAAAAGCACTTGTGCTTTAAAAATGCACCTTAGGGACTTAAAATTATGCATGCACCGATTTCCATGTACCCCAAATTTGATGCACCTAGTTTTTTATTGTTAAAAAAGCTAAATGCTCTTCTTCACCCCTTCTTCCCTGTCGGAAAAAAACACCTGCCGCGGCTATTGAAAAACCATACTTACCTTCCGCAGGCCAAAACGGGGGTACCCATAATGATCCTCCATGTCAGGACATTATTAGGGGGTCCCTGGATGCTTTCCCGAAAAGTCCCGAATTTTCCCCGATACTTACCTTTCCGCCGGGTCCCGTTTTTGCAGCTTTCAAATTAAATACAGGAAAAAAGCAGCATGCCTGATACTTTATCCCCGTCAAACCTCTAATATGGAGCGAAAACTCCAGCACGGACTTTTCGCTCACATATTGAATACCCCTAGAGAGGCATAGTGTGTCAAACAAATACGATACATTTATATCAACAAAAATTGATAAATTTAACACAAGGAACTAGAGATTGATCACATGCACATGATTAACAGAAGAAGTCATTTAATATGAAACAACATTTCAGGATTAATACAGATTGATCAATAGTAATGCGGATATAACATAATTCTATGGGATGATTTACCCCATGTTAACCGAATTGGGAGATCAATATTATATCTACTAAATAAATAATTTAGCAATTAAACATCATTCACAAGAAGCTTGATAAATTAACCAAGTACGTGAGAATACTCTTCCATAATTGGAAGTTTTTAAAACACTATTTCTAACTCTATACACTATTAATCTACTCTATTATTTTAATATTTTGCTGCTATAGAACTTATATTAAGTTGAATAAATAAAAGTTATATTTTATTATTACTAATAATTACATCTAAAAACAACAATATATGTATGTAAATAGGGGATAAGTGCACCAAGGAAGGAAACCCCTTTTCTTTTTTCTCTTCTTTGCTTGTAATGGGATTGGGCCTGATGCAGAGTATCACGATATTGACATGTTTTCACATTACCGCAATGCTTTTTTACCTGCACAATGCGCATGCACAGAGGTCACACTGCATATGTGCAGATTCTGATCTACGATCTGGCTCACAGTGCCCCACAGCCGCAGCATGATGGAGCAGGTGCAACCAGGGGGACCATTCTACAAAAGCTTAGATTTACTCAGATGGGCGATGACTGCAACCGATGATCGCGTTGGTGATACAATGCTGCATCTTCAGATGCAGGCATCGGTTCTGCAAGGCTGACAGGAGGCGTCTTTTTCCTTCAGACTCCTCCTGCAGGTATAGTATGATTTATATACAAAATAAGGTGGCGCCTGGTTATCTGTAGGTTTGTGGTAATCTCCCAAGTATATTACCATAAATCCGCAGATAACCATTTATTTTCACCTATACGGAGCTTACATTAGTAACTTACATCAATGTGGTGAACACATTTCCTGCCTACAGAATTATTTGTATGGGATGGAATTGGGATTCCAGCAGTCGGGATGCCGCGGTCACAATCCTGGTGCCGGAAACCCAACGGCAGTCGGGATCCCGGCTCCACAATCTTGACCATCAGCATCCCTATGGTAAGTATTAGGCTTGGGGTTAAGGTAGGGGTTAGAGGTTAGGGTTAGGCTGCGGCAGGGATGATTAGTGTTAGGCCGCGGGGGAGATGGTTAGGGCTAGGGGGAGGGTTAGGGGCTAGGGTAGGGGTACTTACCTGTAGGCATCGGGATTCTGACTGTCAGGATGCCGCTGTCGACATTTTGACCACCGGATCCCGTACCCAAACCCATTTGTATGGCATATGATTTTATTGTTGCAATTTTTTGCATTTCATTTATCTTGAGTAGCAATATTTATTCTTAAGAAGTTTAGTTAGCAATATTGTAATGTGATTTATATATTTATACTTTTTGTATATTTAATTTATTTATTATTGTGTTTTCTATTGTATCTTACTCCCAGAAGTTATATGTTGTTGTTTTTTGTTTGCAGAATAAAAAGGTATCAGCACCCATTTGGTATCAGCACCCATTTTTTATACATCACATAAGTTTTTTTTAGGTGAGTATTCTTCTGGTGCCTGGTTGTAATTTGTGGTTTATTAGCATAATTTAGCAGTAGCAGCTGTGACTACTAACTGTGATATTCTGAATCAGCCCCATTATCATTACAGGAAAATATTATGGGCCTGATTCAGACCCACTTGCGAGCGGCTGTCCGCTCGCAAGTGGGTCGATGTTCTGGACTGAGCATGCGCACGACGGAGGGAGCTCCATCGTGCGCATGCGCCAGACGCGACGAGCGAAGGAAAGTCCTTCGCTCGTTGTGTCTGATCAAAGGGGGCGTGCTGTCGATGTTGATTGACAGCACGCCCCCTTTGGTAGGCGTGCCGGGGGCGTGCCTCCCTGACGGGGGCGTTCCCACGGGAACGCCTCCCGTCAGAAGCCGGCCCACTGACATCACTAGTGATGTCAGTGGGAGTGATTTTGGCTCTGATAGAGCCAAAATCACTCCGGAGCTTGCGGATGAAAACCTCAACCGCAGGCTCCGGCTCGCAGTTTCGATGGTCGCAATGGTCAAGACCATCGCGGTCATCAAAATGCACGCTCGTATAGCCTGTGGGTGGTGACCCACAGCTATACGAGCGTCCAGGAGGACGCTCCATTTTCATGGAGGCCGACCCTCATTCAAAGCGTGCGCTCTGCTCAGAGCTTATGGCTCTGAATGAGGGCCAATGTCAATTTAAACAATCTTAAAATTTTACTCACCAAATTACGCGAATATAGTTTCAGAATCATTCCAGGTAATTGTAAATTCTTTATCAAAGAAATCTTTTACTCTGGAGATTCCATGTACGGTTAAGTTCTTATCCAGGTCTAGTAAATTATCACAAATGTTTACCTCAAATACTACAGTGTTTCCGTATTGTGTGTGTGTGGCTGTACTGTACAACTACTTACCACAGCTTGCCTCTCAAAACCACTGATCTCCTCTTCTTCTGGACAGCTGGTTCTCTCAGCCTTTAGATCTGTAAAGGTTTATTACAGTGTAGCTTCAGGTGTGTATAACATTATTAATCCCCTTCTTCAGCTCCCATATAACATTACTATACAACACCCCATTCCCACATAACATAACCAAACCACCAAAAGACTTCAATATATCCCATTAGAACATACTGTAGTATACAATCAAACCCCACAAAATATTACTACACAACCTGGCAGACAGATTCACCTCCAACCAACTGCACTCCCAGATATATTACTACCACCTCTAACCCTTCTTAGTCCACAAATGATTAGTATACACCTCCACCCACCCAGATAACAAGAATAAGAACACAGATACTCATTTCTGCTTGCGACCTTAAAGATGCGCTGTCCTCCTCCCTCACACCGGCTGCAAGGGTGATGGACTGGAGGGGCAGAAAAGTGGAGAGGGAATGTGGTGGATACTCAGGAAAGGAGTGGAGATTCAGGAAGAGGCAAGGAGAGGGTCTTCACTTTCTGAGCTATAGAGGAGAGAAGGAAAAGGAGGGTAGAGCAGCGGAAAGGGTTGGGGGCAGGGACTCAGGAAGGGGGTGGGTAGAAGTGACCAACTGATGGCAGCACAATGGTGGCTGCTTCAGAGGAGCCAGCCACCAGCAGCGCTACACAGGCGGAGCTTTTCCGCATTATGGCAGGGACTGTGAGTGATGCTTCCCATGGCCAAAATAAATAAATAAATGGGAGTCCAGTTCAGATAACAGTTGGTGGCAGATATGCTCCCTAGGCCTCATCGGGCCTTACTCAGTTGCCTATACCACCTTGTCCATAATCCAGCCCTGGATTACAGAAAGGTGTACTGTTGAAATGGTCTACAAATGTTATATCTGATGGCTCTCCATGAATGTAAGGGAGTCTCCCAACTCTATAAGTGATCTCCCTGATCCCCTGAAAAGTCTAGCAATCTCCCTGAGGCAGAGATGGTTGTGCACAAAACAGTGATAGCATCTTCACTCTCCATCCACGATCAAGTAAACATTGGGGAGAAAAATAAGGAGAATGTGTGCTTACAAGAAAATGGCCTCTAGAGCACATTAATAGCTGCATGAGTGGTTGTGAGCCCAAGGATTTCTGATGAATTGCAGAGAAGATGTGATGAATTGTATGAACCTGGTAGAAGGGGAAGAGATAGAGAGGATCATATAAGATGCTAGAAAATAGTGGATATCCTAATTTTTAGTGCACAATCATGCCTATGGTAAAACCTCTTTAAAAGCTCCCATTTTTAAACACATGCCTCATTGTACTCTGAAAATAAACAAATGGAAATATAAAATGAAATCATAGTACCATTTTGTTTAACAAAATTTAATCTGAATTTTTTATTCATCAAAGTAGCCATCTTTTGCAAATAACCAGGAAGCACACTCGTGACATTCTTTCTAAAATGGAAATCACATTTTGTTTGGGAAATTCTTCCCAACACTGTTGCACAAGTTCTCAAAATGTGTTGCACCTCTAGGTTGCATTCACACTTTTATCCAGTCCATCCTAAAGCAGCTCAATGGAGTTTAAGTCTAGAGACTGGCCATTCCATGATCTGAAGCCTACTGTCGTGTACTTTTCCTGATATAGCCTGGAGGCATATTTTGGGTCATTATTTTTCTGTAGGATGAACCCTTGACCATCTAGGCGTAGACTAGAGTGTATTGCATGGCACTGCAAAATGCTGTGGTAACCTATTTGTTTATGTTTGACAGTTGGTGTTACAATGATTATTTTATTAAGCAGCAGCTTGTACAAGCTGCCACTTTCCTGTGAGTTTAAGCCTGAACTTTAAAAGGACAATGCTTTTTTTATAGCAAAACGTACTTGTTCCCTGAAAAGTGCCATTTTTAAAACTCTAAAATTTACATAAATGTTCGTTTTTTGCTTACCTGAATTTACTATTTAACCTCTAGCAGTTTGTACGATTTGCTTAATGATTTGCTTAATGTCAGTGGGAAAGTTGAAAAATATGGGTATTCTAAAACATTTAACTTCTAATCAGGTTCTATTAGACTATTAGAGTATACTTTTAATGTTGGAGGAGCCGTATGGCATTTCTGTGTAGATCAAAACTAATACACAGATTCCAAAGTCTTTAAACTTCTAATCAGGTTCTCACCTTAAATAGGTGAAAGAAGTTCCTTGAAAGATATCTTTTTCTTCCCTTTATACCATCAACATATATTCACAAATCGGGAAGAGACCCAATGCTGGTCCTTAGTGTATGGACATCAGTCTCCAATGCAGACAAACATGGAGAAAGAAATCTCTCATAGTGTTTTAAAAGTTTAAAAAACTATTTTATTACATAACACACAAAAAATCAACCAGTAAGATTGCTTCGTACCATATAGAGCCTTCCGAGAAAGGCACACATGAAATGAGTTGTGGTGACAAAAAGACACCCGGGTTTACCACTCTTCCTTTGCACGTGGACCTTCACAGGATCTCCTATGGTCACAGATGGGGTGCACACCTCCTCCACCGACGCGTTTTGGACCCGAGTCCTTTGTCAAGGGAAGAAAAAGATACCTTTCAAGGAACTTCTTTCACCTATTTAAGGTGAGAACCTGATTAGAAGTTTAAAGACTTTGGAATCTTTGTTGAAATACATGTTCACCAATAAAGAATTCTTCTCTCCTTGAGTACATAAACAGAATCCAGCGCTTGGTGGCCCTACCTATTTTTGTATTGGATAACATATGGTGTGGTGAACCTGGTTTCGGATTCTTTTGCGACGGAAGGAGCGCAGGTTACATGGTCTATTTGATCATCTCTGTCAAAGACAGACTCCTCTCTAGGAATAACATTTCTTTCTTATACTGTAGTTAGGTAACTACTGTAGTTCTAGCAATCCGTCAAATTTCTTGACGGATTGGCAACTCTTTGGCTAGCCTGTCCTGTCATTTGGCAATTTTCACTATAAAAAGGCAGCTTGCCCTATAAGACTTGCAGCTCTGTCTAAGAGATGGATGAATTTCACACAGTGTAGCAAATAAAAGGGGTAAGGGTAGCCACCAGATTAACAATGGGGCAAAAAGAGCTACAGCTCCAGGCCTACACATAAAATAGGCCCATTATAAGGGCACCATGATGATGACCAGTTGCCTAGCTGGCCACACTGTTGGCCATCAATTATAAGTATAAAAATTGTATTTCTAGTTTTCTCACAAAATTAGGAAATGTTTTTATTTGTATTTAGGGAGACTGTGGGGCTGATAATGTAGGGGAATACACAACCATGTGGCTCAGGCCACACCCCTACCGCACTGGTCACAGGGATTGCCATGCATATTGTTATTTAGATTTGTTGTTATTATTATTATTATTATTATTATTATTATTATTATTATTATTATTATTTTATTTATAAGAATCCACAAGGGTTCCATAGCTCCACACATAGTTTAAGAAACATAGAGCAGAATTACATAGTATATGGTAGATCAAATAGAACCTTACAACTATAAATAATATAAATAATCTATAATACTGTATAATCTATTTCAATGTCTGTCTAGCAGTTGCACACTAGAGCCAATGGGAGGCCCAGCCCCCCTCCCAGCTCTAAGTAGCTGCAGAGACAAATGAAGAGAGGCCACACCCCCTCACATCTCTGAGCTTCTGCTATGGACAGATGGAGAGAGTCCCCACCCCCAAACAAATGACCTATGGATGGAGCAGTGAAAGCCAAATGACCAGTGACAGATTTTGCCTAGCCCCCCCAGTAAAATCCGCCACCTCAGTGTAGTCAGTGCACTGCACTGGCTACACTGTGACTGGCAATGGCTTCCCATTGCATACACAACAGGCAGTCTCAAGGGGAGGTGTCTCCTCCCCCTAGGACTACCAGTCTGGGCTGCTATTAGCAGAGAGCAACTTTCAGTAGGAAGCCGCTTCTCTGCCTTTCCGTCAGCCCTACCCAGCTCCTAGGGGCTGCAAACGATGCAGCCCTTTGGAAGCCAGTGATATGCGTATGTGTGACTCCCCGCCGCTAGTGCGCATGTGCCAGTCTTGGTGCCTGTCAGATCAAAGGCACAGGAGGAGACGGTGAGTGTTTATTTTTAAAGTATGTACCCTCTCGATTTCGGAGGCGATGGCAGCCCCTCATCTGAGAGGGTAGGAGCCGCCGCTGCAAATGACGGTCTTTACCCTCTTGTCTGAAGGAGAGTGGGATACAGGAAAGGAGAAAGAGAGAGAGAAAGAGAGATAGAGAGAGAGAGAGAGAGAGAGAGAGAGATGGATTAGGGAGAGAGAGGAGGGAGAGGGAGGAAAGAGAGGGAAACGGAGAGGAAGAAAATAAAGACATAATGGCAGGAGATGAGTAGGTGGGGGAGGAGCCGATAAAAACTAAACCCCTGCAGCACCAGGCACAATAGCTAGGCCCAACAAATGACGGGTCCAAAATACTAGTAACATAATTATAATCTGCAGATTTCATAATTACATAGGGACCACGGAAGGCCCTTCTTGCAAGTGCTTAGATTCTAGAGGTGCTGTGAGTGGACACGCAGGAACAGGGGAGTAGATTTAAGATTTGCAAAGTTGTGTTGGACTTTTGTTTTACTACAGTGCAATTTATATTAAGAAACAACTGTAAAAATGCAGTGTTTTGTGACTGTTCATGTAATATTGGACTAGACATTAGGGATTTGATTCTTATTGTAAGTGAGCACAGTTTTCATCTTGTCAGGAGTTAATCTACTTCGAATGAAGCCAGCTTGGTAATTTTTTTTATTAGAGGTAAAAGGACTGGAGTGGTACAGTAATTCTAAGGTTTATTAAAATTATTGATCTATATTAAATAGTGTAATTGATCTATAATTAGAACATGATGTAATGTCCTTGCCATGTCTTAGTGATTTCCCCATGAGTAGAGATGCAATAAAGTATGTAATTTCAGTTCAGAACCAGAGTACTTTAAGGAATAATAAATAATAGTAATAATAATAATAATAATAATAATAATAGTAATAATAATAATAATAATAATAATAATAATAATAATAATAGTACTAATATTTATATAGCACATTTTTCCCAATAGGACACAAAGTGCTTTACATTTGCATTTTAAACAACACAAGATACAAAATAAACTTCAGTTTTAATAGACTACAGAAAATAGCTTAGCATTTGGGTTGCATTTTATTTCTAAAATCTGAAAGGGCATACATTAAATGCGGGAGGGTACAATGGTGCGTACACAAGTTGCGATTTAAAAGGACGATTGAATGATAACGTTATTGTTAACATTACCGTTATCTTTCAAATCGTCCTTTTAAATGGTCCCTACCAACTTACCCTCAACCAGCGATGCGTGGCCAGGTATGGACGATAGCGATATTGTCCATCGGCCGTGCATGCCGGTCAACTTGCTAGATTTTGAGCAAGTTACTATGGGGACCTGCGATCGAAGATCGCGGATCGCTATAGTCGGCGGGAAAGTTGGTGGTGTGCTGGATGATCGATTTTGATCATCCAGCATACCAGGGAGGGTGCTTAACGATCTGCCAGCGATATCGTATCACTGGCAGATCACTAAGTGTGTATGCACTATAAGTCTTTTTAAGATTTCTAGGACGGAAGCTTTAAGAACTGTGCAATGAAGTAGGTTCTAGAGAGTCAGAGCCACAAAGCTAAAAGCGATGCTAAGAAAGGAATTTCCTTAAATCAATGTATTAGCCCACCACAGCTCCATGGAAGGGGGGGGTTAGCACACTGTATATAGGTCAGCAAAAGTGATTTACATCCTACATGATAATAGTAATACAGAGATCTCAGTTACATACATTTGCAAATATATGGTAAGCCACCAGCCATGGCAAGGCATCTTTGTTCTGGTGGTACCTATGCCACATGATAATAGCACCATATTTGGGTCATATATTTATGTATTTCTAAATTGAGAGCTAATGTACCTGAAGGCACCCCAGGATCCTCCAAAATGGCGCTACAAGGATCGGCATACCTCCAATAACTAATACACAGAATAGAAGTTGCTCAAATCAATTTATAAGACCACCACAGGTATATGAAATGGAGGGTTAGTCTAGATAAGAAAAAACAAATGATTATATAAGATGCTTATCCTTGTAGTGCCATTTTGGTGGTTCGTAGAATATGGGCATATGTTTGTCAGTTATACAGTTTATTTTCAAACATGTTGCCAGCTTTGTAACCCATAATATTTACAGCCAATATTAGATTGGACTTTTCCCTATGTACTACAGTCAGTGATTGCTGCTCACTTTACTAATGTATATAATTCCCTTGATCGATTCCATGGGTTAGCCTTGTTGATTTTGTTGGGTAGACTATTTGATATTGTAATGGAAGAAGATTGTCTCTTTTTGACTTTTTATTCTAAAGGTCAATTGTAATTAAATTAAAGGACCACCATCTTGCTGATAATTAAATGTATTCGATATTAAAAATAAATTCTGTTATAGCTGAAAATATGTGTGTTCCGGCTATGGCAATGGCAAGATGCTGAGTTGCGTGGTATTGTATCACAATTAATGGAGATTGTGCAGGACCATGTAATTGGATGTATTTTGGGGGGAATTGATGAGTCACTTTAGTAGCAACGAACCTCTATTATTTTTGATTACCACAAAATGCTCATCATATGTTAATCTTATGTTATGGCCTTATGGCCAGTTTTTTGCTGATTTGTAAATACCCCCAGAGTCTTCCACACAATCTCATGTACACCTCTGTGTCCAGCACTTGCAAGGAAACTCTAAATGCAAGTTGGGATGAAAAGACCCACCTGGTTATACATGACATGTGGGCATGAAAGGGTTAAACAAAACAAAACCCCTAGATCTGACTAAAAATGACTGTAATCTCACAATTATTAAACTAAAATAAGAATAAAAACAGAAATATATGTGTATAGTACACTCACACACTCAAATATTAATGTAAAATTCTGCTGCCTGAGGAAGAGTAGAACGACTATTCATTAGTATGAAAAAGATTAACCCCCTACTGACAATTTTTAAAACCTTTGCAGCACTTTGTAAACCATTTTCACTTTTACCAAACCCAACTATCATTGTTACATGAGGATAGTGTCACACTCTGTATCCTGGGCCCCGTTACAGAAACTGACGGTGGCTATTGTGCTCTTAGGGTGCCCCTACAACTTACTGCTGCAAGGCAGTGTCCTTGGCGGTTCCTGTGGCTCTGGTCACTGTATACAACAACAATTATATAGTACATATACAGTATGTATGTGTAAATCCATAGCCATGTTCATCAGCCTGTTGCTTAAATGGTGGATGATTGCTGTCAAGCACAACTACACCTTCTAGGTATGAGAGATATTCCACAATTGGGGGGTGGGGGGCATCTTAAGTCACAAAGCAGTCCTCATTTCACAATTCTGTTGATGTCTTTTTGCAGTGTGCCACAGTACATACCAATTGCGCTGACTGCACTGCAAATAACATTCTATAACTGGCATATAAATTCAGTGAGTATTGGAGTCCTCACTCCATAAGTTATGTGAGTAACCTCTATTATTTTTGATTACCACAAAATTCTCATCATACGTGAATCTTATGTTATGGCCTTATGGCCAGTTTTTTTGCTGACTTGAAAATACCCCCATAGTTTTCCACGCAATCTCATGTACACCTCTGTCTCCAGCACTAACCAACTCCAAGATCTACAGTACAGTACATACAATCTCAAGTACACATCTGTCTCCAGCACTAACCACCTCCAAGATCTACAGTACAGTACATACAATCTCATGTACACATCTGTCTCCAGCACTAACCACCTCCAAGATCTACAGTACGTACAGTAAATACAATCTCAGGTACACATCTGCACACAAATTGCTTATGTACATGCATATAGCAAATTCTGTCAATTAGAAGGTAAGGCAAACAGAAATGTAAATAAACTATTAAGCAGGTATATAAAGGGTATATAAAGGACATTACTAGGTTGTCTCCAGTAAAACTAGAGATGTGCAGTTCAGTTTTGCTCAAAAAACACGAACTTTGGGGTTCCGAGTAGAACTGAATCCCGGCTCTCATATTCCCGCAAGTCGGATCTTGAGTCTAAAAAAACGATATCTTGTGTGTTTTTGATTGCATGTAAGTCCCTCTCTCGTGATTTCAGGTGCCAAAGTTGGTCAAAACTGCCTGGAAATGAATGTTATTGATGTTAATAATATTAGAGGAACAAAACTGAAACCGAACCATAACATTTGATCTTGGTTTTGCCAAAACCACAACACAGGGATCAATGCACATCTCTAAGTAAAACAGTATCAATTTTAAATAGCTAATGAAAGGTATTAAAATATATTTTTTTTTAAATAGAAAAAGCAAACACAGGGCCTGATTCAGTAAGGATCGCTATTACGTTCGCAGCTGCAAATTTGCAAGGAATGCAGCTGCAAATGTATGCTAATGCCCAGGGCCGGCTCCAGGCACACTCCATGCTGTGCGCCGGGGTCCGGCTGCATAAGATCCCCCCCTCCTCCCACCTGCTAATAGTTTATGCTTCGGGGGGAGGGCGCAGTGAGGGAAAAGCGCTGGGTTCCGAGACACCTAGCACCAGCCCTGCTAATGCCTGCCACATCCCAGCCGGTATAGAGACGCCCACTGCTGCTTTCTAACATCCGTACTCCCTCGCACTCCTGTGTACACATCGGTACCATCGACAGACATCGGCCCATCACGCACAATTTCCACCAGGTATGACCAGCTGCAGAAACTGCAAGTCTCGTCGCTCACAGTGAGTACTCAAGCTGCATATGCAATTGCAGTGGCTAATTTATGCTTGCCCATACAACGGACAGACACTCCTGCGTCCTCCTCCGATCACTCCCCTGTCACCACCCCCAAATGCTCACAGCCTGTCAATCACTCTGCAAAGGAATCCTCTGTGCGTGCGAAATCACAGTGCGATCACAGCACACGTGCAGTGCGACGTATACGCATGCGCAGTAGTGAACAACCGACCGATGTGCGTACGTAATTACAATTGCCTACGATGCTGAATCAGGCCTATAGAACATAAATTATTTCATGAAAATATGTATTAAATAAATAAATTCATCCACATATTAAATTTTATATTACAATTTATTGATTAATAAAAACTAATAGATTTCATGTGATGTTAAGGGCAACAGATGTAAAAATGTTGTATGTGGGTCGCACATAAATAATAGAATCGTAGCTAAATATTATGAAAAGTAATAAGTATAAAAGATTAAAAGTCCAAGTTCAAAAGCCAGGAAAAATAAGAAGCTCCACTAATTGCATTATAACAGCTCCCATCGATAACTGTAATCCATCAGGTTAAGAAAGTGCTCAGCAAAATGATTATAACTCTTCATACAAATGTTTGCTAATTCATAAAGAGGGCACGTAGAGGGATGGTGTAGTACAGTATGTTTTATTTTTATCAATCAATTGTTTTAATCTTGCAGATGACCGGAAAGCAAATATGCATAAAAGCAGCTGTCAATTTGATCTGTATTGGTTGGAGATTCCCGTTGTTCAGAGGGATTTTACTGAATTCCAATATAAATGACAGTGTTATGTACATTTCACATTTTAGCTTTTTCCAAATGAGATGCACCATGCAGAAGGTAAAGGCTGCCTTACATCAGACTGACGCATCAGGAGGGCACCCAGCCATATTTTTAAAAGCTTAGTTACTGAAGATAAAGCTGAAGGTTACTTATGCATCTCATTGCTCCATTATTGGATAAACCATTTGAAAAAAGTATAACCATTGCTTCTTCTTGTAAACAATCAATTTAATTAGTATAGTGATGTCATCTCCTTAATTAGCAAATGGGATATTGAAAGAAATGTAAAATGCAATAAGAGGAAATAACGAGTGCTAGTGTTTCACAGCTCTACATGAATATTGGTCATTCTCATATTATACTATATATTTGAAAAAGTGATCAATATTAAGTTTTAGTCAATCTAAGGGCCTGATTCAGCTTGGATTGCAATTGCTAATACGGACAAAATCGGCCGATTGTCGCGTTCTGTGCATGCGTATGCCGGCCACTGTGATCGGTACTGCGATCGCATTGACTATGCATACCCATCACAGAGTGATTGACAGGAAATACCGTTTGTGGGTGGTGACGGGGGAGTGGTCAGCGGAATGCAGGCGTGCCAGTGCGTTTGAACTCCGTTGCAGGGGCATGCATAAATTATCCACTGTGATGCCCTAAGCAGCCTGAGTACTCATAGCATGCGCTGAAGTTAGCAATTTCTGAGAAAGGTCAGAGCTTGTGCAAGTGTTCGTGAGGCTGCGATGGACTGGATGTAATGATGTTTTCACAGTCTTGCTAAACATTATGAATGTGTGTAAGGTAAAGTGGGCATCCTTATGTAGCGCTGCGGCGGCATAGCGATCGCAATGAATTAGCATACTATCGCAGTTGAAATGCATGCGTAATCGCTGCTGCGATCGCAATGGCGACCTTTACTGAATCAGGCCTTCAGATAATAAATAAGGGGTCTTGTTAATTATATGAGCACCACTTAAATCCCCCATTTTGGTTATCACTGTATTTCTGCTGTATCTGTGCCATCTGGTCCCAATATTGTGTCCCATACTCTGCGGTTGGCCCTCAGTGCACTTCTTTCTCCCATTTACTATGACTTTAGCTCTCTCTAGCTCCTCTAATAGCTCCTCTAATAACGTGATTAATGCCAGAACCCAGATGATCAATTTCTATGGGTAAGCTATAGGTATCGTACCATGCTCACTCCAGGACAGATATGTGAAAGCATATAAAGGTTTCTTTAACTTATGAGTTCTGATATTAATCACAATATTAGACCAGGACTGTTACCAAGGGTGTTTTTGATCTGACATCTAAACATACTACACCATTTATATTGTTTCCTCTTTTTTTCCGAGCACTTGATTCAGAAACAGAGGATTACTATCTATCAAGTAGGCACAGTATGCTGAAAAAGAAAATCCTGTAGCATCTGGGGTGCAGAGAATAACACTACTCAGAAAAACTACTTAATTTTTTGAAAAAATCTATACTTATCATATCACGCATAACACAACAACAACTAGGGTGTGTATGTAAAAGTACATTTGTTACGTAGCTGACTTACCCACAACTATACTTTCGCAATCTGAGACTCTTTCTGCAATTCTAAGCAAAGCTAAAGGAGTTGATGCAGAGCTAAATACAAGTCTGTTTGCTGAGCTGTTCTTACTTGAGTTTGCACTGCGCATGCTCTGGAAGTGCAGATAACTATCGGCGATGTAGAGTCTTAGGCATCTCAGGCACCTCTCCACTGAATGGGCAAAGCTTGGATGTAATGGGGTGTTCTCAAGCAAGAAATGTTCAGATAGAGCATGTCAACTAAATTGTGGCCTGTGCAGAGTTCTGCGTACGCTGTACATATGTCTGTTACACCTAATAAATACACTGGTGTAAGTGCGCACCCAATTTTAATGAATATCCAACCAAGTGTATGCATAAAGGCTGGAATAGTCGCAGAGATGTGTACATTCTGAAAATCTAATGCTACAAACATGGGAAGAAAAGAAAAGATTGATTCGAATGGAAAACCATCCCTAAACAGGGCATGGGTCTGCGGAGCGGGAAGGGTTAGATGACATTATATTACACACTGTAATGCCCCAGTTTATATTACAAGCCACACCATGGCCCCAGGTCTCATATTTAGACAAACCATGCACCAGTTTACTTTATATACCTCATACTAGTGCCCCCAGATGACCTTATATGCCACACTGTATCCCAGGTCTCATATTTAGACAAACCATGCACCAGTTTACTTTATATACCTCATACTAGTGCCCCAGATGACCTTATATGCCACACTGTAGTGCCTCCAGATGACCTTATATGCCACACTGTAGTGCCTCCTTGTTACACTGCCTCACTATAGTGCCCAAGATGATATTACTTGCCACACTATAGTGCCCCCAGGTGACCCTATATGCTGCACTTTCTGTAGTATCCCCAGATGGCCTTATATGTCACACTGTAGTGAATTCAGCTAAAATTATATGCCACACTGTGACCCCAGTTTCCATTACATACCACACCATTCCTGTATTTCACATTATATGGCACACCATGCCCACTGTTCACATTATACACCACACTGGGCCCATCAGACACAAAATGTGCCACATGGAAGACACAGAGGATGAACTGTAGCTCACTGCAGTGCTGATAGCATAGCAGCATGGAGTCCTCACATGACAGAATTCTCCTGAGCCAAGCGCTGTGACCATGCTTGTCTTCATCAAATATTAAAAAAACACTGCTGCATTGCTCATTGTATTTGTGGGGAGGCCTAGAGATGTGGCTGGCTCCAGCTGCCCCATTATTAATCCCCATCAACCCACCTCTGCTCCATAAGAAAGGGGGGCCTGGGCATCTCTAAATTGGCACAGTGGAATTGTTCTATGCTCCCCGTGGCCCAATATGCTTCTATTCTACCAAACAACACATCTAACCACCAACACGCAAATTAGTGGCATGGTCATGGCGACTGTATGGCAGTGCCTTCCCACTCAGTAACTACAATGAGCAACAACCCAAAACTGTTCAGAGGTAGTGAAAAGATAGGAACGTCCATAGGGTCTTCAGATTTGACAATGTTATCAAATGTGATTAAATATTGGGAACATCCCAGGACAGGGCATTGCAAGTTGGCTATGTGACAGTGGGCACCAGGACTTATAATGTGACTGCACTGCATGAGGATCAATTCACCCATATTTCCTGCTTTGCAAAACATTTTGTTATTGGCACGCAACATCTGCTCTCACTTCAATTGATCTTACATAGCCTGGGACATGTTACATACGCTTCAGATTAGGAAGAAATTACATTGGACATGTTTAAAATAAATGAATCTGCACTTTCAATATGGTTCTGCAGGTTTAGAAAGAAACAAAACAGACAGATTTTGAAAGTAGGGGCGATTATGATGATAATGGATCAGTTAGCTTGCAAGTTTCTACATCTGTGTTATCCCCAATGCTGACAGACACCATTCCCCTTCAACATACAGTATTTCTGGATTTTTTTTGCTAGCATGTAAGATCTCATTCATCTCTCAATTGATTCTACACAGCCTGGAACATGCTACAGTGCATGTACTTCAGATTAGAAAGTTATTGCCATTGCAGAAAATGCAAGTCTCACCAGATGTAATATGTTATCAACACACTTAGTTGTGCTGCTTCATCTGTAATAACCATGAAGGGATCAACAACTATTGTATGTCATGGAACATTCTAATCTATTATCCAATTTCCATACTAGGCAATGACAATTCATGGGGTACTAATAACGGCAATGGAGTCTTGATAACTGATGCTAGTGTACAGTTCAGAAAAAAAAGACTTCCCTCTTGACACTCTATTACAGCCTTAATTCAAACACCAAAGAATTTTTCCAGATGACTGTGATAGGGAACCGATTATGTCAATGTTCTATCAAACATTAACAAATTTGGCAGAAGCTCTAATAGAAGCAAAAGGCCAAAGAAGGTGACAGCAACAGGACTCCAGAGGGGATGTAGTTTCAATCCCGGCTGTCGGGATGGGGTGTGGTAAGTATTACCGCCAGACGCATGGCCGGCGGTTCAAATTCCGACAGCACCTGCAAGGGTGAAAATCCTGATCGTCCTAAGGTAAGTATCGCTAACCTAATTCCCTACCCTAACCCTCCCTTAGGGGTGCCAAACCTTAACCTCCGCACTAAGTGCCTAGCCCTAATCCCCACCGTAAGTGCCTAAACCTAACCCCCCCTTCCCTGCTGCCTAAACCTAAGTCTCCCGGGGTGGTGCCTAACCCTAACCTCCCCCCAGGGGTTCCTAACCCCCCTTCCCCTAGCCTAACCCTCCCGGAGGGATGCCTAACCCTAAGTCCCCCCGGGAGCCCTAAACCTAACCCTCCCCCCCGCGCGGCTGCCTGAGTCCAGCTTACCTTCGTTCGGTATGCCGGGCGCCGGTCTTCCGGCGTCTGGTTAATGACAGGCGTCGATTTTCGATGCCTGTCATTAGTACCACGCCGGGATTACAGTGTCTGGAAGCCGGCGGTCGGCATTTAGACCATCGGCTTCCGGACTACATCCAGTCGGGATGTACCCAACCCCACCAGACAAGTAGCTTTAACAGCATCATCACTTAAATATTTACTTCATTATACTCAAATAGTGGTGTCGGCTCTGCTTGTGTCAGCAGCAGTAGAGAAAATGACAAAGTGCTTGGGACCAAAAGAGATCTTTTCCTATGGAGATTAATACAAAAATGAATTTCTGCAGAGCACCCTCCAGAAGCATTGCAAGGATTGTGCATACATTACCATCACTACTTTGTTGGACCATGAAGCAGATTTTATCCATTACTGGAAATCCCTATTTAAAATATGATTGGTGTTGACTAATCTGGTTCTTGAACTCCTGTACGTACTCCAGCCACTGTGCAACAGGGTGAGTTATTAGAGTAGCAGGCGTTTTTATTATAATAGATTATTGCCTTAGTCTGTCAGCTACCAGTGTTTTGAAGTTGACTTTTTTTAAAAGTGAACCAGCATTGTATCCTAGAGTAATATCAGGCTCCCCTACCTAAGGAAGCAAAGGAAAAAAATAATGCTCAAACTAACTTTTCATATTTAAGGAAAACATATGAGCATTCGGAATAGAATTCAATCCAAAGTAAATTCTTGAAACATTAAAATTGAAATCACCTTCATTTTTGTCTAATACGCATCTGTCAAATTTTGGACTACAACAGAACAGAGCTGGTCATCAGTTGTGCTGCAGGAATTTCTAAGTGAAAATACTGCAGGGGGTAACAATAGATGCATGGTAAAATTCATACAGTTGCTTTTAATTTGGTGTTGCAGAATGACAGCAGCATTTGGGCAAAAATCAAAACCTTTAATGACTTATAAATCTGCTCTTTTTATTCGAACATGTTACATATACTTTAGGTGAAGAAGAACTTGTCATTGCATAAATTGAAAATGGAATTTTACACCAGATGGGATAGTGCTTTCAAAATAGTTGGTTCCAAAAGCCATAAACAATGATGTTAAGTAGCATTCCTGGCTGTTGGATGGCAGATACTGACAGTCTATCCATTCAGAAACTGTTGGGGCTGGGTGTTTGGACTTTTTGAGAAGATGATGAGAATTCAGTAGTGTTGGCATAATGATTGTATGGTGCAGCAGTAACCATGAAGAACAGCCCATGGCCACAGATACATAATCAGGCATCCCAAGACTCGATCAATAGAAATAAATCTAAATCTTTCATTTGGTTTGGATTGTGACCAAAGATATGGCCACACAAAAACTTTTTTTAATTCCTTGGACAAAAAAAAATTAATTACTGCATTTAAAATTGTGTTATGCCGGTTAGCTGCCAATGTTTTAATTCACTGATTCACTGTAGGTTTACATTCTTAAACAAATGCTTTTTAAACTTTAATTGATTACATTGCAAAAGTTGTTAATTTTTTATTCCATCATGCAAAATCTCATGTTAATCAATCCTATCCTATGCAGTCCCTGACATACAGTAGCAATAAAAAATATGTGAACCATGTGTAATAACTGTACCTGGACTCACAACACACAAATTACAGTATTTTTCTTGTCCAGATTGTATACTTCTTTTTAATGTTAAAAGAAATGGTTGGAATATATGTGAACTCCTCGGCTAATAACTTCTGAAGAAGCTAATTGGCGTCAGGAACAAACTAACCTGGAATATAGTAAATGTGATAGGATTGGAGGTGGAAAAAAAAGTCACACAATTTGAGATTGCTATTCACAGGAAGCATTGCCTGATGCGAGTCATGCTTTGAACAAATGAGATATCAGAAGAACATCAGTGGCGTCCCAATGGGGGCATGGACCGCACCCGGGTGTCACCCACCGAAGGGTGACATCAAATTGCTGATTCCTCCTCAGTGACAGGAGCCAGGTGTTGCACTGTAAAGTAACTAAAAGAGGGGTTCGGGCCACGAGGCCATGCCCCCTACCCACAAGACCATGCCCTCTATCCGCAATGTCACACCCCCTTTAATACTGGCACTACTATCCTCGCCGGAGTCCGCACCGGGTGCCACCAAGGTGAGTGATGTCACTGCTATCATTAAGAATTTTTGACATGCATAAAGCTGGAAAGGCTTACAAAAGTAACTCTAAAAGCCTTGATATTCATCAGTCCACAGTAAAACAAATTATCTATAAAAGGTGAAAGGTCAGCTTTATTGCCACTCTACCGGCCTACAAAGATGACAGCAAGAGCAGATGGCAGAATGCTCAAAGAGGTAAAGAATAATCCTAGTGTCAGCTAAAGACTTCAAACATATATATTCCATACTTACCTACTATCCCAATTGTTGTGGGAGGCTCCAAAATTTTTGGGTAGCCCCCTGCACCCCCAAAAGAGTATCAGGATCTCCAACATCCTGTGGGCAGGATGGGGAGATATTTGTCGGGAATTATGGTATAACGGCCAGGAATCTCAGCTCCATATGGAGGGAGGAGGTCTAAATGATGCAAAAACACATCATTTATCCCACCCCCTCATTGCGGTCCCACGATTTGTGGTAGTTTCCATGATGGGGAGGGGGCCTAATGATATAGGAACCTAGCCCGGCACCCCGGAGTGTCCAGCTGTGTCTCCTCTCTGGGCATCTCCCGGAGAGGAGATATTAAAAGTCGGTAAGTATGATCTGTTCACGGGTCTGCAATACATAAAAGCTGAACAAAAATGGTGATCATGAGAGGACACTATGAAAGAAGCCAACGCTGTCCAAAAAGAGGAACCTGCCGCATATCTGGAGATCACTAAAGAGCATTTGGATGTTCCACAGCGCTAAAAGGTGAAATGTTCTGTGGACTGATGAAATGAAAGTTCACGTGTTTGCAAGGAACATACTACTCAGTGTGTGGAGATAAAAGGCATAGCACACAAGCATCAAAGCCTCATCACAACTGTAAAGTATGGTAGATGGAGCATCATGTTTTGGGGCTGTTTTGCTACCTAAGGCCTGGACAACTTTTTATTTTTGCAAAAAAATAAAATCACTCAAGACGCTAAAAAAAGCAGCAGAAAAACCTCAATAACAAGTCACCAAACTCATAAAACATATAATATACACAAATAGAGGTTAGAACTTTCTGCGCCAATCTTGTTCCAGATGTCAGCTTTCCAGATGTCAGCTCTGTGCCTCATTTGTTGTAGAGATCTTCCAACTACCTTGATACCAGTGATTCTGCATGCAAGAATAGCATCCAAACTTCACTCTAAGTGCAAGACTCGTAAGGAATAGTGCTTACATAAAGCTTACGTTAGAGTATACGGTGACACTCCTATAAAGGTTTCTTTCACTTTATTTGCTTCCACCAATAATACAAAATGCATACTCTATGCAAATGAATGTGGAAATGCTCACACTATATCTTACATGGATACTTATGTTTGTACTCATATCAGGGTTTCTTTGGAACCTCTCAATCAGTCCAGAACTGTAGGTTACAGATGATGGAATAACTGAATCCACATGAACAGAAACATTTCTCTTTCTCTTGAGAAAGACACACATCTGTGTCGAAACATGTTGGGAGAAGTGTTAGGGGAATAATTTCACCTTCCATTGCCAGCATTATTGGATCCAGGAATCGATGCAGCTATAGAAGTACCCGGGCTCCTTTGCTGTTGTTTCTGATATATCATATACCTCTGCAATACTAGTGACAATGCTAGCGTCAACAGCAACTAAGTCTGCATCTCTAATGCCAATGGCTCCTTCACCATTCAATGTCATCAGACACAGAAGCAACAGTACTTGAGACACCCTCACTCCTGAAAGACAGGGCTTCTAGTGCTAGAGAGGGCTCAAAGCCCATAACACAATTCTCACTAACAGGGAAAAATATATCAAATAGCATAAGCACAATTAATAGTAGCACAGTAAATGTGCCTAAGGCTAAAAATTTAGCTTTGTCAATTTTCCATCCTGGGGTGATGTTCCTTCCCCCAAAATTTATTTTCAAATGGAAAACTGCTGTGAGTGAAGCTGGAGAAGGCAAAAACCACCCATGAGCTGCACTCTGTCTCCACTGGTGGTACTGCCATAGATGCTCTTCCCAGCGAATTACATCTCTGTGAAGGCCAAAGGCCTCTCTCAAGACGACATGTATCAAGCCTAGGAGAGAGATAATATGGGGTAGTTGCTCAAGGCAACTAATCAGCGCCTGTCATTTCAAATACTGTTCTAGATAAATGAGAGAAGTTGGCTGAGTTGGGCAACTTCTCCACTTTATCTCTTTCCAAGGCTTGTTACATCTCCCCCTCCATCTCAACATCCTGACATGACAGTTCTTTTTAAAATCTGAAGAACGTTTTTTGTTGTTGTTGTTTGGCTGGCTTTATTGGGGGGGGTGGTAGGTGTTGTTGGAGGTTGGTGGTTATTCTTTCCCCATCACTTTTTTTCCCTCTGTTTTCTGTAATCACTCTCTTACTTTTTTATTCTTTCTCACTTTTTTATATTGTTCTACTTTCTCTTTTTGTCTTTCTTTTTAAGTTTTCTTCCCTTAACTGTTCATGCTTTTTATTTACTAATGCCTTTTCTTTCTCATTTTAACTTTTTCTCTTCTTTGTACTCCTCTTTTTTTAGTAGCCCTAAGCATCAGTTAGTGTGACTGAACCTTATATAGTGTATTCTAAAGCTAATGAAAGTGGAAATTCCACATAGAATACTTAAGGCAAAGGTCCAGCAGAGAAAAGGTCTAACTTCTGCAATCTAAAGTGAATATTCTGTAGCTCAGTTTTGAGAATTTTATCTAAACCTTTCTGAGTATCTTTGGAATCGGTTCTGACCCTCTCAGTCCTTGTCTATCCTTTTACCTCTATGTTGTTGTGATACATGTTTGAATTACATTTGACTAATATCTTCCTAGGATAATTTGTTTTTTAATTGCCTCTTTGTTGTGCCAAATTGTATTCCAAATGTTTGTGGCTGTGCATTCATGTTTATTTTCTATGTTTGAGATTAATGTATCCCACTCACTCCAATTTGTATCCCTGTTCCCCTATTTCTTTTTTCTGTAACCCTTCTATTTACTAACAAAAATCAACAAAACTTCACATATACTGTACCTACTTACTAATTATTATAAGTAGTTTATAGAGCAAAGTAGATTAACATTATATTTTTTTACTTGATATGTGCACAGTAAGTGTTAAACCTGTCTAGAAAGGCATAAAAAAAATCAATGAAAAAAATAATATAGTTGATGAGGCTTATTGTGATGACATAAGGATAAAGCAGCACAAAACACCACTATACATGAATCATGATTTTCCCAGTACGATTTTATTAAAAAAAAGCAGAAATATTTCTATTACAACATTTTCTTCACAGTCACTATTCAAACAATTTTCATAAATGTGCCCAATGTTTATTATTACTGACAGAATACTCTCAGTTTTTATAATACTATTTGATGTTTTTTATTGCCACTGTCCCCCAGAATTTGTGGGGTGCTGCTGAAATTACTTATTAGAAAGTGAGGCAGTGAGATGCAGGGGACATCCCTACAGCTGAGACATTTAACCAGAGATAGGGATGGTCATCGACCAGGCTTGCCACTAATAGCCAATGGTTTTGATAAATATGGTGGAAATACGAAGGTTCTCTGACATCAATGGCTGAGAGGCAGCAATGTTTTTTTTTCCTGTGGTGCCGGGGGGATGGAGCTCCCCAATGGTAGCCCACTAAGGTCTGTCCTCTTACTTGATTGGCTTGGTGCTGCCATTCACCACAGAAGGGTGATAGAACAATGGATGACCATCAATGGTTCCCCATCAATGGTTAAATCTATTGATGTTAAGCACCAATGGCACGATCGATGGTTATCCCACCAATGGCCATCCCTAGTTAATCCTGTACAGTTCAGCACAAGGGGTCAAAGCAATAGGTGTCAAGAAGAGCATGTGCTGAGATCTTCCAGTCAGAGCTCAGCACATGCTCTTCTTGACAGTTATTGCTCAGCAGTCTCATTGGAATGATGTCATCAAAGGCAGCCGCTACTAGAGAGTCGAGATTGTTAAATGAATATTGGGAGCAGTGGCGTCCCTCCCCGCAGAGTCACCTGCTGTAGGGAGGGATGCTGAATGTGTGGCAAATTCACGCACCACCAAAAAAGGGGTGGGGCCTCTGGGCAGGGGCATTGGCTATGTGGAAAGGGCGTGGCCTCGCAGCCCGAACCCCCTTGATCCCATGCTTACTACTGGAGGGGGGGTTTGCCCAAGGTGCGGACTGCCCTGTGTGCAGTGCCGGCTCCCACACAGTGTAAGGAGCCGAGTGCTGCGCTTAATGCTACAGTGCAGCACCTGGCTCCTGTCACTGAGGGGGAGTCTGCACCTTGGTGTCACCCCTTGGCGTGTGACACCTGGGTGTGGCTCGCACCCCCTGCACCACCTTGTGATGCCACTAATTGGGACAGTGTAACAAATCTACATTCATCTTAGGGATGAGCGGGTTCGGATATCTGAAATCTGAACCCCCCGAGCCCCCAGATCCAAGTCGTATCCGAGTCAGGCTCAACTTTTCCCGCCTGACTCGGATCTGAAATCGAGGCAAAACTCATCATCCCGCCTTGCGGGTTTTGGATTCTATAAAAGGTCCCCACGTCGGCGCCATTTCTCACTCCGGCTGTGGACAGTGAAGAACGAGGTTGGGAGCTAGGGTTGGCTGGGCTGTGTTGTGCTGCTTTTGTCCATAGGGGCTGTGACCACTCAGTCCATAGGGGCTGACTGGGCTGTGTTGTGCTGCTGTTGTCCATAGGGGCTGGCTGGGCTGTGTTGTGCTGCTGTCATAGGGGCTGGCTGGGCTATGTTGTGCTGCTGTCATAGGGGCTGGCTGGGTTATGTTGTGCAGTCAGTTGTCCATAGGGGCTGTGTCCATTCCAAAGTCTATAGGGGCTGGCTGGACTGTGTTGTGCAGTGTAGTCCTGCTGTACTCCTAGAGGGGTGCTGTAGTGTTGTCCAGGGGGTTGTCTGTGCATCAGGGGTGCTCCCCCAAAGTGCACTTCAAAAAAATTATTATTTTTTTTCTGTGTTTGTGAATTGTGTGCGCAGTAGCCACATGTGCATAAACAAGTAACACCAAGCGTGTGCCTGTGTCATAAGTAAAGGGCCAGCTGGCTTGACCATTTAAGGGTGCTGTAACCCCCAAAGTGCACTCCAAACAAAATAAAAAATTATTTTCTGTGTTTGTGAATTGTGTGCACTGTGGCTGCACATGCATCAACAAAGTAGCGGCAAGCGTGCGCCTGTGTCATAAGTAAAGGGCCGGCTGGCTCATCTGCTAAATGGTGGTGTAACCCCCAAAGTGCACTCCAAGCAAAATAAAAATATATTTTCTGTGTTTGTGAATTGTGTGCACTGTGGCTGCACGTGCATCAACAAAGGAGCAGCGCCAAGCGTGCGCCTGTGTCCCATAAGTCTGTTAAAGGGTGGTGTAACCCCAAAAGTGCACTCCACAAAAAATAAACAATTCTTTTTTTTCTGTGTTTGTGTGCGAAATGTATGCGCAGTAGCCGCACATGCATCAACACAGCAGCAGCGCCAAGCATGCGCCTGTGTCATAAGTCAAGGGCCGGTTTGGACATCTGGTCCGGACTAAAGGACGTGCCAACAATTTCAGACATGTCTACTGTCAATGCATATGATACTGTCACCACTGACAGAATGGTGGAGGAATTATTTTCTGTGTTTGTGAATTGTGTGCACTGTGGCTGCATGTGCATCAACAAAGGAGCAGCGCCAAGCGTGCGCCTGTGTCATAAGTAAAGGGCCAGCTGGCTTGTCCGTTAAAGGGTGCTGTAACCCCCAAAGTGCACTCCAAAAAAAAAATTTTTTTTTTCTGTCTTTGCGAATTGTGTGGGCTGTAGCCGCACCTGCATCCTCAAAGCAGCAGCGACATACGTGCGTCTGTCTGTTAAAGGGTGGTGTAACCCCCAAAGTGCGCTCCACAAAAAATAAAAAAATCCTTTTTTTCTGTCTTTGTGAATTGTGTGGGCTGTAGCCACACCTGCATCCTCAAAGCAGCAGTGACAAGCGTGCATCTGTCTGTTAAAGGGTGGTGTAACCCCCAAAGTGCACTCCAACAAAAATAGAAAAATCTTCTGTTTTTCTGTGTTTGTGTGTGAAATGTATGCGCAGTAGCCGCACCTGCATCCTCAAAGCAGCAGCAACAAGCATGCATTTGTCTATTAAAGGGTGGTGTAACCCCCAAAGTGCGCTCCACAAAAAATACAAAAAACATTTTTTTCTGTCTTTGTGAATTATGTGGGCTGTAGCCGCACCTGCATCCTCAAAGTAGCAGTGACAAGCGTGCATCTGTCTGTTAAAGGGTGGTGTAACCCCAAAAGTGCGCTCTAACAAAAATAAAATAATCTTTTTTTCTGTGTTTGTGTGTGCAATGTATGCACAGTAGCCGCACCTGCATCCTCAAAGCAGCAGCGACAAGCGTGCATCTGTCTGTTAAAGGGTGGTGTAACCCCCGAAGTGCACTCCAACAAAAATAAAACATTTTCTTCTGTGTTTGTGAATTGTGTGCACTGTATGTGCATCAACAAAGGAGCAACGCCAAGCATGAGCCTGTGTCCCATAAGTCTGTTAAAGGGTGGTGTAATCCCAAAGTGCACTCCACAAAAAATAAGCAATTATTTTTTTTCTGTGTTTGTGTGCGAAATGTATGCGCAGTAGCCACATGTGCATCAACACAGCAGCAGCGCCAAACATGCGCCTGTGTCATAAGTCAAGGGCCGGTTTTGACATCTGGTCCGGACTGAAGGACGTGCCAACAATTTCTGACATGTCTACTGTCACTGCATATGATACTGTCACCATTGACAGAATGGTGGAGGATTACATCGGTGACAGCATCCAAGTAGGCAGACAGTCCGTACCTGTACTGGCAGGAAAAAGAGGCAGTTTGGAGGCCCCTGTACAAACTGGCTCTATTTTACCTGAGTTGCCCCCCCCTCCGGTGTGTACTCCGAAAGAGTGTTTAGTGCAGCCGGGAACCTTGTCAGCAAAAGGCGTAGGAGGTTGCTACCACAAAATGTGGAGAAGATGATGTTCATAAAAATGAATTATCAACTCTTCCAGGGAGACCAGCCTCCAGAATGTACAGAGGGATCGGTGGTGGTGGATTCCAGCGGGGATGAATTAATACTCTGTGAGGATGAGGATGTACACAACACTGAAGAGGTTGAGGAATCAGTGGATGAGGAGGATGAGGACGACATCTTGCCTCCGTAGAGCCAGTTTGTGCAGGGACAGATTAATTGCCAGCTTGTATTGTGGGGGCCCAAACGAACCAATAATTTCAGCCACTGTTGTGTGGCAGACCCTGGCGCTGAAATGATTTGGTTTGTTAAAGTGTGCATGTCCTGTTTATGCAACATAAGGGTGGGTGGGAGGGCCCAGGACAATTCCATCTTGCACCTCTTTTTTTTCTTTGCATTATGTACTCTTTGGGGCCTAGTTTTTCAAACTGCCATCCTGTCTGCCACTGCACTGTCACTCCTAGATGGGCCACGTGTTTGTGCTGCCCACTCGTGTCGCTTAGCATAGTCATCCAGCTACCTCGGTGCAACCTTTTGGAAATAAAAACACTATTGTGAGGTGTGAGGTGTTCAGAATAGACTGGAAATGAGTGGAAATTAAGGTTATTGAGGTTAATACTAGCATAGGAGCAGAAAAACCCTCAAATTCTGTGATTTTAGCTGTTTATATGCTTTTTTTCAAAATAATACAGATCCAAAACACAAAACCCAGAACCCAAAACACGGAAGGGTGGTTTTGGCAAAACCAATCGAGATCCAAAACACGAAGAAAGATCCAGATCCAGAACCAAAACACAAAACACGAAAAGTGGCCGGTGCACACCCCTAATTCATATTCAACTGATGGAAGGGAAGATGGGCTCATCTAGGGCATATTTATTTAACAAGATTTGTGGCCTCCACTAACACCTTATCAGATATAACTACTGTAGTCCCTCTGCTATTGTTTGCAAAAGCAGTCTCCATTGATGTCTATGAGGACTGCAATAATGCCAAATTTACCAGATCTGACAAGTTTAGCTAGATCTTGGCCCCTGTGGATAACACCATCTTCATATTGGCTACTGTATCTCAATTTTTTTAGAGGGAGGGATCCAATGGTCATGCATGTTCATCTCTCTCCATACCTGGAAGTAAAGTGATAACGTTAGCGCTATTATTTTATTTCTTACTCTTTGCCGGGACAAGCTGTTATTGTGTTACAGCTAGGGATGAGCAGTTTGGATTCTGTGGAATCCGAACTACCCCGAACATAGGGGATCTGAGTCCACCCGATCCACGGTGTTCCCATCTGACTAAAATCCCACTTCAAGGCCGAACATCATCCTCCCGATGTCGGATTCTCGCGAGACTTGGTTCTATATAAGGTGCCGTGACCGGGGCTCAGCACCATTTCTTACTTGGCACGCACACTGTGCACTGCTCTGCAATAAGCCGGCTGTGTCCAGACTAGTGGCCGTGGGCACACTGCTCGCTGATGTATGCTGCGCTACTCTGCTAATTAAAGTGGCTGTAGCCTGTGTCCAGACTCCAGACTCACAACAAATGACCGTGCTATTAAGTGACTGTGTATAGAGGCACACTGCATGCTGATGTATGCTGCGCTGCTCTGCTGATAAAACTGGTTGTGTCCAGACTCACAAGTGGCTGTGTGTACAAGGCATGCTGATATATGCTGTGCTGTACTCATGCCCATCAGCTCCAGTGAAAAAAAAAAGTAAAATAATATTTATAAAAAAAGTTAGAAAAAAATGAATAAATGTTAAAGAAAAAATTTGTTTTTTTTGTGATGTATCCCATATGTACTGTATACAAGCACCTTGACTTCTTGGGCCATAGCCCTCTGTGTATACAAGCACTGTAACTCCTTGGGCCTTAGCCCTCTGTGTATACAAGCACCGCAACTCCTTGGGCCCTAGCCCTCTGTGTATACAAGCACCGTGACTCTTTGGGCCATAGCCCTCTGTGTATACAAGCACCGTGACTCCTTGGACCGTAGCCCTCTGTATATACAAGCACTGTGACTCCTTGGGCCATAGCCCCCTGTGTATACAAGAACTGTGACTCCTTAGGCCATAGCCCTCTGTGTATACAAGCTCTGTGACTCCTTGGTCTGTACCCCTCTGTGTATACAAGCACTGTGACTCCTTGGACCATAGCCCACTGTGTATACAAGTACTGTGACTCTGCTGGCCATACCCCACTGGGGCCCAAGGACAATTCCATCTTGCACTACCTTTCATTTCTGCCACTGTTGTGTGACAATGTTTCATAGATGTGCTTTAAACTGCTGTGTCTGTGCCGCTGCTCTGTAGCTTAGTAACCAGCCAGCTCACTGCAGCCTTTGGCCAATAATGGTGAAAACAATATTGTGAGCTGTGAGGTGGTCTAAATTGACTGTAAATTACTGGAAATTAATGTTATTGAGGTTAATAATACTCTAGGGACAAAAAATCCCAAATGATGTGATTGTTTTGTCAAGTTTTGTAAAAATTACAAATCCAAATCCAAAACCAGTCAAAGACGGACGACGAATCAGAGCCAAAATCAAATCCAGCAAAAATGGTCCGGCACACATCCCTAGTTACAGCAAGAGGCATTTGTTAAATTACAAATAATTGTCTTTTCTTATTGTTGCATTATTGTTAAATGTACCCCCAAATGTGGATACATCAAATCCTTCACCATGCAGTCACCTGCTAATATAAATTCACTATACATGTAAAACAGAAGTTTTAGGGGCATGTAGTGGGGATTATAACATCAAAATACATTAAAGATCAATATTGATGGGACAAGGTTGGCTTAAAAATAGTCATACAATTCCACCTAGATTAATTATAAGGGCACAGTCATGCCCTTATATTAAGGCTACATCTAAAAAAATGGATTTCTCCATAGAGAATTCCGAAGGGGGGGCAGGGTGTTCAAGAGGCTACACCTCAAGAGCTATTAGAGGTACGGATCTGAAATTTGGTATGGCCAGGTAGAACTGTCACTGGGTGCTGCATGCCAAATTTCACTGCAAAAACATTAAAAATTAGGATTTGGGAGTAATCTAAATCTCCAACTGTCAAATTTTTCTGACATTCTTAATTAGGACCACTTTTCTGCTGTAGTCTATGTTTTTTTGGGGGGGAAGACAAAACTCAGGGTAGGTGGCAAATTTAGACTTGGGGTTTGTTTTATTAGATAGCTAATGTGCCAGGGTTCATGCTTTTGGGGTTCAGGTAAATTAGAAAGTTACAGTTTTTAAACTATTACCTCAAGAATGCACCATTATAAAGATAGGACTTTTCAACTTGTTGCGCAGCCTCAGTAGGAGCATCCAGCAGGTGTTCTCACTGTTGCTTCACTTGGGTGCATAAAGATGGCCATCATTTGTGGGTGATAGCGGTGCTGGAAAACACCAATGGTAGCAGCGGCGGGGACACGGAGGCGGCGGTAGGGATATCAGGAGCGGCGGTGGCACGGATGTCAGCGGTTTTGACGGCGGGTCGCAGGTGTTGGTGGCAGGTCGCGGGTGTCGGTGGTGTTCCGCGGCAGTGCAGGTGTCAGTGGGACCCAGCGTCTGTGGAGGATTCGACGACGGTGCGGGCATTGGTGGTGGGCCTGGATCCAAGAGGATCCAGTCCCCGCCTGCCATTCTGCCGAGTACGGCAGTGGCACCCATTTCAAAAATGGCACCTCAGCGCTATTTTTGAAATTCAAAAATGGGCACCACAAGCCAATCACGGATCGCGGTGGCCATCTCTAAATTTCAAAAAAGGCGCTTAGGCAGAATGGCTGGCAGGGACTGGATCCTCTCGGATCCAGGTCTGCCGCCGACACCTGAACAGGCACCAGTCCCACAGCTGCCAGGTACCGCTGAAGATGACGTCGCAAGCCGTGATTGGCTTGCAGCGGCCATCTTTGCTTTTCAAAGATGGATGCCGCAAGCCAATCATGACTCGCGATGTCATTGGAGGCAGCGGCACCTAAAGAGGACCACAGAAGCCCTGGGGAGGTGGCAGCCACCCCTCAGGTGAAGACGCCAAAAGCCCTGGTTGGTGGATGCCCACCAGGTGAAGACACAGAAGCCCTGATGGGTTGGCGCCCACCAGGCGAAGACGTCAAAGCCCTGGCGGGTTGGCACCCACCAGGCGAAGATGTCATAAGTCTTAGTGGGTGGCAGCCATGAAAAAGAGCTAAAACAGGCTGCCGCCCACTAGGCGTAGATGCCGAAGCCATGGTGGGTTGGCACCCACCTGGCGAAGATGCCGGAAGTCCTAGTGGGAGGCAGCCACAAAAAAGAGCTGACACAGGCTGCCGCCCACTAGGCGAAGACATCGAAGCCCTGGTGGGTTTGCACCCGCCAGGCGAAGATGCCAGAAGTCCTAGTGGGAGGCAGCCACAAAAAAGAGCTGACACAGGCTGCCACCCACCAGGCAAAGACACTGAAGCCCTAGCGGGTTGGTGCCCACCAGGCAAAAATACTGAAGCCCTGGTGGGTTGGCGCCTGTAAGGCGCAGATGCCAGAAGTCCCAGTGGGCAGTGGCCAAGAGAGAGAGCTGACACAGGCTGCCGCCCACTAGGTGAAGACACCAAAGTCCTGCGCATTATTGCCAACCAGGTGAATACACCGAAGCCCGCTGGGTTGGCATCTGCCAGGCAAAAATGCCAACGCACTGGCTGGTTCTTGCCTGCCAGGTGAAGTCGCTGAAGCTCTGGTGGGTTGGCGCCTGCCAGGCAAAGATGCCTAAGCCCTGGGGTGGTGGAGGCCACATGAAAGAGCTTAATGGCCGCCGTCCCACAGATAAAGGAAGACCTGTAAAATAAAATATTACAATATTAAAGTGTGTTGTATTATTTTAATATATTTTTTACAAGTGGGCTACAGGGGGCAGTGGGCCCTAATGCCCAGCAAGCTGGTACTTGTAGTTTTCCAAGTACCAGCATGCAGGGAGGCATGCTGGGACCTATAGTTCACCTGCAAAAGAAAATATTCTTTAAAATGCACCACATCACACAATCAACCTGGCACCCACTGCCCAGAGGTGCTGGGGATAGCCCCGGGCTATCAGCCTAGGCCTGGGGTGCCCTGGGAAGGGGGACCCCTTTATTGGGGGGTCCCCAGCTCCTTAGGGATCCCTGGCCTGGACTGACTAGTGGTCAGGGTTGATGCTGCGGCTGGGGGGCCCGGTGAAAGGGCTCCCCTTGCTGTGGCATCAGCCCCCTGTTAGAAATAGTCCGGTGCTGGTTCTGGAGAAAACAGGGGGACCCTACTAATTTTTTTTCCTCCTGCATTTCCAGAACCAGGACCGGATCAGAGCCCAGTGCTGGTTGCACAACTTATGGGGGACCCCTACTTCATTTGTCCCCTGTATTTTGGCAACCAGGGCTGGTTCTGACTAGCCCGGTGCTGGTTGTGCTTAAATATGGGGGACCCCTATGTCATTTGTCCCCTGCATTTAAGCACAAACATGACTGGCTGCCTGTGTTTAAAAAAGAAAAACTGTAAAAAAATGGCATGGCCCCACCCCCCCAAAAAACAACCAGCACCGGGCTTTCGAAACCCAGCACTGGTTGTGCTAAATACAGGGGATAAAAGATGTAGGGGTCCACCGTATTAAGCACAAACAGCACCAGGTTTTTCAGTACCAGTCCTGGTTGCCAAAATACAAGAGACAAATGAAATAGGGGTCTCCGTTTTCAGCGCAACCAGCACTGGGCTCTGAGCCGGCCCTGATTCTGGAAATACAGGGGGGGAAATGCAAAGGGCCCCCCTGTATTTACCAGAACCAGCACCGCAGCCGAAGCTGGTAATCCCTGGGGAGCTGGGGACCCCCCAGTAAAGGGTACCAGGGATAGGCTGAAAGCCTGGGGCAATCCCCGGCAACCCTTGAGCATTGGGTGCCAGGTTGATTGTGTAAAGTGTGGTGCAAGTAAAGTTAAAATATTGTATTTTGCTGTGGAACTACAGTTCCCAGCAAGCCTCCCCCACATGCTGGTACTTGGAGAACCACAAGTATCAGCATGCGGGGCATTACGGGCCAGCTTTTACCTGTACTTCCACAGCAAAAGCAATATTAAAAAAACACACAATACACACACCTTAGAAATGTAAAATTTTATTAGAACATACATGCACTCACACATGCATACACTATCTCAAATACTCACCTATGTATACCTGAAGCCATTCTGTCCTCTTCTCCAGTAGACAATCCAATGGATTACATGTAATAAAAATTCCATACCCACCTCCTCCTATGCGTGGATCTGTCTTCTTCAAAGCAATCCAGGATCTCGGGAAAAAAGAAAAAACGCGGACCCACGGACATTAGTAGTATTCTTAGAGAACACTACTACCTGAATAACAGCTCCTCCCGGCATTTCAGTTCAGATATCCCGGTGTGGAGTGTTCATTGGCTAAGAGAGGCAAGCCTTCCACCTCTCAGCCAATGAGCTATTCTCACCATTGACTTCAATGGTGAGAAGCGAGCGTGCCTTTCAAAAATGGTGCCTCAGCGCCATTTTAAAAAATTCAAAGATGGCTGCCGCGAGTCAATCACGGCTCGCAACATCATCGCCCCACCCACCTTTGCTGGCTTATATACAGCCAGCGCGAGGTCCGGCCACTCACAGTCTGTCGGCCAGGGGGCAGCAGAGAAGAGCTGCCAAAGACAGAAGATGCCATGTAAGCCCTGGATGGGTGGCGGCAGTGCAAAGGAGCTGAAGGGCCACCGCCATCAAGGTGAAGACACCGAAGAAGTCCTGGGTGAAGCGGCAGCCATGAAAAAGAGCTTAAAAGCTGCCGCTCCCCCAGGTGAAGGTGCAGCTAAATAAAATAATTTAAAAAATTATCTGTTTGTTTTATTTTAATATTTATTTTGCATGGGTACTATAGGTACCAGCAAGCCCTTATTGCCCCACTTGCTGGTACTTGTGGTTTTCCAACTACCAGTGTGTGGGGATGCCTGCTGGGACCTGTAGTACTACTGCAAAAGACAATATTTATATTTTCATACGCACTACACTACATAATCAACCCAGCACCCACCGCCCAGGGGTGCTGGGGATAGACACGGGCTATCAGCCTGGGACTGGGGTGCCCTGAGGAGGGGGAACCCTTTATTGGGGGGGTCCTCAGCAACCCAAGGATCCCCGGCCTGGGCTGACTAGAGGTCAGGGGTGATGCTTCGGCTGGGAGGCCCGGTGATAGGGCTCCCCTGGCTGTGGCATTACTCCCCCACTAGAAAGTCTGGTTCTGGGAAACACAGGGGGGCCCCATGCATTTTGCCCCCTGTGTTTTCCTGAACTAGGACCGGCTCAGAGCCCAGTGCTGGTTGCGCTGAATACAGGATACCCCTATGTCATTTGTCCCCCGCAGTCTGGCAACCAGGGACTGGTTCTGAAAAGCCTGGTGCTGGTTGTGTTTATTACAGGAGACCCCTACATCATTTGTCCCTTGTATTTAGCACAACCACTACTGGCTTTCCAAAGCCCGGTGTTGGTTGTTGTTTTTGGGGAGGGGACATACCATTTTTTTTATACAGGGTTTTTTTAATCATAGAAGCATAGACGAGTCTCACTGATCCCATCTATGCTTTTGTGTTTATACACAGATGCAGGTATCACGGATCTTTCAGATCCGAGCCTGCATCTGTCTGCTGCTACCTCCCCCAAGTCCTTCCGCCTGCTCCACCACCACCACTAATGCCCCCAGGTCCCGGCCACAGCTAACATCTGCTGCCCCCGGGTCCGGCCACAGCTAATGTCTGCTGCCCCCCTGGGTTCCTGCCATAACTTACAGCTGCTTTCTTCCCCAAACCCCATCCGCTGCTACCGCCCGCACTAACCTGCCATCTTGGTGCCCCCAAGTGAAGCCACAGTGAGTACACCTGATGGAGACTCCTACTGAAGCTGCGTATCAAGTTGAAACTTCCTATCTCTATAATGGCGGATTCGTGAGGTAATAGTTTTAAAACTGTAACTTTCTCAATTACCTAAACCAGAAAAAAAGCACCTACCATTGAATAATAGTTACCTAATAAAACAAACCCCAAGTCTAAATTTGCCCCCTACCCTGAGTTATGTCTTCCCAAAAATCCAACATAGAGAAAATCAGAAAAGTGGTACTAATTGAGTGTCAGAGAAAACTGACAGTTGGAAATTAAGATTACTCCCAAGTCCTCAATTTTTATGTTTTTGTCCTGAAATTTGGCATGCAGCACCGAGCGACAATTCTACCAGCCCATGCCAAATTTCAGCTCCGTACCTCCCAATAGCTTTTAAGGGGTAGCTCCTTAAACACCTTGCCCCCTCCCTCTGGAATTCTCTATGGGAGAATTCCATTTTTTTTAGGGACCCCTACGTCATTTGTCCCCTCTATTTTGGTAACCAGGATTGGCTCTAATTAGCTTGGTGCTGGTTGTGCTTTATACAGGGAACCCCTGCGTTGTTTGTCCCCTGTGTTAGCACAAGTACTGGGGCTCAAAAGCTCGATGCTGGTTGTGCTGTGGAGGCACATCATTTTTTTTTTATTACACATTCATTTTTTAAAACAATGCAAGGATGGATTTCACTGATACGTCCATGCATCTGTGTCTAAGTGATTTGATTTTCTCAGGTGCATGCCTAGCACCAGTGAGTCCCTCTGTGGCTGCTGATGCTTCTGCACACGGCCCTGTTGCTGCCACTGCTCCATACCCACACTGCTGCCACTGCCCCACACACTTGAAGCCTGCCCCCACAGCCATCTCTCCCTCTGCACCCTTAAAACACCTCCTGTGTGCTGTCTGCTCCTCCACCCTCCACCTGTGTTAGTGTACCTATTTGTTGACCTTCTGCCCTGCAGGTGGCCCAGTTTGCTCATCAAAACCCTGATGGTTAATACATTTTAAAAAAGCTATGAATTCCATAGACAAAAAACCTTATGGTTTCACATGTCCCATTAAGACTGCTTAGACATGACCATCCACAGCATATGCGAGCGGCCAAAAAGATGGTCGCGATGGTCTTGACCATTGCGACCATCGGACTTGCGACGGAGACCCTGCGGTAGGGTCTCCCTGCCACAAGCCCTGGAGTGATTTTGGCTCTATCAGAGCCAAAATCACTCCCACTGACATCACTAGTGATGTCAGTGGGGCCGGCTTCAGGCGGTAGGCGTTCCCATGGGAACGCCTCCGTCTGGCAGGCATGCCCCCAGCACGCCCACCAAAGGGGGCGTGCTGTCAATCAACATCGACAGCACGCCCCCTTTGGTGCAAGACCCGGAGCGATGGAAAGCCCGTTGCTCCCCGGGTCTCGCGCATGCTCACGACGGAGCTCCCTCCATCGTGCGCATGCGCAGTGGGGAACATCGACCCGCTTGCGATTGTACTGCTGCTCACGAGCGGGTCTGAATGACCCCCACAGTGCATACACACCATGTTTTATTTTTTTTTTAACATAACTTTTTTCAGTTCCCAAATGTCCACTCTATTTTATTTTATCTAAGACAGTCCTCCTGCCATGGCAATGCCCCCGGTCCATTAAAATAGGCCATGTACTCCTCCCTCACTTGTTTTGCCCGTGCAGTCCCTGTGGTTTGCAGTGGAGGTGTTGCTACATATGACAACTGGCCAATCTCCTCAGGCTGGCCTGGGTCTTCTGGCATAGCTCTGCCTTTGTTGTGTTGTTTTGCACCATAGAAGTAATACAGGACACAACACACCAAGATTACCCAGTATATCTTGTCCACATGTAGAGTCATTGAGGTGTGGAAAATGTGGAAGCAGTTACTTAGAATTCCAAACACATTTTCTGAAATACGGCGTGCCCTGGAAAGCCTGAAATTGTAGATCCACTTCTCTCTGGTCAGGCCCCTATACACATATGGCTTTACGATATTTTTGTGTAATGCGAAAACCTCATCAGTCACAACACAAAGTGTAGAACGTGCTTGGTCTCCTCCATTGTTGGCAAGTTGAGCATCTTGGAGGTGAGCCTCTGGTAGAATGCCATCGGTTTTAACATCCCACCAAGCGAAGCACAGCCAGTCTTGCCAACATCTACAAAGACAAATCCGAAATTGGCATTCACCACTGCCATGAGAACGATGCTGAAGAACCCTTTATAGTTATAACAGTGGGATTCGCTGTTGGCAGGTGGGGTGATGCAGATATGTTTCCAATCAATGGCACCCCCGCAGTTAGGGAAATTCCAACGTCATTCAAAGTCTTCAGCAATGGCTTTCCACTCTTCCATTGATGTAGGAAATTAGAAGAAAAAAGAAAATATTGGTTACAACATGAACATTAATTTTATTTTTTTTCCTCTACAGACTCCTACCCAAGAACTGGACTTGGCGGGGACTCCAGACTTGAGTCTGATTGGAGAAAGTGAGGGGGATGTCTCTCTTTCCCCATGCCCACCACCATGAGAATGATGCTGAAGTACCCTTTATAGTTATAATAGTAGGAGCCCCATGCCCACCACCAACTGCACCTCCCCAGAAAAAAAGGTGGCGCCAGGGAAGAAAGTAGCCGACCACGGAGCCTGCAGATGACTTCTTGCAGGAGGTGGAAAAGGTCTTAAGAAGTCCCCCAACCACCTACATCACTTTATGTCACACAATAATAGCTCCATGCGTTAGATGAGGCCTGAAATGCAGCTAGAATTTTAGCATCTGGTGTATGAGTTGGTCATATGAGAAATTATTTATCTCCACCTACCTACATTGCTGATCCTCATCCCTGCCCCTACCACCTCTGTGATGACTCACACCCATCCACAGCCTACTCCCCCACCCACTAACCCGTCTACCTCAAGCCAGGCTATTTATAGGCTATTTATTGTGCACTTTTGGAATCTGAGGAGATTCCTGGGTTTTACAACCTTTAAAATATTTATTTTATGTTATTATATAATTATCAACAGGTTTCATCTTTCCCAATAGCTACTCTATGGTATATGTTGGTAATGACGCTGATTGGACACGGTCACTAAACAGAAGCCAGGGCCACAATCTGTACTTGTGCCATGTGCAGGGGCATTTCTAGGGAGGAGGGGGCCCATTTGCAGTCTCCGACACGGGACCCCTCCTCTCCTCCTGGCGGCCAGCAGTGCACTGAGGTGTGCACGGCCAGCGCCGAAGTAATAGACTTTGGGCACTAGAGTGTGCACCGAGGTAAATGGTGTATGCACAGATCAACAGGAAAATGGCCACGGCTGCCATCTTCTCTTTACTGCGAATTCCTAAACGATGGGAAAATTGCCACCGCGGCCATTTTCCAGTCGTTTTACAGCTCCGGACACACGCCCCGACATGGTACTCCAGAGAGGAAAGTAATATTATGGGTGCAGGATGTGTGGTGCGGGGCTCCCCTGGTCCCAGGAGCCCGTGTTCCCTGCACACCCCACACCCATTATAGATACGCCCCTGGCCATGTGTGTCTTGGCCAATTCAATCCGGCGTCTGACCCAACACAAAACATAGAGCAGCATAGCTATTGTGACTGATAAAACTTGTTGATAATTGCTTTTTACATTAAAAGTGCATATAAAGTTTTAAAAAAATGCATTTTAAAAGTTGTTTTTTCCATGTTTGGATTGCAAAACACTGTTTTATTACACATAGCCATGTTGGCAGCAAATGTTACACTGTTTAAAAGTGTTTTTACACATTTTCTACAATAAAAAAAAAAATGGAATAAAAACGTTTTTCTTTCACAAGAAATAAATGTGTAGTGTGTTTTTTTTCTTAGCTTGCAAAACTGGTGCTGCAGAGCTTTGACAATAGCCTTGCAGGTCTTCAGGATGATGATGCCCAAAGCCTGAGGGGAGATGAGGGACCCAAACTTCAGGTCAGCCAGGGACCTTCCTGTAGCCAGGTATCTCAGGGTAGCCACCAGCCTCTCCTTAGCAGGGACAGCCCTCCGCAGCTTAGTTTTCTGCCTCTGGATATAGGGGGTCACCAGACACAGAAACTCCTGGAAGGTTGCGTCATCCATGCGCAGGAAGTTGCAGCAGTCATCCGGATTGTTCTCCCGAATCTCCTTCAGCAGCGACATGTGAGAGCGAGCATCCCTCTGCAGCAGCCACTCCTTCATCCAGCATGCTCTCCTCCATTGCTGGGCCCTCTCCTTCACCACCTTATCCCAAACATAGACGAGCAAAACTCTATACCAATAGGGATCCATCAGCACAGAATGCAGGATAGAATTCAGGAAAAACACACTTTATTAAGCCAGGTAAAACAAAGCAGAGCACAATAGCAATGTGCAGCGTTCAGCAGGTATACACCAAGCCTCACTAGTCACAGACAGAAGTGCACAGAGCTAAAATGGCGCCTGCTTTATATACCCCATAAATAGGCCCGCCCATTATTTAAATTAGGGGTGTGCACCGGCCACTTTTCGTGTTTTGTGTTTTGGTTCTGGATCTGGATCTTTCTTCGTGTTTTGGATCTGGATTGGTTTTGCCAAAACCACCCTTGCGTGTTTTGGGTTCTGGGTTTTGTGTTTTGGATCTGTATTTTTTTGAAAAAAAGCATAAAAACAGCTAAAATCACAGAATTTGTAGGTTTTTCTGCTCCTATGCTATTATTAACCTCAATAACCTTAATTTCCACTCATTTCCAGTCTATTCTGAATACCTCACACCTCACAATAGTGTTTTTATGTCCAAAAGGTTGCACCGAGGTAGCTGGATAACTATGCTAAGCGACACGAGTGGGCGGAACAAACACGTGACCCATCTAGGCGTGAAACTGCAGTGACAGACAGGATGGCATTGAAAAACTAGGCCCCAAACTGTACATAATGCAAAGAAAAAAAAGAGGTGCAAGATGGAATTGTCCTTGGGCCCTCCCACCCACCCTTATGTTGTATAAACAGGACATGCACACTTTAACAAACCAATCATTTCAGCGCCAGGGTCTGCCACACAACTGTGGCTGAAATGATTGGTTCGTTTGGGCCCCCACAAAACAAGCTGGCAATTTATCTGTCCCTGCACAAACTGGCTCTACGGAGGCAAGATGTCATCCTCATCCTCCTCATCCACCGATTCCTCACCCTCTTCAGTGTGTACATCCTCATCCTCACAGAGTATTAATTCGTCCCTGCTGGAACCACAGGTCCCTCTGTACGTTCTGGAGGCTGGTCTCCCTGGAAGAGTTGATAATTCATTTTATGAACATCATCTTCTCCACATTTTGTGGAAGCAACCTCCTACGCCTTTCGCTGACAAGGTTCCTGGCTGCACTAAACACTCTTTCGGAGTACACACTGGAGGGGGGGCAACTCAGGTAAAATAGAGCCAGTTTGTACAGGGACCTCCAAATTGCTTCTTTTTCCTGCCAGTACAGGTACGGACTGTCTGACATGCCTACTTGGATGCTGTCACCGATGTAATCCTTTAACAGACAGACGCACGCTTGTCGCTGCTGCTTTGAGGATTCAAGTGCGGCTACAGCCCACACAATTCACAAAGACAGAAAAAAAAAAAGAATATTTTTATTGTTTGTGGAGCACACTTTGAGGGTTACACCACCCTTTAACAGACAGACGCACGCTTGTCGCTGCTGCTTTGAGGATGCAAGTGCGGCTACAGCCCACACAATTCACAAAGACAGAAAAAAGAAGAAGAATATTTTTATTGTTTGTGTAGCACACTTTGAGGGTGTCACCACCCTTTAACAGACAGACGCACGCTTGTCGCTGCTTCTTTAAGGATGCAGGTGCGGCTACAGCCCACACATTTCACAAAGACCGAAAAAAAAAGAACAATATTTTAATTGTTTGTGTAGCACACTTTGAGGGTGTCACCACCCTTTAACAGACAGACGCACGCTTGTCGCTGCTGCTTTAAGGATGCAGGTGCGGCTACAGCCCACACATTTCACAAAGACAGAAATAAAAAGAAGAATATTTTTATTGTTTGTGTAGCACACTTTGAGGGTGTCACCACCCTTTAACAGACAGACGCACGCTTGTCGCTGCTGCTTTAAGGATGCAGGTGCGGCTACAGCCCACACATTTCACAAAGACCGAAAAAAAAAGAACAATTTTTTAATTGTTTGTGTAGCACACTTTGAGGGTGTCACCACCCTTTAACAGACAGACGCACGCTTGTCGCTGCTGCTTTAAGGATGCAGGTGCGGCTACAGCCCACACAATTCACAAAGACAGAAAAAAAAAGAACAATATTTTAATTGTTTGTGTAGCACACTTTGAGGGTGTCACCACCCTTTAACAGACAGACGCACGCTTGTCGCTGCTGCTTTGAGGATGCAGGTGGAATCTAGACGGGATTTGGAACCGAGGACACACTACCTCCATCAATTGTCTAAATCCCACTGCACTAATGTCGGATACCGGACGCACGTCTAACACCAACATAGCAGTCAAGGCCTCAGTTATACGTTTTGCTTCAGGATGACTGCTGTCGTACTTCATCCTCATCGCTAGGGACTGTTGGAGGGTCAATTGTTTAGTAAAAGTAGTGATGTTCCTACTTCCTCTCTGGGATGATGAACAACTCCCAGCAGCAGCAACAGCACTAGGGGGAAGTGGTTCTTGATCTTTCCCTATTTTATTTTTATCGGAGAAAGTTTGGTCCTCCATTTATGTTATATTGATATATATACGTGCGGCTAAAGCGCACACAAACACAGAAAATATTTTTTTATTTTTGCTGGAGAGTAGTGCACTTTGTGGGTTACACCACCCTTTAAGAAATGAGCCAGCCGGCTCTTTACTTATGGGACACAGGCGCACGCTTGGCGCTGCTCCTTTGTTGATACACGTGCAGCCACAGTGCACACAAGTCACAAACACAGAAAATATATATTTTTTTGGTTTGGAGTGTACTTTGGGGGTTACAGAACCCTTTAACGGTCAAGCCAGCCGGCCCTTTACTTATGACACAGGCGCACGCTTGGCACTACTTTGTTGATGCACGTGCGGCTACTGCGCACACAATTCACAAACACAGAAAATAATTTTTTTTTTGGTTTGGACTGGACTGTACTTTCGGGGGTTACAGCACCCTTTAACGGTCAAGCCAGCCGGCCCTTTACTTATGACACAGGCGCACACTTGGCACTACTTTGTTGATGCACATGCGGCTACTGCGCACACAATTCACAAACACAGAAAATAATTTTTTTTTTGGTTTGGACTGGAGTGTACTTTGGGGGTTACAGTACCCTTTAACGGTCAAGCCAGCCGGCCCTTTACTTATGACACAGGCGCACGCTTGGCACTACTTTGTTGATGCACGTGCGGCTACTGCGCACACAATTCACAAACACAGAAAATAATTTTTTTTTTGGTTTGGACTGGAGTGTACTTTCGGGGGTTACAGCACCCTTTAACGGTCAAGCCAGCCGGCCTTTTACTTATGACACAGGCGCACGCTTGGCACTACTTTGTTGATGCACGTGCGGCTACTGCGCACACAATTCACAAACACAGAAAATAAATTTTTTTTTGGTTTGGACTGGAGTGTACTTTGGGGGTTACAGCACCCTTTAACGGTCAAGCCAGCCGGCCTTTTACTTATGACACAGGCGCATGCTTGGCACTACTTTGTTGATGCACGTGCGGCTACTGCGCACACAATTCACAAACACAGAAAATAATTTTTTTTTGGTTTGGACTGGAGTGTACTTTCGGGGGTTACAGTACCCTTAACGGTCAAGCCAGCCGGCCCTTTACTTATGACACAGGCGCACGCTTGGCACTACTTTGTTGATGCACGTGCGGCTACTGCGCACACAATTCACAAACACAGAAAATAATTTTTTTTTTGGTTTGGACTGGAGTGTACTTTGGGGGTTACAGCACCCTTTAACGGTCAAGCCAGCCGGCCCTTTACTTATGACACAGGCGCACGCTTGGCACTACTTTGTTGATGCACGTGCGGCTACTGCGCACACAATTCACAAACACAGAAAATAATTTTTTTTTTGGTTTGGACTGGAGTGTACTTTGGGGGTTACAGCACCCTTTAACGGTCAAGCCAGCCGGCCCTTTACTTATGACACAGGCACACGCTTGGCACTACTTTGTTGATGCACATGCGGCTACTGCGCACACAATTCACAAACACAGAAAATAATATTTTTTTTGGTTTGGACTGGAGTGTACTTTGGGGGTTACAGCACCCTTTAACGGTCAAGCCAGCCGGCCCTTTACTTATGACACAGGCGCACGCTTGGCACTACTTTGTTGATGCACGTGCGGCTACTGCGCACACAATTCACAAACACAGAAAATAATATTTTTTTTGGTTTGGACTGGAGTGTACTTTGGGGGTTACAGCACCCTTTAACGGTCAAGCCAGCCGGCCCTTTACTTATGACACAGGCGCACGCTTGGCACTACTTTGTTGATGCACGTGCGGCTACTGCGCACACAATTCACAAACACAGAAAATAATTTTTTTTTTGGTTTGGACTGGAGTGTACTTTGTGGGTTACAGCACCCTTTAACGGTCAAGCCAGCCGGCCCTTTACTTATGACACAGGCGCACTCTTGGCACTACTTTGTTGATGCACGTGCGGCTACTGCGCACACAATTCACAAACACAGAAAATAATTTTTTTTTGGTTTGGACTGGAGTGTACTTTCGGGGGTTACAGCACCCTTAACGGTCAAGCCAGCCGGCCCTTTACTTATGACACAGGCGCACGCTTGGCACTACTTTGTTGATGCACGTGCGGCTACTGCGCACACAATTCACAAACACAGAAAATAATTTTTTTTTGGTTTGGACTGGAGTGTACTTTCGGGGGTTACAGCACCCTTTAACGGTCAAGCCATCCGGCCCTTTACTTATGACACAGGCGCACGCTTGGCTCTACTTTGTTGATGCACGTGCGGCTACTGCGCACACAATTCACAAACACAGAAAATAATTTTTTTTTTGGTTTGGACTGGAGTGTACTTTCGGGGGTTACAGCACCCTTAACGGTCAAGCCAGCCGGCCCTTTACTTATGACACAGGTGCACGCTTGGCACTACTTTGTTGATGCACGTGCGGCTACTGCGCACACAATTCACAAACACAGAAAATAATTTTTTTTTTGGTTTGGACTGGAGTGTACTTTCGGGGGTTACAGCACCCTTAACGGTCAAGCCAGCCTGCCCTTTACTTATGACACAGGCGCACGCTTGGCACTACTTTGTTGATGCACGTGCGGCTACTGCGCACACAATTCACAAACACAGAAAATAATTTTTTTTTTGGTTTGGACTGGAGTGTACTTTCGGGGGTTACAGCACCCTTAACGGTCAAGCCAGCCGGCCCTTTACTTATGACACAGGCGCACACTTGGCACTACTTTGTTGATGCACATGCGGCTACTGCGCACACAATTCACAAACACAGAAAATAATTTTTTTTTTGGTTTGGACTGGAGTGTACTTTGGGGACTGGGACACTGCACAGGACTTTGGAGTGGACACAGCCCCTATGGAGAACTGACTGCACAACACAGTCCAGCCAGCCCCTATGGACTTTGAAGTAGTGGACACAGCCCCTATTAACAACAGCAGCACAGCACAACACAGCCAGCCCCTATGGACTTTGAAGTAGTGGACAACAGCAGCACTACACTACACTACACTACACAGCCCTAACTCCCACCCTCCCTCTTCACTGTCCACAGCCGAGTGAGAAAATGGCGCCGACGCGGGTACCTTATATAGGATCCAAAACCCGCGAGACTCGGAAGGCGGGATGATGACGTTTTGCCTCGATTTCAGATCCGAGTCAGGCGGGAAAAGTCGAGCCTGACTCGGATCGGACTCGGATCGGGGGGGCTCGGGGGGGTTCGGATTTTAGAAATCCGAACCCGCCCACCCCTAATTTAAATTTAGCTGTAATCTTCAAGATCATTGTCAGATGTTTGGTAAACTAACAATTTTTTGTGCACGAACTCATGATTTGGAAATCGTACATGATGCATGATAGATCGTGAGATCGTTTGTCAGATTGGACACTTTTTAGCACCATATCGTGTCCTGGAGTGCCGGAGAGCTGACAGGGAGAGTACAAAGGAAATTTCTCACCATATCGCATTGTGAGCACATCGTCTAGTATGTACGCACCTTTACTAACTGCATAGGTTACAATCTAACCTTCCCCAAAATATATCAAGATTATATAGAGTACACACCATGGGCTAAATTTTCTCAGTGGGCGCTCTTGCAAGCCACTGATTCTCGACTATTTTGACTCCATAAATTAAATAAGAAATAAAATGAACACAATATACACCTGGTTTTGCCTTTAGTATTGTTGTGGTTTAAAATTTCAGAGTCAAAAAACGCAGAGAGATATCAGCTTGCAGAGACAGCTTCTTAGTAAATTTAGCCCTCCATCTAGCCAATAACATATAAGTCATTTTATGTATTCAGTTTCATTGTGTAATATTGAAATAAAAGAATTAACATTTATATATTTATCAGAATGTTAAATATGAGGAAAAAGAGGAACATGTATAGGGTAAATACATAGTGTCCCTTTAATCTGTGGGATGACTAGTGGGATGACAGGCTAGAAACATACTTGATGGAATCTGTGTGGATATCAATAATGTGAGTGCAATGGGACATTGGAGTTACAATTTCAGATGATATGAATGTTAGAAAGCAGTCTAGACAATATAAGGTGTAAGCACTTATAACGGGGTTTGGTATTATATTTTGACAATCATAATGTTGACATTCATGTTAGAATGTCAACCTATCGTGCCTGTTGGCCCATTAGTGGCTTACCTGCTCCCAATGGCTGCAGCGACTACAGCAGCGTCTTCCGTGTCCTGGCAGTCATGTGATTGTGACTTCCGGGTCAAACCTCAGATACTCAAGCATTCTGGTATTACTCCCCTAACCCTAATACCTACCTCTAAACCTTCCTCTAGTGCCAAACCCTAACCTCTACCCCTTGCAGCCTAACCCTAACCTCCCCCTCTGCAGCCTAACCCTAACCTCCCCCTCTGTAGCCTAACCCTAACCTCTCCCTGCAGCCTAACCCTAACCTCCCCCTCTGCAGCCTAACCCTAACCTCCCCTTGCAGCCTAACCCTAAGCTCTCCCCCTGCAGCCTAACCCTAACCTCCCCCTTCAGCCTATCCCTAACCTCCCCCTGCAGCCTAACCCTAAACTCTCCCCCCTGCAGCCTAACCCTAACCTCCCCCTTCAGCCTAACCCTATCCTCCCCTCTGCAGCCTAACCCTAACCTCCCCCTTCAGCCTAAGCCTATCCTTCCCTCTGCAGCCTAACCCTAACCACCTCTTGCAGCCTAACCCTAACCTCCCCCTTCAGCCTAATCCTAACCTCCCCCTGCAGCCTAACCCTAATCTCTCCCCCATGTAGCCTAACCCTAACCTCCCCCTTCAGCCTAACCCTCACCTCTCCCCCCTGTAGCCTAACTGTAACCTCCCCTCACAGCCTAACTATAACCTCCCCCTGCAGCCAAACCATAACCTCTACCCCCTGCAGCCTAACTCTAACCTCCCCTCCTGCACCCTAACCTCCCCCCGCAGCCTAACCTCCCCCCTGCAGCCTAACCCTAACCTCTCCCCCCGCAGCCTTACCCTAACCTCCCCCCTAGAACCTAACCCTAACATTTTGATATTGCACCTGTCGAAATTGACAATGTCGACACATTGCCTGATGACATTTTCTCACTGTCAGCATTACTATCGACTTTGTGGTTTCAACATTATTAATGCCGACATTGGGCCTGATTCAGACCCACTCGCGAGCGGCTGTCCGCTCGCAAGTGGGTCGATGTTCTGGACAGAGCATGCGCACGACGGAGGGAGCTCCGTCGTGCGCATGCGCCAGACGCGACGAGCGAAGGAAAGTCCTTCACTCATTGTGTCTGATCAAAGGGGGCGTGCTGTCGATGTTGATTGACAGCACGCCCCCTTTGGTAGGCGTGCCGGGGGCATGCCTCCCTAACGGGGGCGTTCCCATGGGAACGCCTCCCATCAGAAGCCGGCCCACTAACATCACTAGTGATGTCAGTGGGAGTGATTTTGGCTCTGATAGAGCCAAAATCACTCCGGAGCTTGCGGATGAAAACCTCAACCGCAGGCTCCGGCTCGCAGTTTCGATGGTCGCGATGGTCAAGACCATCACGGCCATCAAACTGCACGCTCGTATAGCCTGTGGGTGGTGACCCACAGCTATACGAGCGTCCAGGAGGACGCTCCATTTTCATGGAGGCCGGCCCTCATTCAGAGCGTGCGCTCTGCTCAGAGCGTACGGCTCTGAATGAGGGCCATTGTTATTTTCAACCTTTTGACTACATCCCTTATAAATAAAGTGATTTTAGCAGAGAGAAGATGGAGGTTATGTTGCTACTTTATAGGTCACTGGCAAGACCACAATTTGAGAACCATTCTATGTTACTATCTGTTTTTATATGTAATAACAGGTCATTTTCAGTAAAAGGAGAAACATGTGCTTGTACACCTGTTATTTGCTGAAACATTCAACGACATCTTGGTAAATGCTGGTTAAACTTAGCAAATAATTTAAAAACATAGCAGTACAAATTTAACAGTGTTACCTAATAAGACAACAATTTTAGAATGAAACAATATATATGAAAGTTGTTACAGGACACAGTAGGTAAAGTGATCAATTCCCTGCTACATCTTCATAGCACACCAAACATTCTAGCACAGAAACAGTTTGCTGTTCCTACTGAATAAAAATTATAGTATGTCATAAATCCATCCAAGCTAAAATACTGGAAATGTGCACTGCCTCATTTAATGAATCATAATAGCATCTCTAAAATGCTTTCACCTGATGAGGTTATCGAATCCTCTCATTAGTTCCACGTTTTACCATGGGGGGGAGCTGCAGAGATCATTTTAGTGAGTGAACATTAATACATGCAGGAGTTAAAAAAAAAAAATAGAAAAAAAAAATAAAACGTCCCACTCTAGGAAAAAAAAGAGATCTACAAAACGGCAAGCAGGGTAGATTACCTGTGCATCCAACATAGGAGAGACACCGAGGAAACACTTCCCATATTTATGCAAATCAGCTTTTTTTGTTTGGGACACTGTTTTTCCTTTTGCTGTTTTTTTTTGTATTTTTTTCTATTTTTTTATATAATTTTTTTTAACGATGACAATTCATTTTTGACGTCCTGAAATAATACGAAATAAAAAAAAAAGCATAGTAAAAAAAAAAAAAAAAAACAGGGTGAGCTCTGCTCTGTTCCAGCCTACAGCAATTTTTGGAAGAAGGTACTGGCTTTCCTCTTTCTCGTTCATCCGATGGGGACCTTTTGATGCAAACTCTGGATTATCTTCTTACAAGTGAACTGGAAGAAGAGGGGTAAACTCAGGGGAGGGGGGAGATTTGTCGAACTTTAAAGAACTTTAAAAAGTAAGGGGGGAAGCGAGGACAGGATAAAGCAGCCAAAGGATGGCATTTGTAGCAAAAGGCAGCTAAGAATCAAGTTTCAAGACTTCTCTTGGAAGCTGTGAGAGTGTATGAGGGCTTTTCAGAAACCTGGAGCATGAGCTGCGAAGTAGTCAGCCAGGAGGGAGGAAAGGCAGAAGAACTAGGAATGTGTTCTGTGGACAGGGATGAGCATGGAAAGTGGGGAGGCAGCAGAAAAAGAGGGGATATTACATGCTCACATTTCTGCTACCTGAATGGATGTTATGTGTAAAAAAAAAAAAGAAGCAGAGGAAGACGAGCAAATACAGAAAATAAAAGTGATTCAGTCCAGTCATCAGCCTGCAATAGATCTTGATTGATCAGTCATGATCCTTGCAGTTTAATAGGAATTCATCAGTGGGGACTGGGAAGGTGGAGCACCCTTGCGTAGATTAGCATATATCCCTGTTTACTCATCCTAGGAGAGGACTTCTCTTTCATTTTGTAAGGAGGAGAGAGGAGGGGGCTAGGGACAGTGTGGGCTTAAAGCTTATAAAGAAGGCAAAAAAATGTTCATCTAAAGCATCCTTTTAAGGGGGGAGGAAATAAGCATCTAACTGTCAGACATTGGTTGTTGCTTTTTTTTTCTTTTTTTTTTAATCTTTATGTTTAAATCTGTTGTATTTTACATGGAGTAAAAAAAAAAAAAAAAGAAAATAAAAAGGGCAATTTTGGAAAAATAGTGGACATCAACATCTACTGAATGAAGAGACCCAACAGATCAGTGCATCTTCTTTGGTAAATCCAAGATCCTGCATCAGGAAGATACAAAGCACAACAACCAAACTATCAAACCAAACAAACAAAGGTCAAGTGCCCAGGAGGATAGCCTAAAGCTGGCAGATCGGGAGAGCATAGTGGGGAGCAGGGGGGGGAAGAGTTGGAGATGCTGCTCTGGAGTTTGCTGTTGCCTCTTGGGCTCCTATATGCAGCCTTGGCAAGTGCCTCTAAGTGTGGGACGGATGAGCGCTCGCAACGAGCACGGAAAAGCCGCAGTTTGCGCAGTGTTCAGGAGGGCTCCTGGAAAAACCGCAGTTTGCGCAGTATTCAGGAGGGCTCCTGCGCCACCAGCCTGGCCCGGGGCCGGAGGTCCCTCAGCAGCATAGAACACCTGAGAGGGCATCACCACCAGCGAGAGGCAAGTGAAAGTGCTGAATCCATGGCCCCCGGGAGAGCTCTCTATTTCACTGGGCATGGGGACCAGCTGCAGCTGAAGGCGGGTAATGAGTTGCCAGGGGACACGTTCACCTTACAAGTTTGGCTAAGAGCCGAGGGAGGGCAAAGGTCCCCAGCAGTTATTGCAGGTAAGCACCCAATAATACAAATACTGACTGCAAGTTATTTCCCAGAGCTTCATGCTTGCCATTATCTTCTAATGGGTGGTCACAGCTCAATGAAATAATGACTTTATTATGTCTGCATAATATTATCCAGGTCAATGACAGTGTTTGCATGGTGATAATATAATACTGCATTACACGTGTATTCTGTACCCTGCAGTTAGTTTGTGGGACAATACATGCTAGGTACATCCTCAGCAAAGCCTATAACTAGTACTATATATAGGGACTTAGACAATTTAAAAAGTTCTTATGCAGAACTACTGTATAAGGCAGGTGCACCGAGCTACTTAGTTACTGTATCAGGTCTGCTTACTGATATAAACACACTAGTATTTCATACTGCTATTGCAATACCCCAAAGAGATACAAAATAAATAAATACACACATGGGGAGCTTTCTAACACTGGAAATCTGAGAAGACGTTTGCAATAATTTAAGAGAATGTCTGGAATGCCAAACTTTTGCAATGGGTCTGTTTCAGTCACAATCTCCATAGCCTGTGTGGTGGTCATGTAGAGTATGTTGCTGAGCTATTAGCACTGCATTTTCAGGATATGCAGGTGAATAAAGCTTGAGGTTTCTCCTTCCATTGAAACTGGCCAAGATCAATAGAGATTTTGCGGCAGCGCCTCACATATCCCCGGCGTCACAGTGATGTCCTTACCCCAGAGCCAGGGGGCTCCTGAAGTTTGTGTAGTAGTAAGAGACGCGAGTGCTGAAGATCCGTTATGTCGGTGATTAGGGAAAGCAGAACAAGATGACTGGACCTTTGAAGTCTTTGCATGCTGCAGTAACAGAATGTGTGTAGCAGCGCAGCCTACAGAGACGGGGCTGCTATTTTATTTACTATATAAACATTCAGGCGTCGTGTGTAAACTGGCAAACAAAGTCAATCTGTGGGGGTGTTGCTTAGAAAACGCAGCGGCAAGAGGTGTGAGAAGGGGAATCCTCAACCTCAGAGCACAGAGCCAACATGTAGCTTCCCTTGATAAGAGAGTTTGCAATTTAAACTGCTTCTGGGATCCTGTTATACTTAAGTGTTCTACCTTTAAATCAGGCTCAAGTAAACATTTGTTACACCTTGTTATTAATTCTAATTTAAAAGGTTTAAAAATGTAAATTGATCTCTCTCTCTCTCTCTCTCTCTCTCTCTCTCTTTCTCTCTCTCTCCCTCCCTCCCTCTCTCCACATTAATGTAGTATCCCGCAAAGGGGTCAATTCAGTTAAGTAGCATTGAGGCGAAGTGCCTTTGCAATGGTGTGAAAATGCTGGCAACGGCACCTCATCTCGTCCCTATCTCACCGCAGACTTGGTGATTTTAGGGGCATATGTATCAAAACTTGATGTGAGATAAAATTGTGAAATACATATCACCAACCAATCAGCTCCAAACTATCATTTCTTAAACACAGTCTGCATAATGTAAGGTAGAAGCTAATTGGTTTGTGATATATATCACAATTTTATCTCACATCAAGCTTTGATACATATGCCCCTTAAAAGGCAGCCCTATGGGGCTGCAAACAAAAGTCAGCGAGTTGGGGACTACCGTAAGTGTTGCATATTTGCGTACTTACTTAAGGGACGAGCCTAATTGATTTGACCCATAAAAGAATATCAGCACCACATTCTTCACGTGAGCTAAACTTCATAACATGAAGTATTTTGCCTGAAAACCAGACATAAACATTTCCTATGCCATATATTTAACTTGTTAGTTTTTATCAGCTTCGTATAGAACAGTTGAAAATGCATTGAATATAAAGGGGGCGTATCTATTCTAAGCGCCTGGCCGGCATCCCATGTGCCAAGATACTGAACGTATCCCACAGAAATAATAGTAGTAAACCAACAGCAGGGGAGAGTGGGAGGTAATAATGTTGCTTCCCCCTGTTGTCTGCTATTTTCTCATATTGGCACCAAATATAGTCAAATAATATATATTTTGCTGCATATGGAAGAAAAATCAATACAAATTGCTAATGCCATAAAAAAAACAACTAAATGTGCTGTTTAATCAGTATTTGTGTAAATGATCCCCATGCTAAAATGTAGAACGCTACTGCAGACACTTGTGTGGCAGCTAAGGGTGGAACTGGTGGTGTGCGTGTGGCAAAGTTGTGTGATGTGGGGGGGAGAGGTCTTACCTCATGAGGGTATGTTCCACTATGATGACCCACTAGCATAAGCGTAGCCAGGTTTAGCAGCATGAATAAATAAATGGTTTTCTTCCAAGATGCTCTCACTTGGAGTCTCTCTTGGCAGCAGCAGTGAAGATTTACTATACTAGCTTAATAGGGCCATACATTTTGCTTTAGGGCACCATTTAAAATATTCTTCATTATGTTGTTTCTTTTACTTGACTGTTTTCCTACCTATAATTTTTTTTTTACTTCATAATTTGTACCATATTTAACAGCTACCAAGTTACTGTCAAGAGCAGGAATTTTGTTTTGTGAAGTTAATTTCAGTAGTTGTGATAATTATAATTGTTGTCAGCCATGCTGCAGCAGGGATTTGTTCACAGTGTAGAAGCTGAACTCAAATGATCTCGAGTATCTGCTGCGAGTTACTGTATCTGAATATTCTCCAGAATTTGGATATGCCTCAGATTTAAAGAATATTTTGCCTATAGGGAGTTTACTGTTTTATGCTTGCTGGTTCTGTCTGATCTTATGTATGCATATTACAAAGAGCATATGTAAGGTGCCTGTATGTGTGGTTTTTTGTCAGCTGTTATCAAGAGCAGTGGGGGTGAGGGGCTTCTGTCCTTGGAATATGCAGAGCAGGCTTATTAATAGGGTAAACTTGAAGTGAACCTAAGAGACCCATAGACTAATTGCCCTCCCCAACGCCACAAATGGATATTCGTTGCAAGTCAGTGGGGTGTGATTGTGGGGGGCAGCACTTCACACCCTGCATCCATTTTTGTTACCTCCAGTCGGTCTTGCTATTGCCAATGTTATTCTGTTCATATCTTTGGCAATATGGAGCTAGCACAGTATCTCTGAAGTAATTACCATTAATAAGATAGTTATGGATTATTGAGGCTGTGGCATAGTGCCAGAGTATGTGACATTCTGGGCATGTGTCGGTAGCATTCTGTGCATGTGTCGGCAGGGGCAAACTTGGATTTGTAGAGGGGGTTTCCATATGCTTCATTTTATAGTGTTGCCAACACATGGAGGGGGCATAATGAGCACTTATAGTATGGTCTGGTGCACTAATAGTGTGCCCAGTTCCACACAGTTCCTTATACTGCATGTTGTGTCAGTTATAGTAAAATCATATTATACAATATAGCAATTGTGGTCATGATTTCAGCCACTGGCCTGGCGGGGGGTTCTGGGTAACTGGAACCACCCCACCCCCCCGCGTTTACCTAGGTGTGTCGGGAGGGGGGGCAGAGACCTCTGCATACAGGCCCGCTCAAGTCTTAAAACAACTCTGTCAACGTGGTCATATATTGGTAATAGACTGTAGCTGTGCATTTCCCAGGGCTCCAAATAGTAAGCGAGGCCAAGAGGCCTTTTTATCAAGAATATTGGACCCATAACTCATGTGCTCGCTGTTAAGAGGTGTTCTTTTATTTGGCAAAATTTGGACATTAATAAATAGGCACACAGAGGGCAGGATGTATCATTACTAAAAATGCGGTAATACATATAGATCCCCATATTTATCTTCTGCAGACCTACTACACAGCAAGCCCCATGGGGGGGGGACTCGATTCAATGCGATGTTGAATAGCCTCAGGAGGCATCTCCCAAAGCTACTCAATTCAGTGCAATGTTTGGTCGGGCTAAAGGAATTCTTCTCGCACCCTCCTGGGATGCGAGGAGAAATCCGACAAAAGTGGCGACCATTTTGCTATTCCCCAGTTTAGCTGCACGGCTGGCACTTTAGTTGGAGACTAAATACCCAGGTTAAGTCGCAAGAACTGGCATTCTCCGACTTAACAGCGTGCTGAATTAAATAGGTCCGGGAGGTCCCTCCCAGGACAATTCAACATTGCATTGAATTGAATTGTGACCATGGAATAGGTTTTGGCTTTTTGGATGATTTTCCATCGGTTTTACAAACCGACCATTTACTAAAAGCAAAACCGACAGAAACCGACTTTAGAGCTCTTTAGAACATTGGACCAACAACACATTTTTTACATAGACAAGAATAAGATGCGTAGATTTACTAACGGTTGGCTTTAAAAATTACTGAAAACCGAAGGTAAACCCATCCAACAATAGTCCTGCCTGTGGTAGGTGAGTTTAGTTGAAGCACTGCACAGATCACAGTGATCTGTGCAGGCTTCATTAGGTGTAACAGCTTGGAAAAAGATACATTTTTGAAAATATGCGTGGAGTACCTCCCAAATTCCTTATTCAGCACCGGACCCCCCAGCATGGACTGGTAAGTAAAAATAGGAGGAAAAAACAGAATCAGTATGACTTACCAGCGGACAGCGGCATCCCAATGTTCAAAATCCCGACAGGGGTAAGTAGGCTATCAACAAGTGCCAGCATGCCCGGACATTAAGGGCCAGCTGGCCCTGCCCCAGTGTATGAGATCACATCTGTATGTCCTCATATTTCAATAACTGATGATGACATTTGCGCTGAATCATGTCATTGTTGTCCCCGCCCCCACTTTACAATGCCTGTAATATTAGCTGTACAGCAAAAAACTAGACCTGGGTGCGCTGACAGGACAGATGATACCTCCTGATAAAACAAGCAGCTCTCACAGCAGGTTCTGCACCAGCTCAAAAAATCAGAACAACAACTAAAAGTAGTGGAGCGCTAGTTAGATCAAGTGACCACACCAATTACAATAAAGATTTATTAAAAGAAAGCAAAAAGCAATGAATGCATAAACCACATAATTATAAAGGTACACACGGATCATGAAATCGAAAGAGCATTTGGGCATGGTGACGGGGGTTGGTCGGAGAAACGTAGGTGTGCCTGTCTGTTTGAACGCCGTTACATTGGCGAGCATAAGTTAGCCACTGTGTGCGATGAGACTTGCAATTTCTGAGACAGGTCAGACCTGCTGTAATTCTGCATGAGGGTCTGATGTTACTCGATGTTACCGATGTATATGAAGGACTGCGAGGTCTTACAGATGTGAGAAAGTGGTAGCGGACGTCTCTATGCTGGCTAAGCAGTTGCAAACATTAGTATATTTTCGCAGCAGAATTGCATGCGAAATCGCAGCTATGATCCCAATAGCGATCTGTTATGAATCAGGCCCACAGTCTTCACACTGAAGTGCCAAAGGTCATGGGATAGCACTATGTAAAGGAAATGGTTGGTGACATCACTATACTGTGACATCTTCGAAATGCCCAGACCTGCATTAGTTGTAATCTGACATCTTGTGAGTCATTTTGTCAGTTTGAACACCGGCTAGGCTGCTCATGGAAATGTAACGTGAATTCTTGAAGTTGAACGGGGCAGGATAGTGGGTACACGACGGATGGGACATTCCATTTCTGAAGTTGTGCAGACATTCAACATTCCTCTTTCTATGGTGTCTTGTGTGTACCGAAAATACCTCATGGAAAGCAATACCACCCACTGGACAGTGCAGTGGCTGACCACAGTTGCTTAATGCTCATGACCAGCGGCATCTGAACAGTATTGTCCGTGGTAACAGACAAGGAACACAGGCACAAATCACATCCACATTCAATACAGGAGGTACCAGACACACATCCAGTAGGCCAGTGCAGTGTTCTTTGTTTTACATTGGAAGTGGGAGCAGAAGACCAACCAGAGTGCCCCTGTTAACACTATGACAGCAGACACAATGCCTCATTGTGACACTGCTTATTGGACCCCGGAGGACTGACATGTGGCATGGTACGATGAGTCATGGCTCTAGTTGTTTTGAGCTTATGGTAGGGTTCAGGTATGGGGCAGACCCCATAAGGCCATGGACCCCAGTTGTCAGTAAGGCACCATGCAGGCTGGTGGTGGTTCCATAATGGTGTGGGGTGTGTTCATGTGGCATGGGTTGGGTTCGCTTGTTCACCTGAACATGTTATTGATTGGTAACTGATATGTTGCATTGCTTGATGATTTGCAGCCATTCATGGACTTCATGTACTCCCATAACAATGGAATATTCCAGCAGGGTAATGCACCGTATCATCCATCCCAAGTTGTCCAGAATTGGTTCGAAGAGCATTCTGGAGAGTTCCGACAAATTGTGTGGCCACCACTTTCCATTGATATGGACCCAATTTATGGGACATGTGGACAGCTCCATTCACACCCAAGATCCTCCAGCTTCAAATATCAGGGAGCTGTGAGAAGCTATCCAGATGGCATGGTTCAACATCTCTCCAGAGGTCTTCTGTCTACTTGTGGAATCAATTCCATGTCAAGTTGCTGCACTTCGCTGGGCTAGAGGGAGTCCCACACTGTACTATGCATCTATCACATAACTTTTGGCACTTCAGTGTATGGTTTCCGGTCCTTTATCTTGGTCACTAGGAAGTACAGATTTGCATACAGCGTTTTTGAGTATGTCAGCTGTAATCAGGGGTTTACCCCACGGCTAATTGGATTCCCCACTTGAGTTACCATAATGTTAAAACTAGGGATGTGCGAGGACCCCCGTGTAATGGTTTTAGTAAAACCACCCTCAAATGTTATTGTTTTGGTTTTGCCAAAACTATCCTCAAGTGTTTTGGTTCGGATTTGATTTTTGTTTTGGATTTCTTTAAAATTGATAAATTCAGTAATTTGGACCTATTTACATGTAATCCAAGACTCGAGATTCAGTTGTTCAAATTCAAATTCTGTACTTATTGTAGACCCAATCCCGGACTCGGTTTTACTCGGGACCCCAAAAGTGATCCAAGCTTGGACTTGATTCGACTCAGGACCCTACAGTTCGAGAGTTTTCGGTTTTCATGAAAACTAAACTGTATATCTCTAGTAAAAACATTACAGGGAGATCACCTGTAAGACTGTCATGTTATAAACCAAAATTATTCTACTAAACTTTCATCCAATTGGTGTATCTGAGATAATGTGATACAATAAAATAATAAAGAATTTATGAAATTAGACAGTCTTGCACATTCTATGCAGGGCGAGACACCCCAGAAAAAAATGGTCATGCTCATCCTCCTGAGGACGTAATGCGTAACAGCAGAAAAGGACGTAACAGCAGAAAAATATTTTATTATTTTTATGTATGAACTTTCTGCTAGTATGCATACAATGTCCATGACTTACTGTGTCATTGACAAAGGTCACCTAGCAAAGGGAGTTCCCCTGGCATCCATAACCAGGCTATGACAACCTTGACTAGTGAAGAGAGATTAAATACTTATTTAAGTGGGCGTTTGTCCAACTTCTCTTCCAGAGCAATACCAAAAATACAGATCTTCGGTTCCAATCTACTCCTGTTCTCTTAATGGAAACCCAGACTGATGTCCAAAATCTATTCACCATGCCGATGCTGTTTTCCCACCGTGTCCCGTTGCTGAAGATGACAGGCACACTAGACCTCGTCTAGTGTGTACCCAGCTTTACTCGTCCTGAATTACCTGAGAGGAGTGAGATAATCTATGTGCTGAATATATTTGTTGAAATGCAACACATAAAGCAGCATCTTTTGTAACACCTATGACAAAGTCCCACTAAAACATGGCCAGTATGCTCCTCTCACTTCCAAAATCAAGCACCTAGCCATGCAGACTCCATTTCCCAAAGTGGACAACAACAACTCAGCCACGAAGCGGAAGACCATGTAAAATCACAAAACGGGACCACGACTGCTAAGGCCCTTGATGTGTAAAAGTCGCAAACGCTCTGCTGATTCCATAGCTGAAGAGTTCCATACTTCCACTGGCATTAATGTAAGCACAAAAACTGTGCGGCAGGAGCTTAATGGAATGGGTTTCCATGGCCGAGGAGCTGCATGCAAGCCTCTCATTACCAAGTCTCCATCCAATGTTTAGATGTAAAGATGTAGTAGTGTAAAGCACACTGACACTGGACTGTGGAACAGTGGAAACATGGTTTGTGGAGTGACGAATCACCCTTCTCTGGCAGTCAGATAGGCAAGTCTAAGTTTGGCGGATGCTAGGAGAATGTTACCTGCCTGACTGCATTGTGCCAACTGTGAAGTTTGGTGGAGGAGGGATAATGGTATGGGGCTGTTTTTCAGGGCTTGCACAAGGCCCCTTATCTCCAGTGTAGGGCAATCTTAATGGTTCAGCATACCAAGACATTTTGGACAAAGTAAGGACTATAAAGACATGGTTTGATGAGTTTGGTGTGGAAGAACTTGACTGGCCCGCACGGAGCCCTTCCCTCAACCCCATTGAGCACCTTTGGGATGAACTGGAACGGAGACTGCGAGCCAGGTCTTCTCGTCCAACATCAGTGCCTGACCTCATAAATGCTCTACAGATTGAATGGGCATAAATTCCCATAGAAACACTTCAAAATCTTGTGGAAAGCCTTCCAAGAAGATTGGAAGCTGTTATAGCTGCAAAAGGGGGACCAACGCCATATTAAAGTATATGAATTTGAATACAATGTCAATACAGTCCAAATACTTTTGTCCATATAATGTGTTACATATACCTGTATAGTTTGCTTGTAACATGTTGTAGATTTCAGCTGACCATTGGAAACTGAAGTGCTTCAAACAAAGTAGCTTTTATTCCAGCATAAAAAAAAGGTCGTAGCAAGTGTAATGGATTCTTACAAAGAGGTACCATCGGCAATTCAGGAACATAAAGTACAGCTTACAAGTAACAACATTCACAGGAGTACAGAATTCCCAGGAGTACAGCGATCAGGTAGGGTCTGTGAAGTCCAGCACACAGAGGGGTGCTAAAGGTGCACACCTTCCTATTGCCTCGTATCCACTAGGCGATTAAACAGGCTGATTTAACGATAATTACATCGTTCAGTCACTTGGTAATCATCCACAAATCGGCCATGTCAATGTCAAAAACGACCAGCGATGCGCGTGCCCGCTGGTCATTTTTTACCTCTATTATCGCCCGTATATGCTGGTCAATTTGACGATCATGTCAGGTTCAGTATGTACGGGGATGATGGATGTGCCTACACTGAACGACTGAAGGTTCAGTGTAGGCACATCACAGACGGAGAAACGACAGCACGATTACAATGTCATAATCGTGTTCTCGTTTCTCCGTCTATTAGTGGATACGCACCTTAACTCTCACACTGACTGACTTACAGAAACAGGTTTGCATTGCATACATTAGCTCCTCCTAATTAAGGAAAGTGTGTGGTTCTGTTCTGAGCCACAGAAGGTTAACCCTTTCCTCAAATGTGAGAGATTTCCACCCTCCCACATTCTACCCCCATGAAAGGGTGATTCTAAATCGCATGTGGCAGAAGCCAGACTCTGGGCCTAATTCAGACCCACTCGCGAGTGCTGAGCACTCGCAGGCGGGTCGATGTTGGCCAAGTGCCCATGTGCGAGACCCGAATAACGACGGCCAAGCCGTCGTTATGGATCTCGCACCAAAGGCCTGACAGCACGCCCCCTTTGGTGGGCATGCCGGGGCGTGGCTGCCCAGACGGAGGCGTTCCCATGGGAACGCCTACCGTCTGGGGCCGGCCCCACTGACATCACTAGTGATGTCAGTGGGAGTGCTTTGGGATCTGATAGAGCTAAAAGCACTCCAGGGCTTGCGGCAACGAGACCCTACCGCAAGGGTCTTGCCGCAAGCCCGACGGTCATGATGGTCTTGACCATCGCGACCATCATTTTGGCTGCTCGCCATAGCTGTGGGTGGACACCCACAGCTATGCGAGCGGCCAGGAGGCCGCTCTTAAATTCAGAGGGCCGGCCCTGATTCAGAGCGAGCGCTCTGTCAGAGCGTCCGGCTCTGTATCAGGGCCTCTGTTCGGGACCAAAAAAATGTGCATCCATATGTAGGCGTCCCGGTCTGTGACGCACCTCAAAAGAAAAGGGCTGGAGAGCAGGGACCACCTTGTCTCGCATTGGAATCTTTCATGGACTGCAGCATGTTAATGGTGCATGATCAGTTTGGATGCCTTAATCTGAGATTGAATTAACCTTTAATTTGAATATTTTAAAAATTGAGAGCGAGGGAGTGAGTACTTTTCTGGGAAACCAGAAAACGAATTAGGGACAATACAATTTTATAAGATTTAAGTAATACCTCTTCAATTTTGTCTTCTGTAAAATGCTTAATATCTCAGTTATCCATTATAATTCGATAGGTCCTGTTTGATTATTTATCTGTAGCCAAATAGCCATAAAGTAGCCACAATGTTGGCTTGTGTACAGAACATACCTGGCGGGAAGCAATGTACTACTGTATTCTTTTGAGTGTGTAACCAGTTGATACTATATTCATCAGAACGAGTCCTTAAATAGACATGCTCCAAATCAGGGCACTGATTCTACATTCAGATATAACTAAAGGTATTAAGCTCCCAGAACCAAATTCCTTTGTCAAAGTGAGGTTGACTGTTAACGTCATTGGGTAATGTCCTGATATACCTCTAGGAAGAATTCTACATTTGAAACCAACAGAGATAATCTATGGGAGTTCAGGGTCAAGTCAATACATGTGAAGGTGTGTGTCATGATCTCGCAAGAGTATAAGAAATTGAATAATGCACTCTGTGGGACTTGATTCCAGGTTTTATGGACTCAGAAACAGTGATACTGCCAAGTGAGCTACAGCAGCTGCTGTTTATATAAACTTATTCAGATATACTTCATCTGAAAATACCATTATGAATGTGCTTGCTCTACGTCCATTGCTGGTTACAGACAATTCCCTGCAATATTTGGGTATATAAGGCTGTAAAACAACAGCACCAGTGTCTCCTTATTGTGATTGCACGCTAGCTGTTCCTGGTTTCCTGGCTCTGCTGTTCAACCTTCTGGACTTTGACACATGGATTTCTCTTCTAGTCTGGCTCTGTTTTCTTTGGCGTTGCTTACTACCGTGTCCCTGAATTATCCTTTGGCTACCAGCAACAGAGTCCTAATGGCCTACCTGTGTATTGAGATTTTTAGCTGTATTCCTAATTCTGGCTGCATTAAACCCCTCATCTAGCAGTCACTGGAATCCAGTCTCAGAATTTACCCCACTGTAGCAGCTAAGCTGTAGTTCTTATGAGAAAATAATCGTGCTGCAAATTGGGTTCAGCTGGAGCTAATGTTAAATCTACTAGTTCTCCATCTATAGACTCTGTGGTAATGAGTCTTGCTTATTAACATTTATTTAGCATATTCCATTACACTTAACAATTTCTTGCACAACAAATGCAATAAATACGCGGGGCATAAATAGCCCAGATACATCTAAGAGTATTTATCATACAAGACGGCCTCAACACTTTGGCCATCCCTGCTTCTCATGTGCATAGTACTGTTCTTGACAAGGAACCTTAAATGGCCTTTCCGGAAAAGTTGCATGCTTCCGGATGTTCCTTGCACAGTATAATCTGATGTTCCAGATGAAACCCCGAAAGTATGACTCAGATTGTTTGAATATAGGGTTGATCCTGCCCTTACTGAAAGATGAGGCCGTGACATGGGCTACAAGTGATGTGGATAAAAGTGATCCAAAACTGTCATCAATATCCAATTTCTTAACCGCTGTCATGTTTGCATTTGGTGTGTCAACCATAGTTCCACATCCACCAAGGTAAGTTCTCGATATCAGAGTATATTTGAGCGATCCATAACTGGATCATTGCGAGTACAATGTCTACATAAGTATAATTTTAAATAAAACATGAGCTAACCCATATTGGCCTACTGTGTCTAAAGTGACTATACAGGGTTGAAGGATTTTTGATCTATGGCATATATTTACTTAGGTGCTGGTTATCAGAAGTGGAGATGTTGACCATAGCAACCAATCAGATTCTAGCTATTCTCTTTTAGAAGGTGCTAGGTGCTAGATGAATGTTAAGTTGGAGCTGATTGGTTGCTATGGGCAACATCACCACTTTTAGAAACCTGGACTTTAGTAAATATACCCCCTAGAGTCATCTTGAGCGTAAAAGGGACCACGTTTCTATTCCAGCTCCACATATGTCCACATATGTCTGTTTGTAAATCTGAATACTTGATTCTAGATGTGTGGTTAGTACAGGAACTTATGTATATAGGGGCCATACTGTGTGAACTGATTGCAAAAAAAACACAACCAGATACAAGAATGGCAGCTTTTTCTTTTACCTTGCTTCTCCAGATCATTCCATCCGTCAATGCCACCACTGCTGCACCAAGGAAAAATATTTTTCTAGACACTCCTTACAAGAGTAACTGTGCCTCCCTGAATTGCCATAAGAATTCTATTTATGTCCTAGATAATGCTTTATATCTGCTTTATCCCGGCGAGGGTTAAATGAGAGGCGTCTAATTCTAGACGCCTGTCATTTTACTGACACCAGGGATACCGGCGCCCGGCATCCCGATCTAAGTGATGCCGTGCAACGCTGCAGACAGCCGCGGGGGGGGTTAGGTTTAGGGCTCCCGGGGGGACTTAGGGATAGGCATCCCCCTGGGAGGTTAGGGTTAGGCTTGGGGGAGGGAGGGTTAGGGTTAGGCACCCCCGGGGGAGGACTTAGGGTTAGGCACCCCCCCGGGGGTCTTAGGTTAAGGCGGCGGGGAAGGGGGGGTTAGGCACTTAGAGGGGGGATTAGGGTTAGGCACTGGGGGGAAGGTTAGGGTTAGGCACCCCTAAGGAGGGTTAGGGTTAGGGAGGTTAGGTTAGTTGATACTTACCTGGAGACAATCAGGATTTTCAGCCGTGTCGGCCTGCCGCTGTCGGGATTTGAACCGCCGGTCTTGTGTCTGGCGGTAATTCGTATGTATTCCGACTGACAGCAAATAGATCAATGAGATTTTATTGACATCAGTACTTTATAGGTCCACCATGTGCAGTGATTACTGCAGACACCTTTCTTGGCATTGTCCACAAGTTCCTGGACAACAGTAGGCAGCATGTTTTGTCATTCCGCCTTACTGTAGGTACAGTGACCAACTGTGACAATGAAGAAGGTCAAATCCATCTACAATGCACCCATCACTCCAATTCATCCCAGAGGTTCTCAATGGGGTTAAGATCTGGACTCTGAGCTGTCCAGTCCATTTGGGTTACCGAATTTTCTGTATACCAGTCCAGTGTAGCCCTGGAAACATGACGGGTGGCATTGTCATCCTGATAAACACATTCAATGTTTCCATAGAACTGTACATGCTTGGGCCTTCCTATGAACTGTTCTTGTTGAAAGTTGAAACCGCCACATTAGTGGCCATTTGGAACTCATGTGCAATGATATGCGTGGCGTCCAATCACTTTTGTCTACATACGATTATCGCAACCATCGAGTTTGCGACGAGACCCTGTTGTAGGGTCTTGGCTCCCACAAGCCCGAGTGGACTTCCTGCTCTAATAGAGCAGGAAGTCCACAACTGACATCACTAGTGATGTCAGTAGGGCTGCCTACAAACGCCAGGCATTCCTAAGGGAATGCCTGCGTTTTGTGCAGCCAACCCCCCTCCCCACCTACAAAACGGGGCGAGCTGTCACTCACCATCGACAACCGCCCCGTCTTTTAGCGAGACCCGTAGTGACTGAGCTGCAGTCGCTGGATGGGTCTCGCATATGCGCACGCCGGAGGCGGCACATGCGCAGTGGGGTAACATCGAGCCGCTTGCGAGCGCTGTGCGCTTGCAAGCGGCTCTGATTCAGCCCATTAATCCTCACTGTACTTCAGTTTACTTCTGTCCTGCATTGATATGAATAGAATAGAATAGAAGATTGATATGAATAGTGCCAGCCATTTCTGAAAAAATATGTAAAAAAATGAGAGGGAGCAAGAGAATGGGTGGCTGTCGGTACAAAGTACCCTGGCCTCAGTCATTCTGGGGGTCAGCATGGAAGGTGGAGGTGAAGTATGCTAATAGGACCATCTGTATTCCCTATATTGTGATGCAACACACACACATGATTGGGCATGACTCAGTAGTATTGAGGACCGATGGATTTTCCATAGACACTGAGAATGAGAGTTAATATGCATAACAACAAAAAAGAAATAGGATTTGGAGGAAAACAGGCTCTGGGTATTCTGTATGTAGAATCAAGGGGGTATTAAGAATAAAAAACACAGCAGTGCTTAGTTTACAATGTAGATGGAAGTTACCCAATAATAAAAAAAAATGTTTTACTTAATAATTTTATGATAGAGAATATAAATTAATAAATACTAAATAATAAAAAATATACCGATATAACCACAGATATATGAAAAAGTAATAAAGTCACAATTTAATAAAAAAATGTAAAATGCAGAAACAATATTCATCAAATATGTGTACCATAATACAAAAAAAATCACATATATATACACATATGCATGTATCTCTGTTGCACCTGAGGCAAACAGCCACACGTATACAATGCTCCGGATAGGTATAAAGCATAAACAAAATCCTCCCTTTGCATAGATAGAATATTTCATAATGAAATTTGCAACAATATGTATTTATAATAACTATAATTTCTCTGACTTATTGCAAAATTACTTAGAAAGCTCCAATAAGTGTAGCGGATATCTTTACCATGTATGAATGGGTAACACCAACAGAACTATAGATGATCAGTCCTTAGGTAGAAGTTGAATATAGGCCCTCATTCAGACCCACTCGCGAGCGGCTGTCCGCTCGCAAGTGGGTTGATGGTCCCTACTGCGCATGCGCACGACGGAGGGAGCTCTCTCATCAAAGGGGGCGTGCTGTCGATGGTGACTGACAGCACGCCCCCTTTGGTGGGAACGCCTACCATCTGAACGCCCAAGGGAACGCCTACCATCTGAAGCCGGCCCCACTGACATCACTAGTGATGTCAGTGGGAGTGATTTTGGCTCTGATAGAGCCAAAATCACTCCTGGCCTTGCGGTTGAAAAACCCAACCGCAGGCTTTTGCTCGCAGTTTCGATGGTCGCGATGGTCAAGACCTTCGCGACCATCATTTCGCACGCTCGTATATGCTGTGGGTGGTGACCCACAGCTATACGAGCGTCCAGGAGGACGCTCCATATTAATGGAGGTGGGCGCTGATTCAGAGCGAGCGCTCTGGTCAGAGCGTCCGGCTCTGAATCAGGGCCATAGTCTTCAATAATGCAACTTTATGTTTGTTGTTGGTACTGATAAAACAGTTATTTAGGAATTGTGACTTTATTACTTTTTCATATACTGTATCTGTAGTTATATCGGTATATTTTTTTATTATTTAGTATTTATTAATTTATATTCTCTATCAGAAAATTATTAAGTAAAACATTTTTTTTATTATTGGTTAACTTCCATCTACATTGTAAACTAAGCACTGCTGTGTTTTTTATTCTTAATATTTCCTTCTGCTATAGGTGGTAGCAACCACCTAGTGGTAGCTGCTGGTCTACTGTCTATATCCACTTTACTGAGCTCTATTTTTGCTCAGCGCCAAGGATAATTATATTTTCTTAGAATCAAGGGGGAGCAATTGTTTTGCCGAAAACTTCCACTGAAACCGAAAATTTTGGTTAGATTGCCAAAGGTCTCAGTGAACCTAACCTACTCTTTGTACTAGAGCTTGTTATGTTTAAAAAAAGAGATATTTACTATCTAACCTTTAAGGTTTATAACAGACAGATGGCCTGATTAAGCAGATTGCACATTATAGGGAAACTGAGTGTGTAGGATTGCACATTATAGGGAAACTGAGTGTGTAGGACCCATTCTGCGCATGCAGGCCCCCTGTATGCCTCTGCCTGATTGACAGGCAGAGGCATTTACAGGACGGTGCAGGGGCGGCCTGCGTTCCCAAAATACAGGGACATGTCGTCCCCATTTTCCAGGAGTTGCAAGGCCAGGATCTGCGTCCATCGACGCAGATTCCTGGCCTCGCTTGCCGGTCAGAATGCATAAGCTGAGCCTTACTCAGCTGGCCAGCGCCATCTAACATCACGACCAATGGTTGCTATGGTGATCCCAGGCTGTAACCTCGGTTGCAGCGCTGGGATCGCAGATGCATTAGCAGGTGTCAGACACCACCTACTTCATTTGCATTTTTAGCAAGGACGGAATTGCAAAGCTGCTTGTGTGCGGCATTGCAATTCCGTCTTCTGCTGAATCAGGCTCAGAGTTCATACAATTGTAATCAGTGCAAGCTACCTTCCCACGAGACATTTTTCAAAGACAAAAAACATCTGTGTAGTATGCAGGTACTTTGCCATATACAGCTTGATTAGATAAATTTAATTTAGGACAACAGGTCCACCGTAAAGGGAAGAAAGTCTTATTCACGGTCTGTTCTTCATGCTGCAATGGGATTGAAAATTAGTTGTAACTAAAAAAATTAACTATAAAAAGATGAGAAACTGTATGATTGCATTATTGTCATGTCAAACCAACATACCTTATTGCTGGTTTCTGTGCAAACACTATATACAGACAGAAGCAAAGGTCCCTTGTAATGTTCTCAATGATATGCAGATCATCAGACAATGCAATGTTCTGCAGATCTCTAAAAGCGGGTATCCACTAAACGATATGCTCCATGAGCAATATTGTCTAGTGTTTCCCCGGCAGTGATGTGCTCAATGTCACTAACGCATAGTTGCCGACTTTCTGGCAGCTTCTTCCGGGAGGGAGCAGGCAGATTGGCAGGGGGGGCGTGGCCGGCAAAAGAGGGTGTGACTGAGTGGATGACTGAAGTTTATGGGGGTGATGGGGGCGTGGTCACGTGATCACTTCATTTTGGCCCCGCTCCTGCTACACAATGCCGATAGTACAGGTATTGAGAGGCAGGGGGCGGGGCCAAAATTACGCGATTCAGCTTGCCTGCCTTTCCGGGGGGCCGAGAGCTGCACCCGATTATCGGGAGGCTGCCGGCCGAATCGGGAGTGTAAGCAACCCTGCATTAATAACATTGAGCACTCACACTGAACGATATATCGTTCAGTAACGTCACCCTCCCTCATCCCCATAGTTGCAGAACCTGACAATATCGTCTGGTTGCCCTGCAAGTACAGGCGATGATAGATGTCGTCAACGACCAGCGGGAGCGCACATTGCTGGTCGTTGACGGCATATCCACTGCACGATATTGCGGATAATATCGTTATTGTTCAAATCATTCAATTTATCGTGTAGTGGATCTGTACCATTAGGAGATAAGTAAACTAATAAATGAATGGCGTCAAAAGAAAAACAGGCTCTGCAAAAGAGAATCTGTGAGGTATTGGATGGTACAAGCTTATAAAGCAAATTCTACTTGCATCTTTGCATATGATAAACATCAAGGGAAAGCATGTAACAAGTATGGACATGTTCTAGATGTAAACTAAGCAGCTTGCACATCTTCCAGGAATTAGTTACAGGTGCTCAGTGAAATGGTTTTGCAGATTACAGATCTAATAACTGTACAAAAATCACTGGCACACAAACAATTGCATATCCCGTTGTACAGTTCCAGTGTTTCGGAAAGTGACTTTCTCAAGGTTGTGTAAGAATGTTATTCAAACATTCCCCAAGCAATTTTTAAATTAGTTTTAAAATCCCTTCTTCACTGCTTATCGCAGAGATAAAACACTACCTCTCACCATGGGACATATTCATCAACACTAAAATAACGATGGAGGTAATTAGATTTAGAACTTGCATGGAGTTCTACCTAATTACCGAGGGAATTCATCATTCCTCCTCTCCATAACTATCTATTCTGAAAAGCTGTCATTTTTGCTATGACAACTTTTCAGGAAATAGATACTTTTCCCTATTTGCTCTAACTTAGCTCTAACTGCAGCTATAATCAGTACTGAGCATGTGCCGTTACATTCACAAAAGCGATCATGCGCAGCACTGATTACAGCTGCGGTAATTCTGTGTTCGTCTTCCACGCTTGCATGGGGAAGATTTTGCTCTTGAGGCACAGCGATTTAATGCTTTGATGGCCACAAAATATTGCTTTCTATAATTTTTTCACTGTACCAGAAAAATGGATATAGCAACCAATTAACACAATTTAAGAACCCGAAACCCTTGAATTATGGCCACTAACACACTTCTATACCATTACTGGTATTGGTAATCTCTGGTTTTGCAAAAGGATAGCATGATAAACGGGAGCACGTTAACATGCGATAAGCGTCAAATTCGGGCAAATGGTCCAAAAAGTTCTCTCCGAAGAAAACTTCTCGTTTTTGTGGCTAATTGGATACTTCCCTATATCAGTGGGAAGATGGTGCCATGTAGGAAGGGGGGAAAGTTCACTTGCAGGCACCAACTAGATATGCTTTGGGTGCAGGTGTGCGGTGTGGGCCCCCCCTGAGCTCAGGGACCCATGTGCACCACACACTCTGTATCCATTATAGATGCGCCTATGCCTACTTGTATTCTTTGGCAACATTAATATCTCACTGATAACTTGAACACAGCAAAGAGAGATTCTCAATAAAAAACAAAACCTTCATTATTGAACTGTCATTTTCGCTTTCAATTAATTTAACTCAAGGGTTTTTCATCTGCCATAAATATTCTGTGCTTTTGTGCAATTTGCAAGTTATGTCTCCAGATCTCCCCAATCCTTCCATTGTTGAAAAAAGATGCCATCTTGGTACACAGACATCATCTTAAAGCTGGGTACACACTATCACGATGGCCGATCCGCCGTCCTATCTGACGATTGCATACACACTTACCAATCGTCGTCCTGATGTGTCGTGCCTGACGTCACAACCGGGCAGATATTACATGTGCCCGCCCAGTTGTGATATCAGCCTCTGGTGGCATCAGCAAGTGTACAGGCAGTCAGCACACTGTCCGTACACACAGTACGATGTGTCGAGATATCTGGAGCTATATCGGTCATCAGCTGTGCTGCACAGCCGACGCGATATGTCTGTGAATGATGTCGTTCACAGACATATCGCTGTTACACCATACACGCCTACTCTCCCAGAAGTCGCGGGAGGCTCCCGATCTTTTGGGTACGCCCCCGCACCCCTGGTAGAGTAGGCATTTCTCCCGCATTCTGCCCACTTCCTAGTGAAGGAACCATCAGGCCTCGCCCCCATTGCAACCAACTTGCTCCTCTTCTCCGGGCTTCTCCCGGGGAAGAGAAAAAAAAGTAGGCAAGTAGGTGTTACACACGCACCGACGATCCCACGATATATCTATTGAACGGCCGATATATCGGCCAATGTATACCCAGCATTAGGCACATAGCTATTGGGGGTATATCATATAAACATATCCCCGAAAAGTACGTGCAGTGATGTCAAAAGTGATTGTAATTTTTTGTCCTGCCAGGCTGTCACAATTGGTTGAGTGCAAGCCTTCTGAGTCTTTTTTTATTTTATGCTCACAACTAATATTGTTGGTATACACTTACCTATATGTGACTATTATTAACAAATTATATTCTGGAGCCTATTCATTAAACTGAAAGGGTCCGTTACACATAAGGAAATACTAGTTTATGCATGATTTAAGTGACGGGCCTATTCACCATTAGAGGCCTGATGTGGCCACCTGGTGTTCAGCAAGTTCTGAAAGGTGACATTTTTTGGAGTTTGATTGTGGGAACTGACTCCATCTTCAAATAGCGTAAAGGGGCCTATCCATTAGATGACATTTTAAATGATCCGACCAAAACCAAGTCGTCTAATAGATAGTCGGCAAGGCCCGACTATCTGCCAAACATGCTGGTCAACCTGACGACGCTCGTCAGGTTCCACATGTTCGCAGAAAGGGAGGTCGGTCTCCTGCACTGAATGACGTTCAGTGAATGCCGTTCAGTGCGGGCACTGCACCCGGCGACCTGAAGGACTGAACGCTAGACGTTCAGTCTTTCAGGTCACGTAATGGATAGGCCCCTTTAGTTCCTGGAGGCCCGCTCCATCCTCTTAGAAGGATTTCCTGAGTGAGAAGTGGGATCCCCCTTTCTCTCGTTCGGTGCTACTGTACTGTAAGTAGCTTTAGCAGTGAAAGTTTGCACACACTATTGTTTGCGCAAACTTTCACTGCTACTTACTAGTGGCAAAAGTGTCAGTGTTAGGACTCATGGGACAGTTGCTTTCAAAGCAGCTTTTCCACAACCGGAGCAATACTGAATTGTTCTTGAACTTTCTTATCCACCGCCGCAACTCACAGTGAGTCGGATACCAAGCTAACAAAGAGGCCGATGGACCAGAATAAAAAATTGACCCCCGTGGTGCTTCACAGTTACATCTAATTGTGAATTGCTGTAGGTGGTCATACAGTAGGACACTACTCACCTGCCACAGAACTTAAAATAACCAGTGGAATTCATCATCATTTTAATAATTTATTATGGTTTAAATTTATATTAATGTTTTCTAAAGCATAATGAAGAACAGACAGAAGAGAATTCCGATTAAGCAAAACAAAACAGTAATGCCCCGTAGAGGAAATAGTAGAGATGTTATGATTTAATGCACGGATCATTATGGTACACTAACCATTTTTTTCCTAACCGGTCTGTTCATTTCTACTGAGTAGTTGGCTTTTCTTTTTTGTTTATTTTTATTTTTTTATTCTGATATTTTACTATTTATGCTATTAGTAATCGTTATAACATCTACTAGTATTCTTTTCATGATTCAATAGACACAGCATTGAATTGTAATTGTTGATTGTTTGTACTGCCCACTTTTGCCCGGTGGCATTTGTTTCCAACCCTTTATTACTGTAAATGACACTTAGTTTATGAGGAGACAGATACTTTTAATTATCAGCCAATCATAAAACTGGAACTGAAGAGCTTTTTGCTCTTTGGACTCCAGTAAAACCCACCCATTTACAAAGAGATTGTTCTCTCCTGAGATCGTAGTAAGAGCTGCTTTGCTTTGACATATTAGACTAGGCAAGACAGGCCTGGCATCATCCTAGTGTGCCCTAGAGGCAACTGGAATGACACACCATCAGCCTTATTTTCCAAAGCGTGACAATATATTATCTATAAGTGAAGCAGATGGGAGTTTATAAGTGTACACGCTACAGTTTATTAGTGCTAACAGTTTATTAGTGCTAGCAGTTAACACTAATCGGTAGCACTCAAAATGTACAGTTGTCTTATTTTATGTATTTTTTTCCACTTTCTATTTTTTTTGTTTTCATTCAATTCTGCTCTGGAGAGTACTCATGTTTTTTTATCAAGGAGAAAATAGCATGGCTATAGATGACATATATCAGCTCAAAATTATAAGACCAGAATGCCTCTTTTGCATTTGGTAAGATACCTTTGCAGATACATTCCTCTTGAATAATGTCAACAATGTTTTTGTAATTTTGTACTAAGGGACAGTGTTGAGTTAAAATTTTCATGGCATGATGACACTCTTCAAACTGTTATGATGTTTTGATTTGTTTTTCTTATTTTTCACACCCATAAAGAAATACTGAACAACAAAAACAAACCTTCCATTTAAGAACATCATCCTTCAGCTCTCACATTTTACAGTTGATATTAATTTTTTTCCTTTACTTTAATTTTCATTTCCCCCAAACTCATCTAATGAACTTTAAGTTCTTACTTACAAATAACCCATGTCCTAATCATTGGATATAATCACTTTGTTCCGGCTAGTTCTTCATCTATCAATCTGGGCTCAAGCTGCAAATGATTTGGATGGGCAGTAAATCCGGACAAGCAATGTCAGCCTCTTCCAACCATTTTAATGAATCTATCCTACTTCACCATGTTTTACATATTTAGGTAGAACACGTCAAGGAAAAAAGTTATTGGATTAATAATCAAGTAAAGTCAATTTTGCACTTTACTATGTATCAAAATTTGTCTTATGGGGAGATGTACTAAGCTCTGGAAAGTGATACATTGGAGAGTGATAAACTACCACCCACTCAGCTCCTAACTGTCATGTTGCAGGCTGTGTTTGCAAAATAACAGTTAGGGGCTGATTGGTTGGTAGTTTATCACTCTCCAATGTATCACTTTCCAGAGCTTAGTACATCATCTGTCCCTTAGTAAGCTAAATAAATATACCAGGAGAAAAGTTAATGTGTACATATTTTAATAACTCTTATTTGACATACTGTTCTGGATAAAACAGCCATGACTCAAAAGGGTGGTGCTTGCCATGGAATCAGGCAAGATGGAAATCCTCAATTCGCCGATCCTGAGCAAAACTTTATCAAGATCAGACGAGTCATGGATTTTTAATTAGCTGTTATCAGGGAGGCCATAGATCTATGAGGTCTGATGGTGACAATAAAACATATTAGCCAGTAGGTTACATCTCTGCAGCAAGTATAGGAAGAAGAGAAGGAAAGAGCAAGGTGAAATGGCCATAGAAAAGCAAACAAAAGAAATCACACAGCTGTTTTGTTAGTCAATAAGTAATTTTATGCCCCTATACAAGTTACTCACAAGGCCCTGTGAGTAACCTGTATATGGAATTTAATGTACAAAAAGTGGAAAAACAGATCACTGCTGAAGAGCTTGGCTACTCTGCCTCCTGACAGGTGAACAGAGAGATGTGCAGTGCTCCAGGTATTGCTCTGACAGCTGGAGGATTTTGTAGTTTGTCTGAGGAGGATAAGAGTAATTGCTTCCTGGGACATCTGCGTTTGCTCATTTTAGCATTGTCTGGGGACTTACAATCAGCCAGGGCCTCTTCTAGTGTCTTCTGTTAGCTATGGTAACAAGGTCTGTGTGCCAAAGGGATCCTTTGCACTTACTTGAAATGTCATCTTGCTACTGATTCCTTAGCCATTTTCACTTTGATTTATCTGCACATGGCAGACAATTTAAATTCAGAGTTCCTAGCACCCTACTGTGATATCCTAGTCACAGAAAAGAAGTACTGAGATTCACTTGGTGAATGAGTCATTGGGTGTTATTAATGAGTGCATCCCCCACAACTTTAATAATGCCTTTCCCCTTCCCTAAACCAACATTTTGAACACCATGTGCCCCTTGGCAGGTAATCAAACAGCAGCCATTCACCACAGCGGTGAATGGAATATACTTCCCAACTTTCTGTCTTCATCTTATTCATAGGCTATAGCATCCAAATTAGGACTTTCATGTCTAAATCGGGGAACATAATGAGCGAACAGTGCTACAGAATTGAACACAAAAATACTTGTTTTCTGTTGTGCTGTCCTGGTCCTGCTTTTCTTCCAAGTTGCTGTTGTGCAGAACAATTCCAGCATAATGCCTGCTTTTAGGCTGGCACATATACTATATGTCCTTTACCTCCCAACTTTGCCGATTCCAGTGGGACAGTTCCGTTTTAGAGGCACTGTCCCATCCGCGGGCCGCAGTGTCCCGTGGGTGGGGGGAAGTTGGGTAGAACACTGTCACACCACTGCTCTGCAGAGCTGAGCAGTGGCGACTTGTGCGCGTCATCCATATACACAGTGTCGGCTATGTTAGAGACTGGGAGCCTGTCCAGCAGCTCCAAAAGCGCTGGGCAAGCCCCCAGCATGACGATAACGGGGGGTGGCTCGCGGGCAGGGCATTTCCTGCAAGGCCACGCCCCTTGTTGATACACCACTCCCCTAATTTTAGGGTGCCCGCCCTCCTGGCTGTCTTCAAAAGTTGGGTGGTATGTGATGTGCAAATCAAAACATTCCATATTTTATAATGGCCTAGGTGCATTGTATGCCGGAGTGGGAATAGCTTTGGCAGATTACGATGTGACAATTTTGTCTACATTTCGTTACTAGGAATGTGGGAGTTATACTTATAGAGAGAGCCACAGCGCCAAGGCTTAAAGCTGCAATTTCATGAAAAAAAAAGGAGTCTTTTTATTTATTTTTTACATTAAGGACTGCGACAGGCAATAAGAAGCAGCCTGGTAATTGCCTTCCCCCTTGGTTTATGCCTTCATGCTGCTAAAATATCAATGATTGATAATTATTCCTGATATTTCATAGTGTCATGGACTACCATGGCAACAGCAGTCACATGGAACATGTTGTAGTGACAATATGATGTGAGCATTTGTTGTAGAGAGCAGAGAGTCTTTGGAACATCCCTGCATGAGCAGTAAGACTCTCGGGTCATAAACTCTTATGGTAGAGCTGTCCTTGGCATTTTTATTCATGTAAGCAGCGTTAATAAACTCTGCTATACATGTGCTAAGTGGCAGGATGTATCACCATGCAATATGCAATGCATGATACAGTACATCATGCCCTGTGTCTGGCAGCCAGACCACAGGGTATGTAGGCAAGCGGATCCAGGGGGGGGGGCGATAAGAGCGATCACCTCCGTACACATATTCCCAATTCCTAAAAACCCCACTCACTTAATGACACGACTAGTGTCAGCCAGCAGGGCTTATCTGCTGGTGCTGCTGTCTGTCAACAGTGCAGCTACGGCGCACCACCAGCTCAATGGTCTGTTATGTGACACAGTGTCACTGACACAGTCACAAGACATCTCCGTGTCTGGGCTGGCAGGACCACGGGCGGCGTGGCGGGTGGGACGGCTGAGTTAATAACCGCTTCTGCGGCTGGCCCCCCTGTCCTCCATGCAAGCACAAGGTCAGAGGGAATGCTAGGATCCATTGAGGCGGGTGCCATATTGACTTGAACAATGGAGCAGACTGTCACTGAGCTGTGTGGGCTGACACTGTGGTAGGGTCTTCTCCTGCCTGTCACTTTTTCAGAAGAGTGCTGTGAGTCTGTCTTTGTGCAGCATATCTGGTGGGGTCTGATGCACATGTGTGGCTAGGGGGGAGCTTTTGTGCGGCAATTTATTATTGGGGGGGCCCATGGGAGTCTGGTCCTGCCTGTCACTTTTTCAGAAGAGTGTTGTAAGTCTGTCATTATGGAGCATATCAGTGGGGTTGGGGGGGAGGGTTTGGTGCACATGTGGGGCTGGGGGGAGCCTTTGTAATGAATAGAGAGGGGAGGAGTCAGTATTCATTCTTAACCCATCCCCCCTAAAAGTAAAGTCTAGATCCGCCACTATATGTAGCGTGAGTACTATGCTGCTTAACAGCATCATGCAGCAGGGCCGCGATGACATGATTCACTAATCATGGCATTAAGACCCAACACTTTTCTAGGGAAGTGGGTGGGAAGCTGGAAGTTACAGTAAATGTTTTTCCAGAAGACTGCTCTGAAATTTCTGAGCCTTCCGTACATTCTGGGAGAGTATGTAAGAATGCGATCTGCCCACGTTCTGCCTGGTTTCATCACCCGCCAATCATTGTCACCTTTCCAGTGTGATGTATGTTCAATGATGTAAACATAGGGTTAGTATGTCACAAAGGAGAAAGCAATGGCTTTTGGGGATCCAGTCAATATACCGACAGTCGGGATGCCGGTGCTTAGAATGCCGGCGCCGGAATCCCGACACCTGTCAAAAACCCGGTGCCTGCATCCCGACGGTACTGCAGACAGGGTTGGGGTTAGGGGTTGGCACTAGGGGAAGGGTTAGGCACTAAGGGGGGTGGTGGTTAGGGTTAGGGTGCTGGGAGGAGGAGGTTAGGTTTAGGCACTGGGGGGGGTTAGGTTCAGACACCGAGGAGGGAGGGTTAGGGTAGGGTGAGGGGTTTAGGATACTGACCAACAAGTGTTGGTATCCTAACACTGTTGATATGCCGGCATCAGGACTCTAACCATCGGATCCCGAGCGCCTACATCCCATACCCAATCCGGCTTTTGTATGAGGTTTTTTTTCCATTTTAAATTAAATTCTTGCCATCCATTTTTACGCTTTTAAAAGTTAGTATTTATTGAAAAGGAGTCGCGAAGATGCTAAAAACACACAATTCCCAGATTCAGTGTACATGTCATGATGGGGATTGTAGTGCTCAAGTCCCTATGAGTAACTATTGTAGATGCATTGCCTCAGCATCTACAGTAAGTGTCCCTACAAATTTTTTTTAGAATGAAATGTTGTCTAGTCGCATTATGTGCACTAAGCTAAATGAGAAAGCCCATCACACTGAAGGAATGGAGACATCAGAGTTAATTTATGCGGGAGGATAGTTTTACTTTGAGCAAATACCCCATAGTGCCTCCCCCACACATAACAAGGCACATGCCGACATGCCTGTATTTGGAACTACCACCATAAAATTGCTTTATGGCCCCTTTTGCAGCTTTGTAGTCACATGGCAGAAAAAGTTAAATCACTATGAAAAAATCCAGTTTCTTGCCAATTTAGGACCACCCATTTCATTCATTTCAACTTGTCCAATTTTCTCCTGAAATATTGCTTGGTTAATCCTTATTTATGTAGAGAGTGAAAGGACATTGTGACCTTATTAAATGTGTCACTATCATATATTTGAATGTTTTTATAACATTGGTAAAAATAAGCTTATACATGCACTTTCCATTTTAAAATACAGTACAGCTGGTGCAGAAACAGATTATCTCCCAGTACCGCACTCACAGTAGGAGGATGTTGTCTCAGTAAAGGTGTTTGTGTCTCGGGGGAGAATATAAATATTTTTTTTATAGTGAAGGGAAGTAGTTTGTGTAAATTAATGAGTGTTAGGGGTATATTTACTAAAGTGCGGGTTTTTAGAAGTGGAGATGTTGCCCATAGCAACCAATCAGAATCTAGCTATTATCTTTAAGAAGGTCTTAGATAAATGTTAAGTAGAATCTGATTGGTTACTATGGTCAATATCTCCACTACTAAAAATCTGCACTTTAGTAAATACACCTCTTAGGCTTTTTAACACCATTAAAACTATTAACAAATCAGTCATTGAGGCTTATTGACATCATTAGTGAGTTAATCAGAACATGGATCACATACAGAAACTGCTCAGTGTCCTTCTGCAGATCGTCCTGTCCTGTTTTTCTGCAGATCACCCTGTTCTGTGCATATTTGGACACTTTGAGGGCTGTTTCAAACATCTGTGATGACAGTTTTATTTCAGGAAGGAGACGCTCTTCCAAACCTTGGCATAGTATGCTCTAACAAAGAGTTTGGATATCCTTAATATCTAAGACTATATTACAGCATTTTAAAGCATACTATTATAAAAGAAGCATAAATAAAAACATACCAAATATTGTGTGCTTGCATTTTTTTATAATCCGCAATAGTAGATCCAAGCTCTAATACGTTACACATATTAGTTATTGCCAGACTGGCCAGTGGGGACCAGGTAATGCTTTAGAGCTCACTTTTCTCTCTTTGTGAGAGGTCAAATACCAGACCATCTATCAGCCTGACACTGCATCAAAATTAGCAGCCACCTTCACTGCACATTTATATTACGTATGCGCACTGTGCCTTTAAGAACTGAGCAGATTTCTAGTAATTATTCAGTTGCTGTATGACATTGTCAGAGCAGGCACAGGGAAACTAGGAAAGGACTATTTCTAGGGGACTGGTGGTAAGTAAGGAACATGTGGAGGAGTCTGATGGCATATGAGGGGCATGTGGAGAAGTCTGATGGCATATTAGGGGTACATGGAGGACTCTGATTGTAAATAAGGTGCATGTGAAGGTTTCTGATGGCATAATAGAGGCATGTGGAGGAGTCTGATGGCAAATAAGGAACTTGTTGAGGAGGCTGGTTGCTTAATAGGGTACATGTGGAGGAGTCTGATGACATAACAGCTATGTAGAAAAGTTTGATGGCTTAAAAGTGACATGTGGAGGAGTATGGTGGCATATAAGGGCATGTGGATGAGTCTAATGGCATATAAAAAGCATGTGGAGGACTTACATGGAAAGTAAGGGATGTGTGGGGGAGTCTGATGGTATATTAGGGGTTTGTAGTGGTATCTAATAGCATATAAATGTCATTTGTTGGAGTTTGATAGCATGTAAGAGGCATGTGGAGGAGTCTGTTGGCATATAAGGTGCATATAGAGAGGTCTTATGGTAAGTAAGGTACATGTAGAGGAGTCTGATGGTATTTTAGTGGATAATAGTGGCATCTAATAGCATATAAATGTCATGTGGAGGAGTTTGATGGCATTTAAGAGGCATGTGGAGGAGTCTGTTGGCAGGAGTCTGTTGGTACAGGTAGAGAGGTCTGATGGCAAGTAAGGAACATGTAGAGGAGTTTGAGGTACATGTGGAGGAGTTTAATGGCATTTAGGGACATGTATAGGAATCTGTTGGCATTTAAAAGGCATGTGGAGTCTGATGGCATATAAAAGGCATGTGGAGGAGTCTGTTGGTATTTAAGAGGCATGTGGAGGGGTCTGATGACATATAAGGGACATGTCGAGGGATCTGATAGCATAAAAGGGACATATAGAGGAATCTGATAACATAAAAGTAGAAAAGTCTGTGTGCTGTTCTTGCAGGGGTTCAGCCTGTTCCATTTACTTTATCAAGATGTCTAAGTTTATATCCATATTTTTTTTGCACTGTGTGTTTGTTTTTAGTTGATCTGTGTCTCTATTCCTATATTGAGGTGTGTCAATCAATTAAGCCCCATCACTGAGTCCCAATTGTCATCCGCAGCAAAGTAACCCCCCCCCCAGTGCTACCTAACCTTCTCCCCACCTGCACTAATTTCCGGTGATGAGTCTTGAGGCTCTCAGGGGGCTGGTCTCGGAGCAGTGACATCGGAATGCATGCTTTAATACATTACCAGAGTTGGGGAGGGTCTTTAAGTCCCTCTATTTCTCCAACCCTGGCACCTAGAGAGATGAGAGTACTCTTGTTTGAAAAAGAGATCATTTCCTGTTGATCAGTGTGATCACCAGGCAAAACCCCATACACTACAGAAAAATCATGGAGTTCACATATGGGGGAAGGTCTCTCTTTAACCTCGCATCCATGAAATCAGGGGCACCCATTTCAGAAAGAAGGGGGTCCACTCTTTCAAAGTATGTACTTAGAAATGCAATTTACATTACAAAGGACAGCTCTCCCGATAAAAGCTGTTCTTAGCGATGCCCCTGGATAGAGGGACTTTCAGGTTTAACACCAAGAAGTCCCTCTTGCATCCTCTGGATCCCATTGGATCCCACTCAGGGGAGGCATCCCAATAAGAAGCCCATAGGCTTCTATTTAGTAACGCCATCTGAAGATGACATTACCCATTGGGACGAAGATGCATTCCGGTACTTAGTACATCTGAGAAATGCGGTAAAACCCCCTAAAACTGAATTTTCAGGGGTTTTAGTGCATCTTTCACTTTAATACATCCCGTCCATTGTCTGGTGTTCACCTATGATCCCCTGACATGTTACTCTGTGCTACAGAATATGTATGTTTCTATATATGAGGGAGGGCACCATGTGCCCTCTCACCCACATAATAACACCACCAACTTTGTGGGCACCCATAATTAAATGAGAGGAGTCCATTCTTTCAAATGATGTGGCCCACTAGTAGCTATTGTCTAGTGAGCACCTATGTTCACCAGCCAATATTATCGTGCTTTACGGAAAATAGACATTTTCTATATTTGGGTGATTAGGGTCTACATGCCCTATCACAATCAATTACACCTTCAAATTTGGAATTACTCACATATGAAAAAGGGGAATGCCCTCTTTCAAATTATTTGTACAGTAGCCTTATTAGCATCAATTGTCTGGTGGTGACCACCTATGGTCCCCTGACAATATCGCCCAGCGCTACTATAGATGATATAGGGCATTTTGGGGGAGATGTTCTAAGTTCTGGAAAGTGATAAACTACAAACAATCAGCTCCTAACTGTCATGTTAAAGGCTGTTTAAAAAAATGACAGGAGCTGATTGGTTTATCACTCTGCACTTTATCACTTTCCAGAACTTAGTACATATGTCCCATTGAGCCCTATCTCCACCATACACACACAGGGAAGTCTTCTCTTTCAAACAATATGCCTCCTTAGTAGTTATTGCTTGGTGATAATAACCACATTTGAAACAGTACACAAATAAATTAAGTTTTTGCCACAGGCAAAGGGGGGAATGTAAAACCTTTATCTCCCTCATATTGTGCCAAATATAATAAAGTGACCCCTCATTTACTGCAATAGGTTGTCTAGTGTATTAAATGGTAGGTTTTGCTGAGCTACCATATTCTTCCTACACATTTAAACCAAGATAATGTTTTAAAAAATGCATTTTCAATTAAAGTGCATATTTATATGGGTGAAAACCTACAGAGCTGTACTTTTTTATTTTCAAAAGGTGGATTATTGGCAAAACAAGAACCACAATGTATTTCTTTGCCATGCTTATAAGACTTTTCTTAAAATTTCAATCAAAACACTTTTGTTTGCCATTTGGGTGAAAAAAAAATGTTCACATGTTGGAACGAGTAATAAGACTTATGGTATTTTCTGAAAATACAAAATATTCTGAAATAAAAAATAACAAGGTATCATTTGTGTGGGAACAGAATTTTACAAAAAATCAGTGGTATTAATGTTGGAATGTGACGACCGCTAATGTCAGAAAATGATAATAATAATAATAATAATAATAACAATAATAATAATAATAAAAATAATAATAATAATTCTAACTTAATAATACACATTCAAAACAGGAGCAAGACTTGCATTCTCAGTAGTTAAATGTTCTTCTCACTAGTCCAACTTATTTAATCATAAAGTTTAAGGCTTAATCATCATGTCTATAAACACCTTATTTTTATTTACTTCTATGGGGTCTATTTCTTAAGCAGATACAACAATTTTCAAGGTCTTTTTTGCCTTCCGCTAATAGTGTAGTTAACTCCACCGTCGGCTAATTGCGCATAGTATTGTAACTATTAGAAAACCAACTGCTGTTATGTTGCATATACTTTGCAGTCAGAACACGCCCCCTCTTTTGGTTGGCCACACCTCTCTGTTCACTGGCTTTCAGATTGAAATTTGGTGTATATTTTGAAGAATGAATGGAGTTACTAACGTAATAATCTGTCAGGGTTCAGCCTAGGATCGGCCTCTCTCACCTCCTTGCTGGCTTCCCCTGACTTCCTTGCGGTCAGACGTCTGGTGCAGTGATGGATGTGGGGCTGAGTATTCTGCCTTAGGTGCTTTTTGCGAGCTTCCATGGTCGGCTGTGTGTGCTGGGGATCGGAGTTCCCATAATGGGTGCCGCCATGACAGTTCCTCTCATGTGACAGTACTCATAACCTATGGTAGCATGATTTCAGTCAGCTGATGCTGTGCTCCAGTAATCTGCTACCCCTGGGTAGAAATCCGCCTCCAGAACTCCAGGAAGTTGCTGTTCAACTTCTTCTCTGTTCCAGTGATACCAGCATTGCTCTGTGCTAATCTTTCAGAGAGTTACTTCAGTCTGTTCACAGTTGTCCAGTTTCCAGTATTAGCTTCCAAGCTATTCTTAGTCTGAGAGTAGTTCTCTCCCAGTATCCAGACTGTTTTGTTTTCTATGTCTGTGTGTCTTTGTATATGTGCTGCTAGTATTGCAGCTTCCTTGTGTCACTGAGGTGTCAGATTACCTGCTGGTATTAATTAGCTCACAGCTGGACCTCCCAGCACATATCTGTGTCTTGTCTCTGCCAATCATTTCCAGCATTCCCATATATTCCCTGAGTCCACTCTGCTCTTGTCTGTGCAATCTCCAGTATATGTCTGTGTTCTTTGCTCAGTGTCTTGTCTCTGGTAATCAGCTCCAATCATTTCCAGCATTCCCATATATTCCCTGAGTCCACTCTGCTCTTGTCTGTGCAATCTCCAGTATATGTCTGTGTTCTTTCCTCAGTGTCTTGTCTCTGGTAATCAGCTCCAATCATTTCCATCATTCCCATATATTCCCTGAGTCCACTCTGCTCTTGTCTGTGCAATCTCCAGTATATGTCTGTGTTCTTTGCTCAGTGTCTTGTCTCTGGTAATCAGCTCCAATCATTTCTAGCATTCCCATATATTCCCTGAGTCCACTCTGCTCTTGCCTTTGCAATCCCCAGTATATGTCTGTGTTTTTCTGCATATTTACCTGTTTCCAGTCCATGCCTGTGTTATAGCATTCAGTTCCATTTCCAGAGTTCATTCATTCCATTCACCTCCAGTGCTATTGCATTCATTATAGTTTCCGGTCTTCTGCCATTCCCAGGTACCTGTCCAGAGGGCCGCGACCTGCTGACTTGGTGCAGCTGAAAACCAAATCCCAATTGGAGGGGTCACTGGAGAAAACCACCAAGTGAGTTAGACTCCGCGCCTCTGGGCAGGTCAAGCCAAACCTGGGTTTGGCCGCAACTAGGAGACCTAGTCTAGTCACTCCCTAGTCACCCAAACCCCTCGGCTCACCGTCCTCCACAGAGGAATTCTTGCACTGGATCGTGACAGTTTGAACAGCCCAATATGCAAGCCGCCGGGTTCCAGGGTGATGCAGGGTTCAGGATTTACTCTTTTGTGTGACTGCACAGGAGACAGCTTTGCAATCCGTCAGACAGCAGCTGCAAGAACTCTCTAGTCAAATGATGGTTATTCATTCAGTTCTAGCTGCTTTGTCTCTAGACACACCACAAGTTCCGCCAGTGAATTCTCCACAGTTTTGTTCTGAAGTTTCAATTACCCCTACAGATGAAAAATTTTCTGTGCAAGCTAGTGAACCTCTCAAGTGTCCTCTGGATCCCCAATTTTCTGATATGCGTGACCCTGAACCTTTCAAGAGTTTCTACTGGCTTCTAGAACAACTACAAAATCTCTGTCCCAAAATTTTTCAAGTTATTCCCAAGCTTTCTGGTGCTACTCCTGACTTGACTAACAGCTTTTCCAAACAAACTAAAGTAAAGCATCAAAGTTTCCTGTGCCCTAAACTTACTGAGGTTGAACGTCAGCGACGCCGGGAACTGCATCTCTGTTTATATTGCGGTTATGACGATCACTTTCTTAAGGACAGTACTCTGCGCCCACTGAGAAGTGGTGACAAGTGTGTGACTCCCAATGTCTGTGCTTTCAGTGCTCCCCATCATCCATCAGTGATTCACATTTCTTCAGTTACAGATAAGGAGGTGATGTCCACTGAGCAAAAGAAAGTTCAAGTTTTCGATTGGGGCCCTGCTACAAGATTCTTCAACCCTCGTCTAAGAAATATTGGGAGGATATTTCAACCTTCTAAAGTCAGGGACACTACTCATTCCATTTCTACTGGTCACGGCCCGGATTCCATTTCCATCGGTCCCAGTCCGGATTCTGTTTTTCCCAATACGGGACTCCAGTCAGTAGCCCCAGGATGGGTCTCAACTTCCTTACCCTGAGTGGAGGTCCCATGTCTCGCAGCCCAGGAGGGGGCCCCAAGTCTCGTACCCCAGCAGGGGGTCTCAAGTCTCGCACCCCAGCAGGGGATCTCAAGTCTCGCACCCCAAGAGAGGGTCTCAAGTTCCATACCTCAAGAGGGGGTTCTGAGCCACTCACCCCAGGAGGAAGTCTGTGTTCTTGCATCCCAAAAGGGGGTTTCATATTGCGTACCCCGAAAGGAAAAGCCAAGTCAGCTTCCCCAGAAGGGGGTTTTAGGTCCCATACTCCAACAGGGAGTGTCAAGTTCTGTACTCCAGGATGGGGCCTTGAGTCTCTCACCCCAAGAGAAGGTTTCGAATGTTGTTTCCCAGGAAGGGGCCTCAAGTCAAGTACCTCAACAGGGGTTTCCTGACTCTATACCCCAGGAGAGGGTTTCAAGTGTCATACCCCAAGGAGGGGCCTCTAATGCTATACTCCAAGAGGGCGTTCCTAGTGTTACGCCCCAAGAGGGAGCCTTAAATATTCTTCCCCAGAAAGGGATTTCAAGTATTCCACCCCAGGATGGGGTTTCCAGTGTCATACCTCAGGAGGGGAATTCAAGTGTCTCACCCCAGAATGGGGTTCCCAGTGTTGTGCCCCAAGGGGGAATTTCAAGTGTTATTCTCCAAGATGGGACCTCAAGTGTCTCACCCCAGGATGGGATTCCTAGTGCCATCCCCCAGGGGGGAATTTCGAGTATTACATTTCCGAAGAAGAGTTCAAGTGTCTTACCCCAGGATGGGGTCTCAAGTCTTGTACCCCAAGAACAAGGGTTTCCAAGTGTTACTCCCCAAGATGGGGGTTCAAGCATCATACCTCCAGAGGAGGTTTCTAGTTATGTACCCCGGCAGGGGGTATCAAGTCTCATAGTTCAGGGGAAAGTCTCAAGTTTTACATCTCAAAAAGGGATTTCAAGGTTTATGCGTGAAAAGACTTCAAGGTTTATGCGAGCCACGGGGGACCCTGGGAGGTATCCTATTGTATCCCTCTTGTGGAAGCTTCCTGCTAAGAAGCCTGTAGGCTTCTATTAGGCTTTTCTATTGAGTCCAAGCTCTGGAAAGCTTAGCTTTCTGGAGCTTGGTGCATATGGAAAATGCTGTCAAAGCCTCGAAAACTGCATTTTTAGGGGTTTGACCGCATTTGTAGCTTTGATGCCTTCTGCCCCTGGAGTTCTTCATCCTTTTATGTACAGCTTTCAGTAAACAGCCGGTATTGACTAACATTGATGAAAGTATCTGGAATGCTTGCTTTTTTTTACTCAGTGCACTATTTTTTATTTTAAATGATGTCCATATTTTATTCTGCACAATAAAATTGGAAATATAAAAATATTCATACTGTACATACAGTCACTTATAGAGTGTGTTTTTCATTTTTTCAGAATAGTGTTAGGATGAATCATCTGTGACCAACTAGATTGCGGTTCATTTATTAAGCAGGACAGTCAAGTTCTGTGGGGCCAGCACATCCTAACGCAGTGTGCAGCTTTCTCGTTTTTACTCTCAAAGTGGAGTTTATCAGTCCTGTGCCAACATTGCAGACTCTTTGATTTAAAATCACATGTTAATTGAAATTACCTAGGTCTGCCAGTTGGGAATAGGGGAAAACTCTTAATGGCCTGGCCTAGTTTTCTTTACAAAGGGAATATATTTTTTCGAACTTAGAGGCAAGTTGAAATATGCACCATTCATTTATTCTCATTTTATGGTAAAAAATAAAATAAAAATAAAAGAAATTACTATAAAGAAAATCTATGCCCGTTGAGCTCATGTAATGACTATCATTTATACTAAATTGCATCAGCTCAGTGAGATTGGTATATGATAAGTAGGCCTGATTTCTATATTCTTTTAGGAAAGGGTATCATATGCTACAATGGAATTGGTATGTAATGCCAGCTATCGGGATCCCTCCTGTCACAATACCGACAGTGGCATCCCGATGGTTGTTATCCCGACAGGGGTCGGGTAAGTATACCCTCCCCCCCTAAAACTAACCCTCCCTTCTTGTAGCCTAACCCTCCCCTCCCCGCACCTTATAACCCTAACGCTCCCCATTAGTACCTGAAGCTAAGTCCACCTCCTTAAGTGCCTAAACCTAACCCTCCCCCCTTAGTGCCTAAACCTACCCCCCCCAGTGGTGCCTGACCCTAACCCTCCCCCCTAGGGGTCCTAACTCTAATCCCCCCATCCAAAACTTAACGCCCACCACGCTAACTGCCCTAAACCTAACCCTCCACCCCCACGGCTAACAGGAAAGGGGCACCGGACTTATGGAGCGTACACACGGTCAGATTTGGCAGACTTGTCAGATTTGTCAGATGAACGACTGAACGATTGAACGATTTGAACGATTTGAACGATTTGAACAATTGAACGATTTTTGACTGCATTAAAATGAATGGAATCGTCCAAGTCTGACTGCAAACCCATCAGATGTCAGATATCGTTATCTGACAAACGGGAACGCGCATCGTTGATCGTCCATCGTTCAGGCATGTCAGATATGAACGATTTTCCTTCAGATATGAACGACAGAACGATTTTTAAATCGTTATCGTTCATATCTGAAGGAAAAATCTGATCGTGTGTATGCACCATAAGCCTCGTTCAGGCACGCCTCCACTTGGATTGCGGCATTGGGATTAAGATAGGCATCGGTATTTCGATGCCTATCTCACTCCCTTGTCGGGATTTCAGTGTCGGCATAGAGACCGGCGGCCGCCGGTCTCTTGTCTACATCCCTGCTACAACACCAGGTTAGATACTAGTTATGGGTCAGTTTATTAAGGACCCCCCGAAAAAAAGATTTTTTTTCACTGCATTGAGATACAATCTTAATGAATACTCAGCTCCATGGCAACACTGGCCAGCATTGGTAAGGGTACTCTTACTGCTTACCAGGCTAGTTAAATGCCAAGGAGTGCATGCGTAAGCAAGCTTATTGGCTCTGGCATGCACACAGGGACACAATATCGGACTTGAGCTTCCTGTTCTAGATTCCAGATATCTGCTGCAGTCCTTCCTAGACACCTCCCAGGGATACTTAATATTTGCTGGTAACTCCCAAAAATGTGATAACCTGCAAATATTTTTTTGATAAATTTGCCACAATGGAGAGTAAACTACCAACCAATCAGCTCCTAAATTACATTTTTCAAACACAGCCTGTAACATGACAGTTGGGAGCTGAGTGGCTGGTCATTTATTACTTTCAAAAACTAAGTACATTTCCCGCAGTGTCTGTTAAAAGATAAGACAAAGCATGCACAACAGAGCATCCAAAGCGATTCTTAATGCAACAAACCATCATAAATACAAACAGTTAACACTGTTGAACGTTGCAAAATTATAGAAATTGGCGCAAAGCAATTGCATGAGAAAAGTGTGAGTGTATATGTCTATTAGCTCATGTTATTTGCTGGACTATTTGTATTAAAAGCTCTTTTGCAGTCTTCACTAAAGCACATTGCTGTGTGCCTGTGTGTAGGAAACCCTCAGCACAAATGTTTTCCACCTGACAGATAAAAGTTTTTCATATAGATTCTAGGAGAATATCTGCTCTCTGGAGTGCTTGTCTGCTGCTTTGATACTTGACAATTAAAGCCAGGAAAGGCTAGGAACGCCCCCTCCCTGAGCTCAGTGTGCTGTGGCTAGGGATTGACCTTGAATTCCCTTTTCTGTATGAAATCACCTCACCTGCCCCTGATTTCTCTGTGCAGCAAACACAGAGCACATACTGTGCACACAGCTACAACTTTATCAAGCCGCGTTGGAATGCAACATGCATTAAAATGGCACAGTGCCTTTATTAGCCGCAGATAGAATGTATTTGCTAAGTGTGATTTTGCTGCAGTTACAGTCTGGAATTGGTCCATCTTGTACTCCACAAATCCTGCACTTTCATTACTCATCAGCCAATCTGTTCTAAGGATGTTGGAAGGACTGTGCACATTGCTCCGAACAGTTTCTTTTTGCAGGACAGTGAATTTGCAACTGTCCCTTAATTGGCTCCCAGAAAAGTTGTTCCCAAATGGAACAGAGTTTTTTGTCAGTGGAATTGTTATATTATACCCATTTGAGACAGAAATCCAAATTACCGGGTTAAACATTTCAACCCGGTAATTTGGTGATTTACACGGGACCTTTTTCTGTCTGAAAGGGTCATCCTGGGTCAAAATTCCCAGGACATCGACCAGGGTCAGAGACACAGGAATTTAGTCCTGGGTTGATCCTTTCAGACAGAAGAAATACACGTGTACATCAGCAAATTACCAGGTTGAATTTTTTTAACCGCTATTTTGCTCTTCTGTCTGAAGGGGGGTACAGACAGAGAATGGCAAAACAACCCGGTACGCAAAAGTCGGGAAAAATCCGGGTTTTGTGCAATTTTCTGTCTGAACGTGGTATTAGTTATATGTGTCTATATACTGTATGTGTATAGGAAGATGTTATTTTCTAATTATAGCTTCAGAAATGTTTCTTGCAAAAAGACTTCCAAACCATTTTAAATTCCTACAATTAATTTGACATTACATTAACCTGACAGAAATACCTTATTTCTCCAGTAATCAACTCATCACTCTTTCTATGGTATTTGATATGCAAAGTTTGTATGTGGTATATTTTGTCGCCATTCATCATGTTGATATAGTTGTAATGGCAATATGCTTGGCATGTGGACATTGGCAACATCAGCATTCATAATGTCAACACTTGTATGTTGACATGATTAGAATATGTCAACAGAATGTTCCTGGTGGTCTAACTGTGACTTACCTTGTTCAAAAGCTCCAACGGTGTCTTCCGGGGACGGCTGTCAGCTCACGAGGACTTCCAACTAATGCTGCATCACTTCCGATAGTGAGTATCCTTAACCCTAACCATCAGTGGCGGGCTGGACCGGGGGCAGGGTGCCATGTGCCCCCCGGGCCACAGCGACATGCGGACCACGGGCAGTCTGTGACACTGTGACACAGACTGCACCGCGTGTGTAGCGCTGACCGGACGGAGTTCGGTCAGCGCTACACAAGTGACAAACACACAGCCGCCGGCTCCGGCAGCTGTGTGTTTGTTTTGATCAGCAGCCAATGAGAGTCTGTCAGACTCTCATTAGCTGCTGCTGCGCCCACTGCAGGAGCCGCTCCATCTTCCAGCTCCCGCAGTGGGCAATGGGAGAGGCGTCATGATGTCATATGATGTCTCTCCCATAATGCAGAGCGGCCCGGCCCGGGAAGGACAGACGGAGGAGCGGATGGCGACGGCGGGAGCGGGGATTCAGGTAAGTGTTTTTTTTTTACTACGTGTGTCTACTGGGGGGGAGGCTGGCACTACAAGGGGGAGCCCACTACTGGGGGCACCACAAGGGGGGAACTACTACTGGGGGCAATACAAGGGGGGGGACTACTACTACTGGTGGCACTACAAAGGTGGAACCACTACTGGACTGGGGGCACTACAAGAGGGAGGGACTACTACTGGGAGCACTACAAGAAGGAGACCAGTACTGGGGTACTACAAGGGGGAGATCACTACTGGGGGCACTACAGGGGGGGAATACAAGGGGGACCACTACTGGGGATTATAACTGGGGGCACTTCAAGGGGGGACTACTACTGGAGGCACTACAAGGGGAGGGGACCACTACTAGGGGCACTGCATAGGGGGTAGGGGACTACTACTAGGGGCACTACATAGGGGGGAGGGGACTACCACTGGGGGCACTGCATCGAGGGACCACTGCTGGGGGCTCTATAAAAAGGGCAATGCTGGGGGTACTGCATAGGGGGGAGACTGCAACTGGGGGCACTATTTAAGGGGCACTGCATAAGGGTTACCACTATTGGGGGCACTGCATGGGGTGTGGACTGCTACTGGGGGCACTATATAAGGTGCACTGCATAGGGGGTACCACTAATGGGGGCACTATATAAGGGGCTTACTACTGGGGGCACAAGGGGCACTGCACAGGGGGACCACTACTGGGGGCACTGTATAAGGGGCACTGCATAGGGGGATCACTACTGGAGGCACTACTGGAGGCCTGCATAAGGGGGTCCTTTCCTGGGGCACTGCATATGGGCACCACGACGGGGCTGTTCCTAATCTTTACTTTTACTTTACATTAATCCCATATGGACCCTCCTCCTCCCTGGAACACTTGAGGGGTGGGGGCGCCGTAGCACGCACGTTCTTCGGGGACCCTGGCTACACGCTACCCCTCTGCCAGGGCCGCCTGCATGCATTTGCCCCCCAGGCTAAAAGTTGCTAGCCAGCCCCTGCTAACGATCCCCCTAATATCTAACCCTAACCTTCTCCTACCATAGCCTAACCCTATCCTTCACCCTGTTGCCTAACCCTCCCCTCCCATAGCCTAACCCTAAACCTACACTGCTGCAGCCTAACTCTAAACCTCTGATCCCTGCAGAATTTCACATGTTGACATTCTGCAGATGTTGACATGTTTAATGTCAACATTTAAAAAATGTCGACATAACGCTTTTTAAAAACACATCACATCTAAAGTTCCTTTCAATTAAGGCAAGTAAAATAAGTGTTTCTAATCTCTCTTCACTATCTAACATTTCAATTCCATTTACTAAGGAGCAGTGGTGGACAGGGCCAGATTAACAATGGGGTGGATGGAGCTACAGCTCCAGGCCTCCACATAAAAATAGGCCCATTGTCCTGTCAACATGATGTTGACTGGGCATCTGCTCTCCACACGGTCAGCCATAGATCATAAGTAGTAAAATTCTATTTCTATTTACCTCACAAAAATAAAGCATTTTTTTCTTTTATATATTTAGGGAGACATTGGGGCTGAGAGTATAGGGGGGTACACGCCCACATGGCACTGGCCACACCCACACAGCACTGGTCACACCTCCTCTGCTTCTCATAATAGGCCCTTGTTCATTTTCAGCTCCAGGCCCATGTGGCCCTCAATCCGGCCCTGGTGGTGGATACAGGGGAGTGGGGTTAATTGCCCTTCATGTGAGGGCTGCCTATGAATGCACACTATATGGAAGCATCTGGTGGCAGAGAGGTGGAGAGGATCCTGTCTCTCCTCTCTGGATGTGGATAACACATCAGGCAGCATCCCATGTTTGCTTTTCAACCACAGCTATGCAGTATATGACCATAGAAACACACTGATTGGTGGGTAGCAGTGATCATTCACCAATCTGAGTGAAGAAGGAGTCGAGTTATGCTAAACCCCCACCACCACCACCTCCCTACATGTCCCCCTCTAGATCTGCTACTGCTAAGAACTGTCCTTTATATTGAAGTGCCAACTTGCCTTCTCTCCCAGATCCCACCTACTTAACTGCAAATCACATCATCATAGTCTGCTACCCTGCTGCATGAGTGAGCAAATTACAGCATTGTTCAACAGGGGGCAGAGCCATGATTATCCAAGTTGCATTGTCATGTCCACTGCACTTGCCCCATGGAGTTTCCCTCTGGAGTCCCCCAGAGGACATGGTCAAAAATTCTGCAGGAATGGCTCAAACTTGTACCCAGTATACAATATGTGATCTAAAACATTTTCTGTAACAATAAGGGGTGTTCCCATGCTTCTTATACCTTGAGGGGTCTGTTTACTAAGCCTTGGATGGAGATAAAGTGAGCAGAGATAAAGTACTAGCCAATCAGCTCCTAACTGTCATGTCACAGGCTGTGTTTGAAAAATGACAGGAGCTGGTTGGCTGGCACCTTATCTCCGTCGACTTTATCTCCATCCAAGGCTTAGTAAATAGACCCTTAGTTTCAAGATGTGTGGGTTATTTTACAAAAATAAAAGAGGAAACAAATATATTATACACTGTATGAGTCCAAAAACTTACATCCAATACGATATATGCTCACCGATTCTTGAATGTAATAGCCTTGCGCTTGAGAGGTATAAGAACTTAAATAATTTAGATTACTGGGGTGTTCCTAGTTAAAAAGAAAACAATTACCAGTGCTGCACACTCATATATAAATAAATATAAATGAAAGGTGGATGGTTTTAAATAAATTGTTCAAACATTTATTAACACAATAAGAATAATAAAATCACCAGTATTGGATATACAGGTGTCTATTAGCAAACTAAAACATAGTATACACTCTAGGACCTACAGCTCATGGTTCATTAATGCTCCTGAGGAAACTGGACAATACTATACCCAGCGAAACACGTTGAGCACTACATGCCCTATGTTGACCTAGCTCTGGAATTATCTGTGGACATTTACTCTGTGGACTTTGGATGTTTTTTCCCCTTGGCATATTGTCAGAAACAACGTATATCCGGAGGCTTTACAAGAACCCTCTTCATGTGCAACGAGAATGCTGCTAAGGGACTGTATCATCCGTGATAAGGTGGAATACACATTAACCCATTCTGTGCAAATTACGCTGCCCAGGTACTGTGTGACATCCTTAACACCTGGGCAGGTAATGAATTCTGTTGCCATTAAGGGAATATATAGTCCACATACAATAATAGAGAGAGTCCAAGATTCCTAAAGGACTTTAATGAACCACGAGCTGTAGGTCCTAGAGTGTATCCTATGTTTTAGTTTGCTATAGACACCTGTATATCCAATATTGGTGATTTTCTCATTTTTATTGTGTTAATAAATGTTTGAGCAATTTATTTAAAACCATCCACCTTTCATTTATATTTACTTATATATGAGTGTGCAGCGCTGGTAATTGTTTTCTATTTATCTGCATTTACCCTAAGAGGTTGACACCCTTTATACCAGCTGCTCTCTGTCAGCGCTTGTGGCTTCTTTCTATTGATCCTAGTTAAAAATATATCTAATTAGGGATGGTCCTCCCAATTTGAGAGACAATCAATATATATAAATTGTGTACTATTTATCAAAGGTGAAGAGACTTTAACTTTAAAACATAAAATAATTGAAATTAATATATAAGTATTAAAATAAGGACAAACAATACTAAAAGCAAAAAATAAAATATGAGATAGTAAATAAATAAGAAATAGGGGTGAACGGGAAAATAGTAACTTCAAAATAGCTGCAACATGTATCGCAGATCTCTGCTTCCTCAGGCAAGTATATAATATGTGGCATAACCATTGACATACTATGGTAGTGTTTTGTTTACAGCACTTGCATTTATTCCCTGTTTTAGTATTCCAAATATATCCTAACCCTTCCAGCTGGTACTGTGCTGCTACTTAGCTTTATTTTGTTTCCCAAATGTTTACGCAACACAGTTATTACCACTTTCATCTATATGCTTGACACAGCATCATCTGCATTCATTTTCTTCTGTCATTTCACTGTGGAGTTTGCTACTTTGTCTAAAATTTTCTGTAGCGAGTTGCCCGCTGCTTTTGTTACTTTGTTAAATAACCCTACATAGCTAAGTGCTATCAGCAAACATGGATACATTGCTTTTTAGGACATCTACAAGGTCATAAATAAAAAAGATTTAAAAGGACAGGGTATAATAGTGATCCCTCTGGTACACCACTAACAACTGTAGCCCAGTCTGAATATGTTCTGTTTTAACTACCTTTTACCCAGCTCTCTAACAACTTTTGTAGTATGTTATACATGTTTTGTATCACACATCCAAATATATCACACCATTTGCAGTACTGAGGTTCAATCTCAAACTTACCTCTTCATAAAGCAAACCATATTATTTGGACATTATCAGTCTATCATGAAACCAAGATGACACTTAGGGGTATATTTACTAATGTGCGGGTTTTAAGGAGTGGAGATGTTGCCCATAGCAACCATTCAGATTCTACATATCATTTATCTAGCACCTTCTAGAAGATAATAGCTATAATTTGATTGGTTGCTATGGGCAACAACTCCACTTCTAAAAACCAAAACATTAGTAAATATACCCCTAATGTTATTTTAGAAGTGCAAAGCATCCACTCTGCAGAGCAGAACCAGCTCTGTACGAGTGATGTGTGGTCAGGTGAGGCAGGTGAGGCAGTGCCTCACCTGTCATACTTAGGTATACTTCAGAGTTTTGACTATAAAAATTCTAAGAAAAATGTAAAGAAAATATTATAAATATCTTCTTGTATTATTCTAATATTTTTTATAGTCAAAGCTCTGGAGTAAAAAGTGTATGACAGGTGAGGCACTGCCTCCCCTGTCTACCTATTCCACATATCCCTGATCATAACAATTCAAATTTGCAGCACTATATACCGCTGAACCAGGGCCGTAGCTAGGGTAGTGCGGCTGGTGCCATCGCACAGGGCACCACAGGTCAGGGGCCGCTGTTTGGGCCTGTCAAATGTCTGTTTCTTATCATTCTCACTTATAACGTCCTCTTATTTCATCCCCAGCAGTTTTGTTATAATGCTTGCAAGATTATTTGCTCTCTGCACTGTATTCAAGATTTAAAATTGTACAGATGTGTCCTCTTTGTGCCCTCTTCCTCTGGGAGGGGACAGCCAGGTCGGCACAGGCGCGGGATAGGGGGAAAGTGCGGGGAGCATGTGAGGGGTGTGGCGCGGCATAGGAAGTGGGGTGGAGGGTGTGACTACTCGATTGCATCATCGTGCCTCTGTCCCCGCTATACAATGCTGAGATTACCGGCATTGTAAAGCAGGGACGTTGCTACATTGAAGCGATTTACTCAGGAAGTGGGTGGTGCCGGGTGAACACTCGGCAGCCTCCGGGTTACTTGAATGCTCATACAGGCAGCCGGGATCAGCACCCCGAGATTCGCGAGCTTCCCGGCAATTCCAGGAGAGTAGGTAAGTATGCTTTTATGTTCAACTCTGACCCATCTGCTGGGCACACTTTATAAATATCCTCAATTTTGTAATCATCGAATCTATCAATATCTTCAAATAATTTACCCATAACTGAACTCGGGCAAACAAGCTTGTCATTTTCTGGCTCCAATTGCTTTTTTTTTTTTTAAATACTGGCAGCACATCAGCTTTCCACCAGTCTTGTGCCTGATCTAATTATCTCATTATAACAAGCAGCAGCTCCCACCCTCTTGCATGAGAGGGGCTGCTGCTGGTGGTCCGACCGGCCAGGTCCTGGTGCTTGTGCAATGGATCTGGCAGGCGCCGGGACCGGTGCATGCACAGAAGTGGTGGGGGCGCCACGCATGCACATAACACCAGCTTCTAGGGCCTGCATCGGCTGTAGCCACTAAAAGCCCTGTATGGTTGCCCGAAAAGGCAGAGCTGCAGCTTTCACTGAAAGCCGATCTCTGCTAATGACATGCTGGACTGGCTTTCCCAAGACGAGAAACAACCTCCCCCTGGGGCTGCCTGTCCTGTGAGTGACTGGCAGGTAGAGCTTCCAATGTAAAGCCACTGCCAGTCACAGTGTAGCCAGCCCTGCAGCCCATAGGTAAATTTTGCCACTGATTTTATAACTAAATATAATAAACAACGGCTTATCATTTGCTAAATCTATTCCTTTACCACACATGGGTGACTACTGCCATCAGGGCCAAGCACCTTCTTCTGTGTTAGACAAGTAACATTTAATGGTATGACTATTGCCATGCAACTTATTTTCTGGCACTTCCTGCTTTGAGAATAATGTAGAACACATTTTCTTAGCTTATTGTTCAGTTGTGTAGTATTATCACCTGGTTTAAAATGAATTGAGGCAAAAATTTGGAGAGGTTCAAAATGTTACCTATACAATCTTAGAGCCTGACATTTGTTTTGCTATCCCCCACGATGGCCATTCCACACTGTATTGATAAATTTGCATTGCATGGAATTTATAGTCTACAAACAGAGTAAACGAAACAACAGTCAATTCATTCTGTTCTGTGGTGGGGTTTGAATTCCGAGTGGAACAAAAATGTTAGAGGGAATTCCATGCAGGATACTTATAGTAAAGTTCCACTAGAGGAACATGGTAAATTCCGCGGACAAATGTAAAATGAGAATATTCCACAGAATAAATGTAAAAATGCTTCTCCCTTTTACTTGCTGTTTTTACCAATCTGATTTTCAAATTTAATCTTTACCAACTTGAATTTAATTGTACAAACTTAGCTACAATTTCTGACATTTCTAATCATTTATTTTCAGTCCCTTCTCGTTTTAACAATTTAAATGCGCTATTTGTTTCCCATAATTACTTCTGATGCTTTCGTATTTAGTGGTTGCCTTTTTTATTCCTTTTGAATTTTGTGTATTTGGTTGTTATCTTTGTGTCTGTAAGATATGTATTTGTAGGGCCTGACTTAAAATTAGATACAAGTCCAACCATGGGTTGCGGAAATCTGCATGGCTTCAATGTGTATGCACAGTAAAACAAAGCAGAGTTCTACATTGGTTAGACATGCTGAGTTGGGCTGGTGACACTAAACAGTGAGCCTTGTAATGAAGAGTTCCCTGCTATAATGTGATACTCCCCAGGGAAAATCACGCCTGTTCTAAATAACATGTGGGCAACTCTGGGGCAGTAGGTACCATGGTTATGGTTTAAAGCAGAGGTTCCCAAACTCTGCCATTACATGTTTTAAGGATGTCCATGCTTGAGCACAGCTGCCTTAATTAGTACCTCAGTCAATTTGATTTACCCACTTGGGCTCAAGCATGGATATCCTTAAAACATGTAATGGTAAACTTTGGGTACCTATTGTTTAAAGTAATAAAGTCATATAGGAGAAGATACATCAAGCCTTGGAGAGAGATAAAGTGGACAAGTTACCCAAAGCAAACAATCTCCCCTTAAGATAATTTGTGGAACTACAAGTCCTGATACGCCCTTGCGGCCATTGATTGCTTGAGCATGCTGTCTCTTGTAGAACACAAGCAACAACATGCCAATAGCTGCCAGAGCATTCTTGAGCTCGTGGAACAACAATTGTCAGCATGCCCGGAGCAGCCAGGACCTGCTGCAACATGTGACACCACAAAACACAAACATGATTATTGTATTTACTATTTTATTAAAAAATCCCTTGTTTACCACTTTATTATTCCCTTATAAGTCCATATGGAAGTTTGTGCCCTGAAGTAATCCAATTGGAAAAACAGAAACCTAGATAGAGCGAAGAGTACTTGCTTCTATTGGAGCCGCAGTGTGAATGAATGCAGATAATTTATCTTAACGGGTCAGTACACGAACAGCCAATTAAAGTTGTTTTGATGCTCCAGCCAATTAGAAGCACAGTTCTCTGATTGGCTGTTCGCATGTTGATAACTTTCACTTATCCGCATTGTAACTCTGGGAGCAAGTACTTATTACACTTCTGTTTGGGCTACAAAATTGTAGTTTTGAACATAGCATATATATATATATATATATATATATATATATATATGTGCAAATATATATATATATACAGTCAGGTCCATAAATATTGGGACATTGACAGAATTTTCAGATTTTGGCCTCTATTAACCACCACAATGGTTTTGAAATGAAACAAACAAGATGTACTTTAACTGCAGACTTACAGATTTTATTTGAGGGTAATTACATTCAAATCGGGTGAATGGTGTAGGAATTACAACAGTTTCAATATGTGCCTCCCACTTTTTAAGGGGCCAAAAGTAATGGGACTATCAACTCAAAAGCTATTTCATGGACAGGTGTGGGCTATTCCCTCGTTATTTCATTATCAATTAAGCAGGTAAAAGGCCTGGAGTTGATTCTAGGTGTGACATTTGCATTTGGAATCAGTTGCTGTCAACTCTCAATATGAGATCCAAAGAGATGTCACTATCAGTGAAGCAAGCCACCATTAGGCTGAAAAATCAAAACAAACCCATCAGAGAGATAGCAAAAACATTAGGTGTGGCCAAATCAACTGTTTGGAACATTCTTAAATAGAAAGAACGCACCGGAGAGCTCAGCAACACCAAAAGACCCGGAAGACCATGGAAAACAACTGTGGTGGATGACAAAAGAATTATTTCCCTGGTGAAGAAAAACCCCTTCACAACAGTTGGCCAAATCAAGAACACTCTCCAGGAGGTAGATGTATAAGTGTCAAAGTCAACAATCAAGAGCAGACTTCACAAGAGTGAATATAGAGGGTTCACCACAAGATGCAAACCATTGGTGAGCCACAAAAACAGGAAGTCCAGATTAGAGTTTGCCAAACAACATCTAAAAAAGCCATTACAGTTCTGGAACAACATCCTATTGACAGATGAGACAAAGATCAACTTGTACCAGAGTGATGGGAAGAGAAGGAAAGGAACTGCTCATGATCCAAAACATACCACCTCATCAGTGAAGCATGGTGGTGGTAGTGTCATGGCATGGGCATGTATGGCTGCCAATGGAACTGGTTCCCTTGTATTTATTGTTGATGTGACTGCTGACGAAAGCAGCAGAATGAATTCTGAAGTGTTTCGGGCAATATTATATGCTCATATTCAGTCAAATGCTTCAGAACTCATTGGACAGCGCTTCACAGTGCAGATGGACAATGACCCGAAGCATACTGCAAAAGCAACCAAAGAGTTTTTTAAGGATAAAAAGTGGAATGTTATGCAATGGCCAAGTCAATCCCCTGACCTGAATCCGATTGAGCATGCATTTCACTTGATGAAGACAAAACTGAAAGGAAAATGCCCCAAGAACAAGCAGGAACTGAAGACATTTGCAGTAGATGCCTGGCAGAGCATCACCAGGGATGAAACCCAGCGTCTGGTGATGTCTATGCGTTCCAGACTTCAGGCTGTAATTGCCTGCAAAGGATTTGCAACAAAGTATTAAAAAGTGAAAGTTAGATTTAGGATTGTTTAGTTTGTCCCATTACTTTTGGCCCCTTAAAAAGTGGGAGGCACATATAGAAACCGTTATAATTCCTACACCGTTCACCTGATTTGGATGTAATTACCCTCAAATTAAATCTGAAAGTCTGCAGTTAAATCACATCTTGTTTGTTTCATTTCAAAGCCATTGTGGTGGTGAATAGAGGACAAAATCTGAAAATTCTGTCAATGTCCCAATATTTATGGACCTGACTGTATATATATATATAATATAAAATTATTTTAGTTGGTTATTTTTAAATAATTGTATATGTATATTTTGGGCCTGATTCAGCAAGGATCGCTGGTACGATCGCGTATGCAGACAGCCGATTGTTGGGTGCTGCGCATGCATATGCATTGCAGTGTGCATGCGCGACTGCCCCACTGCGATCGGGTGACTATGCAGACCCATCGCAGAGTGATTGACAGGAAGTACAGTTTGGGGGTGGTGACGGTGGGTGATCGGAGAAACACAGGAGTGCCAGTGCGTTTGAACGCTGTTGCAGGGGCGTGCATAAATTAGCCACTACGATGGCATATGCAGCATGAGTACTCACTGCGTACAGGAAAGTTAGTAATTTACAAGTGAGGTCTGACCTGCTGTAAATTGCGTGCATCTCTGATGTACTTCGGCGTTACCGATGATTTGGCTGGATTGCAAGGTTTTACGGATGTTCGAGAGGGGAAGGTGGCGTCTGCATGTTGTCCGTGCGAGTGTTTTGCGATTGCACATATTAGCATACTTTCTCAAAAGACCTACGTACGTGATTGCAGCCGCAAAGGCATCAGAGATCCTTGCTGAATCAGGCCCTTTGATTGGTACAGAGATTATTTTATGCTATGATATCAAATAGATTTAGTATGCTGTAGATGGTGAATGGATTTTGTTTTCAAGCCTCTATTGAGACAGCTTTATACAACCACTGTAGCAGTGAAAGTTATTGGCTCTTGGTTTGCATGGATTGCTCTAGGCTAAATGAGTTTGTGTACATTGCAATTGTCAAGACTACTTATCCCCTAACCACATTGCCAATTACAGTGAATAAAGGAGAAGGGGTTTCTCTATCTATATTGCCAATCATGTTGTTTCCATAAAGTCAGACAGACATGCATCTTCTATCCTTTATTATTAACCTGTAACCAAATTAATGTTTATGAGCCAGTGTTTCCAAAGTGTACTAATGATTTCATGATATGTTTATGGGTCAGTCTTTCCTGAGATCGTAGTGTACTAACGGCAGTGTGATATGTTTATGGGTCAGTCCTATGTAGGCCAGTGTGTTCTAATGGCAGAGTGACATGATTAAATAATGGTGTGAGAAGGCTTTTGGTTTTTTGTTTTTTTTTTATTTTATTTTAGTTTAGAAAGAATAATCTAAAAAAAAAGTTAATATTTGGCTGAACTAATGGGAACACTTTTGGAAACCTGCATCTGGGCCCCTGCTCTAATGTTCTGGAGCCTGCAGAATGTAATAACTCTATCCAGTTAACACATTTTGTTTATAACCAATTTTCGAGGGCTGCAGTGGCTCACACAGTTGTGCAAAACAAGTATGAATTCCTTTTCCATACTAACTACCAAAGAAACATAAAAAAAATTGCATAAATATATAAATATGTATATATTATTTATATCAGAAATGTGCGTTTCGGTTCTCCAGAAATCCAAATCCACCCGAATTTTCTGAATTCGGGCAGATTCAAATCGCGGTTCTGATCTCCTGAGTATATATATCCGAGTCGCGGTTGTGATGTTTCTGCAGTTTGGAATTTGGATTTTTAAATCCGAATTTCGGGTTTTGGATTGCAAAAATGACATGATTTTTGCTGATTTTAGAAACTTTTTACGTTTTTTTTTTTTTTTATAAAAAAATCCAAAACCAAAACACAAAGATGAATCTATATATATATATATATATATATTAGTTACATACAAATTACCATTTTAAAAATAAATATACTGTGATTCTTGCACATGTATGAATGAAACAGTTGTGGTATTGATAAATTGTAGTGGGTACTTTTTCTAAATACTTTATAGTTGGTTTATTATACTATTGGACATCAGAGCAGTGACACCATCGGTGTACTCAAGTACATCAGTTTTCAGGGGCAAGTCACGAGTTAAGCAGTTGTAGGCATTGAGATAATAAGTCACAATTATATATTATCAACTGATTGAATAATCATTATGATGACGCAACGTACATTATTGTGAGAAAGCAATTGCCTTGACCCTGATGTTTGTTTGTCCGTGGATTGTTGTGAGCTTGCTAGCGTATCATGTTTGGACTGAGGTAATTACGTTACCTAGTGTACTAGCTGATTTTTTTTAAAGACTACAGAAGAATGATTGTACACCAAAAAAGTTAAACCTTGAAGACATCTTGTTATGCCTGTGTTTTAGTATCTAGTAACATCAAAATTATAGGAAGGTGTTAAAGCTGAAATCCAATTAAATAATGATGTGTGTGCTTTGTAAGTTTTTTGTTTATTTTATCATAGATCTTTCTGGTTACTTTATCAATTTTAATTTTCCAAACTACAGTAGCACACTGGGATTATCCTTTAACTAAATTGATATTTTAAAAAGCACCAACAAAATCGACTAAAATTGCAATTTGATAAATAAACACCTTAGTTTTGTTCTATTTTCTCAGTTTTGGCTTCAAGCAGCTATTCGTGAATTGCTTTTTGCAAATGTCATGCAATTACCATAGAAATCATGTTTAAATGACATATAATACCACCTTCACACAGACAGACTTGAAAAACCCAGCTTTTACCCGGCATTTGATGCACAGATTTTGTTTGCCGGTCTCAGCCTCTACCCCCCCCCCCCTTCACACAGAAAAGCAAATTGCCAAGTCTGTAATTTGGAGCCGACATTTTGCGGATCAACCCAGGTATTTCTTATGTGTGAAAGGGTCAACCCGGGTCGCAGATCTCTGCACTTCGACCCTGGTAAAAACCAGGGTCAAAGTCCTGGGAATTTTGACCTCGGTTGACCCTTTCACATAGTAAAAGGACGCGTGTTGATCAGCAAATTACCGGGTCCAAATGCTTGACCCAGCAATTTGCTTTTCTGTGTGAAAGGGGTATTATGTAGAGAAGAGTGAGACTTTAGAACGCCTCTCTTCTCACCTTGCTTGGTCATAGCACACACCTCTGCAACACAGCTCCTTCCTGTGCTATCATGTTATCGCTGATGAGCTTCCTGATTTAAAGGTTAGAGATTAGGTCACACAAGGGGCAGAATAGATGTAGGCTTTGTACTGCATGCACCCCAAAAAAACAGTCGATACCCATTGTTGGGCATGTTCCAAGTGTTTATAAAAGTTTCTTCCATACAACTAAGAGAATCCTGCAGAAATACTTTAACAGTTACTAAGCTCTCACATTCTGAGTTACATTTATTTATTATTTATTACCAGTTATTTATATAGCGCACACAAATTCCGCAGCACTTTACAGAGAATATTTTGGCCATTCACATCAGTCCCTGCCCCAGTGAAGCTTACAATCTGTATTCCCTACCATATATACACGCACACACTTACACACCAGGGATAATGTTGTTTGTCGGGAGCCAATTAACATACCAGTAAATTTTTTGGATTGTGGAGGGAAACCGGAGCACCCAGTCAAATCCACGACATCAGTGCTGTGAGGCAGTAATGCTAACCATTACACCATCCATGCTGTCCATCTATGAAATCCCTCAGCAAATACATAGTATGCAGTACTAACACGAAGCTTAGCCCACTATTTCACCTCTGACTATTGCTAGATTGTGCTGAAGTTTGCAAGTGTAAAAGCATTTGCTTGAGACACATTCCATTTTCAAACAATGTATTCATTCACATTTTCTATCTATGACTGCAGAGTATTTCATTTATAATTGTTCCGACAGTAGTAAAGTGTTGTCCATTGACTTTATTTCCCATTGAAACATGACCTTACACAGACTATTTCATATTTTCCGTGCTTTGTTAGAAGTGCTATCAAAACAGCCCACTTATATCTAATTTGCATGCTCCAGTCTTAGGGCCCCCATACATCAGCAATCTGGAAACAACATTTGAACAATTTGCAGATTTGTAGCCGATTTTAGGATTTCCCAATCTAGCAATCTGCGCCCATACATTACAGATCTTTTTCAGTGATTTGCAGATCATTTTCAGCAAACACAGATCTTCCAATCTTGAAATGATTGATCTGTGAAATCCAACATTTTGGACAACCTGATTTACCAATTCCAATCACTTTTTGGTTGAAATCTGTGATCTGTGAAACCCATACAGTGCAGACTTTTTTACACAATCATCTGCAAATTGCAGAATTGCCACAATCAATTGCTGATGTATGAGGGCCTTTAGGCAAAGGGACAGAAACACCCACCCAGGAGGGAAGGGAAAATATTAATAGATATTTTGACACCATAGATACATAGAGGTAATTGAATAACACTGCATTTAGAATATATTTGACCTGACCTAAGGAGATGTAGTCACCATCCCAGAGGTCAGGATGCCAGCGGTCAGAATATCGGCACCGGAATCCCGACAGCAGTCAGAATCCCGGCTCCAGAGCCCCGACTACTGGCATCCCGACAGCAAGTATTAGGGTTAGGGGGAAGGTTAGATTTAGGGTTAGGGTTAAGCATTAAGGGGTGGGATTCGGGTAAGGCTGCGAGGAGTGATGGTTAGGGTTAGGCTGTGGGGAGGGTTATGGTTAGGCTGCTGGAAAGGTGGGTTAGGGTTAAGGATAGGCTACTTACTTTCAGGCATCGGGATTCTGACTGTCAGGGTGCCACTGTCGGTATGGTGAACGCCGGCATCCCGACTCCCGGGATCTCGTACCCAACCCGAACTAAGGATGTGTGAATTATTATTCGAACTTTACAACTATCCATTAATTTTTAATTAACTTTTATATATATCAATGCTGGTTTATGTTTTTTTTTCAGGTTTTATTCTAATTCATATGCTAACAATGTTTATTTACAAAACTATTGCTATAATGTTAGTGCTCTCCCTACTAGTCACCATTACAAGTGGATTTTTAAAGGATAGTGCTATGACGTTTAATATGATTCTAAATGGAAATAAAATTGAAAAATGTATTTAACAAATTATATATGCCTTTTGAAATAATATGATCCATCATACTTATTAATACATTTCTCTTTTCTGGGGACACTTAGGACTTTATGACAAATGTACTTATACTTCTCATGATCGAGGATGGGTTCTTGGAATTGAAGCCATGAGTGACCAGGGTACAAGAGATCCACACTATTTCTTCTCCTTTAAGACAGATCGTGCTCGAAAAATGACCACCATCACTGCTCATCGCAACTACCTCCCGAATCAGTGGGTCCATGTATCTGTAACCTACAATGGTCGTATAATAAAGCTTTATGTCAATGGGGCGCAAGTGGGAACAAGTACTGAACAAGTTGGTCCAGTTTTCAGCCCCTTTGCTCGGAAATGCAAAACTATCATGATTGGTGGAAATGCTCTAAATCAGAACTATAGAGGTTATATGAAGCAATTTAGACTTTGGAAAACAGCTCGAACACAGAAAGAAATATTGGTTGATATGGGCCACGTGTTTCATAGACTGAGCACTTCTCTACCTCAACTTGTTCTTCAGGATAGCTTTGAGAATGTGAAAAACAATTGGACTCCCATGAAAGATGGTAAAATCCCTCAAACGGAAAATATTTATCTTCATGTTTCATCGTTGGACACAAATCTGGACCTTCCTCAATGTGGGCAAACCCTCTGTGACAATTTGCAGGTGATTTCTAGCTACAACAAGGTTGAAGGCTTTTGTGGACCTAGAGTTGTGCGTTATACAGTAGTCAATGTCTATGATGACAACCATGAGAATCCAACAGTCACCAAAGAACAAATTGAGCTTCAACATAAAAAACTTAATGAGGCATTTAGCCCATACAACATCACCTGGGAATTAAATGTATTAGAAAGGAACGACTCCTTCTTGCGCTACCGACTTATCCTTACCAACTGTGACATCACAAAGATTGGTAGCACTGAATGTGATCCAGAGTGTAACCATAAGCTTACTGGGTACGATGGTGGTGATTGTCGTAGACGCATCTCTTGTTTGTACTCCGAAAGGAGACTAGACAGTAGGTGCGATATGGATTGCAACATTCATGAATTAAATTATGATGGTGGAGTTTGCTGTAATCCAAACGTCACTGATGTCACGAAGACTTGCTTTGACCCAAATTCACCATACAGGTAGGATTATTTTTGTAGTATAATGTTGGCATTATATTTGTAAATTCTATGCACACAATATTTGGGAAGTATTATAAATTTCTGTCAGCAGGAATTCTTAGATTCTTAGATATTTTGGATATTGTCCAGCTATTGGCAATCCTTTAACTAAATACAGTAATATGAAGGTAATAATAATAATACATTTTTGAATGTAAAACATGCAATTATTGAGTTTGCTGTTATTGTAGTCTGCTTGTCATTGTATTATGTTATTAGTTTCTGTGTCAGTAAGAGCAGATTTTTTTTTATCCCTGTTTCTTGTCAAACGGAGCTTGTACTACCTACATATGCTAAAACACATATGCAATCAATATCCCAAGTAGGAGAATAATAATAATAATAATTTATTTACTGACTATTAATATTATTATTATTATTATGACTACCAGCTAATTAAGTCATCAGTTGATATTCCAATTTGATAATGGTATGGTTATCCAGCGCTCTTGGTCTTATCTAAAGGTCGTCCCTAGCTGCTCCACTTGTAGAGGTATCCCAACCTCTAATTAGTACAATGAGTAAAGATAGTAGTGGTGCGCTTTGGGGCAATCTTAGTGTGTGCTGACTAAGGGATGTGACCATATATTTATGAAAAACCTATATGTTCCAAATGTTCAAAATGGGCAAAAGACGTTGAATCTGTAGGTTGGGTGTTCTTAAATGTCAACTGTCCACAATCGCATAAGTTTCTTGTATGTAAAGAATCGTGTTAATAGTCCCAAGGGTTTTAATAGTCTTAATGGGTTAACCCCGTATTGTCTGTAGGATGGGTGTTCTTTATTGCGTTACTTGACCGTAATACGCACCTCCTTGCTCTCCTCTCCACCTGAAATACAACACATGGGCACAGTATCAGGGACTTGGTGAACACTTGGTGAACACTATGTTGCAGGTAGGTAAGGAAAACTGTTACTTACCCCATGCGGTGTACAGGATCTGTACACCGCATGGGGTAAGTGACAGTTTTCCTTACCTACCTGCAACATACTCCTCAGTAGCACTTAATACTCATTTCTATTCATCACTAAATTCTACTTCCAGCCAAACTCACTTGAATTTTCAGCTTTTTGACAACATTTTGTTCTTTCTGTCTCCTGCTCAAAGATGAATAACAAATCTTCAGTACGTACTCATAGGTATAGAAAGTCACGTTAACTGATGACCATTAGTAGTAAAGTCACTGTGTTTACAAAAAAGACAGAAGTGCTTGTTTAAACCAATGTGTGATTATATTTGAAATTCATTGATGACCCTGTGTTTTGGATGTATTCAAACACATAAAAGAATGCTCACATGGATGTTAGATTAAGTATATGACAGGACACGTTCTCTAGTGCCCTTCTGGTATGTATAAGGGAAGCTGCAATATACTGTACACTCTTGCAGATGGATAGATTTAAGTATGTTTAATTCTAGAAAAGTGTCAGGAGCATCTGATTGGTTTCCATGGGCAACACCTCCACTTCTATACCCCTAGATGTAGTTCTTGGTGCTGCCTGTTTTTTTTCTCTCTCTCTTTCCTCCTCTCTCTCTCTCTCTCTCTCTCTAGCTTCCTCTTCTTTTTCTCTTCCTCTCTCTCCCCCTCTTACTCCATCTGTCTCTCCCTCCTCATCTGTTTATTTTGTAGTTTGCCTAATTTTCCTTTCATCTTTACCATTATATTCTTTGAAATAACAAAGGTGCTTGGAGACTATAGATGTGTGTTATGCTGGAACTCTCTGGAACATCACTGACACTGGTGGGACGGGTCACAGTTCATATAGATATGTGGAGAGTGCTAAAGTACCAACCAATCAGCTCCTGTAATTTTTCAGGCTGTGTTTCAAAAAATTACATGAGATGATTGATTAGTACTTTATCACTATCCATTTTATCACTCTCCAAGGCTGAGTGCATGTCCCCCCAAATCTGTCCAAATTCTATTGAGTAAGAGAAGTTGGTGGGGTATGGGAGGCACATTGCAGTGCTCTCGCTGCGCATATCTTTTTCAGGATATATTTACTAAAGTGCAGGTTGTTAGAAGTGGAGATGTTGCCCATAGCAACCAATCAGATTCTAGCTATTATCTTCTAGAACAGGCATGTCAAACTCAAAATACCAACCGGGCCGAATATTCAAGGTCTACGAGTGTTTGGGCCGCAACATAAAAAAAAGTCTTATATACAATTTTGAAAGGTTTATTTATGAATAAAAACCAGTGCAGTGCCCCCTGTAGTAGTGCCCCTTATGCAATTCCACCCTGTATTAGAGCCCCTTTTGCAATGCCCCCTGAATTTGTGCCCATTAAGCAATGCCCCTTATGCAGTGCCCTAGTAGTGCCCATTATGCAGTGCCCCAGAAATGCCCCTTATGTTGTGCCCCCAGTAAAGTCCATAGTAGTGCCCCTTATGCAGTGCCCCCAGTAATGTCCCTAGTAGTGCCACTTATGCAGTGCCCCAGTAATGCCCCTAGAGGTGCACCTTATGCAGTGCCCCCAGTAATGCCCCTTATGTTGTGCCCCCAGTAATACCTTATGCAGTGCTCCCAGTAATGCCCCTTATGCAGAGCCCCCAGTCATACCACCTATGTTGTGCCCCCAGTAATGCCCCTTATGCAGAGCCCTCAGTAATGCCCCTTATGCAGAGCCCCCAGTAATGCCTTTAGGAGTGCCCCTTATGCAGAGCTCCCAGTAATGCCCCTTATGTTGTGCCCCCAGTAATGCCCCTTATGCAGAGCCCCCAGTAATGCCCCTTATGCAGAGCCACCAGTAATGACCTTAGTAGTGCCCCTTATGCAGAGCCCCCAGTAATTGCCCTTATGTTGTGCCCCCAGTAATGTCCCTTGTGCAGAGCCCCCAGTAATGTCCTTAGTAGTGCCCCTTACGTAGAGCCCCCAGTAATACCCATTATGTTGTGCCCCCAGTAATGCCCCTTATGCAGAGCCCTCAGTAATGCCCCTTTATGCAGAGCACCCAGTAATGCTCTTAGTAGTGCCCCCAGTTTTGCCCATTATGCAGAGCCCCCGGTAATGCCCCTTATGTTTTGCCCCTAGTAATGCCCCTTATGTTCTTCCCCCAGTAATGCCCTTATGCTTTGCCCCCTCCCAGTATAGAACAGACCCCACTCACCTGTCTGTGCAGTACTTACCTTTCTTCACGGCGGCCACTGGGCACCATTCCAGTCCACGCCGTCCCGCGTAGACGCTGCCGCTGACTGGATCTAATTAGATCCAGGGTGGCAGGCGCAGGCTCCGCTCGTTGCGGCGACGCGGGTGACATCATGACTTCACCCGCGCACTGCATCACTGGAAACGCTGGCCTCTGAAGTGATCAGAGGCTTCTGATCGCTTCAGAGACCACTGTTGCCAGCCTGTAAAGTAAACACTGCCCGATCGGAGCTGTGCTCCGATTGTGGCAGGGGTGTGGGCCGCATATTATATATATGTCAGCCCACACTCTGGGGCTGCAGAAAATGTTTATTCAGGCCGCATGTTTGACATGCCTGTTCTAGAAGGTGCTAAATAAATGTTAATTAGAACCTGATTGGTTGCTATGGGCAACATCACAGCTTTTAAAAACCCGCATTTTAGTAAATATACCCCTAAGTATTTAACCAATATTTTAGTCCCCTCGCCCTAAATGCTCCAACATGGGAAGTTTTTCCCTACAAAACAATATAAGGCTTCATAAAGTCATTAATCTGGTCTCATTGTGTTACATTGGATACGTAACTTTGCATCCCGGTGTCTCATGTAGAATTATCGCCTTGTGAGGATTTGGGTGATTTCTCTGCTACCTGTGCTCTGTCTACAGAAGTTAAAAGCTTTGAATTAGTTTTGGCACAGAATATGTGGCTGAAACAAACTGTACAAGTGCTGCCAGCTCTATCAGAAAGCTACACAGATAAGATATCTATGGTAAATATGTCCACCTCCAATTGCAAAACTGGGTTATTTAGCTTTTAAACTATGGGTTTTTCTTTCAGTGACGGAGCTAGCTTAAATAGAAATACTAAGCATTTCTTTCTCCTGTCTCCAGTTACAGGGGGCCTCCTTTTTCCGTTTCTTGAAGCTGGCAACAGTCTTATTTAATCAGTGTGTTCAGACAGACAGCCAATAGGGGCTCTGCTGTGTGATGTCGGCTCCCGTGTGGGTTCAGTGGTCTGCAGCTGTTAGCATGGTTGATTTCTAAGGGCTGTCTTCAGTAAGCATTAGAAAGACAGCATTAAAAGAGAAACAAAACAAGTGACCTGTGAAATTATTGCAAAGAAAACATGATACAAATTAAGAATTCTATCTTTTTGCAGTATTTTTTTTTTATTTTAATAATGTGCGTAGCATCAAAGTTATTCTGTAAACATTGTTGCAGCAGTCATGGATAAAATATCAATCAAGGCTGGTTTGCATTATTACAAGCTTCTATCTCCGCCTGAGCGGATGTACAAAATTCATAACACACTGCCAGTTGCATCAACACATTTTGTTTGTGTTTTTCTTGTTACTTGTTTGATGACTACGTTGAAATACAGTAATTTCCTCTATAGGAAAGAAGTTGGCCATGATATCTGAAGGATAGGGCTTGGAATTAAAGCTTTTTCTCTGGAAGCTTTTGTCTTTGACAATGTCCTTTTTTGTTGACAACTAAATAGAACCATGTTTTAGGACTAATGACATGATTTTGATGTAAATTAATCTGTCTGGTTAGGTGGGGCATTTCGGGTATTGTGCTCTAATTCCTTTAAAATGATAACTCGTAGGGTCATGGAAAAAACTATTTATAATAAGTGACGCAGATTTATCACACCTTCTAAAGTAGACAGGTGGAGAAGTTGGTCATAGCAACCAATCAGATTCTCGCTATTATTTTATAAATGTACTAGATAAACAATAGCTAGAAGTGGATTGGTGCTCTTTAAAAGATACATCTACCTCTTATCTTTTTTTATAACTTAGCTAAAATATATTATTCTAACAAATGCCTTTTTTACATTCCCACAAATCAATCAGTTAAATCAATCAGTTAATCAATCAGTTAATCAATCAATCAATCAATCAATCAACTAATCAATCAATCAATCAATCAATCACTATGCCTTTATGGTTTAATTGCAAAACTGTGAAAGTCAATCTTGGAAATCAGTGGTGGAGCACTGATATGCTAAGACCCATTGCAAAATCTGTGGGATGTCCCAGTGATGTCAATCCATCCTTCTGTGGTCTCTGCTCCAAGAAGTCCAATGGTCTTTCATGAATACTCAGTGAAGCCCTAGAGAGTGGCTGTAACTGCCAATGTTGGAAGTCCACCCACAGAGAATGGTTATCTCCATCCATGCAATGTTTGTTTCCCTTAGATAAGACAAGAGATCTGCTGTGTAGATATAGTTGTATCCAAAGCTGGACCTACCATGTCTCAGGTGTCTGCTCAGCCTGCAAGATCTCTGGGAGGTTTAGCCATATACCTACATACATATGTAACATTCAGATGTTAGAAATAGTTATTTGCAGTGAATCAGGTCTAAAATGGCTTGATTGGCAATAATAAGGAACAAACATATTATTTGCTAATGTAAAGTGTTTTGGGTCCATGGCTTCCAAAAGTGCATCTGTTCTTAATAAGCTTAAAGCTTGTGAAAAAATATTTTGTTAGACAATGAGAAAAACCTTCAATTTAAGTTCAGCCTTTCATCCATTTACTGGAAGATAAATGAAAATCAAATTTATATTTTCAACCAGAATGACTGCTTGAACATCTTATATACAGAAGAGTTTGCTTATAATAATGCTCAAAATAAGTCCTCTTCCAAAAGCACCTCTGTTTATAGATATCTCTAGATATAATCCAGCATTTATCTTGGTCTTACCATTACCAGTTTTATTCCAATTGTCAATGACAGAAGTACAGCTTTAAAAGAGATCAATACTGTAGCTGTTTCGAGAAACACTACCTAAAAACACCACAGATATCTATTTGATTACTTTGTTGGAGATAAGGTTTATTTGTTCACAGTGATTATGGTTTTATAAACTCTTCAAAAACTGGTTCAAAAGCATTTTGGGAACTTTGTGATTTTAATGTAGATAAACCTGGACCCTCTTTGTTTAAAACTACCTGAAAATACATACAGTTTTCCACTGTGCTCTACGCAAACACTTTGGAAGAATTCATTACCTGACTGAACAAATCCTGCAGCTAATCTAGTAATGATTGATGAAAAATATATGTATGTGGTGGAAATAATTGAGCATTGGAGAATGTTTCCAAATTAATGAAGGTACCTGATACAATGGTTGTATTGCTTCTCATAGGATAGCTTTTGGGAGCCTGTAGAAACTGTCTATGGTCCAAGATTGATTTGAAATTTCCATCTAAGTAACACTAAAAAAAAACATAAAAAAGGGCCATCTGGTGGGCATCCCTCAAGACAGTCATGTAGTGTCATACCCCTTTTCCACTGCTGCAATAACCCGGGTTATTGCTTGGTTTACCCGGGTTGCAGCTCAGTCGAAAAGGGTCCCTGAAAAATAACCAGGTCAAGTGACCCTGGAATTCAACCCAGGTAGCTACCAGGGTCAGCAGGGCCGTAGAGAGCCTGGCTGGGCCCGGGTAAAGGGGGCGTGGCCTAATTGTGGGGTGCGTGGCCACGCCCCCTTGAAAAAAATATAGAAAAATATAACTTTTTCAGCGGTGCTGCGCGCCGGGTAGGGGGGGGCTGTAAGCCCCCCAGCCCAGCGTTAAGCAGAGGGGGGGGTGCGATCAGTGTGATTGCTTTCCCCCACAACCATAGGAAACTGCTCCGGCTGCCGCAGCAGCCGCGAGCAGTCTCACACAGCAGCCCAGCACAAGTTGTGTGCTGAGCTGCTGTGAAGGAGGGGGGGTGACGTCGGACCCGGGCCCCGCCGGGCCCCTCTAGCAAACCCGGGCCCGGGTATACTGTACCTGCTCCCCCCCCCTCTCGGCGCCCATGAGGGTCACACCCAAGATGGAGCCAGGTAATGGTGCAGTGTAAATGGATTGACCCCTAGGTTATCTGACCTGGGTTATACCTAAAGTGAGCAGATTGGTGGTAGTGTCATACCCCTTTTCCACTGCTGCAATAACCCGGGTTATTGCCTGGTCTTCCCGAGTTGCAGCTCAGTGGTAAAGGGTCCCTGAAAAATAACCTGATCAAGTGACCTTGGAATTCAACTCAGTTAGCTACCAGGGTCAGACTAAGGATAGAGCAGGTAATGGTGCAGTGTAAATGGCATGACCTGGGTTATCTGACCTGGGTTATACCTAAAATAAGCTGATTGGTGATTGTGGAGCAGTCACCTCCCACTTTTTATGACCTCACAAGTTTAGCAATGCAGACCTGGGTTCAGTGTGAATCGGTTGACCTGGGAATAACCCAGATCGAAGGTACAGTGTAAACAGGGTCTGACCTGGGTTGGAACCATGTCTGAAAACCTAGGTCAGACCCGGGTTTTTGGTGGAAAGAGGGTACCAGTAACACAGGGCTGTGGTTCTCAAATTCAGATCTCAACCCTTCCCCCCCAACAGTCCAGGTATTAAAGATATCCATGCTTGAGCACTGGAGGTTAAATCAATTAAGTGAGACATTTATTACTCTAGTATTTAAGTAAAAAAAATCCTTAAAACTTGTACCTTTGTGAATTTAATTCTTAGTACTTGAAATAATGGAGAATTTTATGTTGATCCATTGCTATGTTTGTAGGCTACTGTGGAGGAGATGTATCAAGTCTGGGAAAGAGATAAAGTGGAGAAGTTGCCCAAAGCAAACAATCAACTTCTATCTGTCATTAATCTAGCATAGTCCAGTTAGAAGCTCATTGGTTGCTTTGGGAAACTTCTCCACTTTATCTCTCTCCAAGGCTCGATACATCTCCCCTGGTAGCAGTTATTCATTGAACCATTGGCATTCTTTGAACTGTAGTTCTTAAAATACCAGATTTCCAGAGATTTTTAAATACTCAATGAGCTTTGATTTGGTCTATTTCAATGCAGCAGCTTCTTGTTTCCCTGGCCTGATTATGGTTTATGGTTTATACAACAATAATCTTCTGCTGTTGCAGTATCTTGAACCAAATTGTCCTTGACTATGTTTCTGCTGGATTATCCATGTACTGACTTCAGATTGTTGGCTTGCACTGACCTTGGCTAATTACACTGTGTGTGTAATATATGCCATGAAACATTTGCGGATTCAATAATACATCTATAATACATCTATAATTATCATGGCATCAGAAATGTGCAAAGTAAATTGTAGTCCTTTCTATTAACAGTTGTAACATATGACTGCATCTCAATGCAACTAAAAAGTATCTTGATGAAGCTGTATGATAATGAGTCATCATCAACTTTTACACGTGTATAAAAATAATACATTTTGGTTTATAAATAATAACACATGTACACACATGCACACACACACACACACACCTAAAAAGAATAACTAGAAAACTAGCATCACTGTTTATAGCATGGGCTGGTAATATGAGGTTTCTTGAACATAAAAGGAATATAAGGGGGTATTGTGCACATGGCCTTTTGAGACATTTCTTGGAACAACATGAGGAAAACCCACATGAACTTACATCAATAGTAATAGAATGGATCAAACCTACACTACAAGGAGGGTATAGGTTTAAGGGTATGTGGTCAGGAAGACCGGCATGGGACTAATGATAGGCGTCTAAATACCGACACCTATCATTAGCCCCATGCTGAAATCCCAACGCCCGGTATACCGATCATAGGTAAGCCGGGCGTCGGGAGTGGATAGCCGCGGGGGGCGGAGGGTTAGGTTTAGGGTCTCCCGGGGGGACTTAGGGCTAGCCCCCCCCAGGGAGGGTTAGGGTTAGGCTAGGGGAAGGGGGGGTTAGGGCCAGGCACACCCGGGGGGAGGTTAGGGCTAGACACCCTCCCGGGAGGGTTAAGTTTAGGGTGCGGGGCGGGGTGGTTAGGTTTAGGCACTAAGGGGGAAGATTAGGTTTAGGCACCCCTAAGGGAGGGTTGGGGGGGAGAGGGTTAGGGATACCCTACTTACCTTACTTGGCCTTCCAGCGTCGGTATGTCATCCGTCGGGCTGACGTCTAGCGGTATAACATACCGATTCCATGTTTAAGAGGTTGTGTACAAGGGAAAACTTTTGGATGCACATACAGAGGACCTTCATTCCCAAGGGACTCAATGAATGCACCGAATTGATCCCTGAATCTTTTTATACCTCCATAAATACCTTTCTTACAGGGATATCCCTGTAAATGCCTGTAAGATCTATATACATTTTCTAACTAAATTGTTGAGAACTCTATAATACTTGATTTATTAATGTAATATGAGATTTTAAGGAGTCTTTGAAATGTGGGGGCTTTACCATCCAACTTTAACTTGGATGGTTGCTGTCCATTAGCGTATTGATTGAAATCTCCATGAGATTGGGATTCTTTGTTGCTGTGATGACATTTAACTATGGAGTATAATGTTTCATATTCAGTACCCTATTCTTGAGTCTCCCTACTCATATACTCTTCTCATTTAGCAGTTTGTCTTATTGTAGACTTCAATTGGAATTTGTAAAATTATGTTGTTATGTACACCCTGAGATCTTGCTTTTGTGCTCCATTATATGGCATAAAACCACAAAAACCACAAAAACTTCATTTTGGTCATTAAGCAGGCACCAGCATCTGTCAGTGACAGCCCAGCTCTCGGGCAGATTGGGCCTATATATTAATGTATCACATATAAAGCAACAAAATATACTGTAGCTGTATTGCCTATTGCATGAAGGCACAGCACAATTACGTCTTGTTGTGTAAAGAGGTTAATGAAAGACATTCCCTCCCCCCCACTTCCTCCCCAAGTTGTTTAATAACAAAATGAGACGTAAACAAGCAATTTAACGTTACGTCAGTACTGTGAGTAGTTACTAAAATATACTGACAAAAAATCCATCTGGAGAGCAATGGTCCAATTTATTTTTGTTTTGGAACACACATGATTAATTTTTTGTGGCACCCCAGTGTAAAACATTGTAATATATCAAACCAAGCTCAAAATGACTGTAAGTATAACTGAAAACCAAAGTTCAGTTCATACAGCTAGTCCCTTTTCTACTAAAATATAACTCACGTATAATTCACAATGCATATATTTAAACTAGTGTAACAGTTGGCCTCATTCAGAGATGTACATAAACTTGGTGGTTTGTGTAATTTGAGTAATTAGTTTTAAAATTCAAGACTCTGCCAAATTCCCTAAACTCGGCTAGCAAACTTGGATGCAAGACGACCGGATCCATGATCAAAGCCAACAGGTCATCTGCGAATAAAGCTATTTATGTTCCTGACCTGCTATACGAATACCTACAATTTAGGATTTTCACAGATAGCGCTCTCCAACGCCTTCATGCAATGTACAAACAAAAGAGGAGAGCGTGGACAACCCTGCCTCAATCCGTTTGTTATATCAAAGGAACCAGATAATGAGCTGTTGATCCTGATCCATGTGGTTGGAGAGTCATAAAGAGCCAGGATCCTGTGGAGACAGATGAGCCACAATCCGAGGTGCCTCAAACGGCCAGTCATAAACTCCCAGTTAACCCGGACACAAAGCCTTTTTTTGCATTGGTGGACAAAGGGATGTCGGCAAAGAGGCAAAATTAACAAGCTTTAATAGTGTTATCTCTGGCTTCATGACATACTGTAGGACAAAGCTCACCTGATGTCCATGGATCAATTTAGGTAACAATAGTTTTCAACAATTTGCTATAAATTTAACAAAAAGTTTCATATCAGTATTAAGAAGCGAAATGGGCCTATAACTCAGACATAAAGTAGGATCTTTACTCTCTTTGTGAAGAACTGTAATGTGGGCCTCCAAGAATTGTTGAGAGAAATGAGTCTTGTCAGAAATTTAGTTAAAAGCCTGAGCCTGCGAGTTTGTACTTAAATGCCTTAAAATAGGCTATGGAAAGCCCATCAAGTCCTGGACTTTTACTTGTGGGAGATGCAGAGATCACATGATCTACTTCTTATAAAAGAAAGGGCTGTTCAAGAAAGTCAATATCCCCTGGGGAGAGGGTGGGTAACCAAGAGACTCAAGATACAATTCAACTGACAAATTATATAGTTTAGTATAATAGGCCCAAAAAGGATTTTGCTATCTTCCCCGTGTCATGGTGCATGTTCACTATTCATCTTTGATGGCATGTATGAATGTGACTGCATGCTGCTTCCACCTTGCTTGTTACCCCATTGCGTCATCTGCGACATTTGTGGTAAAATATTTGAGCTTCTCATCGACTTAACTATTTAGACCCTCACAGGCCTCTTCAAGCTCAGTATAGTAATGAAGAGATACAGGAGGTTTCTAAGGATCTAATTTTTGCGAGTAAGGCATCTCTCTGTTCTTTATTTTTGAAATAAGATCCCAGCTGAATGCACTTACCTTACAAGACAGACACACTTGTGAGCCTCCCAAATTGAAACCTTGAAAACATCTCTGACTTACAAAAGCATCTTGAAAAAGGAGTTTGTAGAAACACCATGTCCAGGAAGGAAAAGGAGCCACTGAGAAAGGAAGGAGGAACATAGGAATATAAAACAAAAGCAAAAATATATAGGGAAAACAGTACTGAAAATAAACTGGTTAAACTGAGTCAATAAGAAGAACAACAAACAACACTTGGAAGATAGGGAGAGGCATGGGCCGATTAGGCCCACAGGATCCACTGGAGACAGGAAATTCTGATTCACTTTCACAGTGGCTGCCAGAGGCCCCATCCATTTAACCCTCCCCCTTCCCCCAGAATGCCATCACACAAAGGGGCAGGGGGTCGAGTCACGGGCAAAATACAAATAGCTGTGCTGTAGAAGGCTTTACAAGGCCTCTCTGTGCCAAACAGGGTTTTTGTGCTTCATCCGGGCTGCAAGTGAAAAAACAACATCAAGACTAGAGGACAGGGCGCTGAGACACTTCCCCTCAGTGGTACCTATGCTTCTTTACATCCCAATTCACACTCTGGGCTCTATTTACTACAATCCACATTGAGAATGCAGATTGTAGTGTGATATTACCGACTGAATTCGCATTGCGAATTCAGGCAATATCACAGGGATTTACTAAAAATCCCTTGCAGGGACAAAACTTGCGATAAAGCTCTGTCCCAGTGAATCCCCTCCGCAGCCTTATCACAGTATTTTCTCAAAAAATACAGTGACAAGTGCCTGCACATGCACTGACCGTCTGCCGCTGCTACCCCCGGTGCTAAGACCCCCCCTGCGACCCCCCTTCCCTTAATTGCACTTACCTGCATGATCCAGGCTCCGGTGATGTCCTCCATGGCTCCGGTCAGCTGACATCCCATACTGCACTGGGACCCGGTCACCTGATGACCGGGCCGCAGTGCAGTAAGGGAGACCAGCTGACCAGAGGAGGACATCACCGGAGCCCCGAACTCTGGTCCCTGTGTATCAGCATGTGGTCTGTTGAGACCACACAGCTGATCAATGGGGCCAACTCCAGGCTCTGCCCTGCATGTTAGAGCGGAGCAGGAGTCCGATAACTGGGGGAGACCCTGGATAACGCCACCTCCAGGTGGCGTTATTATCACAGGGCCTCCCCAGGTACTTTTTTCCCAATTTATATTTAATGACTTGCACACAGATCGCATTTCCCATCACAATTATGGGAAATGCGATCTGATAACTAAAAATAAATGATACTGAGGGGTTGGAGTAGAATTTTACGAATTCTACTCCAATTGCGCTGTAGTAACTTTAGGGGAAACTAAAATGTGAAAAGTGTGTGAAAACACCCTTTTTCACTTTATTTTAGTAAAAATAATGATACTAAATAGAGCCCTCTGTCACTCTGACTTGCAGGGAAGGCTTCAGTTCCTATTGGCTGAAGTAGGTAATTTCACTGTATAATGTAATCGGCTGGAGAGGGTTGGCCTGCCACTGCTTCCGAGCTGATGATCACATTGCGCTGGCTGCTTGGAGAAAGAAGGGTGGCCACATAATTTGTTGTTACATGGTTATAGGAATCGGTATGTAACGCAGGCGGCTGTTTAGCCGCCGGATCAAATACAGACAGCGGCAGCCCGGCGGCTCAAAATTCTGAAAAGGAAAGGTAAGTAACCTAACCCCCCCCAAACCCTCCTTTAGGGGTGTCTAACCATAACCTCCCCCTTAGTGCCTAACCCTAACCTCCCCCCAGGAGTGCTTAAACCTAACCCCCCCTCCCTGCACCCTAAACCTAATTCTCCCGGGGGAGTGCCTAACCCTAACCTCTCTCCATAGTGCCTAACCCTAACCCCCCCTTCCCCTAGCCTAACCCTAACCTTCCCTGGAGGGGTGCCTAACCCTAAATTCCTCCAGGGGTCTCTAAACATAACCCCCATCTCTTACCCATCAGAGGATGATCGGGATGGCGAGGGTCGGTCTTCCGACCTCAGGATTTAGATAGGCCTTGGCATTTTCACGCCTATCTCAAGTCCCTTGTTGGGCAGGACGAGTCAGGATTTAGACTGGCAGCATCATGTCCGCCGGTCTATTAACTACATCCGGGTTACGGCTCATCTTGCAGGCTGGACCTGAGGGTGCAATGGAGGCTAAAAGTTACAGGTGAGCCCACTTTTGGTGAGTACATTCTCACTGACAAAAAAATCCTATATCGTATCTTTATAGTAGAAGTTCACCCATTTATACCTGGCAGCTGTTTGGCTTTATGCTTTCTGGAAGAAATCTTCTTTGGTTTAGCATTTTTTGGTATGTTATGGCATATTTATAAAATCATCAAAAGGTGTGAAGATATTTTTCTGTAGGATGTTGCTCAGAAAATTACTGCAACACAAAGATTCCTACAACTGTTGCAAAATATGCAACATATATTAGCTATATAATGTTAAATATAAAAATCTTTAAACTGTAAATTGGGCATTCACAAATAAATTAGCAGAATTTGAAAACATGTTGTCATGCACTAATTGGGAACCAGCATTAATTAAAAACATTTCATAGTGCAGTTTCTCATATGTTGTGGTCCTAACACTAAGCACAGGGAATTTCCAGGCTTTTAACTAGAGATGTGCACAAATCCTCGTGTTTTGGTTTGGGCAAAGTCACCCTCAAGTGTTTTGGTTCGGACAGAGCCGGCCCTAGGCATAGGCATTCTAAGCAAATGCCTAGGGCATCTGGAATGCCTAAGGGCATTCCACGGCTCTGCATCTCCCCCATGCGCTGCTGCCATGATCGGAGCTCAGCTTCAATCGGGCAGCACAGCGGTCAGCCCGGCCAGTGAGGTGACTGTGGTGTCATTGACAGCAAGGTCGGAGGAGACAAGGAAGATGGCCGAGGGACCTACAGGATGCGATGTGGTCACTGACCTGTGCGCTCCGCAGCAGCCAATTACAATCACCACAGCCTCCCCAACCAATCAGCTGCGGGCAGAGTCTACTTGTCCAATCGCTGCCCGAGCTTTCCCCACCCCCGCATCCTACCCATTGGGCGGCTGTCGCTTGGATATTACCGCAGGCTTGCGCTAGTGATTGAATGAGCGTGGCCATTGTCCCCTGCGCTGCCTCTCCTTTGAGCCAGCTCTATGAGGGGATCTCAGCTAAGCCTTTGTGTCCCGCAGCTGCCTTCTTTATGATGATCGCCACTCCGGCACCACACTCCCCATGGACGGCTGCTTCTAAGTATGTACACACTTTATTATTGTTTAAAGGGAATATGACTTCCTGTGTTAGAAAGTTTTATACTGTATAAACTTGTTCCCAAATGAATTAGAAAAAAAGGCTATCACTCTCTAAACAAGTTTGACATAAAATCTGTTTAATATAACGTTTCAGCAGGGACTCAGCTCTGTGATGGGATATCTGCCTGTGTGACCTGGAGCTGCTTGTAATCGGCCCTGCTGTGCCTGGGGACCCTTATCCCAGTCTCCCCTATGCTTTGGAATGCCCATGATGACTATACCTGGATGCAATGTCTGCTCTCCGCAGCTCCTCGCACTACTATTTCTGGCTATGTAGCTGAATGTCCGTATCACTGGCGGAGGCTCCTCATGCTGCAGCGCTGCTGTAACCCAGAGCATAACACAGAGGGATATGGACTCATTTCGTGCTTTACATCCCTCTGCCTGGGACTTCCCTCATCACTGACCCCGGCCCGTACTGTGTTGTCACGGGACCCGCCTCCAGCTCCTGTCCCTACACCGGCTGCACACTACATGCCCTTCCTCTACTAATTACCCCCTCCCTGCCCCCAGTGCTGCCAGCTCCTAACACCCTCCTATCCCTAGCACTGCTTTCCCTTACCCCCTCGACCCCAAATTCTCCCTGCCTCTATCTCAAGCTCTGCCCCAACTGCTGCTTACCCTTAGCCATCTTTACCCCAAATACTACCTTCCCCAGCACTGTCCCATCTGCTACCTGCCATTATCCCACATAATATGTAATGGGACCCAGAAACCGTGGAGTAGGACCCCAATTTTTTAAAGTGAGGGGTCCTCGGGGACCCATAAATGTTTTTGCACAGTGCAATCACTGTATGTATGTATGTATATATATATATATATGTAATAAAGATACAGCCCGGCACTCCTCTTAAAGAGAAACTGGACCCGGGTGCCCTCTGTGGTTGTGGTGCATAAAATAGAAAAAACAGCAGCACTCCGGGAATTTTAAGTATACAAATGATTTGTATTTATAGCATGTGAAGCCGACGTTTCAGGGCCGCAGCGCCCCTTTGTCAAGGTATACAAGGTGTATATATAATATATATATATATATATATATATATAAATTTAATATCTCTGCTTGCTAGGGGGCACCAGCCAAGATCTTGCCTAGGGCACCAAATTAGCTAGGGCCGGCTCTGGGTTCGGATATGGTTTACATTTTGGATTTCTTTGTAAAGTATAAAAATAGCTAAAATCATGTAATTTTAACCTGTTTACATGCAATTCAGAACCTGAGATAAGGTTATTAGATCTGAGTTCTGAACTTGCGGGAGACTCAAGCCGAGGTTTGGTTCTACTTGGTACCCCAAAAGTGATCCTAGCCAGGACTGTACGAGTGTGTTTCGGTTTTCAACAAAACCGAACCACTCATCTCTACTTTTAACAGATGTTTTCCACAAAGTCATTTACAGTGTACATTGTTCAGATCACTATGTTTAGCTACTATATCAACTTGCATTTTGGAGTGACATACGCACCCCTTTATTGTACAGAGGAGGAGCCAAGAGCCGTGATGGCAGGTAATCAGGGGACCAGGAGCCTGGGACAGCCGAGATGTTACTGGGGTGTGAGGAAAGGAGCAGGGTGACGGAGGAGAGAATAGGGCCGTAGTGTGAGGGAAGAAGCGGAGTGATGGAGAAGAGGATATGGCCGGAGTGTGAGGGAAGGAGGAGGGTGATTGAGGACAGAATATGGATGGGGTGTGAGGGAAGGAGGATAGGATGTTGCCAGGGAGTAAGGGAAAAGGATGATCAGTAACTGATCAACCATTAGGCAATTCAGACCGCAGCCTAGGGTGCCAGAGCTTTGGTGGGTGCCAACCCTCCCAATTGGGGCAGAGCCTGAGCAATCATGCACAACTTTGAGATACACCCAGCTGCTCCCAGTATTTTCAGCGTTGTGACACAATGGCATTGGTAGATGTCAGTGTAGAGGAGCTGGCAGGGAGAAGTCACCAGGACTGTAAAGAAGATGCAGAGCCAGGGGTATAACTAGGTATTTAAAGGCCCCATAGCATAACCTTGTAAGGGCCCCTATATACCACCTAATGGTGAAAAATGTTTATAACATATGTAACTTTGACAAGGAAGATGGGCCCCTCTCAGCTCTGGGCCCTATATCAAGTGCACCCCTTGCACCTATGGTAGTTACACCCATGTGCAGAGCACATAACATGAAGTTTGAGTTAAGTACTGTAGTTAATGCTAAAAAAAATAAGAATTATGACGCTATATTGGGTGTTTTGGGGTAGATGGGAGTGTGGGGGGATATGTGGGTCACAGAGCTATAGAGTTCATTGTATTGTTAGGAAAAAGGACACATTTCCTCTTAGTAGCTCACATCAGCATTATGCTAGCTACTTATAGCAGGAGGTAATATAACAGTAAAGTGAACTTTCCTTTGGTAACTATTAAAATTATATGATGGGCGAGGGGTTGAGAGTAACTTTAAGTGACAGTGTCAGTAATTAAAATATAGGGGGGTAATTACAGAGCAGTGCATTTTCCACACATTGAAGGAGGCATAGGCCTTACACCATTTCTGGCTTTATTAATGATAAATATTCATTTAGTACCTTCCTAACACACCGTTTTTGCCTCAGCAAATTGACTTTCCATTCTGTCACCTCTATTTGACAACCCCTCCCTTATAGTTTTTAAACTCTCACAAATGGGGCCCTTTTCCCTCATGTACTCCTTCTTTGCTTACAGTACCTGCACCATAATCTCCTGCTCCTTAGTATCATTTTGCAATCAGTGGCTTCAGACCAATGCTTCCGTCACCTGGGGCTAAGTCTTAGCTCGGTGCCCCTCTCCCCCTTTTAACACATTCTTATATGCCATTAGACTGTCCAGGTGCCCTTATATGCTATCAGACTCCTTCATATGCCCTTTTATGTCATCAAACTCTTACACATGCCCTTTATATGCCATCAGACCCATCTAAATAAACCATCACACCCCACCCCCTCCACAGACTCCACTCCCCATTTAGGGCTGCTTCAGTAATTTCCCAGACTTTTTTTCCTTCCCAATCCATTCCTGGGGAGAGGTGGGCCAACGCTGTGTCCAGGGTAGCAAGTACTAAAACTTTAGTCTATGCTGGAAATAGAGTGTAAACAAATGTTCAATGTTAGGACTGTAAATAACTAAAATTAAACCATATGGTATAACATGACAATCAAGTAGCTAGCAATGGAAAGTTCACAGTATAGTTGAAAGTTATAAGTAGGAACAATCTCATCACAAATGAATGACTTATGAAGAGTTCTGGTTGCATCAGATAAGTGAGGACCAGTCAGGCACCTCTACTTCTGCTTATAACCTGGAACTGCCATTGCCCCTCTTCCGAGGAGAGAGAAGGCATCGCCACTCGACAGTGAAGAGCCTCTCACTCCAGTGACCACCTAGGAGAATAAGGTGTTGCGGTCCACTGATGTGTGTAGCTATATAACTTTGCCTTGGTGAGGAACCTGTAGGCAAAACAGTAAACCCCAACGATATTTCAAGTCATGTTTGCATAAATCATCGCTGACGGGTTTCAGGGTCCGTCTTGTTGCAAAGTGTGCCATGACAAGTCAGGAAATTTTTGTATCTTGTCGCTTTTAAAGTCTATCCCATCAATTTGATGGATCTTCCTCAGGATGGCTTCCTTCTGAGTGTAACAGTGGAGGCAAAAGATAACATCTCATGGCCTAAAAGACCTCTAGGTCAGAGAACTTGATATGCTCCATCGAACAATGTTAGGTTCTAGGCCAAGTATTTAGCCAAAGATCTTTGTGAGGATATCTATTAGACTAGATTGGGAAATGTCCTCAGGGAGTCCTCCTCTAACACAGAGATTATTGCTTACGGCCACAGTTATCTTAATCATCCATGTAGGACTTAAGTGAACGGATTTCTGTAAGTTAATAAGACATTACATCCTTAAATTGGCTAAGCATATCTACTAAAGCCTTCTTGTGGTCCTCTAGGGTGTTTGTATGGCAGCCACCTTTTAACGGATTGCAGATTGAAGTCTGCTCTCCAGGGACTGGAAATGTTGTTTTGTTGGAAGTGACTTGATATGAGTGAGGATTTAGCTGATCTCTTGCTGCAAGGTAGACAAGAGGTGATGTGCTGTATCTTGCATGGAAGACAGCCTATCTTTTGAAGTAAATGGTGCAGGGGAACAAGCAGAGGAAGTACCAGCATCTTATCTAGAGTTTGATATCTTTAGAAATTGGTGCAGTTCACAATGGGGGCTGCTCTCCATCCATCCTGTCAATTCTGGTTTGGATTTGTTTTTTTTGTCTTTCACCATATGGTATAAGGGAGCATATATAAGAAGCACCTGGCAAGATTCCTCAGAAGATCTGGTAATTTAGCATGACAAAGGGGTCATCATGAGAAGCTGTCCCCAAGAGAGAACGAGACAGTCAACTGGCGAGTGTTCAGAGCATAGCCAATTAGTAGAATAGTTTATGTCCCTGAAAGGCTAATATATAGTACAGTAATAAAGTACCGCCATATCTTTGACCATGTAGCTATAGTATTAGATGGTAGCACTACAGGAATACTTAGTTGTATTTGGAATGAAGATGTAAAATTATGGAAATACAGCAGAGTTGGAGCTGACTCATTTCCAATATTGGCTGAAAATATAGTCCAGAAATTATATTAGCAAAGTTTAAACAGTCAACAGTAGCAAGCAGTGGTTGTAGTAGGCTCAGGAAAAGAAAAAAGTCCATGGGCACGGTTGTGGATGCAAAGGATATATTGACTGAGGTTATACGGTGCAGCCGGAAATTATTCACAACGCTTAAAGTTTTTTTGAGATTTTTGCAAATTTAATAAAAAAAACAAACTAAGAAACCACACGTACATAAGTATTCACAACCTTTGCTCAATACTTTGTTGATGCACCTTTGGCAGCAATTACAGCCTCAAGTATTTTGGAATATGATGCCACAAGCCTGGCACACCTATCTTTGGGCAGTTTTGCCCATTCCTCTTTGCAGCACCTCTCTAGCTCCATCAGGTTGGATGGGAAGTGTCGGTGCACAGGCATTGTAAGATCTCTTCAGAGATGTTCAATCGGATTCAAGTCTGGGCTCTGGCTGGGCCACTCAAGGCATTCACAGAGTTGTCCTGAAGCCACTACTTTCATATCTTGGCTTTGAGAGTAGGGTGGTTGCCCTGCTGAAAGATGAACCGTCACCCCAGTCTGAGGTCAAAAGTGCTCTGGAGCAGGTTTTCATCCAGGATGTCTCTGTGCATTGCTGCATTCATCTTTCCCTCTCATTCACCATCCCTACCATGCTGCCACCACCATGCTTCATGGTAGGGATGGTATTGGCCTGGTGATGAGCGGTGCTTGGTTTCCTCCAAACACAATGCCTGGCATTCACACCAAAGAGTTCAATCTTTGTCTCATCATGGTCTGAGAGTCCTTCAGGTGCATTTTGGCAAACTCCAGATGGGCTGCCATGTGCTTTTTACTAAGGGGTGGCTTCCATCTGGCCACTGTACCATACATACCTGATTGGTGGATTGCTGCAGAGATGGTTGTCCTTCTGGAAGGTTCTCCTCTCTCCACAGAGGAATACTGTAGCTCTGACAGAGTGACCATCGGCTTCTTGGTCACCTCCCTGACTAGGGCCCTTCTCCTCCGATCGCTCAGTTTAGACGGCCGGCCAACTTTAGGAAGAGTCCTGATGGTTCCGAACTTCTTCCATTTACGGATGATGGAGGCCAATGTGCTCAATGGGACCTTCAAAACAGCAGATATTTTTCTGTACCCTTCCCCAGATATGTGCCTTGAGACAATCCTGTCTCGGAGGTCTACAGACAATTCCTTGGACTTCATGCTTGGTTTGTGCTGTGACATGCACTGTCAAGTGTGGGACCTTATATATAGACAGGTGTATGCCTTTCAAAATCATGTCCAGTCAACTGAATTTACCACAGGTGGACTCCACTTAAGCTGTAGGAACATCTCAAGGATGATCAGTGGAAACAGGATGCACCAGAGCTCAATTTGAGCTTCATGGCAAAGGCCGTGAATACTTATGTATATGTGATTTCTTAGTGGTCTTTTTTTTATTAAATTTGCAAAAATCTCAAAAAACTTTTTACACGTTGTCATTATGGGGTATTGTGTGTAGAAATTTGAGGAAATAAATACATTTATTCAATTTTGGAATAAGGCTGTAACATAACAAAATGTGGAAAACAGTGAAGCATTGTGAATACTTTCCGGATGAACTGTATGAATTAGGCGGAAGTCACTGGGATGGGAGCAAAAGATATCAGAGGTCACAAAATAGAGTCACAGAGGGATGCACCTCTAATGTAATAATTGGGCAATATGACACATAAAAATGGTGTATGGAAGTCCTGCCAGCATCCAGAGGCTGAGAAAAAGCACCAGTCCCTCTGCCAGGAACACTGTGCAAGTGGAGACAGGCCTGATTAAAACTGTGCCTTAAGGATAACACTGGAGGTGGCCTCACAATCAGAGTTGGGTCATCAGGGAGTATTCCAATCCCGTGACCCGCCACCAAACCATCCAGAGCCAGCTGTATGCAGTGGCTGAAGGAGCCCATCCAGCGTCTGGGAAGAAGGAGCTCCAGATCTCCCTGAAGGTAGATGCAGCAAAGTGAAGGAGAATCTACTATGACAAAAACAAAAATTGTCAATTGAAGCAAATTAAATTGAATTTAATCATTTAAATTAATTGCAGTTCCTTTGTCCATTTTACATCTGGTTTTCCATGTACAGTATGCATGTTTTACATTATGTCACATTTTATTTTACATTCATATTTTTGCTGTATAGAATAATTATTTGACCCTCAACACTTCTGCTTCCTTTTTCAAAAAGAATGACGTTATTTGTTTCATAATGTAACCAACTGACAAGTTACCAAAATGTTGAGCTGCTGTTTCATAAAAAGCATCTTTAATATATTCTGAAGAGATGCTTTTTACTAATGACTTGGAGAAGGCCTTTGATATCTGTCCAGCATTCCATTCACTGCTTTGAATTGAGATTTTGGCACTGAGCTCCTGGTTTGAAGGTCTTCCTATGTTCTTTATGCTTTGGGTCTTAATATCCTTATTGAAATTTTATTGTTTTTCATTTAAAGATATATTTAAGTTTTCAATGATTTCAGAAAAATATGGTGTATAGCAAATAGAGAGGGATAAAGGGAAATAGATTCCCAATATAAAATTGGCAATTATTTATTTTTCACTATTGAGCAAGTACAGATGTGTCCACATACATTGGTGCTGCAGTCACGACAAACAGCCCCTCTCAGTGCATCAGGTCCCATTCAGCTCTGATTGTGCCTAGCATCTTTTCAGGTCTTTTTGCCCACAAATGCATCTTAAGAGACTCACACACTGGAGATTTTAGGCTCGATTTGCACAAAAACGACACATCGGAATGATACATCATTTGAAAAATTTGCAAATTGTGCAGCTTCCAGGAATGATGACGATCCGATGCGCGGTCCCGCGGGTCATTTGTCGTATCTTCAGGTCTTACTTGCAGCAGGTTAGATCTGGCAACCTTAGCCTTAACGATGCACTGGAAATCGTTAAGGACGCACAACAGGTTGTTAGTCACATTGCACAGTTTAGCAAGATATTGTCTGTCCAGGAGTGCCGGTGAGATGCTTGGGGAGTTCAAGGGAAATCGTTGATGACATCACATCTTTTGCGAGTCGTCCAGTGTGTGGGCACCTTTAGTCGCAATGCAATGTGACTAGGATGCACCAGGAGACTGCACTGATTAATTTGATATGCAACAGTTGTATATCCATGCACGACTGAGTCTGAATCTGTATACTAAGTGCTCCTCTGTAGCGGACGTGTTTTTTTTCCACGCCAAGTTCCGTGTGCTTCATATACAGACTCAGTCGCACACAGATATACAAGTGTTGCATATAAAATGAATCAGTTCAGTCTCCTAGTGCATCTTAGTTGCATCGCATTTTGACAGATACATTTTTGGGCGAAAAAGACGCTCACCACAAACAGAGTCATACAGGACCTGCCAGCTCACGCCGCATGGTGTATTGAGGCTAGATGTATGAGGACACTTCTGTACTGCCAGTTATAGCACCATTATACAAGAGCAGTTGTAAGGAGTAATCTAATACAGTTTTATAGCCCTGTTTTAGAGCATTTACTTTTAAAAGGCAATGTTGAATTAGTTAATGAATCCATGAGCCAAACACTCGTCACCATTTTATTTACATTTTTACTAGTGTGTAATACCTCAATAGCTCTTATAAATTGTGCAGCACTGGGTAAAATGGTAGGACTTTGCCAACACTGGATATTAATAAATGGATATAATTGTGATTAAATGTACATCGTTCTCTTCTTGTTGAGCAAGCATTGCCTTGTCACTCAACATTTGGGAATCTGCAATGGAAAGGATCTTTTAGTTGATGTTTAAAGTATTTTCACAGTTCACTACTATAGTCTGTTTTTATCTTTATACTTGTAGTTTGTAAAGTGCTTTGAGCTTCGTGATGTAGAACAGCAACATTAGGGTTATAGTTGCCATTGCCTATAATAGTTATAATACATACAAATGTGTGGATATAATAATAAATTTATGTTGCATGATAAAGAACAAGATATTTGCTCTTCAGTCACTTTACTGTAAGTTTTCCTGTTCATTATGCAATAACCAAGTGCAAGGATGAATGTATTCATGTTTAGTTAGGTAGGCGTTAGATAAGAATGTGTCTGTCAAATGCTATAGAATACATTTTACTATATTTTGATTATATACGTGATTTTATTATGATATGAGAGTAGTTTTGCTATTGTTGATTTTATTGCCCACTTATAACTTTATAAACTATTTCAGCTTTATGGGGTAAATTTACTAAGGATCGAGTCTGGGAGAGTTTGCATTTTTTTCAACTCAATTAGCTACACTGAAACTCGGGAGATATGAGGCTCCTGAGACTCTCAAATTTTCAAAGAAGTGAGTGTAGCTGAGAGTAAGATGTCCGATGGTGAAGCAGAATGAGATTTCTCTCCCGAGTAGCAGGTTTTGCAGGAGATGACTCACCTGAGATTTTAGTGTCTTCTCTCTGCAAAACTCTCCCGAGCAAGCAGCCTGCACATGTCAGTGAAATATGTGTAAGCTGCTTGTGTTCTAGCCTGTAAAAAAACGAGTCAAAAGTAAAAAAAAAAAATTATATAGGGCCCCCCCCTAAAGCTTAACCATCCCCAGACTTGCCAGCCAGTAATGGTTTCTAAAATGACGGGGAACAAAATGTGTAGGGTCACACTAATTTAGAAACCAGCACCAGGCTGCAGGGCCAGTCCTGGTTTTAAATATAGGGGGGAAAAAAATGCATAATGTACCCCTATATTTAAAACCAGCACCGGACCCAAAACTGTGGGGCTGTAATGCCACAGCCTGGAGACCCTTTCACCGGGGCTCTGGGGCCAAAGCATTATCAGCCAAGCCGGGGATCTCAGGGGAGGTGGGGACCCCCGAAAAAAGGGGTCCCCCCACTCCCTTAACCACAGGCTTGAACTGAAGCTCTTCCCTGCACCCCTGGAGCATTGGGTACGGGGGTAATAAAGTGGGAAATATAAGTAAACAATTGTATTTTACAGTGGGACTACAGGTGCCAGCATGCCTGCTCTTTGGCACATGTGGAACTACAAGTGCCAGCATATGGGCTGCACCTGTGCCCCCACTGTAAAATAAATAGTTAAATGAATACAAAACATACAACGTGATTAGTAAAAGTTTATTGCATACCCCTACCCACTCACACATACTTACCTGCTGCCAGATGTTTCTGTCCTCTTCTCCAATAGAATCCCTAATGAATGGCCCTGCAAAATAGATTTCATACTCACCTATATCCTGGCATTGGTCTCCGTAACATCTCTGGGACTTGACAAAACAAAAAAAGACCTAGCCGACCAGACGGACCCACTATCTGTATGTGTGTTGCCACACATACAGATAGCTTGCGCATGCCAGCTGACGGGACTGCACAGGGTTTGCACATCCCGCCAGCCAATCAGCAGCCGCTAACTTTATCGCGGCCACTGATTGGCTCCGGCTACTGAGTTCCCACGTGGGGCCCTATGTCATTTTTTTTCTGATATTGACATTTTTTATATATTTACAGGCAGAAACATACATGATTCACAGTGATCTGTGTATGTTTCTGCCAAACTCGCAGATCACAGGCAGGTGTATTTACTTCACGAGTTTTTACAGGAGAGTTGTCCCATCTCATGAGAGTTTAGAACTCCTCTTGGTAAATTCCCAAATCCTATCTTCACTAGTGAAAAGGTTCTTGAGTTTTGCCGAAGGTGAATTGAAGAGAGTTTGCTAACTCTCCAGTATTTTTCCGTAGCAAAGGAGATCTCTCTCCAGAGTTTGATATTAGTAAATTTGAGAGTGGGAAAAAAATGCCCAAACTCTCCAGAGTTTGCACACTACCCCTTTAGTAAATTTACCCCTATGTGTGTTTTTATCTTATTATTGATTTTATTGCTCAGTATTACTTAATAATTACTAATGGCTAAAAATGTGCTTTGGATGGAAAGTAGAGTGAAGTTGGGGTGCTTCCAACATCAACAAAGTTCCTGCATTAGTTTACCTTCAAATCAAACCTTACAGGCTTAGGTGATCCCAGCCGCATCACAACACTTATGGCAGTGCACCTAAGGGACTGGACAGCAACGGGATGTAGTTGGCCGAAGAGGTTGTCCCAGGTCATGATGTAGCTGATGTAAGTGTCTTATATTCTGCTCACATTGTTCCCTGTACCCACAGTGTAGCCAAAGAGATACAGCAACATGCAAAGTGCGACCTGCTGTTGTCCAGTCCCCTGTCTGGTGTTCAATAATTGTTATAGTGCTGCTATGGGAATCCTACTTTTCAGTGCACTACCAGTGATAGCCATCAGTCATTAAGATTTAACTACAGTTTCTGCTACGATCTGTTAATTCCAGAGTATTGAAACTCTGTTAATTGAAACTGTGTGGGAAAACATTGTATTTGGATACAATGTTTTTGTAGAAGCTGCCTTTGAAAACCAGGGCTTCAGGAACCGATATGAGACTATAGAAAATATGTCTTCTGCCATTGTCTTGCCCCATGTGTATAAAACTTCACTCACATGCATCCCATTATTATTATTATTATTATTATTATTATTTGTGTATAAAGTGTGTTAGTGTATAAAGTGTCACAAAATTATTCAGCACCGTACAGTGGGGAAATAGGCCATAGTGTAAAACACATATAGGGGTATTCAATATGGAGCGAAAACTCAGTTTTTGCGATGTTTTCGCACCGATGACGTCATTTTTGCAGATTTTGGTTTTACACCGTATTCAATTTCAAAGACTTTTCGCAGGTTCGAAAAGTCTTTGCAAAAAAATACAGGGATAACTTTTCACCACTGAAAAGGTGGCGAAAAAAAGTGCAGAATTGGGGTTTAGGGGTGCAAGCTTAAAAAAAATAGCCTGCACCCCTGGGAATGATATTTTAAAAATAACTGTGTCAAAAAAAGTTTAAAAGAAAAAAATAGGGACACCCCAAAAAATGTATTTCAAAATTGGGGTGAAAAAAAAATAAATTTAAAAAGTGTTTAACAACAGGGAAATAGGATCAGGGCTATTCTGCAAGTATACAGCAGATGTTTTCTAGAATAGATTATTAGCGGCAGGTGCATAGTTGCAGAATTTTTTAAAACTTACTTTAGGGACATAAAAATATGCTAATACCCATTTTCATGTATCCCAAATTTGATGGGACCACTTAAAAAAATGAAAAAAATAACCTAAGTGTTCTTCTACAACACTTCTTCAATGTCGGGAAAAAAACACCTGCTGCGGCTATTTAAATCCCCGACTTTCATTTGCAGGCTAAAACGGGGGTACCCATAGTGATCCCCCATGTTTTTACAGTTTTAGGGGGGTCCTACAATTTATTCCAGATACATTTCATTTTTTTCGCAGATCCCACTTCGCAGGTTCCCGTCTACGTAGGTTTTATATTGAATACGGGGATAAAGCGGGTGATACTTTATACCAGGAAAATCTCTGATGTGGAGCGAAAAGTCCAGCACGGACTTTTCACTCCCATATTGAATACCCCTGTAAGTGGTCCAATAAGCCAAAATGCACTGATACAAGAAATGAAGCATCATACGTAAGTACAAAAAAATGCAAGTGATGTAATTTAAGGCTGTTTTGGTGGACAAGATGGGAATGGCAAAGAATCCAGGAGAAGAGTAAGTTTTATATGTGAAAGCTGAATCTAATGACACAAGGCCTAATTCAGAGATGGACGCTATTATAGCCGCAGTTGCGATTTTATTGCGAAGTCATAGTGGCGGTAATATGCAAATGCTCGTTTCAGTGCACCACTTGTGCAGGACTGTGCAAGCCATAAGACGCCCACTTCAATACCCGTGGACAGTGCAATTCCGCCACTGGTACTGAACACTCCGCCATCAGCGCTCCATCTCATCCCCATGGACTTGCCAGATGCAGTGTCTCCTTCTGAAAATGCTTTAAACATGGCTTCTGTGGCTGCAGCCCAGTGTTTTGGAGCTCAGCCGCGTTCACTGAGATGCCCATGACACTCCCATAAAACACCCATGAGATGGCCTATTTTTGCGCTCACTTCAGGCCAACGCCCAGGAATGCCCATGGTCTTGTACTGCCTTTGCTAATGCCAGCGATCCCGTACACAACAGCGTGTCTCTGTGTACACTCAGCATGCGCTGTAGGGTTTTGAGGACTTTTCGCACAAGGGCAGAAGCAAGTAATCGCTGAACTGGTACAGACATCGGTAATAGCGTCCACCTCTGAATCAGGCTCTCAGCTACATACACCTGTGACGATTGTTACGCCATAATCAGTAGATGGGAGTAAATAAAAGTAACAAAAGAGAAAACAGGCTTTTATCAGAAGAAAGTGTGGTAGAACAAAAAGGAGGATATAAAATATATAAATCGGAAGGTTATGTTTACGTTGTGGCAGTAGGAAAATAGAGGGCAAGGAAGAGTAAAAAAGCAATAAAGTACAAAAATAAAGTAGAAGTTAGTAATTGGGTGTGGCAGATGATTGAGAAACAATAGTCTACAATGCATATTGTATAAGGGTAAAACATCCTATGGGCAGCAAAAATGGAAGTATTGCAATGGGGCTTATTTTCACCCATTTATTCAAAGAGATTAAAATTCTCCTTTGCCTAGTTATGGAGTTTTGCGTCAGTATAAGGATATCACAAATGGCAATTACTGACCAATAAATGCACTCATATAGAAAAGTAGGCTTATGTATATTTTTTCAGATCAATACATTTTTGTTTAAAATCTTATATTATTTAAATTTTAACATTTAGTGGAACTGAAGCTTGAATCTGGCTGACTCCCACATGTGCATTTGCCCACACTCCCAGCATTGACGGGAGGCTCCTAAAAATCAGGCGGTGCTCCCGGCCACCTGCAAGGGAGGGCAGGTCTCACAGACCAGCCGCCACCCATACATCCACCCTCCAAAACCCTCCTGCACCTGTCTACTTACCGTGGGGGGGGGGGCAGATGACTAGATTTGCACTGAATCACGTCATTGTATCCCTACCCTCTGCTTTACAATGCCAGTAATCTCGCCATTTTATAGTGGGAGGTGGAGGCTGCGATGATGCCGTCGCGCAGCAACACCACCACACTGCCAACCATTGTCGCTGCACGCCTACTGTTGTATCAAACTGGCTGCCCTTCCCGGAGGGGACAGCCCAGCCAGAAAGTCGGCAAGTATGATCTGAGATACTGCATACTTAGCTACTCTTTGAGGGCACTATCTCGGGTGAGGAGATCCAGGGTGTAGGTGTGGGATGTGTGCCAACAAGGATCCTCACAGTCATGTCACCTGCTGCAAAAATGCCACCATTTACTACATTACATGGAGTTGGTGGTGGGGGGGGAGTGGCATACATGTTGGGTTACTCTACTGGATACTCACTGAAAATCGTCTTGGACATTCTAGCAGAGCAGGCAAGGGGGTTATATAATAGGTTCTGAGTTCTGAGCCGTCTTTTTTTCTGCGAGAGTGCCATTTAAAGTTGCAATCAGCTATGAGGCTTGCAGAAAAACAGATGGCTCTGTGAGATCTAAACCTATTACATAACCCCCCTGGACTGTTAGGGAGCATTGGGGACACCGTAGGCCTGATTCAGTATGGATCGCTATTGCAACAGCGTATGCAGATCGTTCGATGGTACGTACTGGGCATGCGTATGCAGTGCAGTGTGCGTGCACGATTTATCATTGAAATCGCTTTGCGATCACTCAACCAGAATGAAAGCCATCGCAGAGTGAGTGAGGCTGTGAGCGTTTGGGGGAAGTGGTCTGAGAAACGCAGGTGTGCCTCGCGATTGAACACCGTTGCATGGGCGTGCATAAATTAGTACTTGAAACGTCATACGCAGCTTGAGTACTCACTGCGTGCATCAAGACTTGCAGTTCCAGCGGCAGGTCAGACCTGCTGTAATTGTGCATGAGAGACCGATGCTACTCGATGTTCCTGATGTATACGCAGGACTGCACGGTATTACAGGTGTGAGATAGCAGTAGTGGGCGTCTCTATGCTGGCTGTGCAATGGCTTTGTGATTGCATTCATTAGCATATTTTCACAACAGAGCTCTGTTTGTAATCGCTGCTGTGATCACAATAGCGATCCATGCTGAGTCAGGCCCAGTGTTTGGGAGCCACTGGAATCTGCTGTTGGATAGCTAACTTTTGCTGTGCCAGTAAGTTTTGCAGGGGCAATTGAGCATCGGTTTGGCTTTATATTGAGAGGTGAAAGAGAAGACCAGGGAGAATGTTTACGTAAGATATGTAGTGGGGCATTTTATACATGTAGGGGTCTATGTAGTATGTCTTGGAGAGAGATAAAGTGGACGGAGATAAAGTACCAATCAATCAGCTAACTGTCACTTTACAGGCTGTGTCTGAAAAATGACAGCTTGGTTGGTACTTTATCTCCACCCACTTTATCTCTCTCCAAGATTTAGTATATAGAGCCCTTAGTGTGCCCATGTGCAAGTGTACCAAACTGCCGACATTATTAATCTCCTCTCCAGGAGAATCCCAGAGGAGATGCAGGTAGCAGCTGATGGGGAAAAGCTGGAGTATTCATGTCATTAGTCAACGGCTCAGAGGAAGATTCCCCACAGGTTAATTTCTGCTGGTTCTGGTCTATACTATAGCTCCCATCCCTGCTCCTCCATCCACGTGTGAAAAAACTGATGATGTCACTGACGAGCTGCACTCATAAAGAAATCTCCTGCACTCCCAAGAGAGTATACCTGTCTCCCAGATCCCATCCACTTTCCCAATGAAGTGGGCAGGTCCGGGGGTTTGATGATGCAATTTACAGTGAGGTTTTATTGTCACCCCGCCTTTCCCAGTACAATGTTAGAATTCTCTGCATTTTACAGGAGCAGGTGGGGGGGATTCTCGGTGCCACTCCCTTTGTTCCACACCTCTGGACATTTTTCTTCCAGGGGGCGCCCTTTATAAGTCGACAAGTATGTTAGGTACAGGCATTGAAATTGAGAAAATGGTTTACTGCATACTGTATATTAGAATCTGAAACTGAAATGTTGGGGATGCATACACTTACCATGTGGTTATAGCTATAATTCATGTACTTCAATAGTAAACAGAGCTGTCACATTAAAATCAAGATTTTAATAGCTCATTAATGTGCCTATTCTCATAGCAGTATGTTAGTACAGTACAGCACAATTCTGCTGGCTGTGGGAGCTCATATTTGATATTTGCAATGTGGCAAATCCTGATGTCAATAAATGCTTTTAAATCCATCTCCCATGTTTATTAACCTAATTTAGTCCAGTTTAGCTAGTGAGTTGCATGATTAAATTGAGGACATAAAAATATTAATATTAATATTAGTATTCCCCAGATGAAAAAGTTAATGGCCAGGAAATCTACTTAAATAAACAGAGATCATCATAATTAGATCAGCTACATACATTTTGTTTCACAAGTACATCTAGCATGAATAAACTAGCCTGGAGTATGAGCAAAAGAAAAAAAATCCGCCTTTTAGGGAATTATTTTATGCCCAATACGGAATATAAATTTCTCTTGGACTGATTTAATTATTTTTTTGCTATTTTGTTTCTTTAAAATCTATGGTCTAAGTATTGAGGTGGTGTTAATGTCTTATATGCCAAGTTTGAATTCTCAAGTGAACAGCGTCGTAACAGTGGGGTAGTGCGCCCTGTGCCGGCCCCGCCCCATAAACATGTGACATCATGAAGTCACACATAGGGGGCGGGGGGCGCTGACTCTTGAAATTAGAGCACTAACCCTAGCATCCAAAGGACATTCTGGGCAGCTCCACAGGCTGAAGGGTGCCTGTCTGAAGTATCCATTAGGCCCCTGGAAGGTTTTGCAGTAGTGCTACTGGCTGCAAGGTGCCATTCCATGGAGGACCGGCTCGAGGGGGCACTGTGTGACTGCCACTGTGTGACTGCCACCGGAGCCCAGAACCAATGACTGATGGGCTTGGTAGCAACTGCCAGTCATCGACAGCACTGAAACCTCCACGGTGAGTGAACTAACTTCTGCCCAGGCAGCGCTGGGATGTGACCTACAAATAGTGATGCGACGGCCACGTGACTTCACAGGTCATGCCACCATGGTCAGTGCACTAAGTGCTCCCAGGCTGGGTCTGATGTCAGTTCCTCTCCTCCGCTGTCTCATGTCTCGCTCTACACCCACAGCAGTGCCCCCACTGGGGCCCCTGTGACTGGCACCATGGAGTCTGGCAACTGGTGGACATGCAGGCCACCAGAGAGGTGGTGTGGGAGTTCCTGAGATGCAGCCATGATGAGCTGGACACCTTCTTTATGTACCTAGGTGCTGAGAGGACTTGGGCTTAGAGTAGGAGGCAAATGGAGCAGCTTCTTCCAGGGTCTCCTGGGGGCCAAGCCTCATTTTGGAGCAGTGTCTGGCAATCAGGAGCCATTGTGTGAGGGCCGGGGGCATGCTGAGGGCCCTGAGATGATGATTGACAACTGATCACATTGGCAGTCCCTGTGTTTGTAGCTGTTCCTGTGATTCTGTAGTGTCAGTATAGTGATTCCTATACTGTATAATATATGGGGTGTATACTTCTCCTTATCCTATGACTGTATAATGCTCACAGAGGAGGTTTTGCACTGCAGTTCCAGTAACTGAGACACACTGAGTCACTGAGACTGCTGCTTACCGTGGCTGAGGGTGAGGGAGGAACTTGGAGCACCCCTACTGCATGTCTGCATTATCATCCTTCCACGGCAACTAATCTGACAGAGTCTGTCTTCATTTCAGATTAGGTCAATATTCTGTGGGGGCCAATGTGAGTTTTTATTTTATTCCTGTGGGGGCAAATGTGTGTGTTACTTTTTCCCTATGTGGGCTAGTGTGTGTGTGTGTGTGTGTGTGTGTGTTTTCTGTTGTGGACTTTATCTTCTGTGGAATAATGTGTCTAATTAAAACTAGAAAATATTTTTTGGGTTAATAAAATTTTAATTATGATCACAGGGCCTGATTCAGAAATGGCGCTAATGCGATTGCAGCTGCGATTTTGCACGCAGCACAGCAGCTAATGTCTGCAAAGATCACCCGAGCTTAAAGACGCCCACTGCTGCCTTCTTACCTGCGTATGACGACACATACCTTTGTAAATATTTGTAACATCGCCCGCACATCGGCGACCATCTTGCCCTTGGGGAAGGTCTGACCTGCCGCAGCTTTTGGACCTCTTCTGACACGCAGAGCTGCATAGGCACACGCAGTGGCTAATTTATGAACGCCGATGTAACAGCATTTAAACGGACAGACACGCCTGCATTTCTCAGACCACCCCCCGTCACCGCCTCCAAACGCTGACAACCTGTCACTCACTCACTCTGCAATGGATTCCTCTATGCGTCTGTAATCGCACGCGCAGTATGACTTATAAGCATGCACTATGGCAAACAGTCACTCCATTGCGTGCGTAATCACCTTTGCGTCCGAGTCTGAATCAGGCCCATAGTTGGAATGAGAAGGAAGGGGGCACTCCGTAATTTCTTCCACAGGGTGCATGTAGACCCGGCCGGACCTAGAAGGGGGCTTCTGGTTGCACACGTGCTAGTGCAGGGGATTGTGCTGGGCCCCTTTGAAGCTCAGGACTCAGTACTTGACAAGACCATTTTGAGGGGCTTGTCCCAGCCTCCGAATGCAAATTCGTACGCAGTGGTAAAGGCTTCTGAGGCTTACTTGTGACAGACATTCTGAGCGCCTATAGGGTTGCGAGTTGCGACCAGTGTGCATCTTTGTACACAAGTGGCGGATATGAGATGGCACTAGTGGGTGTTTCAGTCAAAATTCCTGCAGCTGCAACATTTGCTTATTTTTAAACAACTGCTGTGCACGGAATCGCAGACACGACAAGATTTTCATGCACCTCTGAATCAGGCTCACAGTTCTGTGGGAGAAAGCGAAATACTGGTTTACATATATACATTGACTGTCATTTACAGACAATAGGTCACATGTAATGCACGTGAGGGCTGGGCTAGAGGAGATCTGAATAGTTGGAGAAGTTGATGAGAGACACTCGGTTCAGGCATAGACTATGACAAATTTTCATATCAATAAAGAGTGACAGATCAGGGCCGCAACTAGGGGGGGGCTGGAGGTGCACGTGCACCGGGTGCGCCGCTGTACCCGGTGCCAGTGACCTCCAGTCCGGAGCTGCAGAGAGGCTTTATTACCAGCGGGCGCCCGGCTCCTTCTCTGCAGCGACGCAGTGTAACCGGAGGCTGGAGTTCTCTCCTGAACTCCAGCTTCCGGCTCTCACCACGGGCACTATGGGGGAGACGTCATGACGTCTCCCCCATAGTTCCGAGGAGCAGCCGGCGGACCGGATGCAACGCTGGATGCAGGAGCAGGGTTCAAGGTAAGTATTTTTTTTTTAATAAGCTGCACTACAGGGGCATTATTATGGGGGTATGGGCATTATCACATGGGCATTTCTATGGGGGTATGGGCATTATCACATGGGCATTTCTATGGGGGCATGGGCATTACCACAGGGGCATTTCTATGGGGCATGGGCATTACCACAGGGGCATTACTATGGGGGCATGGGCATTACCACAGGGGCATTACTATGGGGGCATGGGCATTACCACAGGGGCATTATTATGGGGCATGGGCATTACCACAGGGGCATTACTATGGGGGCATGGGCATTACCACAGGGGCATTATTATGGGACATGGGCATTACCACAGGGGCATTACTATGGGGGCATGGGCATTACCACAGGGGCATTATTATGGGGGAATGGGAAATAAGGAGCATTACTAATGGGCATGAGCACTACAGGGGCATTACTATGGGGGCATGGGCATTACCATAGGGGCATTACTATGGGGGCATGGGCATTACCACAGGGGCATTACTATGGGGGCATGGGCACTACATGGGCATGAGCACTACAGGAGCATTACTATTGGGGCATGAGCACTACAGAGGCATTACCACAGGGGCATTATTATGGGGGCATGGGTATTACCACAGTGGCATTATTATGGGGGAATGGGTATTACCACAAGGGCATTAATATGGGAGCATGGGCTCTACAGGGGCATTACTATGGGGGTGTTAACATATGGGCATTACTATGGGGGCATTACAATATGGGCACTACTACAGGGGCATTGCTATGGTGCATTACTATGGGGGCATTATCATATGGGGACTACTACAGTGGCATTACTATATGGGCACTACTACAGGGGCATTACCTCAGGGGACATTACTATAGGGGCACTGCTGCAGGGGGAATTACCAGGAGGGGGCGCCAAATTACTGTCTTGCCCCTGGTGACAAAAATCCTAGTTTCGGCCCTGGTCAGATATGGAAAAAAGTGATAAGGGCTTGCGGATAGAACAACTTGGAAGTAGGTTTGTTCAGCCAAGCTGCTGTTAGTGCAGAGATGCAGGAGTAGAGCATGGATTTGTATTGTTAACAATCTAGAAAGTGCCTTTCTACATTAATGCTTGCCTGCAGGACTATGACTTGTTTGATGTGCCAAAGCAGTTCTTGTGGTTAAGGTACTAAATATTAAGAGGGTGTCCTTGTCAAATACTGGAGTAGATATTATTAGATATGATTACATCAGTACTAGAAAGAGGATGTACAAAAAGGAAGAGTACCTATATAAGATGACATTGATATTATATATATATATATATATATATATATATATATATATATATATATATTAGAGATGTGCAGTTCGGTTCTCAGGAATTCCGAATCCACCCGAATTTCGTGAATCCGGGTAAATCCGAGTCACGGTTCTAATCTCCTGAGGATATCCAGGTAAATGCGGGTCGCGGTTCTGATCTTTTTGAAGTTCGGAATTTGGATTTTAAATCCGAATTACGGGTTTTGGATTGCATGAATTACATGATTTTAGCTGTTTTTAAAACTTTTTATTTATTTTTTATTTAAAAAATCCAGATCCAAACCAAAACCAAAACACTTGAGGGTGGTTTGCAAAACCAAATCCAGATCCAAAACCTTGAAGGAGATACAGAACCAAAACCAAAACACGGGGGTAGGCGGACATCCCTAATATATATATATATATATATATATATATATATATATATATACTGTATATACAGATGCAGGGCCTGATTTAGACCCGGTCTCTAAACTGCTCACTCGCTAGGGGCGACAATCGCATATCTGCACATGTGTATGATTCGCAGTGCATGTGCGCAAGCCAGTCACTGCAATCAGGAAGCAGGCGCTCGTTGTACACAGACTGAGCACTATTTTGATTGACAGTGCCATTTGTGGGTGGTACCAGGGGAAGGCGCTTGTGAACAGGGGAGTGGTGGTGTGAATTCAGGCGTGTCTGAGCTTCAAAACGGAGTTTAATGGGTGTACATAATTAGCAAAGTAGCATCATTGATCACGTCACTTGGTTGTTTTTTTTACCTGAACTGATCGCAGTGCTTGCGGTAGGGTAGGGTCTACCTCAAGGGCTGCAAGCTGCTCTGATGGCTCTCAATGTTACCGATGATTCATACACTTCCTGGAGATGACGTGGGTTAAGAATGAAAAGTGGGTGTCTTTAAACACCAGCGTACGGTCACTGCCGTCAGTCTCTAAGACATAGAGGGCATCCTTAAGCCAGACAATGCGATCGCGGGATTTGCATACCCGGCCCCTTTTGGCAACGAGTGAGTGCAGCTTAGCGACTGGGTCTGAATCAGGCCCACAGTCAGAACAAAGTTATTACAGTTTAAAGAATATGTGCCCTGAGATTTAAGTGCTGAGACAACTGCATTACATACGTAAAGTGAAAAAAATCTGAAAATTTTAATTCAAGTGTTATGAGACAAGTCACTAATCAATTGAGTGCAAACAAAAACTGTGAATCCTATGCAATGAAATGGCAAAGATGAGTCAGCCCTGACTGTTAACATTAGCAAGTAGAACAGATTTTTGGCACAATTATTCAGGTGCAACAAGACATTTCTGTTGCAATAAGGATTGGTTCACCAAGTTAACCAAATGTGACCATATAAATATCAAAGGAACTGGCAATCAAGTCCTTACAGCAACTAAAGTTGCTCACTTAAAAATTGGAATAAGAACAAATGTGCTTTATGTACCAAAAATGGGAACAAATCTTATCGCCATCAGTGTCCTAGAACAAAGAGGCCACAGAGTTCACTTCACTGAAGAAGAGTGCATTGTGAAAAAACAGAAAAGGGACTGTCATTGCTCCAGGCACAAGATGTCAGCAATTGCATGTCCTTGACACACAGCCCTGTTACGCAATGATGACAGTCACTGGAAATCTGGCATAGAAGTTTTATTCACCTTGGATATGACAGTGTACAGAAGCTACAGAGTGGGATGCTCACAGTACTGTTAGTGAATAACGCAGAGAAACCTGTATGTGAGAGCTGTATTGCTGGGAAACAAACTCATCAGCAGTTTCCAAAAACAACCACTTGAAATAGTACATTTAGATGTGTGTGGTCCAATGGAAGTAAAATATGTGAGTGTATACTCATACAGGTTTTCCATGACAGTAATAGAGGACATCACAAAAATGATGTGTATCTGAAGTTGCGAAAAAGATTGCATATTACAATAGACTTGTAGCATATCAAATAGGTTACTGACTGAAGACCCTGAGATCTGATAACAATGGAGATCTCAAGTATCTCAACAGAGAGGTTAGGCAATTCATAAGCAAATATGGAATAGAAACATAGAAACATAGAATTTGACGGCAGATAAGAACTACTTGGCCCATCTAGTCTGCCCCATTTTTAAACATTGTTATCTCAACGCTTATTCGTCCTTACTTCTTATGAAAGATATCCTTATGTCTATCCCATGCATGTTTAAATTGCTCTACTGTCTTAGCCTCTACCACTTCTGATGGAAGGCTATTCCACTTGTCCACCACCCTTTCTGTGTAGTAATTTTTCCTCAAATTTCCCCTGAACCTACCACCCTTCAGTTTCAATAGAGCATCTATTGACAATTACCTATACTCCTGAGCAAAATGGTGTCAGTGAACGAGCAAACCATATACTAGTAGAGAGAGTGTGCTAAAGAATGCAGGCCTAGACAAGCAATTTTAAGTGAAAGCCATGTCCACAGCAGTCTATCTCAAGAACAATTCTCCTACAGTTGCCCTAAAGGTCATAACACCTATTGAAGCATGGTTAAAGAGAAAACCAAATATAAAACAACTTTGGAAGAAAGGACAAAAGCTGGATTCAGAGTCAGTAAAGTGCATCATGCTTGGCTAATGCCATTAGAGCAAAGGATACAAATTGTGAAATCTAAGAACCAGAAAGCTAAAGTTCAGAGATGTTATCTTTAAGAGGCCGATATGCAGAGCAGTTATGTGTCGCTGGACATGTCAGCAGCTGAGGATGTATCAGAGTCAGAGACTATCAGCGTGGAAGTTCAACCATAGAGGAGATATTCTGCAAGATCAAATATCTGCCAACCACCTAATAAATATTATGAGGAATTTTCAAAAATTGCAATCAGTGAGCCTCAAGATATCCAGAAGCCAAAACCAAAGTCTGATGGAGTAAATGGAAATCCAAGATTGCAAAAGATACTTTGCAAGAATTAAAAACCACAAGTGACTGTTGCCGCAGTTCAAGGTTCATGTGTCGAGAGACTGTTGTTAAGGTCCATGCTATCAGTGAAGAAAATTTTTCTACAGTACAGTATCTTCCGGGAAGGCCAAGTTGAATTCACGTGATGGGTTAATGCCTTTTCATGTGTTTAACCCAATTTATTTTATAGGTTGCTATGAAAAAGCTGAAAATAAATTTATGTAAAATGAAGAAGCTTGTAGCAGGGTGCAGGTTAAAGGGGGGGTAAGAAAGCAGTGCACTCCTGCACTTTCTCCTCATTGTGTCCACATTCTGGTCTTTAGGACCCAGAGTCTACACAGAGGTCCGTCCTCCAGCCTGTGTCAGCAGCCATTTTAGTACTGTGTGTGAGTGACATGGTGGGAGACAGGTGTCTCCTGCTTAGCTCCATGTGAGAGACCCCATTGTATACCTGCATAAAGCTTTTCCAGCACCCTGCACCACTATCGGCAAGCAGCATACACTCACCGGGTGGTGAACTGTATAGGACTCTGTTCCGCTCAAGCTTTGCTACATTACCAGTGTATATGTAACAGTGAGTACGGCTGAACCTGTTATCTTTCAATAAACTAACAGCACTCATTAAGTAATTGGGCTGTTCATAGTTTCAGTTATCTGATGGTGTGCCTATATAGCTCCATAGTAGCAACACCTGCACTCATATAATTTCCAACAGGGTGCCTGCCAAACACTGTTTGTTCTGCGTGACCCAGTAGAGTAAGCATTGGGATGCATGTGCATCATACTTACTTTCTACAAAAGCAGGTGAAAATGACATGGTTCAGAGCAAATTGTGTCATGCCCGGGGTGTAATCGGCTGGCCAGGAGGCTTGTCCACTTTTCCTGGTGGCCACCCAATTTTCGATATAGTCTGACTATAATAAGTTTGTCCCAGAGTGAATGAGTATTCCAGTACAATTATATGAAAGGTTAAACACAGTCTGATGTGGATGCGTCTAGGAGGTGGATCTACTGTATTAACTTTATACAGCTGAAGCCGTGAACGCTGTTACTACCCAGCAAACCTAGCAACAGGGAGGTCAGAGAAAGATCCTGAGTATCGGTGACTCCATACGTATATTTTTTTTGGATATGAAATTGTTTCATTTTTTTTTTACTAATCAGTACAAGCCCAAATCTGCAGTAGACAGCTCACACGTGTACAATGACAAATATACTGTAGGCCCAGAGAAATTGTAAGTTAACATATTGCCAGATGAACTGAATAACTCCTAGTTGCATCTGTGATATGCATAAATCTTGTATAAAAAAAATCATTATTTTATTGTAATTTTTTCACAATAAAAAAAAATCACTTTACACTGTTATGTAAGAATCAAGCTATTTCGATTTATACAAATAAAATTGGACTGTACTGTAGCAGGTGAGAGACTGCTGAAAGCACATGAAAGTAACATTGAGCCAGTCAAGAGACAGACAGTAAATTAATACAGATACAGTTGTATTACATTAACACAATAAAACAGTGATGTCATTCCCATAATTTTATGTTTGGAGAGTAGTGATGTCACTTGTGCTTATAACTGACTTTGATAGAATGCATAACTTTCACAATCTGTCACAATCTGGATATAAGGATAAGTTGACGATCAACTTCCTTTGTTTTGAAATTATATGTTATTGTAAAATATTTTAGGTTACATTCTCTTTTTCATAGGACCATTCATTAACAGTAAATCATTTGTACTGTATTTAAACTTAACATCATATAGATATAAATCATTTACTGTTATCATCCTGTACTGTTTGTTTATAACTGCTTTGTTTGTACCCCTGATATTTTTTTGTCCGCTCATCTGCATTAGGGACCTAATCATCGGGAACCACAAGTTGTGGGGCTGGATATCTAACTACTGGAGCAATTCAGTACTCCTAAAACCAATGACCCCTCAATTAAGTGACAGTTCCTTAACATATCAGGACGATGCTTATACTTCAACTGTTGCCCTTTGCTGAAGATCCTCTTCAGTCTGGGTCAAATTTACCGACTTTCTGGCAGCCCCCTGGCTGCCAGGTCGGAGCAGCGGGGAGGGTGGGGGCAGATGAAGTAGGCGGAGCGTGGCCTGTCCACGCAATTTTGTCAACGCGGCTCTGCCACTCGCTTTATAATGCATATATTACCGGTATTAAAAAGCAGAGGGTGGGTCTACGATGACGTGATTCAGCGTGAATCGCGTCATTGCCCCCCTGAACCGCCCACTTTCACGTGTGGGTGTGAGGGGTCATGGGGGGCCACCGGACAATGTGGGGGACTTGCCTACTCTTGCGGGGTGCCGGGAGCAGCACATGATTTTCGGTAGGCTCCCAACAGTCCCGGGAGAGTAGGCAAGTATGGTCTGGGTTCTATGCTGACATTATCTGAGACACAGTTGCTCATTTAACATTAGCTAGCTGAACTGTCCTTAGTAAATGTCCTCCAACAATCACCCCTCTATTAATGTCACATAGGTCACCTATAGCAGCCATTATATATACATAACTCTGACTATGCTGGGGTGTTATTTTCTTAATTAATATGAGTCACACCGATGCTAAACACTTTCTTCTGATATATTTGGTGTCTCTCATTTACCATGTGTCACTAAAGTGTCATTGTAAATGTGCCTGTGGGATATATTTACAAAAGTGAGAGTTTTTAGAAGTGGAGATATTGCCCATAGCAACCGTTCCGATTCTACTTAACATTTAACTAGCACCTTTTAGAAGATAATAGCTAGAATCTGATTGGTTGCTATGGGCAACATCTCCACTTCTAAAAACTCTCACTTTAGTAACTATGAGTCAACCCACTAGAAAAATGACAAACATTTTAGATATAGTTCTAATAGAGGAATGGGTATAAAGTCCCGGTGGCTAAATAGCCGCCGGTTCATATACGGATGTCGGCAGCCTGTAGGGAGAGGATCCCTACAGGGCAGTACCCGAACCCCAACCCTCTACCCCTAACCCTCACCCACCCTTAGTGATGCCTAACTCTTAAGGATATTGAATTTAAACCTCTACAGAATCCTGCCTTTAAACCTCTACTGAATCCTGCCTATAAACCTTCTAGGTTTTGACGCTATTTGCGTACGCAGTCATACAGTAAATAAATGCCTTCAGACCTTGAACATGTGTTTCCAAAGCACAAAGTATTATTCAAGTAAAGTACAGTTGAAGACTCCAGACTGGGGTCGGAACCCACATATATATACCCTTACAGAAATAGACTATACAATAGAAAAGTTTGGCATGGTTTAATTGGTTCCCAGTGCGGGTGCATCTGTTACAGGATATTTAACAGGTTGATTCCAATGGACACAGACCAGACTCCAACAGCCTTTGTCTCCGTTTTCCCCCTGCATGCAAATCTAGGCTGTTAATTTTACAAAGTACATTTTGGTGCTTTAACTTTCTACGGTCCATAAGTTGAGAATGCATGTTGCGATTTTTACACCGATGATACCAGGAAGCTGTTGAGAAAGTGCGGAACAGCATAACACCAAACACGTTTTACTTGTCATGTATTAAGCCTAAGATACCAAATAACCTTTGTTCACAGCATTTGTAACAAATGAATAAAACTTGAATTTTATACTTTAAAGCTATGGAACCTTTTATGTGAATGTGCAGTGTGTAAGTATTCGGGGTTTGAGAAAAGATGCTAGTTAACTTGGGGCAGATGCATGCGCACTAAACTAATAAACAGCGTTTTCATACAGGATCTTATGCATTCACCAATGTGCGTTATGTTAACAGCGCAACTGTGCATAATGTGCGGTGTTTATGCATGTGATTCTATTTATGATGGATTTAATATATATATATATATATATATACAAACAAATTACTGATGGGGCGCTTTTTTTTCGCAACTTTTTATAATGACATGCAATACAATCCCTCTTAAATTATATATATCTTCTAATTTCTTTAAGGAGACAATGTCCCTATGTTCCTATTTGCTTTTCGATGCAAATCGGTTAATCCAGATTATGAGCTTGCTTCAAATCCTCCTCAAGGTTCTATAAAAAGATACCCTCGTACCAAAACACCCAGACAATTGGCCCAAGGCCAGTATTAATAAACAGATTAAGAAACAATTATATTTCTAAAATGATCATATTATATCTTTATTAAAAAATCAACAATACAATAGATGGACATTTCTTACATGTTATTAATATTAAACAACAACCGATCTTTAGAGAAGGATAATTAATCACCTTCCAATCGGAAAAATGTTTAGATGTAGTGTACGCCTTTCTTTTTAAAATCCGATGCGTTTCGTCTCTTTAAGAGACTTCTTCAGGGGTAAATCTAAAATATACAATTTACAATACATATATACTGGATGTTTTTATATATAATGGCAAGCACAAAATTAACAAAATGGTAAATGAATGCTATATTTCCCTTTTATAGCTACATACCTCCAATTACACACTTGTATTCAATACAAAGAGTGTTATACGGTTCTCTGATTCAGATGTTGTGGAACCTAATTCAACATTTAAAAGATGTAGAAATTTCAAAGACCAATTATTTTATCAAGATCCTATTAAGAACAATGATCTAATTTTTTCATGACCACATTACATACCTCATAATTAGAATATATATACCTATGTCCGTGATTTATGGTTGACCCTCTAGTGGTTGATTCATAAAAACATGAAAACCTATTTAACATTGAAACAAAATATTTCAATCAATACACACCTAACTTATCCCAATGTAATAATTTTGTTCCTCCCCCTTTTCAATTTACATACATGTATATTTGTTTAAAATAAATTTACAGTTTTTTAACAATCCTCCACAAAAAATTTTTTTGCTCTTTTTTTTTTTTTTTTAAAACCCCGAGGAGGATTTGAAGCAAGCTCATAATCTGGATTAACCGATTTGCATCGAGAAGCAAATAGGAACATAGGGACATTGTCTCCTTAAAGAAATTAGAAGATATATTTATAATTTAAGAGGGATTGTATTGCATGTCATTATAAAAAGTTGCAAAAAAAAGCGCCCCATCAGTAATTTGTTTGTCTATGTGTAAATTAGTCCTTCTAACAGAGGATTTACTGAAGGGTGCTGCTGTAATTTGCACTAATAGCGCAGTTTAGGGGTTTTTGTGTGATATATATATATATATATATCAATCATTCCTTACTACCATTTTTAAACTGCAATGCAATGTGTTATTAGTAATGAGATTCATTCTCAAACTGGGTGGAGACCCCTAGCCGATTGCTGGTGCCTTATTGTCTGACAGTGAGTTTAAACAGTTCTTTTCATGCAGATTTCGTGGTAGACAGGCCCTTAACACCACTCACCAATCTTTATTGGTTGGCTCATGAGAACTACCCAAATTTCTCAAAAATCTTTGACATTTGGCTAGTTCCTTTTTGGGATCGGGGAAATAATTCATGATGGAATTTAGCTCTGCTCTTGTCAAAGGACAATGCATTACCTCATCCCTTGTGGGCACTACTCCGTTCGCATCCACTTTCCCATTCGGAATAGTTATTGTCCGGATGGGATGCAGACCAGCCACACTGCTACTTTTGACCTTATTACCTGGCTGGAGGTTTGAAATGGCAGATATGACAATAGGCTCATTATCCACATCATAAACATTTTCCTTATGGTTACTTAAGAGAGGGTACAAATTACTTGTTACATTTTTGTGGGTTTTTTCAATAACTGTACCTGCACCCCCATCCACATAAGGTGGTGGTGGTGCGCGTGAACTACTGGCAATACCTTCCACAACGCTACCTTGCTGCAAGTGTGCGCTGTTTTGTGGCTCGCATGTATTGCAATCTAGCGCCGTGGTTGTATTTTCTGGTAATGCGTTCGCAACGCTAGTTTGCGTTGCTTGCACATTTTTAAACCATGCATCTGCTTCATGCTGCCACAATTTTAAACATTTGTAATATTTTACCTTTTTCACTCGAGAATGCACCAAACAGATGTGAGCTCGGACATTATTCAGTATCTCCTTATCAAAACTACCAATTCTAGAAAATGGCCTAACACTCTTCCTCGTCATATTAAACCATAAATCACAATACCTGGTTGCATTGGCATCGTACTTAATATGCATAATATGTCGTGCCGACCCAAGTGGCGCTTCCAACAGCAGCAAATCATTTAACATCTCTACCGTTTGCTTGGCCCCTATCCTGGGAGAACCCTAAGTTTTTCAATAAAGATTTAAATTGGTGAAAGACAGTCTAGATACTCTCACTTACCTATGGAAGTTATTTCTAGATGCCTCCACTCACCTATGGAAGTTATTTCTAGATGCTCCCGCTCACCTATGGAAGAAATTTCTAGATACTCCCACTCACCTATGGAAGAAATTTCTAGATGCTCCCACTCACCTATTATCTCTCAGTTTACAATCACAAGTTTCCAGTACTGCTCAATTACAATGCTCCAGTAACCCAACCTAATTACTAAACACTGCATTCACACTGAGAGCCGGTCCCTACAACAAAGACAACATGTACACCTGCTGATGTGTATAGAATGGTAGCTACTACTGAGCAGCTAGGCTAACTCCTGCACCTAGCCCTTAAGGATCATACAATACCTTTGACATTTAGGTCCCGTGTTACACTCTAAACAAATACTCACAATCACACACTCTTTTCTTGCGCAGAAAAATACACGTTAACCCAGTTATTGGCAACAATTGATAATGTAAACTCAATGGCTTTGTTTAAACACGTGGCAGCACAACCGGAAGTACGTATACGCTATTGTGCGACTAGCCGCATACACAATAATGCGACTACTACACAACTGTATGACTTACCCTTAGCTGCGTGCGCAAAAGTGCGTCTCTACTGTGCGTGCAAAAATGCGACTCAGCCGCGTACACAATACTGCACCCCTTTTTAGCGTGAACTTCTATCAACAAAGGAAAACAAACTTTTTCCTTTCTTGCCCCTGGATTCTAGTCAGCATACCTTGACTCACACGATAACGGATAGCGATCTCTCAGCATCAAGTGGTTGCAGGTAAACCCTGCGTGTGGCCACTCCACCCTTTGGTGAGAGATGGATAACCGTATGTTTATCGTGTGAATTGGTAAGTGACATCACTCGAGAGCCCCATCTAAGGATATTGAATTTAAACCTCTATACCCTCCTGCCTATAACCTCTACAGAATCCTGCCTATAAACCTCTACTGAATCCTGCCTATAAACCTTCTAAGTTTTGACGCTATTTGCGTACGCAGTCATACAGTAAATAAATGCCTTCAGACCTTGAACATGTGTTTCCAAAGCACAAAGTATTATTCAAGTAAAGTACAGTTAGTTACACGCTGTGATCTAAGTACAATTTAGTGTAAAGAAATTATACAGACCCTAGATACAGTTATACATACGCACACGCACTGGGACCAGTTACCGGCATCCATAAGAAACCTCCATCAACAGCATCAGCATGAAGACTCCAGATTGGGGTCAGAACCCACATATATATACCCTTACAGAAATAGATTATACAATAGAAAAGTTTGGCATGGTTTCATTGGTTCCCAGTGCGGGTGCATCTGTTACAGGATATGTAACAGGTTGATTCAAATGGACACAGACCAGCCTCCAACAGCCTTTGTCTCCGTTTTCCCCCTGCATGCAAATCTAGGCTGTTAATTTTACAAAGTACATGCTTTAACTTTCTACGGTCCATCAGTTGAGAATGCATGTTGCGATTTTTACACCGATGATATCGGGAAGCTGTTGAGAAAGTGCAGATCAGTATAACACCAAACACGGTTTTCTTATCATGTATTAAGCCTAAGATACCAAATAACCTTTGTTCACAGCATTTGTAACAAATGAATAAAACTTGAATCTTATGCTTTAAAGTTATGGAACCTTTCATGTGAATGTGCAGTGTGTAAGTATTCGGGGTTTGAGAAAAGATGCTAGTTAATTTGGGGAAGATGCGTGCCCCAATCACATGCATAAACACTGCACATTACGCACAGTTGCGCTGTTAACATAACAACTGTGCGTAATGTGCGGTGTTTATGCATGTGATTCTATTTATGATGGATTAAATATATATATATCATTCCTTACTAACATTTTTAAACTGCAATGCAATGTGTTATTAGTAATGAGATTCACTCTCAAACATTTGGTGCCATAATGTCTGACAGTGAGTTTAAACAGTTCTTTTCATGCAGATTTCTTACCATTGTTCATTCAGTCAAATTCAAGTGTCTGGGCCATATTACAATTGCCACAACTACACCTGTCCACATGTGGGGTTTCTCCATTTACATGCAAAAACACCTACAGTTCCTGGTGTATTGTCTTTTCTAATTACTTTTCTCAGGAAGCTTTTTTTCTAGTTGTTTTGGTATTTTCTTCTATGCAAGGTTGTCCCCAGTACCAAAAACATTGCCATCTGTACTTAGCTCGTGAGTTGTAGCTTAAAATGGCGCTGGGAGATCAGTCACAAAATGGCATCTTGCAGTTTCTTATTTTTAAGATGGAGTCTGGTTGCCATTCGCAAGATGGCGTTGCTCCAAGCTAATTTTACACTGATTCTGTCTCAGCCACTAAACCAGCTTCGACACTCTAACCACCACCACTATTGCCTAGCCCTGACCTCCTCCTGGGGGGTACCTAACTGTAGCCCCCCCTTACCACACCCTAAACCTAATTCTCCCAGGGGGTGCCTAACCCTAACCCTCCCCCCTAGGGGTGCCTACTCCTAACCCCCCTCCCCCAAAACCTAACCCTAACCCCGCTACATTCCGTAAACCTAACCCTCCCCCACTCCACGACTAATGCTAAGGGCGCCCCGGATTTACCTAGTTCGGGCTGGCGTCCTTCGGCATTATGGCGATGCCTATTTTAAGTCCCTTGTCAGGAGTTCCTTGTCAGTATTGAGACCGGCGACATCACGGCCGCCAGTCTCATAACTACATCCCCTAATAGTAGAGATTGTTCAAATCATATACCATTTCAGTATAATACCTATAAATAGAAATAATTTCTTCTACTGAAGACCTGTATAATCTGGAGTAATTCTGTCTGATATAGTAAGCATGATACATTTCTATGATTATTTGAGCTAAGAAATTGCAATTTTTCTACATATATTCTCAATGTTTGATGCTTTTTGTTTTTCAGTCAGATCTTGTATTACTAGAAAATAGACTGAAGCCATCAGATTGGTTCTAATACAACACAACTGCTTGAGCAATAGAAATTGTGAGAAACAATGGACTATAGGGAAATGTTGTTTTCTGTTGTGTAAAGGCCTGTGTATGTGCACATTAAAAGTTTGTCAAATCTCACTACAAAACTTTATAAATTGAAGAGGTTATGAAAAGGCCATTTTGATTTTTGATGCACAGTTTATGATTTAGGGTGGCATATACTGTTGGCAAAATGTGGTCAAGACTCCAAATTCTGCCATTTTCTGATGTTTGACTGCATTCCCCATATGTATCAATCTCTTGACAGCAAAACTCTCTGGAGCTTGTATCTGATAAGCTATCTCATCTATAGACAGCATTGCCTAATAGAAGGCAAGCCTGATAGATGCCTATGGGCTTCTTTCCATATAATTCCTTGAGATAGATCCAATAGGATCTCTCCCACTGCCCCCGTGGCATTCAAATTGCGATGCTTGATACATCCCGCCAGTGAAACACAGGGTGTTTTTTATGCTTTAAACTGCATGTGATTTGAGTTTTCAGCCTCCAATTTGTAGAAAGTAAAACTGGAAATTTGGCTCTTAAAACCGCATCTGATGTGTGACGATTTGCAAACTGCATACAGTACTTCATGTATAGTAAATTTTCCCCTAAAACTGCATTTTCATTTTTGCTTACTCATTCTGATGGAGACATTCTGGTTGAAAGTTATAGCTTTGTTTTAACCACTTGCCTTGACAAAGTAGCCGCATTAAAACTTTAACGCTCTCAATACTTAATCCTCCAGCTCCTTAGCTTAATAAGTCTTTGTACTCGCTCTGCATAATATGCCTGGCAAAAATCCAAATATTTTCTCCATTATAAAATATACAGTCATAGTTTAATTCTGCTCCCTTAGGGGTATATTTACTAAAGTGAGAGTTTTCAGAAGTGGAGATGTTGACCATAGCAACCAATCAGATTCTACTTAACATTTAACTAGCACCTTCTAGAAAATAATAGCTAGAATCTGATTGGTTGCTATGGGTAACATCTCCACTTCTAAAAACTCTCACTTTAGTAAATATACCCCTTACAGTCCAAAACAAACATATTCCAGGTCGCTCTTCAACAAATACAAATCAAATCCACATCAGTTCTACTCCCTATTTATTTTCTACTCGCTTCAGTTTATTTTCAAACCTTATGTTTTTATTTTTAACAAAGTAAAATCCATTCACAGAAAAATGTAAGCTGTCAACTCCTTACTTTTACGTGCAGTTTTGCTTCTATTGATTTGACTACATTATGGAGGAGGTGACCTCTGAATTATATGCACTAGAGCTGTGCGGTTCGGTTCTCCAGATATCCGACTCCACACAAATTTCATGAATCCGGACAGATCCAAGTCGCGCTTCTGATCTCCTGAGAGGATCCAGACAGAATAGCGTTTCTGATCTTCCCACAGTTCAGAATTCGGATTTTAAATTGAATTTCATATTTTGGATTGCAAAAACTACATGATTTAGCTGTTTTTAATAGCTTTTTATTAGTTTTAAAAAATAAAATAGATTCCAAACCAAAACCAAACACTCGAGGGTGGTTTTGCAAAACTAAAGCCAAAACACAAAGATGACTCCAGATCCAAAACCAAAACCAAAAAAGGGATCAGCGCACATCTCTAATGTACACCAAGCAGTCTCAAAACCATTTCCTCAGATCTCTTGATATTTGTGTCCCCAAATGTATCAGTCATCCTACATCAAATCCTTAATTTATCTCTATCATTATATATCTTTCCTGAACCATTCACGTACAGAACATCCTACCACTCCATGGATTCAGCATATCCCTCTGGGTACCACTCTGTCTTTTTTTTGTTACAGTATACAGTAATCCATCTAAAATGTTGCTACAAGAATGATGTATTGTGCCCCCAAAATCTGTGCCTTTTCCCTGGTCTTTATCATTTCTGTGCTGGCTCCTTGTTAATTTTAGTATACCCTACAAAGTTTTTCAACTTCCACGCAACTTTGTCTGCTCCACCATATGTTTCTTCACTCATTTATTTCTACTTGTTCCTGAACACCTTCACCTGTCATCTCAGGGCAGATGTCAGTCTGCACCCTTCAAAACCACTGCTCTCAGCTGCTTAAAGCCCTTTTTACTCACTACTTCTTATCTCTGGAATATTTCCCCAATGAAGATTTGCAGCCAAGTTCCAGCACCATTTTTTTCAGTTGAGTATGTTTAGTGAAAAGTTTTCAAAAACAAAACAACAAACAGTAAAAATCAAAGCAATAAAATAAAACAGTAAACACGAAAATATAATCATAACAGAATACCGACATGAGGAGTAGTCAGCCACAGATAACAAATGTGGTATACAGGCAAAAACAATAAAATTCAAAAAGGAAACAAGTTAAATTCAAATACCAAGTAAAATTACAATCAAATAGCAGCAATAATAGAACAGACTATGAGGTGTGGACCATACTTGCCTCCTTTTTTTTCTCCTCCTCGGAAGAAGCCCGGTGAGAAGCAGGTGGGTTGCGACTGGGGTGTGACCTGAAGGTTCACGTCATTAAGCCCCGAGACTTCTCAGCAAATTGAAGCAATTGGCACAAATTTAAATATAGGATGGGGCTAAATTACGTGATTCTTGAAGAATCACGTCATTAAGCCCCACCCCCTACATGGGGACCCGTGATCGCCACGGAAATTCTCCCCATTCTGCCCACTTCACTAGGAAGTGGGCAGAATGTGGGAGAAATACCTACTCTACCGGAGGTGTGGGGGGGTTACCCAAAAATTTGAGAGTGTCCCGACTTCCGGGAGAGTAGGCATGTATGGTGTGGACTGACGGTGACACAAGAATGAAACAAGTCCTAAAGCATCATAAACAGTAATCAGAAGGGGTGGTAAGAGCATACCTATATTCCTACCAAAGAGTCCAGACTTTAAGGGGCATTTTCGTTTTTGATACATGAAACGCTGTTACGTTAATAAGGATACTCAAGAGGGAATTCCATCGCCAAGTGCCTACTGACCGCTTTTCTCTTCGAAAACGATGTAAACTAGACCTGTTGCACTAAATTATCCCCAGGGTGAAATATTTATATTTAAATTGCACTTATAATTAATCCTAGTGTGCCTATATATTTTTCTATATACCATTTAGATTGCAAGCTATTCACAAAAGGGAGCTCCAAATTCCTTGTCATTGTTGAACAGATTTCTTTACATTATACACTTTATTTCTTTCCAGCAAATTGAAATATTATCACCACATTCACTACTGGTGATAAAAGAATAAAGTATACATATATCTAGAATTAGACATCAGTCATTATTTATTTATTTTTTGTGTAGTTTTTGCTGAAATTCTTTCAAGAAAGAGTATTAATGCCCAGATTCAGAGTTGTACGCTAATCGATGTTTTCGAAGATTGAGCGATTATCGGCCATCTGTGCATGCGTCAAGGTACATTCTCATAGTCGCTCGCAGCAAGTATTTATTCGTAGTGTAATTTACATTCAGGGAGTGTTTCTTCATCTGCAATCCCGTACGTAAGAAATATGACTCCGGCGTCTTGGTTCCCATAGCATTCTCGCAACCATAGGGTTACTCAGGACTGCTAATATCGAAAGATCTGTGACTGATGCTGCATCTTTGTATATTGTATGATTGTATTTGCAAAGATGCCGGTCTGCGTCTCATTTTTATATCCTGGTGGCTGCAAATTTGCATATTTTCACACAGCAGCTGTGTATGGGATATCTCTGAATAAGGCCCTATATGCTTTAATGTACTGTTACTGTGAAATAATGTACAAATGATATTAGTCAATGAGCAATTCTGTATAGAAGCTAAAGGTCTTCTAAATATACTGTAGGTGTTGATTGAAATTTAAGTATGTTTGGCGGCAAAAAAGTAGCATACAATAATAATGGATTTTTACCTATATCAGAGGTTCCCAAACTGTGTGCTGTGGTACCCTGGGGTGCCTCGGGACACTTGAAGGGGTGCCTCAGGTTGGTGGCCCAGCACCAAATCAAAGTCAATATAATGTAAATATTTGGACAAACACAAACCTGTCCACCACCACATAACTGAACCTAACGACGACATATAAACACAATTGACATCACTTTAGTACTTTAGTACATTTTCTTCTGAATTTCTCAATAACAAACTTTTGGCTTCGGGGTGCCGTGAAGACGACAATGATACTCTAGGGCGCAAAGATTCAAAAAAGTTTTGGAACCACTGACCTATGTCATACATCCCAATATGGCTGACTTTGTAATTGGGACACATGGTTGCAGCATGCTGGGGGCAAGGCCACATGCACTGGATGCCTCAGTTGCCAGTGTGAATTCCTGGGGAAATACCTGAAATTGGGACAAATATGCAGATTGTAGAGTGGCGGCGCTGTCCCGCCAGTATGAGGCTTGTGGAAGTGAACATTTTTCATTGATGGGCACCCAAAGGCATACCTCCTAATTTAGAAGGAACAGTCCTGATAAGAGGGCTCTTATCCTACCGCAGTGTGATTGACACTCAAGAACCATTTGTGGGAGATAATGGGAGAGTAGTGACTCAAATACAAATGTGTTGTGACCATTTTTGTGGCAAGTCACAGCCTGCGCCTGTGATCCTGTATGCAAAAAAACTGGCTCTGTATCCTTAGTGCATGCATTCATTCTGTGCGACCATACGGTTACTCAGAAGGTCAATTATCAAAGGATCTGTGGCCCTCATTCAGAGCCGTACGCTCTGAGCAGAGCGCACGCTCTGAATGAGGGCCGCCCTCCATAAAAATGGAGCGTCCTCCTGGACGCTCGTATAGCTGTGGGTCACCACCCACAGCCTATACGAGCATGCAGTTTGATGGCCGCGATGGTCGTGACCATCGCGACCATCGAAACTGCGACCCGGAGCCTGTGGTTGAGGTTTTCAACCGCAAGGCCCGGAGTGATTTTGGCTCTATCAGAGCCAAAATCACTCCCACTGACATCACTAGTGATGTCAGTGGGCCGGCTTCTGACGGGAGGCGTTCCCTTGGGAATGCCCCCATCAGGGAGGCACGCCCCCGGCACGCCCACCAAAGGGGGCGTGCTGTCAATCAACATCGACAGCACGCCCCCTTTGATCAGACACAACGAGCGAAGGACTTTCCTTCGCTCGTCGCGTCTGGCGCATGCGCACGACGGAGCTCCCTCCGTCGTGCGCATGCTCAGTGCAGAACATCGACCCACTTGCGAGCGGACAGCCGCTTGCGAGTGGGTCTGAATCAGGGCCAGTGACTGATGCTGCATCTTTGTATATTGTATGATTGGATTTGCAAAGATGCCGGTCTGCGTCTCATTTTTATATCCTGGTGGCTGCAAATTTGCATATTTTCACACAGCAGCTGTGTATGGGATATCTCTGAATAAGGCCCTATATGCTTTAATGTACTGTTACTGTGAAATAATGTACAAATGATATTAGTCAATGAGCAATTCTGTATAGAAGCTAAAGGTCTTCTAAATATACTGTAGGTGTTGATTGAAATTTAAGTATGTTTGGCGGCAAAAAAGTAGCATACAATAATAATGGATTTTTACCTATATCAGAGGTTCCCAAACTGTGTGCTGTGGTACCCTGGGGTGCCTCGGGACACTTGAAGGGGTGCCTCAGGTTGGTGGCCCAGCACCAAATCAAAGTCAATATAATGTAAATATTTGGACAAACGCAAACCTGTCCACCACCACATAACTGAACCTAACGATGACATATAAACACAATTGACATCACTTTAGTACTTTAGTACATTTTCTTCTGAATTTCTCAATAACAAACTTTTGGCTTCGGGGTGCCGTGAAGACGACAATGATACTCTAGGGCGCCATGATTCAAAAAAGTTTTGGAACAGCTGACCTATGTCATACATCCCAATATGGCTGACTTTGTAATTGGGACACATGGTTGCAGCATGCTGGGGGCAAGGCCACATGCACTGGATGCCTCAGTTGCCAGTGTGAATTCCTGGGGAAATACCTGAAATTGGGACAAATATGCAGATTGTAGAGTGGCGGCGCTGTCCCGCCAGTATGAGACTTGTGGAAGTGAACATTTTTCATTGATGGGCACCCAAAGGCATACCTCCTAATTTAGAAGGAACAGTCCTGATAAGAGGGCTCTTATCCTACCGCAGTGTGATTGACAGTCAAGGACCATTTGTTGGAGATAATGGGAGAGTAGTGACTCAAATACAAATGTGTTTTGACCATTTTCGTGGCAAGTCACAGCCTGCGCCTGTGATCCTGTATGCAAAAAAACTGGCTCTGTATCCTTAGTGCATGCATTCATTCTGTGCGACCATACGGTTACTCAGAAGGTCAATTATCAAAGGATCTGTGGCCCTCATTCAGAGCCGTACGCTCTGAGCAGAGCGCACGCTCTGAATGAGGGCCGCCCTCCATAAAAATGGAGCGTCCTCCTGGACGCTCGTATAGCTGTGGGTCACCACCCACAGCCTATACGAGCATGCAGTTTGATGGCCGCGATGGTCGTGACCATCGCGACCATCGAAACTGCGAGCCGGAGCCTGCGGTTGAGGTTTTCAACCGCAAGTCCCGGAGTGATTTTGGCTCTATCAGAGCCAAAATCACTCCCACTGACATCACTAGTGATGTCAGTGGGCCGGCTTCTGACGGGAGGCGTTCCCTTGGGAATGCCCCCATCAGGGAGGCACGCCCCCGGCACGCCCACCAAAGGGGGCGTGCTGTCAATCAACATCGACAGCACGCCCCCTTTGATCAGACACAACGAGCGAAGGACTTTCCTTCGCTCGTCGCGTCTGGCGCATGCGCACGACGGAGCTCCCTCCATCGTGCGCATGCTCAGTGCAGAACATCGACCCACTTGCGAGCGGACAGCCGCTTGCGAGTGGGTCTGAATCAGGGCCAGTGACTGATGCTGCATCTTTGTATATTGTATGATTGGATTTGCAAAGATGCCGGTCTGCGTCTCATTTTTATATCCTGGTGGCTGCAAATTTGCATATTTTCACACAGCAGCTGTGTATGGGATATCTCTGAATAAGGCCCTATATGCTTTAATGTACTGTTACTGTGAAATAATGTACAAATGATATTAGTCAATGAGCAATTCTGTATAGAAGCTAAAGGTCTTCTAAATATACTGTAGGTGTTGATTGAAATTTAAGTATGTTTGGCGGCAAAAAAGTAGCATACAATAATAATGGATTTTTACCTATATCAGAGGTTCCCAAACTGTGTGCTGTGGTACCCTGGGGTGCCTCGGGACACTTGAAGGGGTGCCTCAGGTTGGTGGCCCAGCACCAAATCAAAGTCAATATAATGTAAATATTTGGACAAATGCAAACCTGTCCACCACCACATAACTGAACCTAACGATGACATATAAACACAATTGACATCACTTTAGTACTTTAGTACATTTTCTTCTGAATTTCTCAATAACAAACTTTTGGCTTCGGGGTGCCGTGAAGACGACAATGATACTCTAGGGCGCCATGATTCAAAAAAGTTTTGTAACAGCTGACCTATGTCATACATCCCAATATGGCTGACTTTGTAATTGGGACACATGGTTGCAGCATGCTGGGGGCAAGGCCACATGCACTGGATGCCTCAGTTGCCAGTGTGAATTCCTGGGGAAATACCTGAAATTGGGACAAATATGCAGATTGTAGAGTGGCGGCGCTGTCCCGCCAGTATGAGACTTGTGGAAGTGAACATTTTTCATTGATGGGCACCCAAAGGCATACCTCCTAATTTAGAAGGAACAGTCCTGATAAGAGGGCTCTTATCCTACCGCAGTGTGATTGACAGTCAAGGACCATTTGTTGGAGATAATGGGAGAGTAGTGACTCAAATACAAATGTGTTTTGACCATTTTCGTGGCAAGTCACAGCCTGCGCCTGTGATCCTGTATGCAAAAAAACTGGCTCTGTATCCTTAGTGCATGCATTCATTCTGTGCGACCATACGGTTACTCAGAAGGTCAATTATCAAAGGATCTGAGACTGATGCTGCGACTTTGTACGCAGTCGCTTGGATTTGCGATGCCGCATGTGGTCATCTCAATACCAATCCCGACGGCTGTGACATTTGCATATTTTCCCACAGATGCAGCGGCGGCATTAGCGTACATCTAAATCATGCCCTTAGATCCAATCCAGTCGGAAGGGTGGGAAGTACAGTGTGTACAGAATGGGGACAGGTGTGCGCGGTATTAAGGAAACTTTTAAAGGGAAGGAATGGGACAGGGGTGTTTCTGGGTTTTGGAAGCTCTGGGCCCATTCCCATGAAAGGTAATTACACCCCTATGGTGTGTGATCATGCCCCTTCTCATGTACACTTCTTTCCTCACTTTAATTCAAACTAAAGTTGGAAGGTATACCATAGAAGTATAGAGGAGATTTAATCAAGCAGTATTTTAGAAGAAAAAAGGACCCTTAAAGTTAGAATGTTTATAAAATTTTACATTATTATTATTATTATTATTATTATTATTATTAATAATAATAATAATAATAATACATGTAATAATGGAAATAATAGAAAGTAATAATAATAATAATAATAATAGTAATATATGTAATAATGGAAATAATAGAAAGTAATAATAATAATAATAATAATAATAATAATAATAATTAAACGAATAATAGAAATAATAAGTAATAATAATAATATTAATAGTAATAATAATAATGCTGCCCTAAAGACTTGAATCATGTTTTTCAGCTCAAACCACAGGGAGTTTATTTGTCTCTACTTCTGAGGTTTGAAGAACATCTCTGGTTACATGTTAATTGTGCAAACAATGGATTGGATAGTACAGTATCCATGAGTGTTATCAAATTTCTCAGTGGAATTAGAGCTCAATGATTTTACAGAAGGGCATTTGCAAATGGATGTAGGTTTTCAATTTGATAAAATAACAGAGATTTGTTTTTTTATGCTGATAAAATACATCTGAGGTCTAAACAAAAATGTCAAAGCAAGGTGCACATGATGATTGTGATGCCACACACCAATTTTTGCTCAAAAGCACCCATTTTTTTAACCAGGGCCGTAAATAGGGGGTGTGCGACCGGTCGGTGGTTCCATCGCTGCCCCACGGCCCTTGTTTCTTGCGTGTGTTTTCGTGGCATTTATTGCCGAGTGTGCCTTCTTATGCTCCACATGCAAAAACTTTTATTTATTTGTGGTACAAGATTATTTCAGTGATTAGAGAAGAAAGTTATTTTAGAGAAGAAAAGTAATCCATTGGATTATTTTCCTTGGAAAAGGATTTCACTTGTAGAGGTACTTTTGTAGGTCCTAGCATTCAAGAGTCATCCAATTCCTTAATGATGGTCATCAATGGTTTGCCACATATGGTTGATAGTTTTACTATTGATATGAGAGAACCGATAGATCTCAATCATTGATGGCAGAGAATCTGAAATCTTTTTGTATCCCCCTTGACGCACTTAGTCCCACCTTCAGGCTGTACTACTAAGCTACTGTATACTCCATTCAGTGATTGGTCTGCAACTGCCTGTTACATGTCATGGTCACGACTTGTTTCCTTCCAGCGATTTACCTCCTTTGGCGGTGCTGTTCTAGTTCCATCGGTTGCTAGTCGATCTGGATGCCACAGGATGTCACGTGTTATCCACCACACAGCTGGATTGGTTCCTTCCCCTATTTGTGCATGCTGAACCTTTGCTGCCTCGCCAACTATTGTGTTCCCTGTAGATCTCTTGGCTCTGCTGCATGGTCAGCATTCCTGTTGTTTTTTCTCCTTTGGTATTGTATCCAACGACATCGGCTTCCCAGCCACACCATCAGCTCTCAAGCTGCTACCGGCTTCGTTGCTGCTCCATTGGCATCTCAGCCGCACCATCAACTCCCAAGCTACCACCGGCTTCGTTGCCGCATCACCGGCTCTTTAGCCACTCTACCGGTTTTCAAAGCCGCATCTCACCACTGGCTCACAAGCCACACTACCGGCTCTCAAAGCTGCATCTCACCACTGGTTCACAAGCAACACTAGCAGCTCTCAAAGCCGCATCTCACCACCAGCTCTTTAGCCACACTACTGGCTCTCAAAGCCGTATCTCACCACTGGCTCACAAGCGACACTACTGGCTCAAAGCCGCATATCACCACCAATTCACAAGCCGCACTACCGTCTCTAAGCCACATCTCACCATCGGCTTTCCAGCCACACTACTGGGTCTCAAAGCCGCATCTCTCCACCAGCTCTCCAGCCACACTACCAGTTCTTTGGCCAAACCACCGGCTCAAAGTCGCATCTCACCACCTGCTCTCCAGCCACACTACCAGCTCCCAAAGCCACATCACTGGCCTTCAAACCACTGCATCAACTCTTCAAACTGTACTACTGGCTTTAGCTGTACCATCGGCTTCTTAGCAGTACTATGGACTTATCTCCCAGTTTCCAGTATCTTCTGCTATTCTCTGGTTTCCGAAGGTAACCAGTGTAAACCTCTACTACTTTGAGTATCAAGTCCAGATGGCCACTTAAGTACCAGTGAACATCTCCCAGTTCTAAGGGAACAGTGGGTGGATGTTAGCAGTGGAAGACCTCACTAGCCTGGGTTCTAGAGTTTTACACAGAACAACCTAGGAATCCATACCACTGTCTGACATTGCCCTTTGAAGGTTCCCTGTCAATGGTTTCATGCCATCAATGTTAATCACTGATTTCGTCATTGAGGGTCACCATTGATTGTTAAGCCACTGATCGCTATCCCTTCAGATAAATCTCTGTGGAGAAGGTACAGATGGGAAGTGCTGGGGGGGTGATGCTGTGAATCGCGTCCTTTTGACTCTGCCCTCTCTCTGTCCAGTGCCACAATTTCCAATCTCCCAGGAGTGTGAGAGAAGTCCACAAAATTGGGGTGTAGCAGGAATGCCTTAAATGTAGAGATGTGTGCAGACCCTATGTTTTGATTTTGTTTTTTTATCCAAATTCATCTTCGTGTTTTGGTTTTGCACAACCACCCTCACATTTTATGGTTTTGGATCTGTATTTTGTATTTTTTAATCATGTACTTTTGACATGTTTGGACATGTTTACATGAAATACAAAACCAGAGTTTGGATTTTAATTCCAAGGTTCCGAACTGACTGCAGAACCAAATGGGGACTCGGTTCCACTCGGAAACCCCAAAGTGATTCCAAACTCTTACTCGGTTAGACTTGGAACTTTTGGTTGTTGTTGGTTCTCTGAGAACCGGACCCGCACATCTTTACTAAAATGTGATGCCTTCTGCACTTTCCAGGTGCACTTTTACTCTAGACAAACACACAAAAGTGACACACAGTCAAGACAAATATTTTATGCATTATTTAAGATAAGGAATCAGATCTTAGCTTTCCTTTGTGTACTACATTCTATAAAATGACAGCTACAATCTGATTGGTTACCATGGGCCATTTCTCCACTTGCAATCTTTACATTTTTTTATAAGGCTAAACTGAGCAGTATTAAGAAAATGGCAGTAGTAAGCAGGACTTGTGTTTACAATTTGGACTATAAGCATTTCTAGCTGGCTCTCCATTTCTGTGGACGTAAGCACAGACTGTTTTTTTCAGGGGCAGGAAAACTAGGCAACCAATTTGGCACCTCGATGCAATAAAAAAAACCTGCACCTTTTTACACTTATGCACTTTCATATAATGATCTTTACTATGTTTAAATGTTTCATGCGTAGTTTTGTAATTCAGCATACCTGTAATACCTACTCAGATTTGACCCTCCATTTCTTTCGTAAATGTGACATATTTCAGACCTCTATTGAGAAGAAAATGTTTTCATTTTTTTTTACACTCCAAACACTTTCTCCTCAGTTCCTGATAATAAGTTTAGCCTGGGGGAAGCTTGAAAGGGGAGTCAGCAGTTGTAGGGCCTCCTAGTATTAAAACAACATATATCAAGACAGACTTGTGTTTTCCTTTAAATTCACAGAATAATGATAATCAGACGGCATTTCCTGGCTATTTCCCGGCTTTAGGAGGTAAGTAAAGGAAAATAGTTTATCACAGCAAGCTGAAATGTATGGGAAAAGCCATGTCCTCTAGCAAATCATAGCGCTAGAACTGTCCTTTCAGCATTTTTCAGCTTTACACTTTTCAGTTGTGTTTGTAACTTCCAGAAATCACATATAGTTTAGTATTACATATACTCAAATGCAAATGTTTTAAGATCAATACCATATAATTTTTCATTTAGTACACACATCTAACTCTGTTAACAGCGTACGATGACTTTGTTTACACATTTGCTATTAATTGTATCCTGCGTGAGGGCAATTTCCTGAATCAGAAAATGTTCTTGTAGCTAAATTGAGCTTTAATAAGAGAACAACAACAACAGTGTTAATGATCAATTACTGTCAATATTAAGCCGGAATATTTCTCTTCTTCTGCAGTTCAATTTGCACAATAGAATACAGAGAATTATTATCCCGCCTGTTAAGCTTAAAACTAGAGATGAACAAAATTTTCCACTAAAATTCCAATCACTATGTTTTACTGCAAAATGTTGCATGCTTTGCCCCTAATTTCACCTTAAGTGTTCCCAGTGTACCACACAGCAGGATGAATTGATTGCTATAATTATGGCTATATTCATTCATAGGATATAATTACAAATACTAAAAAATGTGTATATTGTCTGTATTCAGATTGTACGTAAGTTAGGGGTGCATTCGCCCTATCTGTATGCCTAGTTTCAACCCAGGAGCAGGGGAATTTCCTCCCTGTGATGGTTCCCCTGAACATGTGACATCATGATGTTAAGCTGAAGGGTGGGGCTGCCGGCAACAGGATTAAAGAGCACTGCCCGGAGCTTCCTCGGGGCGGCGGTACAGGCTGCAGGGTACCATTCTAGGCACCCTGCAAGCCAAATGAAGGTGCCGCCTGTGCCGGCACCGCTTGCACACCCTCATAATCATTAATGCACACTTGCACCAGTGGAAATTATTCATGTGTATTTATGCTTCCATTTAATTCTATTCTGCATAGTCCACAAGTCCATCAACATGTCCTCTCTGAAACCTATGTGAGAATGCCCTGTTACAGTCTAGTTACACCCCTTCAGTGAAGATGCAGTTGAAATGTGCACAACACTGCATGGCCTGTACTTACGTAAAATTGTATGCGGAGTATGCGCAGTGCAAAAAACATTCAAGATACGCTCTGCACACAACTATCCAACCTGGGTCGTATTAGATTGGGAGAGGGCCCGTGTGCAGTCTCCGTTCATGCCCCCTCCTCTCTAGCCAGCAGCACAAGAAAGAGAAGCTGCCAGTCTAATACTCATGTGCAGGTCTATAGAGAAACGGCGCGACGGACATTTCCCGGTGATTTTTTCTACTGCGCAGATTGCTGCGAAAATGTTAACGCGTCATTTTCCCTGTAATATGTGCAGCATTGCTGCTGCCACCATTGGTCTACAGGGAGGTAAGTATTAAAGATCACGGGTGTAGGGTGTATGACATAGGCCCCCCTGGACACAGGCGCCCTTGTGCACTGCACACCCTGCACCCATTATACCCAATACGCCATTGCGTCCAGCTCAGCATCTGACCTACACCACAGTATGTAACAGCATTCTGCTGAAAAGGCAAAGCAAAATTACAGTTCGTCGAACTTCAGACCTCTGAAACAGTCTGTTCAACTCAATTTGCATAAAATGTTTCCAAACATTCGACACATTTTTAATTGTAATGTAATAATATGTAAACGGGAAGATGAAATATGTTATCCAGTATTTCACATTAGCATGGAATATACTGCACATAAAATTGGTAATAACTAAGATTATAGCCAGCAAATAGTGCTTGTGTTTATTATTATTATTATTATTATTATTATTATTATTATTATTATTATTATCAATTATTTATATGGCGCCACAAATGTTCTGCAGCGCCTTACAAAGTACATAAACAAGTTGTAGACAAGCGACTTACAGAACAATACACTACAGGACCAGGACATGAATAATATATATTGCTACATTAGCGACCATAACACCCAGATAAGCAACAGAGCATAAGCAGCCAAGTGTTAGGTGCCCTAGTGGTGAGTAAGAAGTAGAGGAAACTAAAGTAGGGAGAAGCACAAGTGGGTAGAGGGCCCTGCTCATAAGAGCTTACATTCTAAAAGTTTATCTTTGCATTGTTGTTTAAACCTATATTGAGGTTTTTGTGTCTGACTACAGATAACAGAAAACATTACTCATTGAACATGCGGATGGTTTGTGATTTTCTAGAGAAGGTTGATGAATGTGACAATGGACATACTCTTTGTTCTAGGTCAGGGGCCAATGTGCAGCATATTGTTTTTATAGCAAGGAAAGCTTCAGTGGAGAAAGTCACCAGGGACACTGCTGAAAAATGTTTGCAAGAAACTGACTAAACCAGGCAGCAGAAACACAACGAGAGAAATACAAGTATGTTTTCCATTGGGGTGTACTCATGGGAAGGCAAGAATGATCTGGTACACGTCCAGCTCAACTCCGGCCCCCTTCTGAGAAACAAGGCCCCACAAAGTATGAAAAGAAGCATTTACAAATGGAATTTTAACTGAATGTTCGTAGCCTGCTTCACAAATACTATGGTATATCAGTGAGGCAGGCTATCAGATAGAATGATGCAGTTGTAGCTCTGATGCAGTTGTAGCTTCTTATTCATGAGGAACTCATGTGCTGCAACCTTGGGCACTGAAACCAGTCAAAAGGGGAGTTCCCACATTAGTGCTAATTCTGCAAAAATATGTCACATTGGAAAATATGACTCTCTGTTCCTATTACAACAGGGGAAACATCATGACCAGCTCAGAGGCCTGGGTGGCACTACTGTATGCTGCTTGCTTGGCTTTCATTAATATGGAAACTCTGTAAATGCTTATTAGTATAACACATCAATGCACAATAAGAAACAAATCCTGACACACCCAGTGGATTTAAATGAATGTTTCAACTTTAAAGGGATGCTAAGGGTGAGTAAAGTTTACTGTTATCATAAAATCTGAGGGGAGTGTCTGGATGTTCATCTGATGAGTAGGGGGCGTACGAATGCGGAAGCCCTTGTGTAAAGTTGCTATGAATGCTTCCATGTACAGTATGCTGATTTGCAATAATTATATTGTTAATTAGGAAAGGCCCTAATTAAAGGGAGGAATTCACTATAAAAGCTATGGTTTCATGTCCCTTTGATTGCAGCATTTACAGAACAAATTCCTTTGCAGTAAAACTTTGCACGAATAGCAGAGGGGATCCTTTATATATCATTAGTGATATTTAAAAGAGAATTGATTACACAAAAATAAAACTTGCTCACTCCGTATGACAAGCAAGATGCATTCAAGTATTTTGCGTGTCGTTGCAAATGCACACGTGTTCTTCCAGCACGTCAGGGTTCAATTATAACCCAGAGCAACACTGCACATTTTTGAGTTGCACAGGTCTCTCTTCAGGGACACAAATGGCGAGATTTGGTATGCAGCGAAAGCACAGAAACAAATGTGCGCATTTTTACATTCGTCCTATTCTGAGTTGGATTCAACTTGGCCAGACCTGGCATTTTGGGATGAGAACTTGGCGGTGGCAAAGTGATCACATGTAACGACCCTGGGTGGTGGGACTACCATGATAATGTTGTGGGTGTTTATCAAAAGCTCTGTGCGATTCTAAGTCGTGCTTATGGGAGAAGACAAGCCTGTTTCAGACATATCCCTGGCACGTAGCATGGGGCTGGTGCAAGTGCCGATAGCAGTGATGGCGGTTGCAGCTTCTTGTGTACAATCAATGGGCAGTTTCTGCTTGTACATGCACGGAACCCCTGCATTAGTTGTACGAAGTCTCGTCTCCCATTAGTATAAGGTTGTAAATCAGGCTACAGTGGCTGGCCATAACTGCAGCCACTTTGTATGTGACTTAGGGCTCTATTTATTAACATTATTTCTACTAAAATAATTTGAAAAAGGGTGTTTTCACACCCTTTTCACATTATTTTAGTATCACCTACAGTTACGGACAATTGGAGTAGAATTCGTAAAATTCTACTCCAACCCCTAAGTATCACTTATTTTTAGTAAGCAGATCGCATTTCCCATGATTGTAATGGGAAATGTGATCTGGCCAAAGTTACTAAAAATAAAATGTTAAAAAATATAATACCTGGAGGTGGCGTTCCAATTACCGGACTCCTGCTCCGCTATAACGGGGAGAGCAGAGCCCGGAGCCGGCCCCAGTAATCAACTGTGTGGTCACACGCAGATACACTGCAAAAAAAAAGTAAAAAAAAACAAACACCTGAGTCCAGGGACCGGAGTTCAGGGCTCCGGTGATGTCCTCCCTCCGGTCAGCTGGTCTCCCATGGTACACTGGGTTCCGGTCGTCACCTGACAGGGTCCCAGTGCAGTATGGGATGTCAGCTGACCGGAGCGACAGAGGACATCATCGGAGCACCGATGACTGCAGGTAAGTGTAATTAAGGGAGGGGGGTCGTGCGGGGAGGTCGCTGCGATCACAGAGGTGGGGCTTAGCTACGGGGCGGGGCTTGGCGACAGGGAAGGGTAGCAGCGGTGGCCAGTCGGCACATGCACGGGGCACTTGTCACTGTATTTTTTGTGAAAATACTGTGATAAGTGTGCGGAGGGGATTCGCAGGGACAGAGCTTTATCACAAGCGCTGTCCCTGCAAGAGATTTGTAGTAAATCCCTGTGATATTGCCTGAATTCGTAATGCGAAATCAGTCGGTAAAATCACACTACAATCTGCATTACAAATGCGGATTGTAGTAAATAGAGCACTAAGAATCAGCCTCAAATTGGTCTTGTGCTTTTCTGAAATATCTCTCTTAGAACCCTGCTTGACATTCTCTTATAGTCGGTTTATATGCTACATGATGGTTACAGGTAAGCACTGTGTTTGCCGCCAACACGTTTCAAGCTCATTAGGGTTTTTCCTCAGGGCTGTATGAAACGTGTTGGAGGTAAAAACTGTGCTTACTTGTATCCATACAGCACATGCGAAATTGTTTTGGCATCCCGACTAATGCATTTTGAACCGGACTCGTGAGTGTGATCCTGTGAATGACTTTGGCCAAAGGAGGTAGTTTCCTCTGTTTGAGCACCAATCTTTGCTCCTTTCATGGGTATGGTTCCGCACAATAATAGATACGCTGGAAGCCACAAGTTTTTATTTTGTTTATTATGTAATTGTGTCAGATGTTTGGCACACTTTTATTAATAATAAATAACTTTGCTTGTTGAAAACTTGCTGCACCATACATCTTACCTTATGGGGCTTTCTGTTTAACTATTGTGCACGGGATCACCAGAAGCGCCCAAGGAAGCTTTCTATGACCTTATATTGATGTAGCCTATAGAGTACAGTAGCACCAATAATTCATTTGTTATTGCTGCGAATTGTGAAATTAATAATATAAATAAATACTAATGGGCCAATTATTAAAAAACTACTTTGCAATGCGATCTGGGCACGATATTAGCACCCATAGTCGATTTCAAGATGTGATCATACTGCCTAGATGTATAAAAAAGCACATGCAGGGACATGGACTCCGAGATATACCCTAATATAGGGTAATCTCTGTATGTAACTAATGTTACTGCAGTTCTATTGCCAGGTGAATCTTGGGGAAGCCTACAGTATATACAAGGATCGCAGTGGTACATGTACTACTACAACTACCCTTTCTATATCCCCATTTTAGGATTGTTATATCATATATATATATATAATAATATAATATTGCTTACAGTAAGAAACTGATTCAAGATAGGACCTATCTTGAATCAATCAGTTTCTTACTGTAAGCAATATTTTTAATTGCAAATCATTTTTAAATAAATTTATGATAAGACAATTGGCCTTTTATTAATGTTTGGCCTATATGGCCGTTTTCTGGGTGTACATTTGGTGAAGGGTTCCATCCAGATTCGCTTGGATTATCGTTTGGATTACCTATGAAGTTATCAAGTCCTTTTGGTTGAAAGAATACATCTCCTAGGAGTTAAAGGCTCCAATTAGTCCATTGGGTCAAGAATCATCTTGACTGCAAGCACATTAAAGACTTTCCGAATCATTATTTATGAACTGTCAAAAGGACTCATAGAGGTTATTTATTGCGCACCCTGGTACTTTTGTATTGCAGGCTAATTTGAGGTTTGTTTTAACAGAGGACCCACCTTGTGGTGCTGCAACTGTTAGCGCAATGAAGGGCAAATTTTTCTGTTTATATATATATATATATAAACGTCCAAGGGAAACGATCGCCACTCACAGGCACTCGATATCCAGTAATCAAAAATAGATACATTTATTGCATATACATGGCAAGGTCTACGTCACGTTTCAGGGCCTTAGCCCCTTCATCAGGACCCACTTGCAAAAAGACAGACTGGTGTGTCTTCTCCCTTGGACGTTATGTGACATCATTTTGATATGGCACCGGAATAAGTTGTATGTATAGCATTGGAGTGCGGGCAGTTTTGGACATATATATGTATATATATATTAGGGGTGTGTACCAGCCACTTTTCGTGTTTTGTGTTTTGGTTTTGGATCTGGATCTTTCTTCGTGTTTTGGATCTGGATTGGTTTTGCCAAAACCACCCTTCCGTGTTTTGGGTTCTGGGTTTTGTGTTTTGGATCTGTATTTTTTTTCAAAAAAGCATAAAAACAGCTAAAATCACAGAATTTGTAGGTTTTTCTGCCCCTATGCTATTATTAACCTCAATAACCTTAATTTCCACTCATTTCCAGTCTATTCTGAACACCTCACACCTCACAATAGTGTTTTTATGTCCAAAAGGTTGCACCGAGGTAGCTGGATGACTATGCTAAGCGACACGAGTGGGCGGCACAAACACGTGACCCATCTAGGCGTGATACTGCAGTGGCAGACAGGATGGCAGTTTGAAAAACTAGGCCCCAAACTGTACATAGGCCCTCATTCAGAGCCGTTCGCTATTTGCGGTCGTTCGTTCAAAAACAAGGGGTGGCTATTCAAATGATCCGTTCGCAAATTGCAGTCTGTTCACACCTCTAAGTCTGAATGAGCGAGCAAAACATACGCTCGTTTATTTGTTAAAAACGCCCCCTGGCCGCTCGCACCATACGTCATGTCCGCTATTTATTAGATTAATCGAGTACATCGACCAGCGTATGAACTGCTCGCTATTCTTGTGGTTGGTGTTTGCTACCACAAATTTGCGAGCAGTTCTGGCTATAAAATAACCCAGTGACGTGGTCAATGACGCTGCTGTATTAATTATGCACACCCATAATACGCCCGTTTTGACCTTTAAGCACGCCTGCGTTCAGATCTCCACTCCCCATTTTCAAGCACCTTCCCCTGTTACCACCCACATACGCCTCATTCTGTCACTCAAAATAGCAGGCACTCGCTATATAGCGTACAAACGATTTTTGGCCGCACTGACTGGTTCGCACATGCGTACTAAAAACCGTACGCATGCGCAGATGTGCAAACATCGCTCGGAACGAGCGTACTGCCGCTAACGAGCGGCTCTGAATGAGGGCCATAGTGCAAAGAAAAAAAAGAGGTGCAAGATGGAATTGTCCTTGGGCCCTCCCACCCACCCTTATGTTGTATAAACAGGACATGCACACTTTAACAAACCAATCATTTCAGCGCCAGGGTCTGCCACACAACTGTGGATGAAATGATTGGTTCGTTTGGGCCCCCACAAAACAAGCTGGCAATTAATGTGTCCCTGCACAAACTGGCTCTACGGAGGCAAGATGTCATCCTCATCCTCCTCATCCACCGATTCCTCACCCTCTTCAGTGTGTACATCCTCATCCTCACAAAGTATTAACTCGTCCCAACTTGAATCCACCACCACAGGTCCCTCTGTATGTTCTGGAGGCTGGTCTCCCTGGAAGAGCTGATAATTAATTTTGATGAACATCATCTTCTCCACATTCTGTGGAAGCAACCTCCTACGCCTTTCGCTGACAAGGTTCCCGGCTGCACTAAACACTCTTTCGGAGTACACACTGGAGGGGGGGCAACTCAGGTAAAATAGAGCCAGTTTGTACAGGGGCCTCCAAATTGCCTCTTTTTCCTGCCAGTACAGGTATGGACTGTCTGACATGCCTACTTGGATGCTGTCACCGATGTAATCCTCCACCATTCTGCCAATGGTGACAGTATCATATGCAGTGACTGTAGACATGTCAGAAATTGTTGCCAGGTCCTTCAGTCCGGACCAGATGTCCAAACTTGGTCCTGCCTGCCCTGCATCACCGCCAGCGGGTTGCTTAGGATACCTAAGTTATTTCCTGGCAGCCCCAGTTGCGGGAGAAAATGAAGAAGGAGCTGTTGACATGTCACGTTCTACTTCAGCTGACCGTGTGTTCACCAGCAGGTCTTTGCACCTCTGCAGGCTTGTGTCGGCCGGAAAGAGAGACACCACATAGGCTTTAAACCTAGGATCGAGCACGGTGGCCAAAATGTAGTGGTCTGATTTCAACAGATTGACCACCCTGGAATCCTGGCAAAGCGAATGAAGGGCTTCATCCACACGTCCCACATGCCGAGCGGAATTGCTCCATCTTAGCTCCTCCTTCACTTTCTCCAGCTGCTTCTGCAAAAGCCTGATGAGGGTAATGACCTGACTCAAGCTGGCAGTGTCTGAACTGACTTCACGTGTGGCAAGTTCGAAGGGCTGGAGAACCTTGCACAACACGGAAATCATTCTCCACTGCGCTTGAGTCAGGTGCATACCCCCTCCTTTGCCTATGTCATAGGTGGATGTATAGGCTTGAATGGCCTTTTGCTGCTCCTCCATCCTCTGAAGCATATAGAGGGTTGAGTTCCACCGCGTCACAACCTCTTGCTTCAGGTGATGGCGGGGCAGGTTCAAGAGTGTTTGCTGGTGCTCCAGTCTTCGGCACGCAGTTGCTGAATGGCGAAAGTGGCCTGAAATTTTTTGGGCCACCCAAAGCTTCTCCTGCACGCCCCTGTCGCTTTTCAGAAAATTCTGCACCACCAAGTTTATTGTGTGAGCAAAACATGGGATGTGCTGGAATTTGCCCAGATGTAATGCCCGCACAATATTGGTGGCGTTGTCAGATATCACAAATCCCCAGGAGAGTCTAAGTGGGGTAAGCCACTGGGCGATGATTTCCCTCAGTTTCTCTAAGAGGTTGTCGGCGGTGTGCCTCTTACTGAAACCGGTGATACACAGCGTAGCCTGCCTTGGAACGAGCTGGCGTTTCTGAGATGCTGCGACTGGTGACGCTGCTGCTGTTGCTGCGTAAGGTGATACATCTACCCAGTGGGCTGTCACAGTCATATAGTCCTTAGTCTGCCCTGTTCCACTTGTCCACATGTCCGTGGTTAAGTGGACATTGGGTACAATGCCATTTTTCAGGACACTGAGGACACTTTTTCTGACGTTTCTGTACAGTCTCAGTATCGCCTGCCTAGTGAAGTGGAATCTAGACGGGATTTGGAACCGGGGACACACTACCTCCAGCAATTGTCTAAATCCCACTGCACTTATGGCGGATACCGGATGCACGTCTAACACCAACATAGCAGTCAAGGCCTCAGTTATATGTTTTGCTTCAGGATGACTGCTGTCGTACTTCATCCTCCTCGCTAAGGACTGTTGGAGGGTCAATTGTTTAGTAAAAGTAGTGGTGTTCCTACTTCCTCTCTGGGATGATGAACGACTCCCAGCAGCAGCAACAGCAGCAGCGGCAGCAGGAGGCGTAGCAATGCAGGATCCTCCGGAGGAATCCGGGATAGGAGAGTCAGTCATGCCAGTGACATGGCCTGCAGGACTACTTCCGATCCTGACTAAGGAGGAAATTGACGAGGAGGGAGTTGACGGTGTGGTTTGCAGGCGCTTGGATACAACAGGACAACGGGATTTAGGTGTCCCTGGACTGCTTACGGTCTTAGCCAAAGTTTCTGAACTTGACAGTAACTTATTATGAACGCGCTGCAGGTGCCGTATAAGGGAGGATGTTCCTAGGTGGTTAACGTCCCTTCCCCTACTTATTCCACCTTTACATAAGGTACATATGGCAAGACAGTTGTTGTCCGGATTTGGATAGAAATATTGCCAGACCAAAGAGGTGGAATGTTTGGTCTTCTGCCCAGGCATGACCGTGATGGGCTTTTTCATCCCACGGACAACAACTGTCTCCCCCGGAGCCTGATTTAAACAAACCACATCAACATCAGAATCCTCCTCGCCAAATTCCTCCTCAGCGCCAGCTACACCAGTATCCTCATCCTGTTGTACTTCAACAGTGACATCTTCAATTTGCATATCAGCAAGTGGACTGTGGGTGCTCCTTTCAGCACTTGCAGGGGGCGTGCAAATGGTGGAAAGAGCCACCTCTTCCCGTCCAGTGCTGGGAAGGTCAGGCATCGCAACCACCACCACACTTGGACTCTCCTTGGGGATTTGTGATATCTTCTTAGAAAGCACAGTTCTTCGCTGTGCTTTTGCCAGCTTAACTCTTTTGATTTTTTTAGTGGGAGGACGGCTTCCATCGTCATGTGAAGCTGAACCACTAGTCATGAACATACTAGGGATCGACCTTAGCCGTTCCTTGCCACTCCGTGTCGTAAATGGCATATTGGCAAGTTTACGTTTCTCTTCAGCTGATTTAAATGTTTTTTTCAAGGTCATTTTCCTGAACTTTGTCATTTGGGATTGTATGTGCCCTCTATTATGACATTGGGCATCGGCCTTGGCAGACGACGTTGATGGCATGTTATCGTCTATGTCATGACTAGTGGCAGCAGCTTCAGCACTAGGAGGAAGTGGTTCTTGATCTTTCTCTATTTTATTTTTATCGGAGAAAGTTTGGTCCTCCATTTATGTTATATCGATTTGATATATACGTGCGGCTAAACACAGAAAATATTTCTTTATTTTTGCTGGAGAGTAGTGCACTTTGTGGGTTACACCAGCCTTTAAGAAATGAGCCAGCCGGCTCTTTAATTATGGGACACAGGCGCACGCTTGGCACTGCTACTTTGTTGATGCACGTGCGGCTACTGCGCACACAATTCACAAACACAGAAAATAATTTTTTTTTTGGTTTGGACTGGAGTGTACTTTGGGGGTTACAGCACCCTTTAACGGTCAAGCCAGCCGGCCCTTTACTTATGACACAGGTGCACGCTTGGCACTACATTGTTGATGCACGTGCGGCTACTGCGCACACAATTCACAAACACAGAAAATAATTTTTTTTTTGGTTTGGACTGGAGTGTACTTTGGGGGTTACAGCACCCTTTAATGGTCAAGCCAGCCGGCCCTTTACTTATGACACAGGCGCACGCTTGGCACTACTTTGTTGATGCACGTGCGGCTACTGCGCACACAATTCACAAACACAGAAAATATATTATTTTTTTAGCACTTGGGGGGAGCACCCCTGATGGACAGAGCACCCCCTGGACAACACTAGAGCACCCCTTTAGGACTGGGACACTGCACAGGACTTTGGAGTGGACACAGCCCCTATGGAGAACTGACTGCACAACACAGTCCAGCCCCTATGGACTTTGAAGTAGTGGACAACAGCAGCACTACACTGCACTACACTACACAGCCCAGCCAGCCCTAACTCCCACCCTCCCTCTTCACTGTCCACAGCCGAGTGAGAAAATGGCGCCGACGCGGGTACCTTATATAGGATCCAAAACCCGCGAGACTCGGAAGGCGGGATGATGACGTTTTGCCTCGATTTCAGATCCGAGTCAGGCGGGAAAAGTCGAGCCTAACTCGGATCGGACTCGGATCGGGGGGGCTCGGGGGGGTTCGGATTTCTGAAATCCGAACCCGCTCACCCCTAATATATATATATATATATATATATATACATATATATATATATATATAGTAATGAATAGAAGGCGGCACTCACGGGTCTTAGAACAATGCTGCCTTCTATTCATTACTGCATTGGGTTGTTACACAAAACTTCCAGGAGGGCATCGGAGCAAGCATAACTTATTATTAGTGGAGTGCCGGGATCATTTCCTGTTATATATATACTGTATATATGAAAATGTAGTAGAATTGTGGCACTGCCTCTTATATATAAGGGTGTATCTTCCAAGTGATTTAGTCCGATTCCTATATCCAAATGGGGAACCAGCTCAGTTTTTCCCAATGTTCAGAGCTCGTACTATAATCACACAATAATCCTTCTCTATGTGGGTGGCTGCTCATTCCTTCTAATTTACCGCTTGGTAGAATGGTGAATTTTGAAGGATAAAAGAGGGGGAGAAGGACAAGCACCTGATAGTGTGGTATCTTTGATAACCGGTGAAAGTATGTGCTCAATATATATGCGTGCCATACTGTATATACACTTGTCGGTTAACCCCACAAACTGGTTTTTAACATCAACTATAGGACTCCATACAAGGAAACACCTACATTACACTCCTTAATTCCAAAATCCAGAAAGCCACAGATCGAGTCACAGGACAGGTAATGGCAAAACCGTTACTCCTGGCAGGAAGGGCCGCCTGGCTGGAGAGGAGGAGATGGGCAGCTGCTGCTGAGGAGGACTGGTAAGGTAACTGTGCTGGAAGTCTTCCGGGATTTATTAGTGGAGTGCCAGCCAGCCTGCTGAGATATATATATATATATATATATATAGTATATATACAGTATATATATATATATATATATCTGCACTGGGTAGCGTCACTCAGAGGATTCAAATGAAATACAAGTAACGGAAAATAATAAACTTGAAAATATAAAGACTACAAGCCTTAGAGCCACCAATACCAATACAATACACTGCAAGTGGCGGATCCACCAATACCAATATTAGCCCAGTGAATGTGTAAGACTACAGTACCTTGCCAACCAGCAGCACTCAGCTGCTCCGGCAGTATTTCAATAATAAATTATGGTGATAATAACAGATTTTCTATTACTGTGATAAACGGCAATACAAACTGTATTATCGCAGGAGAGTAATACAAAGTGCCCATGTTGCAGTATTGATCTTGAAATAAAAACATTAATAAAATGATTAATAAACTAACACTTTAAAAATTTAAATAACATAGCATCTATTGTTAAGCATTAAAATTAATGTTATAATAGTTTACATGCTTTACATGGCATATACCGTCTTAAAATAATGTTCGGCATGGGCATATACTGTTCATATAAAATGTTTGCATCATTGAGTCCCAGACTGTGGAGGAGATGCAAAGATTTGCCGCACACTGTCCAATGAAAGAGTCAATCGTGACGACATCCATTCTCCAGAGTGCTGTATAAATACGTGTTGTAAAAATAGTGATGCTCAGGAAGTGTTCTGGTCTTGCACAAATGTGACAAACATTTAAAATTTCAGGCTCATGGTTAACTGATTTATAATCTTGCCACATATTTTGTTTATCGTAAAATCATAAATTATATAAGACCAAGGTTGTAATGTGTACTATAAGCAGCATATTAATACCATCTGGTTCTTTATAATGCTTATAATCTGAAAACTATTTTACATCAGAAAATCACATTACCATTGTTTACTACCCAGCTAAAGTTCACCGCACTTCAAACTCTTTTTACATTAAGTGTAATGTGTATATTAGGCTGTGCCTCAATATTGTCCATCTTATTTTTTTATAGCTATGATTAACTAACAGAAACTGTTATAATTTTTTAATTTATATAGTGTCACCAATTACAGAGCTCAGTACAGGTAATATTTGTGATTCACATCAGCCAGAGAACCCAGAGGAAACCCACCCGAACACAATGAGAATATAGGAAATCCACAAAGATAGAGCTCTGGTCGGGACTTGAACTCATGACCCCAGTTCTACGAGACACTATGCTAACCAGAGACCCATTTTACCAGTCTATCTTTAATGATCATTGCTTTGTGCCTGATTCTGTCTGATACCATGTGTCTCTTATGTATTTGTTTTTTAATCAAAGTAGCTAGCACAGACATGGCCGTAGCTAAGATAGTGCGGCCGGTGCCACCGCACAGGGCACCGCAGGGCAGGGGGCGCTGTTTCTGCCTGTCAAATTTCTGTTTATTATCATTCTCACTTATAACTTCCTCTTATTTCATCCCCAGCATCTCCTGGCCTTCCCTATCTCTTCCCTGGTCCTTCCCCATGAGGCTATTCCCCTTTTTTGGGTGCATTATGTCCCTTTGAAAAATGAGGGGACGCCAATGCTCTTTCTGGCACAGGGCACCAAAAAATCTTGCTAGGCTCTGAGCACAGATATTGGATTCAAGGGCTGGAAGGAGGTATAAGAAGGCTTAGGCTCATAGGTCACCTACTTTTTGGGTGTGCACAGTTCTTTAATTAAAGCTCAGTCATGTATATTGTTAGACATTCAAACAAATTTCATCTGACATAGGGCCTGATTCGAGGTTGAGAGTAACAAAAAAAAAAAAAAAACAAGTAACTTTGCACCTGGACAAATCGTGTTACAATGCAAGGGGTGCAAATACATTTATTATTTTTGCATATGGGGTAAATACTGGCTGCTCTTACATATGGCCCACAAATGCTGGACAGCTTTATTTTTACACTGCAATTTTGATTTGAGTTTGAAGTTCGGTTTTGGGTTTCTTTTAAAATGTAAAAATTACAGCTAAAATCATGTAACTTGGACCTGTTTTTGCTCTTATAGTATTATTAACATTAATACAATTCATTTACAGTCATTACCAGTTAATTTTGACCACCTCATAGCACCTGAAATGCACCTGAAGGACCTACAATGCATCCGGAAAGCATTCACAGCACTTCACTTTTTCCACATTTTGTTATGTTACAGCCTTATTCCAAAATGGAATCAGTTCATTTTTGTCCTCAAAATTCTACACACAATACCCCATAATGGCAACGTGTAAAAAGTTTTTTTGAGTTATTTGCAAATTTAATAAAAAAAACCCCCTAAGAAATCACATGTACATAAGTATTGACAGCCTTCGCTCTATACTTTGTTGATGCACCTTTGGCAGCAATTACAGCCTCAAGTCTTTTTGAATATGATGTCACAAGCTTGGCACACCTATCTTTGGGCAGTTTCGCTCATTCCTCTTTGCAGCACCTCTCAAGCTCCATCAGACTGGATGGGAAGCATCGGTGCACAGCCATTTTCAGATCTCTCCAGGGATATTCAATCAGATTCAAGTCTGGGCTCTGGCTGGGCCACTCAAGGACATTCATAGAGTTGTCCTGAAGCCACTCCTTTGATATCTTGGCCGTGTGCTTAGGGTCGTTGTCCTGCTGAAAGATGAACCATCACCCCAATCTGTGGTCAAGAGCGCTCTGGAGCAGGTTTTCATCCAGGATGTCTCTGTATATTGCTGCATTCATCTTTCCCTCTATCCTGACTAGTCTCCCAGTTCCTGCCGCTGAAAAACTTCCCCACAGCATGATGTTGCCAACACTATGCTTCACTGTAGGGATGGTATTGGCCTGGTGATGAGCGGTGCCTGGTTTCCTCCAAAGCATTCATGCCAGAGTTCAATCTTTGTCTCATCAGACTAGATAATTTTGTTTCTCATGGTCTGAGAGTCCTTCAGCTGCATTTTGGCAAACTCCAGGTGGGCTGCCATGTGCTTTTTACTAACGAGTGGCTTCTGTCCAGCCACTCTACCATACAGACCTGATTGGTGGAATGCTGCAGAGATGGTTGTCCTTCTGGAAGGTTCTCTCTTCACTGAGGAATGCTGTAGCTCTGACAGAGTGACCATCGGGTTCTTGGTCACCTCCCTTACTAGGGCTCTTCTCCCCCATTTGCTACATTTAGATGGCCGGCCAACTCTAGGAAGAGTCCTGGTGGTTCCGAACTTCTTCCATTTATGATTTAAAAGGTCAATTCAAATAGACACAGAACAGCCTCTAACAGCTTGTTGCCTCCGTTTCCCCGCCTCATGCAAATCTTGGCTGTTGGTTTGTACATTCTGGTGCTTTAAGTCTCTACAGTCCATAAGTTGCGAATGCATGTTGCGATCTTTTCACCGATGGTACCGGAAAGCTGTTGAGGAACAGTACAATACCAAACACGGCTTACTTATCACGTATTAATCCTTAGATACCAAAATAGTCTTTATTTCACAGCATTTGTAATAAATGTATTAAACTTGGATCTTATACTTTAAAGCTATGGAACCTTTTATGTGAGTGTGCATTATGTAAGTATTAGGGGTTTGGGAAAAGACACTAGTTAGGTTTATCTGATTTGGGGTAGATGTGCACGCATGCAGCTAATAAACAGCGTTCGCATGCAGGATATTGTGCATTCGCTAATGTGCGTCATGTTAGCAGCGCAACTGTGCGTAATGTGCGGTGTTTATGCATGAGATTCTATTTATGCTGGATCACTTTCAAGCAGGGTGGGAACCCCCAGCTGATTGTTGTTGCCACTGTGTCTGGTAAGCAAAACCTCTGACCATTGTTAACTCAGACAAATTCAATTGTGCATATCAATGTCTGGGTTATATTTCAATTGCCACAGCCATACTTGTCTATATACAGGGATTCCCAATTTATAGGTAAAACATCCACAGTGTTCAGGTGTATTGTTAGTTGTTTTCCTAGTATACTGTGTTTGTTATGGTATCAAGGTTGTCCCCAGAATGGGCTTTGTGTACATTAGGGCATGATTTCTGGAAGGATTACTTAAAAGTGTTCTAATGCTAATAAATAATTTTTTATGTATGTTAAACACTGTCGGTATGTGTTTGGGGAAGATTGTTACTCTGTGGTTTTGACAAAATGGCGTTGTGTTATCTATTTCTAAGATGGAGTCTTGTCGCCATTCGTGAGATGGCGTCGCACGGATTCCGATTGTAAACAGATTCTTTCTCAGCTGATTATCCGGCCTTGACACTGTAATCACTGGCGATTGTGGTCCTGCCCCGTGTAACATCACATGGAGGAGGTGTGGCCTGCACTGGGCCCTCAAATCATGTTCTATATCAGGGGTCTTCAAACTTGGCCCTCCAGATGCTGTGGAACTACACATCCCAGCATGCACTGCACATAGTTTTAGCATGCTGTTATATCAAAAAGGTGGCAGTGCATGCTGGGATGTGTAGTTCCACAGCAGCTGGAGGGCCAAGTTTGAAGACCCCTGTTCTATATATTTAAATGGCCCTCGGACGAAAAAAGGTTCCCCACCCCTGTATTAAAGTGTTCATCCATTAGATATTTTGCCACAAAAATTTCCAAAGTGTATACCGTGTTTAGCCGATAATAAGACCTACCCCGAAAATAAGACCTACCCTTAATTTTGAAACCCGGTCCAAATTAAGCCCTACCCCAAAAATAAGACCTACCTGAACTCATTTTCAGCTGGGAACGCTGCAGAGACCAGCGTTCCCAGTCATGCAGTGCGCGGGTGACGTCATGACGTCACCCGCGCGCTGAGGATCCTGTGCGGCCGCGCCTGCTGGATCATGTTAGATCCAGGCAGCGCGCAGGTGAGAGCACCATCCCAGATGGCGGCGAGTCAGGTAAGTGCACTGCAATAAGGGACACTGCTACAGGGGGGGACCTGCATAAGCGGCACTTCCACAAGGGGGCCTGCAAGGGGGGGGGCATGCATAAGAGGCACTTCCACAAGGGGGGGGCATGCATAAGGGGCACTTCTGCAAGGGGGGGCTGCATAAGGGGCACTTCTGCAAGGGGGCCTGCAAGGGGGTGGCCTGCATATGGGACACTTCTGCAAGGGGGGGGCCTGCATAAGGGCACTGCTGTCAAAATTAATATAAGACCTACCCCGAAAATAAGCCCTAGGGTGTTTTTGTTAACAAAAAAAAAATAAGACAGTGTCTTATTATCGGGGAAACACGGTAATATCACCAAACATCACATTTTTCCTCCCAAAAAAGTTATACTTTTATAATGTATAAAGCACAGAAAATAATTTTCATTTTTGAATTTGATTGCTTATGTTTTTGCTATCTTTTGATGGTGAGTTAGGTAGAATTTAATGAAAATGTTTAGGGGAATGGCATCTTTTATCATCCCTCCATAGAATCTCTGTTATGCAACTCTCTCCCAGCACAGGGAATTATATCTGTTTGGCAACAGAATTATAGATGTTCTCTACATGCCAAAACATCTGATACCTATACACCCATCTGCTCTCACTTTAGCTAAACACTGACCTCACTAGTTATTTCACTACCCACTATAGTATTAGGAAATCTGTGCCCCTCCAGCTGCTGTGGAGCTGCACATCCTAACATGCCCTACCACTGTGTCACAGCATGATGAAATGTGTAGTTCCACAGCAGCTGGAATGCCACAGGTTGCCTACCCCTGACCCACTAGTTTCTTCACTACCCATTTTATCATCATCATTTGCTATCTTTAATTTACTATTTGACATATCCAAGTGCATCAATAAAATGAATAAAAATATTTTCCCCAAATAACCCTTTAAAATGTAAATTTAACCCATAAGTGAGTCCATTTTCACGCACAGTTTGTTTGTTATTGTTCCCACTTGGTGCTGTAAAATAATTCTATACCATGTTTATATAATAGCTTTGAAATCATTTAAAAAATACTTATGTTAATTGCATTTTAATCACCTTTGCTATAGATTTTTCAGCACTTAATGTACAGGGCACCAAGTCTTGAAACTGTAATAACTTTTATCTGACTGTGTCTGTGTTTGCCTCTTATGCCAAAACAAAGAACTCAAAGTGAGGCATCAAGTTCTGCAGCATTGCTATAGCAATCTCTGTATTATCCACTTACACTCCAAAGATGTTAGTTGCTAAGAGACAGACATAATTTTGTCTATGTAATTACTCATACTGCTGCATTCCTTAAATTTGGTTTATACAATACATATCTTAATTTATTTTCCTCTTGACACCTCCATCTTGATATGCTGCCTACAGTGCTATCCACAATTCCTTTACTGACTCTTTCCCATGCTTTATAGAGAACATGTGTTGCTCTAAACTTAAGCCTATGGTTCCCATGGCTCTTTCTATATCATCTGAGCTAGAATCTGCATCTGGTTCTACAGTGACTTTCTACAACCTTTCACTCTTTAATTGTATTTCCATATCAAACTTCCTGGTTGTATACTATTCTGCACCTGTTAGCTTGATAAACCCCAATTATTGGGTAAAGCTCCTGTATTTATTCTTCTTTTAGACATGACTGTGCAGCTTCTGTACTTTGAGCTTCACTGCTGCTGTTTTAATGCACTAGAAACACTGTATTAATTCCGTGTTCTTTTGCTGTCTGCACTACACATGTGCTTAAATTGGCATCTGTGTGAAGCTCTGGCCATCTCTAATAGCTTGTATGTTTTGATACTTTACACCTGTGTGCCTGGGAACATTATCTGTTGGAAAAGATGTGTGTGCAGTTGTTGTTATTGCAGAGTTATGTAGGCACACACCAGCAGATCACTCAAACTATGAAAATCCACCGCATTGATAATGCAATATTAGTAATCCAATAAAATAATAATATTATCCTTTTGTAAAGGACACGTCGGAATGGCAGAAATGATACAGGACGTTTTCCTTTTTAAATAATTTTTATATAATTAAAAAAGTTTAAATTCATCAATAGACATAATACATTTCAACATTAATAACACACTTGTATTTGGTTAAAAAATGGAGAAAGACAGCCATACTTATATAGGCCTATAATACGTAAAAGATTTTTATAAAAACACCATGTGTAAAAATACCCATTACACTGAATATTCTAATGCATACAAAATGACATATAGCTAGTCTGGCACAACCAGCTTGAAATTGAACCATCAACATAAATTAGTAGAATCACAGTATTAGTCAGTGTACTAATATATTTAAGCAGCGAGCTGAATGGTGCCATATCCTGTATTTAACCATATATGTAGAGACTGGTAATGTTTCAGTCCTTTTCTAGAGCCACTTTTGACTCCTCCTCTTCAATATACTGGCAATAACACACCTTCAGTCAGATGCACCTACTGTAAGTAAATGCACAAAAGAAGTGAGCGGTGCTGGACAAAGTATCTCAGGGCATATGAAGAAATAGGTAATGTTTCTGCATCTTATTATAGAGCCACATCTGACTTATCAGCACTTATAATGTTTGTACGGTCCACTCATCTTCTCTTACCTTGGAAAGGTGTCCCAACTGTTAGTGCTGCTGGATCCGAGCAGCTTATAAGCCAACTGTGCCAGCTATGAATGCTGTTAACTAGCCAAGTGCCTCAGGCTATAGCAGCGGTAAGTGGTGAATAAACAGTAGTCCTGGATAATAACTTGAGCATGCAACTACAGCTGCCAATGCAGTAATAAGTATAAAGAAGCACCAAGATGTAAGCAGGAAAATATTAAATTTACTGACGCATTTCACATCCTGGACAGAAGCTTTATCAATGTTGGAGTGATCAAGTTATTATCCAGGACTAGAGGGGCAAACAGTTGCTGGCAGTGGAATCTGTCTGCTTATACAGCCAATAGAAAACCTCCGTCCACTGCACTACCAGGTAATCAACAGTAGTCCAAAAAGTGTCAGTTGTTGGGGTGAGGGGTGTTTCTTTAAGGGTGACATTGGGGGGCTCCCTCTGTGTTGGCTCACTCTTCAAATTCTAATTCCATTTTGCCCAATCCTCTCCTGAGCAATCAGTTCTACAGGACATTTTCTGTGAGTATCTCCCTTTATTCTTACAACTGCAATGTCCAATGCACATATTATGACTACGGTTATTGTATGTTTATGTGTGGAGGGGTGTGATTGCATAAAAAGGGTACGTAAAGAGATCTGATGGCATAAAAAGGGCATGTGAGTGACATATTTTGTTTGCATCCCATGACCGTAAACTACAACTTGATAGGTGGCACCCTACCTGAAATTATTGCTCACCCATGGTCTACAGAATCAAATTATGACACTACCATTAAAAGATCAAATCATCTGTTAACTGATGCACAACCCATTTTTGACAAAGAGATAGGAACACTGAAAAGAATGAAAATCAGCATTGTACAAAACTCAACCTGTACCATATGCTGTTTAACCATGGCTTAAGTTTGATCTGAGGAAACGGGAAGATTCAGGAACTATTTTCACCCGTGGGGTGAAGTGAATGGGCCACACCTAAAGTACCACTATTAAAGAAAGGTGAAGCAGGGAACATTCACACATGTAAAGACTAAAAATCAACAATTAATCCAGCACTGCACACAGTACAATATCTACTGCCAAAGCTTAAAGACATCTTTGCAGCTCTGTCTGGAGTAGACAGCTTTACAAAAATACATTTAGCACAAGATTATTTACAAATGGAGTTTGAAGATGCATAAAAGGATTATTTAACAATCAACTCACAAAGGTTTATTTCTGTACAACCTTCTTGCCTTTGGAATAGCTTCAGCTCCAGAAATTTGGCACAGAGGCAGGGATCAAGTGTTACAGGGATTACCTGGTACTCAGTGTTGTTTTTGTGAGATTATTGTACCAGGAAAAGATTAAATTTTAACAATCTTAAAAGTGTAGTCGTTTCCATACTAAGGATGTGTGGATATGTAATTGACAAAAAAGACCTCCTCAGGTGCCAAGACAAAGTTAAATAAGTACTACGAGCACAACATCTATAGTCAATGGGCTAGCTAAGGTTTAATCTAGATCGCTTTAATTATTATGACATATTTTTCCCACAAATATCAATTGTTATACCTATTGAAGAGAATACTATGTGAATGATATGCAAATTGCGGAAAAGCTCAAGGGACAAATAAACTGTTCACATTGAACAAGGTCATCATGCACTTTAACTCATGTCTACGTATCAAGATGGCATGTGATGCTTCACCTTAAGGAATATGATCTGATAATACATTCTGCAGAGTACCAGTGATCAACCAATTGTATTCACATTGGGATCTTTAACAGTGACCAAAAGTAATTATAAACAAATGTATCATGAAGCTTTAAGTCTTTAAGCTTTATGAGGAGTAAAGAACTTCCACTACTATCAATATGGAAAGATATTAATATTGGTAACAGACAACCAGCCTTTTTACAGATATGTTCCTATACACCGTGGTTTTAGTTGCGCCAAACAGCCCTTCTCGGGACGCCAGGTACTGGACGACTTGGCAGCACCGAGCATCATTCTTGCTGAAAATGTGCATCTTATTCACATAAATACAACAACTAGAAGTGACAAAAGTATTTTGCAAGATTATACTCATCGATTTAATGTGCAACATTTGTACATCTGTGTGCGAATCAGTCTAAGGGGTCTATTTACTAAGCAGTGTTAGGAGACAGAGTTAAAAGTGATAAGGTACCAGCCAATCAGCTCCCAACTGTCATTTTGAAAACACAGCCTGTGAGATGGCAGTTGGTAGCTGATTGGCTGGCACCTTATTTTCACTCTGTCTTCTAACATAGCTTAGTAAATAGACCCCTAAATCTGTATACGAAGTTCTAAGATGCAACAGCTGCTGCTTTTTCTGATGCCAAGTTCCATTGTGCTTCATCTGCAATTTTGAATGTGTTTAAAACTGATACCTGTGCAGCTAAAGTCGCAGTCCAGTGTCTCTAGTACACTCTGAGTGGTGATTTGCTGCCTCTGTGTTACAAATAAGGTGCAAAATGTAAAGAAAATGTTGGTACACTATACCACTTGGAGCATCTCGGAGCACCGGGTGTCTTGAGCCATACGGCATATTGATGCAAGGTGTATGAAGACACATCTGTATATTCAGTCCTAAAATGGAGTACCTACAATGACAGTTGCCTATTTTACAAAGATGCTCCTTGTTCTTAGGAGATCACATCAATGAAATTGAATTTAAGGAGATAAGACTGCATGACAACACCGATGGATTGTCAAGGTTCTCCCTACAACAAGCTGATGAGTCTATAAACACAGACTAAGAAGATACAGTATGTATCACTCAAGATTGATAGAGTAGCTGCCAATATCTAATGCTTTCATGAACCCAGAAGCCTAGCATTATCTAAAGTCTGTGATTTTATAGTTACAGTTTGGCCGAAACATGTTATCCTGGAAATGTTAATGTTTAGCTCTAGAGTAGTACCAGGCTTCTTACAAGGATTTTTGGAAAAATTCCACAAATGTTTAATGAAAATAAATGTCAAAAGATTTAAAATGTATCTCCATTGGCTCCATTACACAATTGGGAATGGCCATCATCCCCATAGGAAAAACATTTATTTTGATTTTGAAGATCTATTCATAGATCATGTTTCTTATTGTGGCAGATGCACGCTATGAGTAGACTGAAGTCCACAAGGTGAAGACTATAGTAATGGGTTAATCAAGGAAATTAGCAGTGATAATGGATGTTAGTTTGTTTTAGAAGGATTTGAGAGATTCTTCAAAAGTACTGGCATAAAGTTCTTCATTTCACCACCATACCCCACAGCCATTTATGGATTAGATTTAATTCTTTATTTTTTTCAGAGATTCATGACAGCTGTCAAGGCCATGGGCCCTAGATAAATTGCAACATAAAAATGACAATTCCCTATTTGTTTATCTAAATGCAGAAAGTGCTACTATAGCAAACACCAGCAGTGATGTTCCTTAGCAGGAACTTGAGATCTCATTAGGATTTATTGAAACCAGGTGTACGTAAAGAATTTCATGACAAGCAATTCACAAATATGTATCAAACACCAAATGGCAATGTTATTATTAGTCAGAAAGTGTTAGCGCAAGGATATTGAGATTATAAATGGCAACCATTAAAAGTAGTTTCAAAGGATGATCCCTTAATATATACTGATAATGTTGGAGGAGCCTTATGGGGTCCTCATCTAGATAACATTCTAAATGCACAAGGGAGAGCCCTTAGAATCTCAAATGTCAAATCAATTTAAAAGAGATCAAAGATCCAAATCAAGATCCAAATATAATGTAAGTTGGACAGCCCCAGAGTGTTCAAAGTAAGTATGCCTTACAGAGTCTTATGTCCCAATGTTTCACAACCTTATCCTTAAAGGCAAAGAAAACCTCTTTAAAGACTCCACTTGTAGCCTAAAGTATTCGTACAGTGAAGCTTTTTGGATATAACTATTTGATTACATGTTTTCTTCTCACTGTATTACAGTTAGGGATGTGCGCCGACCCCTGTATTTTGGTTCTGTATCTCCTTCAAGGTTTTGGATCTGGATTTGGTTTCACAAACCACCCTCAAGTGTTTTGGTTTTGGACCTGGTTTTTGTAAATAAAAAATATATTAAAAGTTTTAAAAACTGCTAAAATCATATAACTTATGCAATCCAAAACCCGAAATTCGGATTTAAAATCCGAATTCCGAACTGCAAAAAAGATCAGAACCACGACCCAGATTTCCCCGGATCTCCTCAAGAGATTAGAACCGCGACTCGGGTTTACCCGGATTCACAAAATTTGAGTGGATTCAGATCTCTGGAGATCCGAACCGCACATCTCTAATTACATTACTTGTCTAAAGAAGGAGTATTGTATAATATACAGTATGTACAGTAGACCACTTTTTAGTTCTCTGAAAGTCGGAGCTAGGAGTGTGTTTGCACACACTCCTGGTCTTGTGTTCTTCTGTAATTTGGTCTTGTGTTTGCTGGTCTTGTGTCCTTCTGTAATTTTTTTGTTTTTTGGATAGTAAATGGTTATCGTGTTTGTTCAAGACTATCAAGACATAGTAAAGACCCTTTGGTGATGGAATTGTATCACTAAATTTTATTGTTGCAGTTTGAGCTGCTTAATAGTGTCCTAATTTCACCTTTGTCAAGAACATTTACTGTACTGAGATAAATCTTAAAACTCCTACCACTATAGAACCACCCTGTTCAATAAACCATCAAATACAATTTTTCTTTTCTTTTAAAATAATGCTTGGTTTGTCAGTTCACATTTATCATGATAGTGAGGGGCAATACCTTTGTACTTGAAGTTGTTTCTTCGTGTTGACTGCAGATATATATTGCCACTGACAGTGATGCAGAACACAAGATGGATGCAGGAATTAATTTATGTACTTGTACCGAACCATTTGAGTATCTCTGATCTAGTTCATTGCCAGTGTCTTTTGTAGCACCTTTAGCAATTTTGACTGAAATGATTCCTTTATCGCCCACCATCTATTTTTTTAAATGTGACCTTGTTTTTAAAAACTAATTGGAGCCGATTGGTGGTAGGAGCTTCTCTGGATTTGCATCATCTGAAAGATGTTTGATGTTAGCATTTATAATCCTTTTGATGTGTTTGTTTGAGTAATGATAATGACGACCTTCCTTAAGGTCAATGAACAAGCTCTTTTAAAAGAGTTAGATTATATATTTGATTATCATTATCACTGACACATTGATAAAATAATTTCTATGGAGAAGGTCATTAAATCACACTAATGTTTATGTTGCAGGGCTTACTTAGATTTGAACGAGCTAAAACATCGGCTAAATGTGACTGGATCAACGCAGCTCAACATATTTTTTGCAAACTCATCAGAAGAGGAGCTGGCTGGGCTAGCCACATGGCCGTGGGAAAAGGAGGTTCTCACACAACTTGGTATGTTGTACAAAATCACCAACGACTGTCTACATACTTGGTATTTATTAAACATTTTAAATGTAGTATTTTACTATTACCAAATGAGCTGGGTAGACTAATACACAATTTCAAAGGAATGTCTGGTTGTATGATGTAATGTTAGTTTCAATTTGAGAAAATAACCCAGTTAACTCAAGCTACAGATGGAGCTAATTTCTGTTTGATGAATGGTGTGATCGAGTGCCTGGCACTTATCTTGTTGATGTGTGTTCAGCACATCGAGTGTGTAACTATGAGGTGGGTGGGATTTATACATATCTGACATTTCCTTCATGAATCATTTGATTAAAAGTAATGTACTGCCTGTACTTTATGTGGAAAATATAACACATATATAAAACATTGTTTTGATTTTACAGAAATTAGAAATGTATTTAATGTTAATGAGCATATCATTGGAACAATTAATAAAACACACAGTAGCATCAGGCAATTACCGACACAGAATAACAGTACAATGACCCTTACCCCTTTTTAGTGTCTTTCTATGTTTTTTTATTTAGTTTGTTTAGTAGAATGAGTGTGTACCAGCCAGAGAACTAAAGTCATCTTAAGGTGGAAAATTCCTTAGAGACAAGGGAGGAAGATGTATCAAACCTTGGAAAGAGATAAAGTACCAACCAATCAGCTTCTAACTGCTATTTTATAGGCTGTGTTTAAAAATGACAGAAGCTAATTGGTTGATACTTTATCATTCTCCACCTTATCTCTCTCCAAGATTTGATAAATCTCTCCCAAGATCCCTTAACCATTTATTGAAATTAAATTTCATAATACTGTAGGTCAGATTGCTCTTTTTGAGACTCCTTAGAGAAAAGTTACGTTAAACATTTATTGATATTAAATTTGGTAGCAGGTCATATTGCTCTTTTTTTATAGAGAACATTTTAGCACAATTGGATGTAGTAGCAATTCAGAACTTGAATAGAAAATTAAAACAGGTTGCAAAATATGGATTGACTGATAAATGTAACATAATGACTATTACTCTTCTGTGTGACTATTACTCTTCTGTGTGACTATTACTCTTCTGTGTGACTATTACTCTTTTGCCAAGTTCAAACTTTCAGGACAAAATAGAATTGAAAAACGTTTTAGGGGTCTATTTACTAAGCAGTGTTAGGAGACAGAGTGAAAAGTGATAAGGTGCCAGCCAATCAGCTCCTAACTGCCATCTCACAGGCTGTGTTTGTAAAATGACAGTTGGTAGCTGATTGGCTGGCACCTTATCACTTTTCACTCTGTCTCCTAACACTGATTTGTAAATAGACCCCCAAAATTAATAAATTTGATTATAGTAGTTTAGGTTTGCTTCACATAAAGCCGCATCAACGCGTTTTGTCTTCCGACTGGAAACATTTTCAAGATCTTAACCTAGAAAAAGTTTCCAGCTGGAAACGAAACATGTTGATGTGGCTGTACCAGGGTGACATTCTGTACTGTTCCATGTGCTGCATTAAGTCTTACTCTCAGGTCCAGTCCTGCATTGTGGGCTACACTCAAACACTGTTGATTTTGCCCATCTCATTTCCACCTGAGCTTGGAAGCTGCAGTATTCCAAAGGACAGGTCACATTTGCAGGGACTCTCAGCTAATTCTAGTGAACATCGGATCCCTGTGGAGCGCTGCAAAGCTAGAGCGCTGGAAAGCTAAACTATATAAGTATTTGCTAGCACCAATAATATTACTAGTTTTTTTCTGAGTAACTTGTCCCTTAAACTGATATCAGTTCAGTTTTTTTGCTGCATTGATATACTTTTTATTCATTTTACGTTAATATTGATTATTTTTTTGTTTAATGTTGTGAGTATTATCTGAAAGCTAAACTTTATATGCTAGGTGTCAGTATTTTTTATTTTATTTTATGAAATGACAATTAATATTTGTATATTTATAAATAACCATGTTCACTAGTGAACTGACTTTGTTTCATGGAAGAGAGTTTTACTTCATAACTGCTTAACAGCTGTTTATTTTTCTGTATTCTTCTTTATATATTTCTAATGATTTAATTCTTGCTTTAAATCTTCCTAAAGAACCTGATAACTTTAGAATCAATCTTATGTCACATAAATATGCATACACACACTTTATCTGCTATTATTAGAATCATTGTTATTGTATCTTTTCCATTGCAGGTGGCATTGTTATGAATCCATCATTTTTTGGAGTCCCTGGACACACACATACTATGATCCATGAGATTGGGCACAGTTTAGGACTCTACCATGTCTTCCGTGGCATTTCAGAGATTTTGTCCTGCAGTGATCCATGTATGGAAACTGATCCTTCCTATGAAACAGGGGATCTCTGTCGTGACACCAACCCATCCCCAAAGCATAAAACTTGTGGAGATCCTGTTCCTGGGCCAGGAAATGACACTTGTGGCTTTCAAACATTTTTCAACACTCCATATAATAACTACATGAGCTATGCAGGTAAGGCATTTCATTGTAACAGCAACATATTCTTTGTGCTAAAATACATACATGCTATAATAAAATGTGCACAGTTTCTTGAGGGTCATTGATCAAAGTGATTTCAGCAGAATTATGACCTTAGTTCATTTTAATGACCATCTCTTTTAAAACAGTTTTGTATTTGATTATTATTAATACTGACATATTGATTGACTGACTATTGGGTATATATTTTTAGTAGTGGGTATATCTCCCTTTGCCCTCAGAGCAGCTAAAGTCTGTCAGGCACCATTAAGGACCCACAAACATTACAGATCTCGTGAATACTCCATTGTGTCTTTAGGTTACTTGAAATGAAAATGATGGTAGATCTCTCCTATGAATAGCTAGATCCATCTTCCTGTGATCCTTGAATACTTTGGTCACTTGGGGGGCTGGGGGAGTTATGATCCGATTCTTTGTGCAATTCAGAGTGTTGGTGTGACCAAAAGAAAGTTGCCTTGCACGCCCTCTCTCGTAGTGGCCACCTCTGATAAATATTGGCAAGCAGTGGAGGCTCCAGTCTTGGGGCTGCAGCACAGTACAAAATTCAAATAGGGGAGCCCCACCAACTGCCACCCCAACCGCTGCCAAACATTGCCGGCCGGGACACATTGGCAGTTGGTGTGGCTCCCCTATTTGAATTGACTGCACTGCAGCCCCACCTCTGGAGCAGCCACTGTTGGCAAGTATGTACTTAAATCTTCTTCCGCTAACTCTGTTACACATACCTGTAACTTAAGTTGGTTGCCTGTTGCTCACTTTCTCTAATGTAGTTCACTGTGAAAGCGAAACATGTTGTAGAGTGCAACTATAAGTGACAGTTCCTCATCCCTTCACTGTATTTCAAGGCTATCGGTGACAGCTGGCTTACTGGTATGGAGTTTCACAAAGCACCTCAGCACAAGAAAGGCTAGCTGCCAATGTAAATTTATCATTGGCAGTTGGCAAAATATGAAATGACTTATGAGACTGAGGGACCATGGGGTCTGTGTACATGTGTTAAAATTATGTGGTTAAAATTTTTCATTAATTTTGTGGCACGGTTATAAATAAGCTTTTTTTTTTTTTTTACATAAATGCATTTAGATCATGCATCACATTACACTTGGTTCTACGTCTCAGAGGTGTCAGAAAAAGTGATTCCTAATGTAGTAAGAAGAGGCTATGGGCCTGACTCAGAACTGCACGCAATCCACACATAATGCCGATTTTCATGTAGTTGAGCAATTTTGCATAACATTTCTAAAGACTCGTGCGGTGCATGCTTTACACAGAGCATACGCACAAAGGCGCTGTAGTAATGGAGATGGATGCTATCATAAATGTTGTGGAAAAGTGATCGGTGGTGACCTGAAGATGCCTAGTAGTGTACGCAAAACCGGTCCGTTCAGTGGGTGTGTAATGGGGCTGTTGCGGGCTTGTCAACGCATGGGAGGCCATAGTCAGATTTAATCAGCACCTGGTAGGTGCAAATTTTGATGGCACGACCGATGGTGGCGTATAAGGATGCGGCGATCAGTATTACAGCATGCACAGACTCTAAGGGACGATTCAATTGTTTTCACCAGCGGCTGGTAGTGCCGTGGTGCCCATCGGAGCAATTCAATTGTTGCTCCATTAGGGCATCAACAGCCGCCGGTCCTGATATTTCTGCCCCTCCTGAGGAGGCAAGCAGGAATGTGCAATAAATCCTGGATTGGCCTAACCTGGATTTAAGACGGGTTTAGCCATTTTACATGGCGAAATCTGGTCTAATTACCCGCAAAGAGCACAATAATTAATGGGCGCCCAAAACAAGTAAATTGCAACATTGGGTGTCCATTAATTGTTGCGACATAAAAACAATTGAATCGCCCCCTAAAGGTGGGTGTCTCAGACTTTGCACATCCAGTCACGCAGATGTACTCTGCACATAGTTATCTAATTTAAATGGCACTTTTGTAAATAGTTTCAAAATCACACTCGTGCTCAATCCAAGGAACTCAACCCCCTTGTGATCTGCACAACTCCTGCCAATGTATACCGCTAATGTCTCCAACCCTGCAGGCAACACCATCTTTACAGGCAAATCAATGTTCTTCTCCATAAAAATATGTTTTTGCCTAAATATATACTAGCGAACTAGACTCTGGGGGGGGTCCCCAAGTATGCCCCAGGTGTTTTTTTCATTGCAGGGGCTTGCGGCAGGTGGATTTTTCACGTTCATGCTGGCCCCCATTTTCAAGCACCCCAAATTTGCTGGGATAAGTTATTTTCTGCAAACAAAACTTCAGAATACTATTCTGCACCACTTATACAAAAACGCTATTTAGCAGCTATTGAGCCCTTTTAAAAACACCAAATACCTTAAGCAAGCCAAATCGGGGGTAACCATGGCTAACCCCCATGTCAGAGCACCTTTTGGGGGCGGTCAGGCTGATTTCCCCAAATCTGACAGTACTTTCCGCTTGCTTAAGTTTAGCCTTTTTTCAATTTGAATAAGGGGATACGCGGGCACGCACGCTGTACTTTTCCACCTGCAAAACAGTTGAAGTAGGCGAAAAGTCTGGGAGGCGTAAAAGTATCGTGGGTCCGCTCAAATTGGATACAGCTCTAAGAGGATAATGCAGAGTTTGTAGTACTACATCATTTTGCAAAGTCTGTCTTGCATGATTATGCTTTGCTCATGTTCAGAAAGTGACTGCATGTACAGTATGTGTCCAATTGAAGACCTGCATACATTTTGTACATATACCTTACGTCTGCAGAGACAGAATGAGGGAAGTAGCATTCTCCCGTAGAAAAACGACTTTTTGCACCTACTACAGGGCAGGTTCAAATACATGCTGATGATGATCTTTTGTCAGAATATATGGGAATATACTGCCAATGCTATTTTTCTATTTTTTGGTATTGGTCCCTTAATGGAGGCAAACCACAATATAGAGTGTACATTATTAGAGTTGTGTATGCTAACAAATCTTTAGAATACAGCATCATGTTACAAATAAAGCCCCACGTTAGTTATATAACTTTGTATTCTTTATTAAGCCTTACATCCACTATACAACCTCATGTACAATATACAGAGCCAGGCGAATTACTTGATAAAATCGCTATTTGATTGCCGTCCACATTACAGCAGTAGTTCAACAGCAATCTCAGGTAATGGATAACTACAATTTATGGTCATTGAGTGAATTCTATTGGTATACTTATTGTAATGGAGATTATGTTTAGTCTTACTAAAAGCATGTGTCAACAGGACATTATTAACAATCATCAAGTTAAATAACACAGAAACGATTATACAATATAGTTCTTTAATCTTGCAAAAAGTTAACTTTAGGAAGCTCTGTGTGAAAAAAATAAGTAGACCTCAGTAATAACATCGAGTAGTTGTTTTTGATATTTGAGAATACTTGAGTATTTTAGAGTTTATGGCCCACTATTCCCTACAATACTTTGTTTGTGCACAGCTTTCTTACAATCCATTCCCAACATTCCAAAAGGGTTGAGACCTCTACTTTGAATAGGCTGTTCCAAAAAATCTTGAGTATTCTGTTTTTTTAGTCATTCAGTTATAGAGTGGCTGGTGTGCTTGGGATGATCCAATTTTGACCAAGTTCCAGTTGTCAGCCATACAGCCTCCTATTTCTTCTAGGAATGTTCTGGAATAATGAGGAATTCATGACTGATTTAATAATTGTGAGGCATCCAGGTCTGGTGGATAAAAAAACAACCCACATCATCACCACTCCACCACAATGCTTGATCGGTGATATGAAGTTAGTTTGGTGATACACTTATTTGACCACAAAAGGCATTGTGCACTAAGCTCCAATTAATTCAAGTGGACTTCTCTGTTCAGAGGACATTGTTCCAGATGTCTACTGTTTCTTGCAAATGCCAAAATGAAAACCTATGCTATATAGGAATGTTCTAGGATAATTTAAGAGAAGGGACTTTCTCTTGGCCACAATTTCATGAAAAAGTTAATGTTAAAAGTCTTTTTGATGTCATGAACTTTAACATTTACTTGTCTGTAGATCCTAGATGGAACTTTTGTGTTCTTTGAAATTTCTCAGAGCATCATATGGTCTGATATTTGCTAGGTTGCCTCCTGCTAAGGATATTGGCAACTGTCTTCAATGAGCTTCATTAGTAAATAATCTTTCTCACTTTGCAATAAGAAATAAGGACTTCATATTATTTGAAAATTATGTTACAAGCCTTTATAGACTGATGAACAGCAACAATTGTTTCCCTGAGATCATTTTAGATGTCTTATCTCCCTGGAATTGTGTTAACACAAACCTGAAAGTTTCTGACTGATCACCCAAAGATTCTGCTTTTATATAGAAATGGTAACACAACCTGATTATCAATTGATAAAGTACTTGATTAGGAACCCCAGACTCTATCGTGTCTTTTTTACATTGATGCTTCAGCCTACAGTACTTTTCCACACATGACTTCTTCACATTAGTTTATTTTTCATAGAATAAATAAATAAAAGTTGAATCTGTTGTGTGTTAATGAGATTGTACTTATTACATTTTAATTGTAGTAAATGTAGTATTTATGTCAACATCCAGAATGTTGAAATTCAGAATGTTGACACCACAATGTTGACATGGTCTGAATGCCAACATTTAGGATGTTGACATGTTCAGAATGACTGACTGTCGACATGGACAATGTTAACATACTGTATATACTTGCTGACGTTATGGCTGCCCCAGGTCAGCACAGTGGGTGGGGCATGACGCTGCATACTGGGGCGTGGCCTGGGACAAGACGCAGCATTAGGGGTGGCAGGGGTGTGATCGCTCTCTCGCTGTCATTATGACCCCACCCCCGTGAGGGCCTGTTACTTTCAGACAGATATCTTGCAGCTGGGAAAAGGCTTTTGCACGTGTGTCCTGATGATGACAACTTTCAAACCAAGCATATGGATAGGTTCGGGTGCATGACAAAGAAGCATACAACTCTGAAAAAAAGGAGACTATATACATTTTGGTCCATGCACAAAATGTGGCAGCATCTAAACCCGAAAGCTGCATCAGGCACTAAGTCACAAAATCATTGTTTGTTCTCTTTACTGATTGTCTTGACTTAACAACTCTCTCTCTCTCTCTCTCTCTCTCTCTCTCTCTCTCTCTCATAGCTTTAATTACAATGATGGCTTAAACATAAATTACTGCATGAACAAAAGAAAAAGAATCCAATATGTCTGTTTGATCTGAAACTAATATAGCAGTGTGTCATTACACATTTAGGGTATATGACATAACCCTGTCTCACATAGATAGATAGATAGATAGATAGATAGATAGATAGATAGATAGATAGATAGATAGATAAGAAATGGATAGATGGATTGAAGGGTGGACAGGTGGATAGACTTTATCGTAGTTGTCCATAATAATTCTGATACAAACAACCACATATTCATTTTCAAGATATACAGTAGATTTTCCCAATGAAATAAGTTCTGTATTATAACTCATTACTTTTACATTGCATTTTTCAGCGAAGGGAGCTTTCTGTCTTTATTTCTGCTTTATGATGGCTATTAAAGGCTTTTAAGTGCTGCTTTCCTTGGCAAATACTTATGGCTTTTTACAGGACACTTACATAAAGCCCATCAATTATTGAGGAAATCCTGGAATGTAGCCTTAAAGCTAATGACAAAAATGTTTAACATCAATGACAGAGCTACTTGCTATCTGGGTTGTTAGATTTGTACTAGCTGCACTTGTGCATGTATTCCCTATTTAGTAGACCCAAGCTATTTTACTGTGTGGATTGGGACTTTATACCTAATGAAATTAATGTTTAATGCTAAGTTCTTCGGAAGATGCTTGGTATTGTACTCTAGCATTAAGCAGAGATTCCCATGACAATACAAATCACTCAAATATCCCAAGGCTAGGTTAACTGCAGAAATACACAGGGCCCAACTGAACTTAGATGTAACTAAATGCTACATTGACATGGAAGATCTGAGATTTAGATTCCTGGTCTGAGGAAACCTTTGTGAAATATCACAAACCTTGATGTGACCTCTAATTTCTCAGGTTAATATCTGTTCTTTGATAGGAGGGAGTAAGATGTTTCATTTTTCATTCCCTGGAAAAGTGATGACTGAACAAACTCATTCACAGATCATTAACTCTAAAAATATTTAAAAATCTGCAGGCTCGATTTGCATTCAGGTGCTCAAGGCAGACAGTGCCATAACAATCCATATATCCTTCTCATGGTTTTCCTTTCAGATGATGACTGCACTGACTCTTTCACTCCCAATCAAGTTGCTAGAATGCACTGCTATCTAGACCTAGTATACCAAGGCTGGCAGCCCTTCTTCAAACCATCACCGGTAGCGATTGCTCCGCAGATTATAGAGCACACCCATACCTCAATCACCCTGGAGTGGTTTCCCCCCATTGATGGATACATCTTTGAAAGGTGAACATTTATGAGAAGTTATTTAATGCAACTACAATATATTCTTCTTTCTTCATCGTGAAAACCTGTTATTTACTCCATGTGTATCTGTTCAGCATCTCCTATAAGTTTCAGATTTTATTTTTATTAGCATCACTTTTATAAAGAGAAATACTGTATAGGCCCATGTGTGATCATTCTTATAGAACAAAGGGCCTGCGTCAGAGATGGACGCTAATGCAATCGCAGTTGCGATAGAACACCGTACTCAGCAGCAAAGATATGCTAATAGTTCCAAAGCTTACCAGAGCATAAGGACAAAGATGCCTTCTCATCTCTGTACGACGTCAAGTACCAGCGTGAATATCGGTAACATCGACCAGCAATCCAGGCCTTGCGGCAGGTCTGATCTGTATCAAATACAGTGACTTTACTGACACATAGAGATCTCTTATACTGCATATGTAATCACAATGGCTAATTTATGCATAGCCATGTAACGGTGTTTAAAATTAAATGGTGAGACATGTTTTTCTGACCACCATAGTTACCTCCACCAAATGCTGACTACCTGTCTCTCACTTTGAGAATGGTTCTCTGTCCGAGCGGAGTCGCAAGACATTCTCAGCATGTGTGCAGTGTAGCTTATACGCATACGCAATGCAAACAATTGCTCGATCTGAGTAAAAATCACTATTGCGTCCATCTCTGCATCAGGCCCAATGATAGGTAAATACCATTCAAATAACTCAAAATATGCAAGATATACAAATATATCTACTTAAACTGTGATGTAATTCAGCCTCCTCCATTTCTGTTTTCCAATTACCTGCCTCCTACCAATTACCTGCCTCCTACCCCTAGCTTTCTGTATCTCTTTTTGCATTTAGGTTGCTTATATGATGAAATATTTGTGTCTCAGTTTATTGTGTACTTTTGTTCATTGAAGTCTAGTAAAAAAGTGAGTAAGACCTGTCACTTGAGTGCAAAAAAAAAGGATCAGTCCTTTAACAAACCTAAAGAGTTTCTTCCTTGCCAGTTCAATAATATATATATATAGTAGAAAACTGTAAGGTGCTATTGAAGGATATCGATACCTTGCAAAAACAAAGACTGATTTATGTGTGCACCATCCTATGCTATTCACTGTATAGTGTAGAAATAAAATGGATTTCAGTTTGACTGGTTCCAGTCATCTTCAAAACACAGTCTCTACTGAGAGCAAATTTACTGTACCAAGGTTAATTGAGGAAAGATGAGACCTGTGTACCTTGATAAGAATTCCATATTGTGGGCCATTCCTTTTTTTAAAAATGTTAATCTGCAATTTATTGTGTGATTTGCAAACCACCACATTTGAAATAGGGTTTTCAGATCCAGGTCCCCATCATGCAGTTTGGAAGTAGAAACCTAAAACCGCATCTGAAGTGTGGCAGTTTTCAACCCCCTAAATCACATGCAGCTTAGTAAAACCATATGGTAGAACAGGATGTCATCCAATTTTATTTAGCAGTTTGCCTATGGTGATTGCCAGGCAAGATAGACTGTTTCATCACATAAGGCTCACTTGCATACATCCCAACAATTGCCTGGTTGAGCTCAGGCTGAAGGGCCTGGGTACTTCACGCAGGGGAATATGACCAAAAAACAAGACTATCCTCCCAAAAATTAGATGTTAGGAGTTTTGCACTTCTTAAAAAAAGAAATTTCTTTAGAAAAAAATACTCCTCTTACTTAAAGAAAGTAAACCACCCAGGTCTCCTAACATTAGGCTTTGTTCTCTAGGTGGGACCTGGAAAAGAAATTGGTTCCCCTAACTGATACTCTCTAAGATGAACAAAACTGAGCCCATGGCTATTGGGTACCACAAAGAAAAATGTTTACCAGTAAAGTATCAACCTATTGTAGTACCACAAGTACATGATATTAATGGCTGTCAGACCTTGATGGGTACTTCATACTAATATTTTTTTCTTGTTTTGTTCTTATTTTTATGTCCCCATTTCCCACCAGCTCGGGAAGTGTGGATAGACTCTAGTACTATTCAGTATGGCTGGTTTTCCACTGTGGGTTACCTGAATTTTTTTACGGGTCTGATTATCCAAGGATATTCAACCCGTGATGACAAGGTTTGGGTTGTTCCATTACACTGGCCATCACACTGAGATTCTCCTATCAGAGCAGAGAGTGGGACCGACCAAGCTTGGTATAGTTGTTTATCCCTCTTCCCACATTAGATGATACTAGCGTAGGTATCCTGAGGGATAAACAGTTTTTTAGTTTTCTTTCCTTCTTAGGGCCATATTCAGTTCCAGGTGAAAAGTCCAAATCCGCGGCAAAGTATCGCGAGTGACGTCATTTAGCCAGGCTGTAAGTTTCCGCCGTATTCAATTCTTGCGACTTTTCTCCTCTGAATAGCCAGCGGAAAAAAGTGCAGAATTGCAGTTTTGGGGTGCAAAGGTGCAGAAACCACTCTACACCCTTTGGACAGCCCCCCAAAGGATAACTGCATCAAAAAAAGGCAAAAAAAAGAGGAACACCCCAAAAAAGCACTTTGAAAATGGGGGCGAAAAAGTACAAAGTGGGGGTACAAACGTAAAAACTAGCAAAATAGACTTTTGGGGGGTCTGATAGTATGGGGAAGGTGTTTGTTGAAGGTGCATTTTTTGCAGCACTTAAAACTTGACTTTAGCGATTTATAACTATGCTAGCACCCATTTTCAAGTACCCCAAATTTGACAGGACTACTTATTTTCACCAAACAAACTGCTTAATGCTATTCTTCACCAGTTGTGCAAAGCCGCTATTTTGGAACACTTAAGTACCACAAATAGTTTCAGTAGGGCTAATCGGGGACATCTGGATTGATCCCCAATGTTAGTGCATTATTTGGGGGGTGTCAGGCTGATTTCCCCAATTCTGCAAAACACTTTTCGCCTGTTAGAGATTTCGCGTCCTTTGAAATTTAATACTGCGAATAGCAGGGGCACGCACGATAAGTTTCCGTGGCTAAAACACGCGAAGTTAGCGAAAAGTGCGGCATGCGAAAAAGTATCGCGGGTGCGAAACTAATTGAATACGGCCCTTAATTATCTTTTACTTTTACTATTAAATATACAATATATGCTGACACTCAGCATCACCAGCACATATCTTTACACCAGAGCTTGAGTAGCCTGCAACTGTACACCTCCTAAGGGTCTATCAGGGCATGCAACCTACTTACTTTACTTTAGTAGAGGGCCACATATGCAACTTATTCAAAACTCTTAATTAATACAAAATTGTCTAATAATTTAAATTATTTCCAACTCTAAATATGGCCCATCATACATAATACTGCATACATGCCAGTTATAATGTTACAGACTTTTTTTTAAAAAGGTCTTATGGTGCTAAATAACTATATCGGTTCTGTCCTCTTCAACAAAGCTCCGTGGAATGTTGCTAAGAGGATTGGATGGATTGTAATTCTTGAGTTCTGAATTGGAGCACCATTGTAGCATATTTGAGCAAGCTATGGTACAAACTGGCTTCTGATATTAAGAGAGGGCTTCCTGATATTTCTGATATGGTTTTTATGGATAATAGATTACAACCCACCATTGTTCTTTGCAATATATTTTTTAATGTCACATATGGTATACTGCAATACATTATATAACTTTATATAACCAAAATACCTAGAAGACCTATTGTTTACACTTTTCAAATTTTGCTCTAGTACTACATAATTCCCAACTTTTTTAACTTGGGAGGTAGGGACAAAACATGTGCACCACCGCAAATGTATGAGAAAGCTGTGTGGTCACTCATCACAAGGGCCTGGTTTCACGTCACAAGGCATTCCTGCACTTATTGATCCCACTCACTTAAAAACACATATTCAATGCTGTGTTGATATGGGGAGCTGAAGTAAATGGGTCAAACCTCCAGCCTATGGTTCAAAAAGGCCACGGGTCAGAGCTCTCAAATTAGGACTGTCCTGCTTACATTAATACAGCAGGGTGGTACTGGTATTGTCTATACCTGTCATACAGTACTACATTGCCTCTTAACATAATACTTATACAGAATAACAAATCATTTTTTATACATGTGAGATTTACTAAAGTGATGTGTTTTTTTTTTCTTGCTTTCTTAGAGATTTGGGAAAAGCCTGCCACTTGTGTGTAGAGAATAGGATCCTGGTGCAGTATGCCTCCAATGCATCTACACCAGTGCCATGTGACCTGTCTGGTCATTGGAGTCCAAGAGAAGCTGAAGGTAAAATGAAAATGTTTTGTGAAGATCGCTTTAAGCCTATGTTAAAGCAGAGCATTTCTTAATCTTGGTGGAGGAAATGGTGCACAGATTCCTAGTCATTTTTGTTCATTTGAGAGCAATTAGGTGGCTGCTCTTTATTTGCCCATACAATACTGTACATATCAAGGGGGGAGGGGGGCATTTTTCACCAAAAGTTTGGCGGGTACCCTGGCCTTTGCCAAACCTATTTGAGAAACTGGAGCATATTAGCCCAGTACTGAAAAGTGTTCTGTTTAACAATTCTGGGATTGCGGTTAGTGATGGAATACTCATGATGAAAGCTAAGTCCTTTTTGCTAGCACTTTTAAAACAATCCTTAGTTAAAACGTTTCTGTTTTTCTCTTGCAAAACTGCTATATAAATCTTTGTGATATGTAATTAGTAATAGTGATTGAACATCTATCTTTATTATACAGTACAGTATTATGGAGCTTTTCTCATACGTGAGTCTACACCCTGTACAGACTTATATCACCAATCAGCAATTCCGCCCGATGCTGAATCACCCCCTTAGAATGCATTTACTATTAAATAAGTGCTACTTACAGTACATGCACATACCTAAGGTAATAGCATATAGACAAACTAGGACATCACTGTTCAGTCAGCAGCACATACATCAACAGAGCAACACAAACCAATGTTTTTGTTTCTTTGACTTCTTTACTTTTTCCATTTAATTTTCTTTCTTTTTTTTTATTATTATTATTGCTATAGTACTTTAAGTTCAACGTTTGTTTCCATTTAAATTAATGAAAGAGAGAGTAATACAGTACCTAGTGGTGCATGAACATGTAGGTTGCACAAACATTCATTCATGGTTTGTTTAGTCATAATATCTGGAGCATCAACAACTGAAAACAGCCTGGTGCACACGAACTCTTTCCCTCCTGCATTATCGGTAGCATTATTTAGTACCACACAGAATTTGTTTCTCTCATCAATCACTGTGAGATAGTGCTCTACAAATTCTGATAGTTCATCATCTGATGGCAAGGTTCAATAACTTTCAACATTTATGTTTGTTGTTTCCACTATTTAGCAGTGAAAGCACACAAATCTTGTTATTAGGCAAGATGCTTGTCTTCACGGATATACACTACTCTCATTCATTCCTCTACAGCACATATTTCAGACAAGCAAAATATCAGCTGTATAAATATGGGGGAAAAAGCATGTCTCAGACATTGACTGCTTCCCTTCATCAAACACAACATTTTTTAATATTGCAGACTTTTTTCCTAAATTACACAAGCACCTAAAAATTCTCAATAATGCATCTGTAAATGGAATTTATAGTGGATTTTATATGCAGAAATATATAATACTCAGTCACGTTATTAGACAATATTTATTTTTGAAGATAGGCTGTGAAAAACATTGAACAACATTCAGAAAAATATATACTAATTTGCCCTTGGCAGTTTTTTTCCCGTTTTTGTTTTGATAGTTGAAGCACAAGTTTGGACATTTGCACATGTGCTTCTCTGATTATGGGGGAGATTTATCAAATCACAGAGATGGATAAAGTGGAGAAGTTGGCCATAGCAACAGCCTGTAAAATGCTGATTGGTTGGTACTTTCTCTCTCTACTTTATCTCTGTCGAAGATTTGATAAATCTCCCAACATTAGTTAGAGTGAGTTAAGAAGAGATGAAGAGCTACCAATTAAGATTGAAATTTGAACTTGAACATTTACCATATGTAAAAAGCATCAAAATATCTTCCAATTACAGTAACTGATTGAAATTGATAAAAATGCTATAGATAAACAGACTTTTAAACTTCTGAATGGGGTAATTTTATTTTTAGACACTTAGGGGTAAATATACTGAGCTCCATGTTTGCCCAAATTTGCATTCACGGGAGTATTTTGCCATTTTTACAAACACAGGAATTTACTAAGGCAATATCAGGTGTAGTTTCTGGGTTTGTTTTGGGGTGAATACGGCCAAACCCTAAGTTAAAATGCACCCGTAAATACAAATGAATTCACCAACATCAGAAATAGGCAGTACTTTCCATAGCTAGGAATACAACACAGGAAATTACCAAGAATCATGATTATAATTATGGTTCTAATTGATGCAAACACAGTATAAGAATAGGAGTTTCAAATAGACCCTCTCCTGAGCAGCGTGTTGAAAAACATACACAGATCACTGTGATTTGTGTATGTTTCTGCCTATAATTATACACAGAAAGGGTTAATTTAAAAAAAAATGACATAGAGCCCCCCAAAAGTGATGTAGGGTTCCCCTCACCCCAAAGCATAACCAGCTCTAGGCTCCTGAGCCAGTCCTCGTTCTAAAAACACGGAGGGAAAATGTGTAGGTTTCCCCCGTATTTTATGAAGCAGCACTGGACTCTGTGAGCATGTCCTTGTTTTAAAAATAGGGGGAAAAATTCCATGGGGTTCCCCCTTTTTTTAAAACCAGCACCAGACTCAAACTAGCCAGGGTGTAATGCCACAGCCAGGGGACCCTTTCTTCGGGTCACCTCAGCCAAAGCATTAACGCACTAAGCTCGTGAACCCAAGCCGGGCATCTCAGGAGAGGTGAGACCCCCCCAAATAAAGGGGTCCCCCTCTTCTGAGCACCCCAGGCTTAGGGTGAAGCCCAGGGCTATTCCCTGCACCACTGGTCGGTGGATGCAGGGATAATAATGGGATTAATATACAGTGCATCCGGAAAGTATTCACAGCACTACATTTTGTTATATTACAGCCTTATTCCAAAATGGAATAAATGATTTCTTGTCCTCAAAATTCTACACACAATACCCCATAATGACAATGTGTAAAAACTTTTTTTGAGATCTTTGCAAATTTAATAAAAAAAAAAAAAAGAAATGTATTCACAGCCTTTGCCATGAAGCACACAATTGAGCTCAGGTGCATCCTGTTTCCACTGATCATCCTTGAGATGTTCCTACAGCTTAATTGGAGTCCACCTGTGGTAAATTCAGTTGATTGGACATGATTTTGAAAGGCATACACCTGTCTATATAAGGTCCCACACTTGACAGTGCATGTCAGAGCACAAACTAAGCATTAAGTCCAAGGAATTGTCTGTAGACCTTCGAGACAGGATTGTCTCGAGGCACAAATCTGGGGAAGGGTACAGAAAAATATCTGCTACTTTCAAGGTCCCAATGAGCACAGTGGCCTCCATCATCCATAATTGGAAGAAGTTCGGAACCACCAGTACTCTTCCTAGAGTTGGCCGGCCATCTAAACTGAGCGATCAGGGGAGAAGGGCCCTAGTAAGGGAGGTGACCAAGAACCTGATGATCACTCTGCTACAGCATTCCTCTGTGGAGAGAGGAGAACCTTCCAGAAGGACAACCATCTCTGCAGCAATCCACCACTCAGGCCTGTATGGTAGAGTGGCCAGACAGAAGCCACTCCTAAGTAAAAAGCACATGGCAGCCTGCCTGGAGTTTGCCAACATGCAGCTGAAGGACTCTAAGACCATGATAGACAAAATTCTCTGGTCTGATAAGAGAAAGATTGAACTCTTTGGCGTAAACGCCAGGCGTTATGTTTGGAGGAAACCAGGTACCGCTCATCACCAGGCCAATACCATCCCTACAGTGAAGCATGGTGGTGGCAGCATCATGCTGTGGGGATGGTTTTCAGCAGCAGGAACTGGGAGACTAGTCTGGACAGCGGGAAAGATGAATGCAGCAATGTACAGAGACATCCTGGATGAAAACCTGCTCCAGAGCACTTTTTACCTCAGACTGGGGTGACTGTTCATCTTTCAGCAGGACAACCACTCTACTCACACAGCCAAGATATCAAAGGAGTAGCTTCAGGACAACTCTGTAAAAGTCCTTGAGTGGCCCAGCCAGAGCCCAGACTTGAATCCGATTGAACATCTCTGGAGAGATCTGAAAATGGCTGTGCACCGATGCTTCCCATCCAACCTGATGGAGCTTGAGAGGTGCTGCAAAGAGGAATAGGCAAACTGTGGCTTCATATTCAAAAATACTTGAGGCTGTAATTGCTGCCAAAGGTGTATCAACAAAGTATTGAGAAAAGGCTGTGAATACTTAAGTATACGTGATTTCTTAGTTTTTTTTTAATTAAATTTGCAAAACTCTCAAAAAAACCTTTTACATGTTGTCATTACGGGGTATTGTGTGTAGAATATTGAGGACAAAAATTAATTTATCCATTTTGGAATAAGGCTGTAACATTACAAAATGTGGAAAAAGTGAAGCGCTGTGAATACTTTCCGGATGCACTGTATGTGTACTGTTTTTTTCAGTGGGACTTCAGGTGCCAGCGTGCCTGTCCCTTGGCACCCATACCCCCACTGCAAAAAATATAGTAAAATAATCACAGTACACACACCGTAGAAAGTAAAGTTTTATTACATACAAAACACACTCACACATACTTACCTTCTGCCAGGTGATAAATCCACTTGTCGAGTAGAAATCCCAGTGTTTCTGTAAAAAAAAATGTCACCAAAATACTCACCTACTTCCTGGCATAGTTCGGTCCTTTTGTCCAGTAGAGTCCCAGGACTTTGCAAAATAAAAAAAAGATTAGCGCAGACCCTCTACCCTGGTGAATTTCGAAGCCCTCATGGTTTCTGTCATTAGCCAGTCAGTGGCTGCTCTAGTGTAAGAGCCCGCTGATTGGCTGTAAGCTGCATGGCTGTCAGTCAACAGCCACGCGGATCACAGCCAGCCAGAGGCTAATCTAAAGTAAGAGGCCGCTGATTGGCTGTGACCTGTGTGGCTTTGAACAACAACCATGCGGCTTACAGCCAATCAGTGGCCGCTTACTCAAGCGTGGCCTCTGACTGGCTGCTGGCCGGGCAAATGATGGAAACCACCCTGTTTCCATCATTTAAATATACTGATAGATTAATTGGCTCCCAACAAACAAATTAACCCTTGTGTACATGTGTGTGCATGTGGTAGATAGATCCCCAGCTCCACTGGGGCATGGACTGATGAGTTTGTAAATTGCTGTGGTATATGTGTTCACTATATGAATAACTGGTAAAAAATAATACACTTGTCACACTTGTATAAATTTGCAAACTAATGCTTTTTCATGGTGGAAACTATCATGACTAGAGGTAGAAGGGCCCTATAGCAAAATTTTCCCAGGGTCCCCATAAGTCTAGCTATGCCCCGCACATGACATCATAAACTTGCGCATAAGTGGGCGGCACCGCTGGCACCTGAAGCTGCAGCAGTGCCCGGAGCATCTTCAAGACGCTCCGGGCAGCTGTAATTATGGCAGAATGCCTGCTTGTATCGCCCAATGGACACTACAGGCAGCACTGCCGCAGCGATGCTGGCTGCAGGGCCCCATTCCAGGCATCCTCCATCCAGAAGCAGGGGCCGTGGGTGGCGATGGTGCGCCCACAGACCCTGTACTCTTTGCGGCCACACACCCCTTGTTACGGCCCTGATAGATACATAGACACAAACACATACATATACTATAAAATCAAATTTAAAAAATCAACTAACTGTATACATTCACATAAGTAAACACTAACTGTAAAAATTTTGGCTGCATAGGTTCCGCCACTGTCCTTTGATCCAATTCCTTCTTTTGTTGAACTCGGTCTGGAGGTCCTCTCCTGCCGTACTCTGTATTGTTACATCTGCGGCTGCATTCCTCCAGGACTGTCACTCCAAATCCCCCAACTAACAGCAATATCCCCCCCACTCTCCTATGTCCCATTTGCTCTCCCCCCATCCTTTAGCTTTATCTCCTTCTCTTTCCCTTATCCATCTGTTCTCTCCCAGCTTTCCCTCCTTTTCCCTCTTATTGTTATATTTCTCCTCTCCCTCCCTCCTCTGTTCTGGCTAATGCTCACAACTCAGTCAACCCAATTTGCCCCTGCTGCCCCTCTCTACCCTCAAACTCTTTTCTAAATTCTCCTTTCCTGTACTTCTAAATAAAGCGTCAAAGATGCACAGCAGCTCCTGCACAGCAGCCAATCATTAGATCCTGCAGATAAGCCCCGGCCAATAAGATTAAGTTCAAAATGCAGACTCGATCACATTAACACTGATAGTCTGCTAGCTTCTAATGATGGGTCCTGCGCCCATGACAGAGTAACTGTCGCCGCTGTCAGTAGGTTTAACAGCTGAAGTTAGTGTGTGTGCAGTTAACGACACTCTGTATGCTGCTGTGTATGGCATTGATGAGGAGTCCCAGACTCCCAGCTGTCTGCCCAACTACTCCTACGGTCCACCCACACTCTTTATCCGTCCCGCCCCACTCCTTCTCCGGTACACTGCCACACTATTTCTCCGATCCGCCCTACTCCTCCTCTGGTCCACACTCACTCTTTCCATGGCCCACCCCACTCCTTCTCCGGTCCACCCAGGTCCCGCACTTTGTCCGGCCTGCCCTACTCCTCCTCCGTTTTGCCCCACTACACCTCTTGTCCGCCCTGCTCCTTCTCTGACCCACCCATGCGCCTCTTCTTGCGCCAATGCCACTACGCCTCTGGTCCGCCCCCAATCATGAGGTCATTAAAAATATGCCCCGAATTACACAGTGCAGGAGTTCCCTGCCAGGCGAATAAATCTTTTTTGCTGTGTGCTAAACACACAGCAACTGCACTGAGATGAGGTGGGTGCAGGGGGAGGTGGGCCCCGGAGTGCTGCAGGCCCCATAGCAACCGCACCCCCTGCACCCACTGTAGTTACGCCCCTGGAAACTATACAGAAAGGCATTAGTTAGTCTTAAACAAGTGCCCAAGGTGAGTTTATGAGCTTGTGAGCATGCATCCTAAAATGTATAATTTTTTTAGGCGTAAATCAAGATCACATGGTGATATGCGTAAATCAAGATCACATGGCTATACAGAGAGGACATTAGAGAAGGGACAAGGTTACTGTAATTATGCATTACACTCAACACCAAAATACATGAAGGTCATAAACTATTATTAAATGCCTAAATTTTATTAAATTAACACAGTTAAACATTCAATTAGGACATCAGCGTTCTCTTAATAATTTGCTTAATACAAATTTAAGGTTGTAAATTCTGCTGAGCTGTCTCTCCCACTCCTAGGAGGCCAGCTCAGTAGGATTTATGTCGCTGGCACAGTAAAGCATTTAGATGCTTGTGCAGCTGTCTGCACAAGCAGCTGCTGTTTTAATTTCTTCCCTTCTCCTCTGCCCATTGTATACAGTACATTCTGATTTTGTTAATAAAGTGACTTTATTTTAAAAAAAAAATAGAAAAAAACTTTACAAAAATAAATAACAGCTGAGTTTCCCTATACTTTGCGGAACTCATTTTGTCCCTCAGAGCCACAGTCATCTTAGTTGGGCTCTGAGGTCTTTCTGTCTGGCCCCATCATCTAGAAAAGGAAATAGCTGCACTCCCACAAGCATAAGAGTCTCTTCCTCCATATTTTGATTCCCGTGATTAACAGTGATTAGCTAATTAGCTAGGGTGACCTCATAACTAAATGGCTGTACCGCTTATGCAGTGCAGTTGTTTCCTGTTCCGGGTGACCGGTCCTGCATGAGGAATTCGTAAATGATAACAGTGCAGATCATCTGCAGCTGTTAACTAAGTATCCCACACACACAGATATGTTGGAGGAAATTACATTGTATAGAATATAAAGGTATGAAAAAGTCAAATATATTAAAAAATAAAGTACTAATCCCTTAATAAATAAAATAAAAATAAATCAAAAAGTCTGCACTATGCTTGTAAATTTGTATTTCATGAATTAATAGTCTACAAATAAATAGATATGGGAAATGGATGGTAAATTAGTAGTTATCACATCTAATTACATCCCAACTTTTATGATTTCAGCAGGACAGTCACGATTTCTGGGCACTGTCCTGCTGTCCCACCTGCAGACTACAGTATCCCCCGGGTGGTCAAGAGGTTGGGAGACACTCCCATTTGGTGCTGGGAGGTGGCTGGGGGCAGCCCAGCAGCTGCTGGAGTGCTGGACTCGACCCCAGAGTGACGAAAAATGGGGGCAGTCACGTCCCCTAAAGTGTCACATCAGAGGGTGGAAAAAAGTAAAATACACTCAAGACGCTGGACTAGAATCAATGAGCAGGTAATAAATTTCAGTAAATCAAGCAGCTGTTCAACAGGGAGGCGGGACCCAGTGGGCACCAGGTCGCACCATCTTTGGCACGCACATACAGTGCCGATTCAAGTTTTCTGGATGTTCTGAGGTTTGCACCAATTGCAGTCCTGTAGCATTTAGTAATTGTCTTTTACAAACTGTAGGGTGTCTGAGGTCAGTCACACTTGTTGGTCATCGTCACAAAAGAATGTCAATACACAACATAACAATAGAAGCTAAAATTTATAAAAGCCATCATCATTTTGTATATAAGTTAGGGGTATGCACCGGCCACTTTTCGTGTTTTGTGTTTTGGTTTTGGATCTGGATCTTTCTTCGTGTTTTGGATATGGATTGGTTTTGCCAAAACCACCCTTCCGTGTTTTGGGTTCTGGGTTTTGTGTTTTGGATCTGAATTTTTTTTTAAAAAAGCATAAAAACAGCTAAAATCACAGAATGTGTTGGTTTTTCTGCTTCTATGCTATTATTAACCTCAGTTTGAAAAACTAGGCCCCAAACTGTACATAATGCAAAGAAAAAAAAGAGGTGCAAGATGGAATTGTCCTTGGGCCGTCCCACCCACCCTTATGTTGTATAAACAGGACATGCACACTTTAACAAACCAATCATTTCAGCGCCAGGGTCTGCCACACAACTGTGGCTGAAATGATTGGTTCATTTGGGCCCCCACAAATCAAGCTGGCAATTAATCTGTCCCTGCACAAACTGGCTCTACGGAGGCAAGATGTCGTCCTTATCCTCCTCATCCACCGATTCCTCACCCTCTTCAGTGTTGTGTACATCCTCATCCTCACAGAGTATTAACTCGTCCCCACTGGAATCCACCACCACAGGTCCCCCTGTACTTTCTGGAGGCTGGTCTCCCTGGAAGAGTTAATAATTCATTTCTATGAACATCATCTTCTCCACATTTTGTGGAAGTTACCTCCTACGCCTTTCGCTGACAAGGTTCCCGGCTGCACTAAACACTCTTTCGGAGTACACACTGGAGGGGGGGCAACTCAGGTAAAATAGAGCCAGTTTGTACAGGGGCCTCCAAATTGCCTCTTTTTCCTGCCAGTACAGGTATGGACTGTCTGACATGCCTACTTGGATGCTGTCACCGATGTAATCCTCCACCATTCTGTCAATGGTGACAGTATCATATGTAGTGACAGTAGACATGTCAGAAATTGTTGCCAGGTCCTTCAGTCCGGACCAGATGTCCAAACTTGGTCCTGCCTGCCTTGCATCACCGCCAGCGGGTTGCTTAGGAAACCTAAGTTTTTTCCTGGCAGCCCCAGTTGCGGGAGAAAATGAAGAAGGGGCTGTTGACGTGTCACGTTCTGCTTCAGCTGACAGTGTTTTCACCAGCAGGTCTTTGCACCTCTGCAGGCTTGTGTCGGCCGGAAAGAGAGACATGGTGGAAAAAATGTAGTGGTCTGATTTCAACAGATTGACAACCCTGGAATCCTGGCAAAGCGAATGAAGGGCTTCATCCACAAGTCCCACATGCTGAGTGGAATCGCTCCATCTTAGCTCCTCCTTCACTTTCTCCAGCTGCTTCTGCAAAAGCCTGATGAGGGTAATGACCTGACTCAAGCTGGCAGTGTCTGAACTGACTTCACGTGTGGCAAGTTTGAAAGGCTGGAGAACCTTGCACAACGCGGAAATCATTCTCCACTGCGCTTGAGTCAGGTGCATACCCCCTCCTTTGCCTATGTCATAGGTGGATGTATAGGCTTGAATGGCCTTTTGCTGCTCCTCCATCCTCTGAAGCATATAGAGGGTTGAGTTCCACTGCGTCACAACCTCTTGCTTCAGGTGATGGCGGGGCAGGTTCAAGAGTGTTTGCTGGCGCTCCAGTCTTCAGCACGCAGTCGCTGATTGGCGAAAATCGCCATAAATTTTTCGGGCCACCCAAAGCATCTCCTGCATGCCCCTGTCGCTTTTCAGAAAATTCTGCACCACCAAGTTTATTGTGTGAGCAAAACATGGGACGTGCTGGAATTTGCCCAGATGTAATGCCCACACAATATTGGTGGCGTTGTCAGATATCACAAATCCCCAGGAGAGTCTAAGTGGGGTAAGCCACTGGGCAATGATTTCCCTCAGTTTCTCTAAGAGGTTGTCGGCGGTGTGCCTCTTACTGAAACCGGTGATACACAGCGTAGCCTGCCTTGGAACGAGCTGGCGTTTCTGAGATGCTGCTACTGGTGATGCTGCTGCTGTTGCTGCGTAAGGTGATACATCTACCCAGTGGGCTGTCACAGTCATATAGTCCTTATTCTGCCCTGTTCCACTTGTCCACATGTCTGTGGTTAAGTGGACATTGGGTACAACGCCACTTTTTCTGTCGTTTCTGTACAGTCTCGGTATCGCCTGCCTAGTGAAGTGGAACCTAGACGGGATTTGGAACCGGGGTCACACTACCTCCATGAATTGTCTAAATCCCACTGCACTAATGGCGGATACCGGACGCACGTCTAACACCAACATAGCAGTCAAGGCCTCAGTTATACATTTTGCTTCAGGATGACTGCTGTCGTACTTCATCCTCCTCGCTAAGGACTGTTGGAGGGTGAATTGTTTAGTAAAAGTAGTGGTGTTCCTACTTCCTCTCTGGGATGATGAACGACTCCCAACAGCAGCAACAGCAGCAGTGGCAGCAGGAGGCATAGCAATGCAGGATCCTCCAGAGGAATCCCGGATAGGAGAGTCAGTCATGCCAGTGACATGGCCTGCAGGACTACTTCCGATCCTGACTATGAAGGAAATTGACGAGGAGGGAGTTGATGGTGTGGTTTGCAGGCGCTTGGATACAACAGGACAACGGGATTTAGGTGTCCCTGGACTGCTTACGGTCTTAGCCAAAGTTTCTGAACTTGACAGTAACTTTTTATGAATGCTCTGCAGGTGCCGTATAAGGGAGGATGTTCCTAGGTGGTTAACGTTCCTACCCCTCCTTATTTCACCTTTACATATGGTACATATGGCAAGACAGTTGTTGTCCGGATTTGGATAGAATTATTGCCAGACCAAAGAGGTGGAATGTTTGGTCTTCTGCCCAGGCATGACCGTGATGGGCTTTTTCATCCCACGGACAACAACTGTCTCCCCCGGAGCCTGATTTAAACAAACCACATCAACATCAGAATCCTCCTCGCTAGCTTCCTCCTCAGCGCCAGCTACACCAGTATCCTCATCCTGTTGTACTTCAACAGTGACATCTTCAATTTGCATATCAGCAAGTGGACTGTGGGTGCTCCTTTCAGCACTTGCAGGGGGCGTGCAAATGGTGGAAAGAGCCACCTCTTCCCATCCAGTGCTGGGAAGGTCAGGCATCGCAACCGCCACCACACTTGGACTCTCCTTGGGGATTTGTGATATCTTCTTAGAACGCACAGTTATTTGCTGTGCTTTTGCCAGCTTAACTCGTTTGATTTTTTTAGCGGGAGGAGGGCTTCCATCATCATGTGAAGCTGAACCACTAGTCATGAACATACTAGTCATACTAGTATGACACACACTAGTCATAGGGAATGACCTTAGCCGTTCCTTGCCACTCCGTGTCATAAATGGCATATTGGCAAGTTTACGTTTCTCTTCAGATGATTTAAATGTTTTTTTTAAGGTCATTTTCCTGAACTTTGTCATTTGGGATAGTATGTGGCCTCTACTATGATATTGGGCATCGGCCTTGGCAGACGACGTTGATGGCATGTTATCATCTATGTCATGACTAGTGGCAGCAGCTGCAGCACTAGGAGGAAGTGGTTCTTGATCTTTCCCTATTTTATTTTTATCGGAGAAAGTTTGGTCCTCCATTTATGTTATATCGATTTGATATATACGTGCAGCTAAGGCGCACACAAACACAGAAAATACTTTTTTATTTTTGCTGGAGAGTAGTGCACTTTGTGGGTTACACCACCCTTTAAGAAATTTGCCAGCCGGCTCTTTACTTATGGAACACAGGCACTTGGCGCTGCTCCTTTGTTGATACACGTGCAGCCACAGTGCACACAATTCACAGACACAGAAAATATTTTTTTATTTTGTTTGGAGTGTACTTTGGGGGTTACAGCACCCTTTAACGGTCAAGCCAGCCGGCCCTTTACTTATGACACAGGCGCACGCTTGGCACTACTTTGTTGATGCACGTGCGTCTACTGCGCACACAATTCACAAACACAGAAAATATTTTTTTATTTTGTTTGGAGTGTACTTTGGGGGTTACAGCACCCTTTAATGGGCAAGCCAGCCGGCCCTTTACTTATGGGACACAGGCGCACGCTTGGCGCTGCTCCTTTGTTAATGCACGTGCAGCCACAGTGCACACAATTCACAAACACAGAAAATATATTTTTTTTGTTTGGCGTGTACTTTGGGGGTTACAGCACCCTTTAACGGACAAGCCAGCCGGCCCTTTACTAATGGGACACAGGCGCACGCTTGGCGCTGCTCCTTTGTTGATGCACGTGCAGCCACAGTGCACACAATTCACAAACACAGAAAAAATATTTTTTTTTTTTGCACTTGGGGGGAGCACCCCTGATGGACAGAGCAACCCCTGGACAACACTACAGCACCCCTTTAGGACTGGGACACTGCACAGGACTTTGGAGTAGACATAGCCCCTATGGACAACTGACTGCACATCACAGTCCAGCCAGCCCCTATGGACCTTGAAGGAGTGGACACAGCCCCTATGAACAACAGCAGCACAGCGCAGCACAGCACAGCACAACACTACACTGCACTACACTACACTACACAGCCCAGCCAGCCCTAACTCCCTCCCTCCCTCTTCACTGTCCACAGCCGAGTGAGAAAATGGCGCAGACGCGGGTACCTTATATAGGATCCAAAACCCGCGAGACCCGGAAGGCGGGATGATGACGTTTTGCCTCGATTTCAGATCCGAGTCAGGCAGGAAAAGTCGAGCCTGACTCGGATCGGCCTCGGATTGGGGGGTCTCGGGGGGGTTCGGATTTCAGAAATCCGACCCCGCTCATCCCTAATATAAGTATTAATATTATTGCTGCTTATGCAGTTTTCCCACTGGCAATTTTCTCCTCGGCTGACATCTTCTCCCAATTCCCATTCATCCAGTGCTTTTGTATTTTAAAATAGGATTGCTTGGTATGATGATGGTGATGGTGATGATATTATTGCTTAGCACCAGTGATGACAATTCAGGTAGCTCTAAATTGGCATCTGCATGTTTAGTTATTGAAACATGATGGGCCAAATGTAATAGTCTGCAATTAGTGTGAGATGACGTTATTCCGGTGAGATAGTCACTTGATTTAAAGCAGCACTTAGTTTAAATCGGGACAGCTCCTGCAAATCGCAGACTATTACATTTGGCCCATCATGTTGTTTTTAAATTACAAATGAAAGCATTCTCATTCAAATTCGAAATTCATTTAATGCGTTGTCAGGACTTATAGAACAATGAAGTTAAACTTTTTGAAATTTATTATAAATATTATGTATTTCAATTTGCATAAAGGTTTAAAGATGTTCTTCTTGATACTAGCAGCGGGAATATCAATGTTTCTATTACTGTTCAACATGCAAGTGCCTCAGCCAAACACTGCTCAGCAGGCAAGTGCCTTACTGTTAATGATTATAACAAACAGACTTCTTAACTCCCATTAAGTATCTGTATGTGTTTCTTTTGGATTTCTTACTAGCTGGATCTCTTACATGTTAGTAGATTGGCTACAGCAGACAGGCTAATGAGCGATTGATGAATGAAAATAGAGCAATAGTGAAACAGAACCCTTTTATCTTTAAAGTAAAGTTGTTTAACTCTTTTCGGGTCTGGATGTTTGGTACGGATTGTGGCCCTGATTCAGAGCCGGACACTCTGACAGAGCGCTCGCTCTGAATCAGGGCTGGGCTATTATTTTTTTAGAACGGCCTCCTGGCCGCTCGCATAGATGTGGGTGACCACACACAGCTACAGCGAGCGGCCAGGAAGATTGTCGCGATGGTCAAGACCATCGCGACCATTAAGCTTGCGACGAGACACTTGTGGTAGGGTCTCATTGCCGCAAGCCCCAGAGAGATTTCAGCTCTAACAGAGCCAAAATCTCTTCCACTGACATCACGAGTGATGTCAGTGGGGCCGTCCCCAAACGGAGGCGTTCACATGGGACGCCTCCGTTTGGGCAGCCACTCCCCCAGCCCGCCCACCAAAGGGGGTGAGCTGTCACTCAACATCGACAGCTTGCCCCCTTTGTTGCGAGACCCGGAGCGATGGAGTGCCCGTCGCTATCTGGGTCTCGCGCATGCGAACTGGCCCACCATCGACCCGGTTGCGAGCAAACAGCACTTGCGACCGGGTCTGAATCAGGCCCAGTTTTTTATGTTGTTTTTTACCATGTTTTCTTTATGTGTGATCTTAACTTCTTGTCTGCATTACTTACTGTATACTGTATATGTAGTCAAAATGGGTGAATGTGATAATCCATCCGATTTTCAAAGGTGAAGCCTGATTGCTAAATTCATATATGCACTTAGAACTTTTGTTTATAGATTTTAAAGTTATAGATGTGGATTAGGAGCAATGATAATTTCCTAATCCATATTAAGAAGAGTGTAATTCAGATGGAAACATGTAGTTGTCTGTAAGTGTACTGCTGAATGCAAATTCCCGATTATCAGAAATCTATACGTGCGCAGGACCCATTCTGCGAGTCCCGTTTTACGGGAGTAGCCAGCCCAGGGACTGTGTGGAAGTATGCAGTCTGCTGGGCTCGCAGTCTGCTGGGCTCCTTTTCGGAGCTGTGAATCTTTTCACTGCTCCTTTCGGATGCGCACAACAGCCCCGACATCCAGCGAAAGGAGCCGGACAGGGGCAGAGGGATCAGAAAGGATCCCTCTTCGCAACCCAGACCTCGTTCCCGTAGGGAAGGATTGGGTTGCGAGCCCGAAGCAGGAACATTCACCATCTGAAGATGGTGAATGTTCCAGCAGTCAAGCTTGAGTAATTCTGTCCCCATACTAATGTATGGGGACAGCAGTCCTTTCCGCAAAACGAAAGTAAGTAGGATATATCTGTGATATCTCCTGCTTTACCCTCTTGAGGAATGGCCCGATAACTTAATTTTCACAATTGCAGGTGAAAATGTGCATTTTCACCTGCTTTTGCAAAAATTGAGTGATGATGAATAGGCCAAAAAGGGTCATATTTATCAAAATCTGCATGTTTAATGCGGATGTGATCATTATTTTTGCGGAAATTTGCAAAGTGAAAATTAATATTTTCATGTGAATTTACTAACAATCTCTTGTCAGAAGACGGGTTCCGATAAGAGCTGGAAGCAGTGTGATAAACAGAGGAGATGGCGTTCTCCTATCGGTGCCAAGCTCCGGAATACTTTCCATTCTGGAGCCTGGTAAATCTGACAGCTTTGCAGCCCCCATAGAGACCTATAAGGGCTGTGGCTGCTTCCAGAAATGGAGGTACTGCAGCAGATATCAGAGATATCTGCTGCGATCCCTCCATGGTACATTCGGGAGATACTAAATATTTGCGTAATAATATATAATAAATAATTAATAAAATATAAAAAATATATATAATAAAATAGCCGTAAATATTATTTGATAAATAGGCCCCTATGCAACCCACTGTGACATGCCAATAATACAATACAGTATGTTATTTGAGTTTAAGGTAAAATGTAATGGAATAACCTGATGCTACAGTATATAAGTAACTTAATAAATAACATATGTAAAGATCTGTCTAAAGCAATATACACCATGAGGTAGATATAATAGCCTGATCGAGTTCCTGGCAAGTCTGCCTGATGTTTTAAAGGGGCAATCGTTTAAGAGGCAAAGCCAGGTTGGTTTTGCCTTTTAAATTATTGCCCCTTTAAAACACTGGGTAGACTGTCGGGAACTGGCCGATGCTTGCAATTTTCGCAGGCATTTACTTTTACCTCCATGTTGGTTTTGAATTTCTCTTTGAGGAGAATTTGCGTAAGATTTGTTATTTTAACATTTCTATATCCAGACACACCTCACACCAAGCATATTTGTTATAGTAAAAATACATGTTGATGATGTTGAAGAATCTTGTTTCTTCGGTCCTAAAGGAGTCCCATTGGAAAATAATGAAAAAACCTTGTGTCTCATTCATGCAAGAAAAGACACTGATGCTCCCCATGGGACTTGACCTTGTGACTTGTTGCAGTATAAACCTATATTTTTCCAAATGAGCAACAGTGGCTGTTGATAACCATGGTTCCAGCACAGAAATAGTTGACCATCTAGAGTATATGTTTTCCATTCGTCCACTTCCTGGCCAACCCCATGCCAGTTATGGAGATATAAGGCAAGAAGTCAGTATCCTCGTGGCTTTATCATTGTGGTCCATCCCATAATCTCGTGGGTTTATTATTGTGGTATATCTCGTAATCTCATGGCTTTATTATCATGGTCTATCTAATCTAGCTGTTCATACTCTTCTACCATTGAATTTCATGGTCTTTGTCTTTTTGTTTGACTATGACTCCTGCTTTGATAATTTTGGCTACGTTTCTGGTTACAGCTTTTGTCTACCATTTTGGATCACTGTCTAAAACTGGCTGGATCGCCTGTGGCCTAGCTTTATACTTGGACTTTGTTAACCTCCTTTATCACCAGCAATTGGTATCCTATCGCTGAAATACACAGCTGCACGTCTACTGTATTTTGTGACACCTTGAGAATGAAGGGAATTTGTGGTGCAAATTAATAAACTCAGTTAATATGCAAACAGGTAATCAAAATGGTTTCCTTCAGATTGGCTAGAGCAGTGGTAGCCAACCCTGGTCCTCAAGAGCTACCAATAGTGCATGTTTTGCAGGTCTCCTCACAGAATCACAAGTGATATAATTAGCTCCACCTGTGGATCTTTTCAAATGTGTTAGTTAGTAATGAATGCACCTGCTAGGTGGTCTGGAAAACGTGAACTGTTGGTAGCTCACGAGGACCGAGGTTGGCTACCCCTGGGGTAGAGAGTGGGATAACCACTCTGACTGTCACATAAGGTCAATCAAGTTCATTGAATCATATGACTGCAGTCCCTTATTCACTTGGGACTTACAATGTTCTTTCAGGTTGGACTACAATATTTTTTCAAGTTGGACTACTTCAGATAAAGGTAGATACACTATGGACTTAGGTGACTAATAGCAGTAACCGGTAGAGAACGCTATGCAATGTTAAGGTATGGGGTTACTGGCCACAGCTGAAATATTGGGAAACTGGTAAAGCAAAGTATTAGTGTTGCAACCATTGTTGGCTTGTAAGTGTGTGACAATGGAATCTGACCAGATTGGAATGAGCCCACAATAATATAAATAGAGTCATATGTTACCCATGCACAAAACAGATCAAGAAGTCACAATTTTAACAAGCGGTCACAAGTATCATTAGGGGTGTTGATTTGTCTTGGATCAAAATATTATTGATTCTGAGAATACTTTGGTTAATGTTGTGAGTCTGGGAATTCCAAGGAGCTGTGATATGGATTTCAGCCACTAACAGAATAAAATGGATCAATATGTCTAAGAGAATTAGGGATCACATTGTTATGCAGTATGGAGCTTCTGGACAGAACGACACCAGATGTTTAGAAGAAAAAGATATAAACAGCGCAAATAATATCTCTAATAAATTGATAATCCCATCGGCTGAGACTGCTATGCTAACCAGCTAATAAGTATGATCGAATCCACATTAAACGTATATTTTTTACTGTATGTCTTTTACATACTACTGTAGATTATATTTAATTTATTTTTATATGTGGGTCATTTTGTTATTGTTATATGTATTGTATGGTGAATGATGAGTATATTTGTCCATGTTTAGTGACAAACTGTAACTCAAAGATATAAAATATATACAGCACATGTTTCACTTACTTGAGCAATTACTAGCACTGTTTACATAATTTTTTTCTTAGTGGTAAATGGAGAGAGAGCAATAATCCCCTAACAGCAGTTGTAATTACTTTAAAAAAAAATCTTTTAGCGCCTTGAATGTTTTGTGTTACTGTAGATGTTTGTAAATGACATAACATTAGTATGTAAACCATACTACCATCAGATCAGTAAAAAAGCCAGAGCCACAGGATCTGACACCAACACCACATTAAACAGTGATGTAAGACGCAGGCATCATATTGACCCAGACACCAAACAGACAACATATCCAACCTGATATCATATTAAACTTGATACCATATTTATTCCAGTAACTGAGAATACACATCTCTAACCTTGACACAAGTACAACACTAAGGACAAGCTTTAAAATAGATACGTAGAATTTAATGGCAGAAGATAAGAATAATGTATTGCCAATTTCATTATATAAAGAATACTTTAGGTAAACAATCCTGCAATAATTTTGTTTAGCCCTTGCGCTGTTTTGTATTCTTTTTTGGTCGAATCTCATGTAATTAGTTTGTGCTTTCTATAAAACACTCTCCCTATTGTAGCCTTACAACTTCCTTTCCTCCAATTAATAAGTATATCTCTTGTTCGATCTTAAAATGTGATCTTCTTGAACTCTATTAATATATTTGACACAATTTTAGGGTTTTTAATACAATATTTAATACAACCCAACACAGGTGACCATATCTTTCTTCCATGTAATCATCAGTATTTATTATTTACCCTGAGTCCTGCACAAAAAAGAGGCTATTTTTAAGTAATTGGCAATGTTTTGCATGGCACGATTCAAAGCTATGAAGTCAAGACTACCAGACGGTATGCAAATGGGAAGCCGGCGGAACTAATCCCGACAGCCGGCTTCCCAACTGTCATATCCCGGCAAAGGTCTAAAGACACCTGTCATTAGACAAAAGCCAGGAGCCCAACACCCGGTATCCCGATCGAAGGGACGCCGAGCACGGATAGCCGCAGGGGGGAGGGTTAGGTTTAGGGTTCCCGGGGGGGACTTAGAGTTAAGCACCCCCCTGGGAGGTTAGGTTTAGGCTAGGGGAAGGGGGGTTAGGGTTAGGCACCCCCCGGGGGGAGGTTAGGGTTAGACACCCTTCCAAGGGACTTAGGTATAGGCAGTGGGGAAGGGGGGGTTAGGTTTAGGCACTTAGAGGGGGGATTAGGGTTAGGTACTGGGGGGAGGTTAGGGTTAGGCACCCCTAAGGGAGGGTTAGGGTTAGGGGGTAGAATTAGGTTAGCTAATACTTACCTGAGGACGATCGGGATATCCACTGCTGCCGGGATGCTGGTGTCGAGATCCCAACCGCCAGACATGCGTCCGGTGGTAAATCATACCGATTCCTACCAGACCTGAATATTTAAACTGACATCTGTGGTTTGGAAACATAGATTTATATAGTGCACTGTCAGTGTCAGTCAAACTGAGAAGAGGATTTTTTTTCCATTTGATTAAAAGTTTTTTTTTTATTTAGCATAAATAGTAAATACCTAGAGAACATGTTAGTTTGAATGTCATCTTATATCAAGAATAATAGGTTATACAGTAGATAAAGACAAGTGAAAAATCAAAACTGGCATGCACATATTTTGGGCCTGTTGTTCAACAATTCTGTATATTCTATAAACTGTAGCTCCAGATAACATGATATGTAGAACACGATTTTATATGACAGTTATAACATTGGTTATTTTCATTGCAGCCAATGTGGAACAGATAGACAGAAGAGTAATAGTCCCTGTATACATAAAAGTATTATATTTGTCCATCTGCCCCTTGTGAAAACCACTACTTACATATCTATTATAGATGGGTTAGCACAGTGGGTGGTTGTTTATCATATCAACCAATCAGATTCTGTCATTGTTCTAGTGCAACTTAGAAAATTAAATAAAATATCTTATAGGTGGCTATGGGCAATAAATCGTTTTTCATTTTCATACATTTTTCTGAAGATGTCTTCCACTACCCCGACACTCCTCTGTAAGGTCTAAGAGATAATTCTTAATTTTATTAATAATTAAAAGTGCTGGTAAGGATCATGAGAGCTCACACTGGGAATGCACAGAATGCACAGCTGCCGAAGTTGAGGATTCCTGGTTTGACTGCCCATGGTGCTCTGAGACATTTGAGCAATATACCTCCTGCGTATAAGTAGCTTGGAAACTGTGAAGTCTAGCTTTCAAGACAACGTACTCTCTGGACTGCAATTCCAATTTGGGATCAGCTTCCTTTTGTAGATCTCCCAAGGACATTGGGTTGTTGTCTTCACTATTCAGCCTTTATGCTATTGGGAGCCTTCATGGTTAATTAATGCCCACAGATACACCTGTTACAGTATCTTTCACTTACCACCTCCAGTCCTACTCACTTCAACATAGTGGGAGCAGAGATAGGAGATGCTGGGGGACAAACTCAGATAGTGCAGGAAGACAGTGCAAGGTGAGAGAGAGATAGTGAGGCAGCACAGATGAGAATGAGAAAGACAGGGGGCCAAGGAGATAGATAAAGTGGAGAAGGCACAGTGTAAGAGACAGAGTTAGAAAGATGGCACAGGGGAGAGTGAGATAAAGCGATGCCACAGGAGTAAGAGAGTAAACAATTGAGGCATCCTGGAGAGAAATAGAGTGAGAGAGAGAGAGAGATGAGATGTGAGAAAGGGGGCTGGCTCAGGGTAGAGTGAGAGAAAGAGAGAGTGAGTGGTAGAGGTAGCTCACCAAGAGGGAGAGAGAGGCAGAAAGTGTGAGAGAGAGAGAGAGAGAGAGAGAGAGAGAGATAGAGAGACAGAGAGAGACAGAGAGAGTGAGTGGTAGAGGTGGCTCACCAAGAGGGAGAGTGAGGCAGAAAGTGTGAGAGAGAGAGACAGAGAGAGACAGAGAGAGACAGAGAGAGAAACAGAGAGTGAGAAGGAGGAACACACCACATGCAAAAGTAAACAAAAGTAAAAACACAACAGCAAACTGACGCCAAGACTGAAAGAAAAAATTAGGTGTTAGTGCCAGACGAGATAGCTCGAAAAGCATGTGATTATTTTTCCCCAGTAATTAATAATTAATATTTCCCCTTTAATATAATAAATAATATTGCTCTTTTAATAAAATGTAACAGTCATTTTGCCCCCTATTATATTAATGAACTAATATTGCACGGAGTTTTGATAATGATCATCCACACTACTAAATAGTAAATTCAGTTATTTGGAAATCAGACCTGCTGTCAATGTGCAGCGGTTTCAAAGCACCAGCAAAACTACTGTTTATTAAATTTACCCCCTAGGGTAATTTGTGAAAGGACAAAAATGGAGCATCATAGCGGAAATGCAGTTTGTGATCTGTAGTATTAGCGCCTGAAGATGGTGGTGTGTGTGGGGCATGCAAAAGTTTACATATTATAATGATGGAAATAGGGCGAATATCTATGGGTAGGTACTGTGGGCCTCATTCAGAGGCGGTCGGAGGATGCAAGCGGTCGCTCAGAAACTGGGCGGCCACTTGCATCCTGACCGCCCGCCTCTGTTTCGGTCGTTAAGCTGTAGGTTAACACCCACGGCTCTAACGACCGCTAGGGTGATGGTCGCGATGGTCATTGACCATCGCGACCATCGGGGCTTACGACGAGACCCTAGGGTAGGTAGGGTCTCACTTGTCGTAAGCCCCGGAGAGCTTCTGGCTCTGTCAGAGCCGGAAGCTCTCCACTGACATCACTAGTGATGGTCTTGACCATCGCGACCATCAACCTGGTCGGTCGCTAAAGCTGTGCGTGGTAACCCACAGCTTAGCTAGCGACCAGGAGGCCGCACCTGAAAAGTCAAGCGGCCGCCTTCATTCAGAACGAGCGCTCGCTTCTTGCGACCGCCTCTGAATGAGGGCCTCAGTTCTTGTCATTGTGCTGCAGAGATATTTGGCTGCACACAGCACCATACATCACAGTAGCCAAACATCGCTAATTTTGCTGCGCACCCCTGCGGGGAATTCCCACACTCCCGCACAGTGGCCCTGATTCAGAGCCGGATGCTCTGACAGAGCGCTCGCTCTGAATCAGGGCGTCTTTTATTTCTTTATGGAGCGGCCTCCTGGCCGCTCGCATTGCTGTGGGTTGCCACCCGCAGCTAATGCTAGCGGCCAGGATGTTGGTCGCAATGGTCAAGACCATAGCGACCATTAGGCTAGCGACGAGACCCTTGTGGTAGGGTCTCGTGGCCGCAAGCCCCAGAGAGATTTCGGCTCTAACAGAGCCGGAGTCTCTCCACTGACATCACTCGTGATGTCAGTGGGGTCCCCCTCAAACGGCAGGCGTTCTCATGGGAATGCCTCCGTCTGGGCAGCCACCCCCTGACCCGCCGACCAAAGGGGGCGTGCTGTCACTCAACATCGTCAGCACGCCCCCTTTGGTGCGAGACCCGGAGCGACGGATTGCCCGTCGCTATCCGGGTCTCGCGCATGTGCATGACGGAGCCAGCTCCGTTGTGCGCATGCGCTCTGGGCCACCATCGACCTGGTTGCGAGCACTCAGCGCTTGTGACCGGGTCTCAATCAGGCCCTCTGTTCATCAGATTATTTATTTAGAAGGTCCAATGATATCACAGCAATTCCTAACTGTTTTACCTGTATGAGATTGCATAATGATGCAGATTTTTGCAAGGGAGTGGGGATGCATTACTTTACTTTTAACAGCGCTGCAGTAGAATGTCAGATTAACACAAAGGGGTCTATGTATCAAGCAGTGAAAAAGCATGGAGTAGTGAACCAGTGGAGGAGTTGCCCATAGCAACCAATCAGCTTTGAATTAGCATTTATCAAGTACTGTCTATAAAATAATAGATAGGAGCTGATTGGTTACTATGGGCAACTTCTCCACTGGTTCACTTCTCCAGACTTTTCACTGCTTCATAAATAGACCCTGTAAACATGTACAGTACTGTGTGCTTTAGTGCTTTTGCTACATAGTCTTTTAATGTCCGAATTGTTTGATTTCATTTGTCTCTAAAGTAGCTAAAATAGCCATTCTTGTCTACTTTAGGGCGTCCTGATGTGGAGCAGCCGTGTGAAACAAGTGTACGCACATGGAGTCCTGGAGCAAATGAGAACCATGTGCCTCCTGCATGTTCCACAGCACACGGATGCTACCTGCAGCTGGAATTTATACATCCGGTGATTCCACAAAGTGTTACAATCTGGGTGACATTTGTGACCACAGAGTCTGATACAAATGGAGCCGAAGTGGCTGTCAAAGTTCTTACAGCCCGCGGTGAGAATTATTCATTGGGTCCTCAAAGCATTTTCTGTGATGTTCCTCTAACCATCAAATTGGACTACATTAAAGTGGAAGTATATGCTATACAGATCTACACCAAGGACAACCATATTGAGATTGATGCTGCTATGATCACTTCAGTGCCTAACAGTCCCTTGTGTGCAGACTGCAATCCCATCCACTACAAGGTGCTCCGAAAGCCACATTTTGAACATGGTTCATCTTCTTTGATCTCCAGCCTCCACAGAAGATACAAAGACAGGTAAATGTTTTCTCTGCATGAGTTCAAAAAAGTTGTTTGGTAAAATTTGGATCTACAGTAGTTAATAAGATGTAGTACACACAGACTTTACCATGCGATAGGAAGGAGTATACTGAAGACAGAAAATAGTGGCGGTGAGGAAGGGGTTCTGGTTATTAAAATAAAGTAATTTTCACCATTTTTACATTTATTTTTCTGCACATTCCCATAAACGTGCACACTGAAATGTTTACTAATTATGGGGACAGTCAGGGGCGTTTCTAGAGAGGAGGGGGCCCGTGTGCAGTCTCCCTCACGGGCCCCCTACTCTCAGTCCGGCGACTGCGCGTCCAGCACTGCACTTATAGACTCTGGGCACTAGAATGTGCCCAGAGTCCATAGCGCATGCGCAGGTCACTGTGAAAATGGCTGCGGTGGCCATTTTCTCTGTACTGGGCATGCGCAAACGATGGCAAAATGGCAGCGGCGGCCATTTTTGAGCCCTTTTGACAGTCCAGACACCGGCGCCGATGTTGGACTCCAGAGTGGTAAGTATACTATAGGTGCAGGATGTGCGAAGCGGGCCCCCCTGCACCCAGGGGCCCGTGTGCACTGCATAACCTGCACCCATTATAATTCCGGCCCTGGGGACAGTACACTTTACCAGTGAGGCCAACCAGTCATTACGTATAAGTCATTAATTTATCCACTTTTATTATTATTATTATTATTATTATTATTATTATTATTATTATTATTATCTTTTATTTATAAGGTACCACAAAATGTATGCAGCGCTGTACAGAGTATACAAGCAAACATTTCACATTAACAGAGTATTAGCTCTTACTGTAAATACAATGCACAAAGGAATGTCATAGTACCAGACATTAATATCACATCAGATTAGGTAGAACAGATGACAGAACATGTGTTGGGCAATTCACTGAAGCTAGCTAGTGGGCGTCATCATAGGTGGTAATTAATTCAGTACTCAGTGATTCTGTACCCAACATATGGGCAGGCAGACTGAATCAGAGTTGCTGAAGGGGAGAAGGAGACAAGAGAGCAGAACATTGGTGGCATGGAGTGTGCTAGGAAAGAACAAGTGATTGGAGGGCCCTGCCTGTAAGAGCTTACATACTAAGGCAAAGGAAAGAACGTGTCAACTTAATAGGAGGGCTGGTATGCTTTTAAAAAAAAGTACATTTTAAACTGAGGTGTATAGCAGAAAGTCTGAATGGGTGAGGGAGTGAGTTCCAGAGGATGAGGGCACCTCTGGTGCAATCTTTGAGGCTACTCTGAATGAAAGTGACCTGGGTTGAGGAGAAATGTTGGTCAGAGGAGGAGCATAGACGGTGGGAGGGAGTGTGGGCAGAGATGAGGTCTCACCATACATTGTGATGTTTAGGTGGCAAAGTAACAGGCCTATTTACTAACAGTGGACAATGACAAAAGTCTTCTTGAGTTCTTACCCCTTTCCCAGCCTGTGTCGCTGCTAAAATAGGTGAATTCCAAAGATAGGTATCACCGGCCGGGGGCTTGGCAAATAGGGAGATGCCCATTTAGCAAGAGAAATGGGTTTATTACTTACAATGAATAGGCTTGTCAGACATACATGCAAACATAAGTTTAACATTAAGAAATACTGTATTTATTTTTGTTGTCTGTTTTATTACATTTATTACTTTATGAAATGACCTCTGACTCAATAATTGCTTCCAAGATCACAGTTCATCCTGCTACTGTAAGAGGCTAATAGATGCCTGTCAGAGGCCACAAGATGCTAAACAGACTAATACGATTACAAGTGAATTGTGTAATGCACAGTTTGCAAAATTTAATTTAGTGTTGTATTTATTATCTTACTTAATCTCCTGGTCTCTTTTATTTTTATACCTCATTTTCAGACAAAAGTCTTGGATCACAGATCAGTTTGGGCCATGTTTGCAATATTAACAGGGTTAAGTACTCTACTGTATAATCTTGACAAAAAGATTAGTCCTCCTGAGCCAGAGACCTAGCTACAGTGGAAGGAACAAAGGAATATATGGCATATCAAATTTATTTCCTGCCCTTTGAAGGAAACTGCACTTGTTAAAGCGCAGGGTGACTTTAAGGACTAAGGTTAACTGTCTGTGTCACAGATCACATAGTACTATGGCAGTTGGAATATTTTTTGTAGAAGGCAGCTGGAAAGCTCACAAAGTAAACAATAACATTTAAATTATATGTCTGTTTGTGCAACAGCTTAATAGGCTAGCGCTAGCGCTGACAAAAAAAAGGACCAGCTTGGTAAATACACAAATTACTATGAAAATGTAGGTTCAAGTGGCTAATTTTCATAATGGAGGTTTGATCCTGAGTACTTTGATTATAAAGAATACATAACTTGCTTATTTTTCCAGGGCTAAATGCAAACAACCGAAACTTAAGAACTAAACAGAAACAAAAGGGATGCAAGCCGGTTTGCCGTATATACATCTTGCACATGCTCTGAAGCAAAACATTCACATCTACAGGCAATGTACAATTCAGTTGCATCTCTATTAAAGGTAGCATAACTGGATTGTAATAGGCATTCATACACAGGGCCAGATACAGTTAGCAGTGAAATCAGCTGTTTTCGCTGCAGTTGGCGAAATCGGACGATTTTCGCCAAAAAACATGCAAAAAGTTTTGTTCACCTAAGACCAGGAAAAAAAAAATGCAAAATCACTATTTTTGACTAATAAAGTTGTATTTCTTTCAGAACCCTTTGGACATTGCTTAATGATAAATTACATAATTTTTTATTTTGAAAGTTTTGCAAAAAATGACCGGCCAAATTTTTGGAGAAAAAAAATAGTTGAAAATGGGTTTTACGTATTGGGTCTGGTTTTTCGGGAGCGGTATGGATGCGTCAAGTGTTTTAAACATTGCACATGGCCACAGGAGGTGCTTTATTAACGGTTTTTAAAACTGCGGTTTTACGACACGAAAATAGACTTGCACCTATTTTAATGTACCCCCAATTTATGTGGAGGAGTAATTTCCTGGGAAAAAATAGCTTTCTATAGTTTTTTTTTATGTTTTTTCAAATATGCAAATTACCACCAACCAACGCAATTTAAGTACCATAAATACTTTTATAATGGCCAATAATACATTCTAAATTATTTTCCGATGTACGTCCGTCATTTTTTTGGGTACAGGCGCAATTTCCTGACTTTTTTACCTACAGATGAGTCCTCATACTTCTAGCCTCCTTGCACGCTATACAGCCCTTCGAGTCGTGCCATGCCTTGGCGTGACTCGGTAGCACCGAAATTCGTTTCATGCAACTTTTTACCTTGGAAAGCGTCTTATTTGCACAGCGATGTGAATAGTTAGCACAAGCAGCTTCTGCTGATAGAAATTATGTGCAGCATGCCTATGTTCTGTGAGCGACTGCGGCTGTATCTGCATGCAAAATGTTACATTACAGTGTCGGTGGCTGTAACAATGTAACATAGCGTTTCGTATGCAGATACACCCGGTTCGGCAGCAGAGATGTGTATAAGACTGCATATGCGTGAATATATGCATTTGGTTCAGTGCACGCAATGTGAGAGCAACTGCAGCCAACTTGCGTTCAAATCTGCACCAGCCTCAAAGTGCCAGTACATAGTGGGCCTGATTCAGAGGTGGTCACTAATGCAGCCGCAATTGCTTCTTTTTTCGCAGTGCGACTGTGTTTTTATGCTAATGCTATGGCTGATGGGATTCGTACAGTCTGCCGCTTTGTGGCTCTTAATACCAGACCTTATGTACCACCAACAGGTGATGTGGATCTATTTTGCTCAGTCAATAATTATCCCACCTGTTTCCACAGACAGATATTCTGAAAACTTGACCTGTTGGGGGTAGTTGAGAACCACTTATCTAGAATATGACTTTCTAAGGAACTAGCTCAGCATAGGAACTAATAGGCCCAAACCCAATTCATATGCCAGTTTTGTAAATAGTTTTAATAGGACAATAACTGGGTTCTTTATTTACATTGCTGACAGACACCACAGCCCAATCTGAGGAAGTATATTACACCCACGCTTATGTGGCTTGTGGTATATATGTTCTACTTGTTTCAAACTGGTTCTTGAACAAGTTCTGATGCTAGAAACATTGTTGTGTATCACTGCTTCTTAGAAAGGCTACCAAATGTAAAGTAAATTCCAGCAAACTCAACAAGTTTGACTATCATCAAGCATGTTATGTGTTTGAGCTTGTTGAAGATTATATGTTTACATTGTATATATTTTTTATGATTTACTTTTAACTTATATTGGCCATGATGCGGTTAGCGCCAGACTAAGCCGGAAAACGGCATTGTGGCCTCCATTTAAGAAGGATTTCTGTTTGCATCTAAGGAGGGTGCGAGCAGAAATCCTGTAGTCAGACTTAACAGCACTCTGAATTGAATAGCTCTGGGTACTCCTTCCCAGGCCAATTTAGCATCACACTGAATTGAGTCACCCCCATTGTTGTTAGGGATGAGCAGTTCAGATTCTGTGGAATCCAAACTGCTCCGAACATCGGGGATCAGAGTCCACCCGCTGTTCGGGTGTTCCCCTCCTGACTCGGATCCCACTTCGAGGCCGAACGGCAGCTTCCTTACATCGGATCCTCGCAAGAGGATCCGACATCAGGGCCCCACAAGTGTAGGACAGGCTGAGTGAGAGCGGTCTGCCCTACACAGTAACAAACACACAGCTGTCAGCGGCTGTTATAGCAGTTTTGTTATAGCGGTTTGTTATAGTGGTTTGTTATAGCAGCCAATGAGAGTCAGAAAGACTGGCTGTGGTCATGGCAGGAGCGGCGATTCAGGTAAGTTTTTTTTTCTTTGTATGTAAGGAGGCACTACTGGGTGCACTACTAATGGGGGCATACTACTAGGGGCACTACTAATGGGAGCACAACTACTGGGGGCACTTCTAATGGGGTCTCTTCTAATGGGGGTATACTAGTGAGGGCATACTACTGGGGGCATACTACTAGGGACACTACTACTTGGGGCATACTACTAGGGACACAACTACTGGGGCATACTACTGGGGGCACTGCTAATGGGGGCATACTACTAGGGGCACTACAAATGGGGGCATACTACTGGGGGAACAATTACTGGAGGCACTTCTAATGGGGCATACTACTGGGGGCACTACTAATGGGGCATACTACTGGAGGCACTGCTAATGGGGGCATACTACTGGGGGCATACTACTAGGTGCATACTACTGGGGGCACTACTAATGGGGGCATACTACTGGGGACACTGCTACTGGGGGCATACCACTAGGGGCACTACTAATGGGGCATACTACTGGAGGCACTACTAATGGGGGCATACTACTGGGGGCACTACTAATGGGGGCATACTACTGGGGACACTACTAATGGGGCATGCTACTAGGGGCACTACTATGGGGGCATACTACTGGGGGCACTTCTAATGGGGAGCATACTACTGGGGGCACTTCTAATGGGGGGCATACTACTACTGGGGGCATACTACTGAGGGCACTACTAATAGGGGCATACTACAAGGGACATTTCTACTGGGAGCACTACTAATGGGGGCATACTACTTGGGGCATTGCATAGGGGGCACTAGTACTGAGGGCACTACATAGGGGGCACCACTGCTGGGGGCTTTGTGTAAGGGACACCCCTGCTGGGGGAATTGTATAAGGGGTACTACTACTGTGGGCATTGTATAAGGGGCATTACTACTGTGGGCTTTGTGCATAAGGGTCACTAATGTGGACATTGTGTAAAAGGAGCACTACTGTGTGTCATAACATAAATAAGAGACACTACTTTATGGTGTAATGTGAATCAGGGGCACTATGTGTGGTGTAATTGAATAAGATTGTGCACTGTGACTCCTTGGGCCGTAGCCCACTGTGTAAACAAGTACTGTGACTCTCCTGGCTGTACCCCACTCCACAGGACAATTCCATCTTTCATTCCTGCCATTGCTGTGTGGCAATGTTTCATAGATGTGCTTTAAATTGTGGTGTCTGCACTGCAACCTTTGGCCAATAATGGTGAGATGGTCTAAATTGACTGTAAATGACTGGAAATAAATGTTATTGAGGTTAATAATACTATAGGAAGAAAAAAAAGTCCAATTTATTTGATTTTAGCTTTTTTTTTAGCTTTTTTGTAAATTTTTGTAATAAATCCAAATCCAAAGCCAGTCACGGCAGGTTTGGCAAATCCAAATCCAAATCCAAAGCCGGACAACGAATTAGAACCAAATCCAAATCCAGCAAAAATGGTCCGGCACACATCCCTAATTGTTGTACAACTTTAGAAAAGTTTCAAATACTATAAAATACTATAGAATTGTGTGGTTTTAGCATGAACATGCAGACGAGGAATCATTGTATAGTTTAATTTAAAAATTTAGTTAACTGCTTAGTAGCTATAACATGCAATGGGTCTAGGTTGTCGAAAAGGGCAATTTTGTTATATATCAAACTAGCTCGGATAGAGCATTTTTACTGAGATACTGTATCTGTGTCTCATATGAAAATTGAACTCATGTTTCTAGACTGCGACGATATAGTTTAACAAGTTTCCTATATAGAAAGTAAGTAATTTTGCCACAATTTAGCTCTCTTTTAAAAATATTGTCCTTTATTTGAAACAAAGATTGCATACATTTCACATTGCTGCTTGAATTGTGAAATAAAAAAAATAATGCAAAATTCTTACTGCTTATTATTTACAGACACAATTAGTTGATTTATTGTACAATCTCCCAGATGATGTAGCATACATGTCTCTGTGGGTGTGTGTCCTGCTCCACCCAAGGGAGTTTCTAACTCCACCCATGAGGGGTATCAAGTGCCACACAGGGGCATTTTCACTACTAATCAGAACTGCCCATATGTCTTGGACATGCCAATCAGACTTCCCCACATGCCACTATCAAAGGGGGCTGCTTAGGACCCCCAAGAGTTCAACACAACAATTATCAGTCAGGCATCCAGCATACAGATGGCCGTGGAGAGTGAAACTAACACGTGCAGCGTGTGTAAGGTTGAGTTCACTCCAAAGTTTATTTGAAACTTACAATACAATATAGCATATTTAAGGCATTTTCCCAACTAATGCATACTAACTGCAATTCTATTGGCTAAGCTAGTCATTCTGTATTAAGCCTTATCTTCCTAGCCAAAAGTTGTATGGCTTATCTATACTTATGCTTTGAGCAGTACTGAAATTAGCTAAAGGGCCGTACACACTAAATTTGCTGAAGCATCCTAAAACTTATCTGAGCACAAGATATTTTTGAGCTGGCAGTGTGTGAGTATATTTACACATCATTCTGTACTACACTATAATAAAGGCAGGCAAGCCTCCCAGAATCCCCAAGCCCTCCCGACCTCCCCCCAGAATAGACTTGAATCCCTCGCAGCAGGGGGGCCGGTGACGCTATTTGCGCAGAATTGCGTCATCGTGGCCCCGCCCCCTGGTTCACAATGTCGAAAATAATGGCATTGTGAAGAGGGGATGGGACCACGATGACGCGATCGCGCGGCTCCACCCCCAATGTGATGTCAATGACCGGCCATGCCCCTCGCTGTTAGCCGACAACCAGCTCCTTCCCGGAAGGAGGGAGCTGATTGTCGGCAAGTATGACTATAATTACTTGGTAAGTCAGTACAGAAAATTTTAACTAATACAAAATTGATACCATGATCTATCATGGTTCTGACTCTAATACCACATAGACTTCCTCATGTGCTCCTACATGCTACTCAGACCCCCCAAATGCCACTCAGATCATCCAAGAGGTCATACATGCTACTCACTCCTCCACACATGAGATTCAGACCTCCATACATGCCAGTTAGATCTCCACATATTTCTACCACAAAACAGCAATTACATCACTATACTTATTTATTAATTGTGATATTTTTGTTTATTTTACATAAACAAATTGGAGCAACATGAAGGAGTTATACAATTTCTGTTACAGATGTGCGTGGACCCCTGTGTTTTGGTTTTGGTTCTAATTCAGAATCGTTTTTTGACAAAACCACCCTCAAGTATTTTGCCTCAGATTCGGTTTTGGTTCGGTTTTAGTTTTCTTAAAAATCAATAAAACAGCTAAAATCATTTAATTTGGACATGTTTACCCATTCCAAAATCCGAGTTCAGTTTTTAAATCAGAGTTTCGAACTAACTATAGCACTGGGAGTCGGTTCAATGCTAAATCCCAAAGTGATTCCAAACTGGGACTCGATTAGTCTCAAAACCCCTGAGTTTGGGTGTTTTGTATTTCAGGAAAACCAAACTGCACATCTCTAATTTATGTGCATACATTAATTTCTGTGAATAAATTATGTATTTTCTTGCATTTTTATATCATTTATTATATTTTGCTTTAGTTTTATGTGGATTACATAGCTGTGCCATTGTTAATTCACAAATGAATTTTATCTATCTGTACAGACAAACAGTTTTCTAATCAATAGATCTACCAGTAAAAAGACATTGTCTAGATAGACACCAAACGGTAGACAGTCAATAGGTAGACAGAGATAAAAGACCAACAGGAACAAAAGGTCAATACGCAAAAGGTCAACATTTAAATGGTCAACAAAAAGAGGGTCGACACATTTTAGAGTTAGAGTTAGGAGGAACAGTTATGGTTAGGCACTTACCCCGATGGTCAGGGTTAAGCACAATTAGGGACAGATAGGGTTAGGCACTTACCGAAGGGTTATTGTTAGGCACTAGGAGGGTCAGTTAGGGTTACGCACCAAGGGGAGGGCTAGGGTGAAGATTAGGGTTAGAATGCAAAAATAAGTGTCAATCACTTTTGTGTTGACCATTTCAATGCAGACCTTTTGACACTGTCGACCTTTTGTACCTGTCTATCTTCATCCATGTTGACCTTTTGTGTGTCAACCTTTTGTACCTGTCAACCTTTTGTTCCTGTCTACCTATTGACTGTCTACCATTTGGTGTATAACTAGACATTGTCTATATTTTTACTGTGGATCTATTGATTAGAAAACTGTTTGTCTGATAGATAAATAAATTTGTGAATTAACAATGGCACAGCTATGTGATCCACATGAATGGATCTTTTATACAAAACCCAAGGCAAACAGATTATATATTATAGAACCAGCACAATATATGTTATATCCACAATACTGTGAAGAAAGATGATTATTGTCCCACCCCACCTGCTGTATAAGTAACACAATCATACATGCACCCTCCTTCTAGGTGAGCCCTCCTACAACGCATCGCCACTTGAAGAACATGGTGCCAATGTATGGAACCTGGTTCTCAACAATCTCTTTATCATAGCTGGTCTGCTGACAATACATAGGTTACTGAACTACCTCATGACAGTAAATCCAGAACTTTTAATGTCTCTTATCAAAGTGGCAAATTCCATCTCCAGTTCTGGCCAGTTTTCCATGTAGATTTAATATTTGGCAGGGAAAATCCTTTATTCCAAATAAGCAGCAGTCTGCCAAATTCTCCTTATTGCAACATGCAAATTGCGATCACCACCATTGTTTTCAGACTTCATGTAATCATACCTTGGAGAAACTCTGCAAAATGTCCTCTTCTATGTTCTTATTGCATCTGCTTTGGAATTATAGTTTGGTGTAATAACGTGACAGCTAAAATATTTCATTGATTGACTTACGCGTTTCTCCTCATATATTAGTCTGCCATTATTATTAATACATTTTATATTTTAATACAATTGCTAAGATATTAGTAGCATTTTTTTTCCAAATAACATACATTCTCTGCACATCAACTTTATACATAATACACAATGCTTCACACTGCTCCGCATTAGGCAAGGAAGTAGCCACCCCAAGCTCAAATATATTACTGTTTTCAATCTCCCAACTACAGGACTGGAGGGCAGGGGCGTACTTAGAATGGGTGCAGGGTGTGCAGTCACACAGGCCCCTGGGTCCAGGGGGGCCCGCACCGCACACCGTGCACACATAATTTATTTTTATACTTACCTCTTTGAAGTTTCACAGACTAGTGCTACACAAAACGCCTGGAAAATGTCCGCCGCCATTCTTCTATTTTATTGCATATGCGCAGTAGGAAATCACCGGGAAAATGGCTGCCACGCTATTTTCCCAGTGACTTGCGCATGCACAGTAGACTCTGGGCACAGACTAGTGCCCGGAGTCTACTGCTGCTATCAGTTCCCTGACAGCATCCGGGGAGAGCGGAGGGGGCAGCAGGCTGGCCCCCTCCTTTCTTAATACACCCCTGCTGGAGGGACTTGGATACAAGCACTAGCCAAGAAATCTTCTTTATTTGTTTTTCATTTATTTATTCCTATTTTTTCGTACTCATAAGCTTAAGCATATAGACAAATATTGCAATTTATTAAAAAGGACATTGCAAGTTTTTTTTCCATTGCTTTGTGACTGAACATCAGACCTCACTCAGGTTATCTTTTAATACCAACAAATCTAAACTCAACTGTGTTGGCTGCTGAGACACAATTGCTTAATAAACTACCCCCGCCATCAGCAGCTAAGAGTTTAATGACATCATAGTTTCAGTAGACAGGTTTAATTCTTACAAGGTTAATGTAATTGATTTCTATTGAATGTTTTAGGCTTGTTTAAAAAAGGAATATCTTAGAGAAAAATTGCATGACTCAATGTAGTTAAAAGAGGAACTTTCTTTGATTTATACAGTCTACGTTCACCACTTGGATCTTTGAACACTATTTCACAATGTATGTGACTGCATGCTTAGCTCAATTAAAAATAAAATATTGTATCTAAAACAGTAACACCAGTGAGTTGCGTCTATTGATACTTATCCAGAATATAAGAGTTGGTAATACAGTGTACCAGACCTAGAAAACCACAGGGATCCAAATACAGAGACACAGAAGACCAGAAGGTCAGTGTCAGGCCAAAAATAAACATATAAACAGTCAGCACCAAATCAGTATCAAAAACAAAGGTCAGGGTCACGCCATGGTCAGCAACAGTGAGGCTGGGATAGTACCGAAACAGCGTTCAGATGAATAGATCAAATCCACAGCAAAGGTTAGGACAGACAGGTGAGAGGTAAAGTAGAGAGTCAGGTGAGGTCAAAATATCAGATGAACTACATGTTACAATGCATTTGAATTTGAACCTATCATGGGCAAAGCACAGCATGAGTCCTAGAATTATGAAAGTATATAATGCCTATCCATCATGTCCTATAGTATTGAAAGACATTGGTGCCTGCCAACCACTTTTATCCAGCTGTGCAAGCACACCAGCAACTGAGGATGGAATCTACAAAGTGATCAGCTATGTCTGACAATTCTTGTGAAAGGTATATTTTAGCTCATCTACATTGCTAATGCCCCAGACCTTCATGATATTCTGATAGTACAGCAGAGTGTCTGTCCAATTCGATTTCTGCCGAGCTGTTGAATACTCAATATTTTGCCAAATTTGCATGAGAAACAGAGGTAAGTTTACCTGTGCTTCCGGTCCCCAAAGTAATTACTTTTTATGACAATTAGGGTGATGCCTATTTAGCAAATGCCAAAAATCTGTTTTGCAAGCTTTTTCTCCAGTGATTATCATTTTTGTCTTATACATGGCGAAGCCTATTTAACAAATATTACAGTGGTACATATAGCACTACAATGCTTGTTCTGTTGTCAATATCCCAAGAAAAAGACATTAAAAATGCTTTATTGATTTGAATAAAGCATTTGTAAGTATTTTAAAAATATATTTTAATTTTTATTATTTTTTTTATTTTTATTGCACTGAGAAAAGATATTTATCAATGCTTTTTCTACATTTCGGTGCTTTTTAGTTTACTATTTCTTTATTTGGGCAAAATATTGCTGTTGTTATGGACGCACTCACACATAGATAATGTTATTACAACAAACACTGCCACACACACTGCCAAAATAACAAATATAAAATAATACCTGGCATTCGGCCAGTCTTGAACAATTATTTATTTTGGTCATATGTGATATTTGTGTTGCTATATCAGACATTGTCGGTTTTTTAGGCTTTTTATCGGCTGGCAAGAGTTAAAAAGCCAGAGAATCCTCTTGTGAGGTTTGAATTATGAAGAATTCCTAAGAGATGACTCTAACCCAAGAAAAAAACAAATTGCAGACGGCCCCCAATATTCTCCGACATTCTTCCACCAGGCTTCAATACGTACAAACATTTTTTTCATTGTAAATGAGTTTCAGACTTTAACTGGAGTTGAAATAACAGAATTACATTCCTTTACAATCAGACTGTGCAGCCCCTTTTATTTTACTGACAATCAAGGACCAATCTCTTATTCAAATACTTTATACATACACATTCACTCTAATGTTTATAATGCTATTAAATGGTATTTGTGTATTCTGTGTAGTGTAGTGACAAATAATTTTCTTATAGCAATATTATTAAACTCAAAACCAGGTGTGTTTTGCATTTAATATTATTGCTGTTTTGATTCCAGGATCAGAACCATAGAGAATCAGCAGCCTCGCTTAGTAAATCTGTCTCCTTCATAAATCTGTCCCCTTAGTAAATCTATCCCCTTACGATGTCTAGGAGCCTACATCTCTAAATATATAGCTACTGGGTTTAGGTGAAGTCTGTGAGTTAACAGTCCTGTTAAAATTCATGACAAAGTACACTTTGGGGGAGATTCAAGTCTTGGCAATGTGCCGCATTAATGTTCGGCTGCGCACATCACTATATTTTATTGTTAATCTTCATGTGCACTTCTAAGGGGTCCAAGGGCAAATTTGAGCTATTACTGGTCCCAAATTGCCTTGACCAGACTGTTAGACACGTCACGGCCATCACAGGGAATCTCCCCCTTCAAAATTGATAGTGATTTTAGGTGATAGGTAACTAAGTAGGATTTATAAAGGTTAAAAGTGGGTAAAGCTGAAACAAAGCACACAAAACAGCCTGAAACATGTATATATTGTTTAGCAAGGATTACTTACCTTTTATCGAAATTTAATATGCTGACAGTCATTATGCTGATGGGACAATCCCGGCGGCATAATACCAACATGGTTGTAATATTACTTCAAGCAATTTTACAGTGTGGACATTCTTACTTTAAAGAGGATTGTAAAACTGATACCAGACCTGTGGGTGTGCGAGCGGTGCTGCTGCACACAGCGCAAGCTCTGTAGGCGGCACCGTAGCTGCTCCGCGGCCCTTTCTACTGGCTAGCAGGGTGCCGTTCCAGCCAATATTGCTGCTGAAGTGCTGGATCGACCTTTGGATGCTCCAGGGAGTCAACCTGCAGTCTGAACTGCCGATCGGAGCATCTTCAGGATGCTCTGGTTAGTGCTGCTGTTACCAGTGCTGGCGGTCCCACCCCCTTTGCGCAACATCATGGGGGCGTGGCTGGCACATGACGCAGTTGAGTCCTGTACGGCACTGGCTCACATGGTTAAAATGGTTTGAGTAGCATTACAATTGTGTCGGTATTATGCCGTCAGGATTATCCAATCAGCATATTGACTGTCGACATATTAAGTGTCAGCAATATGACTACTTCCCATTTAGCTGTTACCCACCTGTGATTGCAGATTGCACTGATGGCTTCCAAACCCTCTGGTAGCTGTTCCACAAGATACTCTGAAAGGGTTACAGAAATAACAACATAGTGTCTACTGTCACATATAGTGAATTGGACAAAATAAATCCTTCAAGATTGTACCAGGGGCGGATTGGGATGCCGGGAAGCCAGGCTGGTTCCCCCTGGGCCGGTCCCTTAGCTGCCTTTATGGGCCAGCGGCCGCACCTCCCTCACCCCGGAAGCCCGGCTGCCGTGAACAGGACTCAGCTCCGATCGCGCAGCGTCACAGGATGCTTACTGTATCTAAAGTAAAATGGCCGCCGGGGCAGTGGCGGATTGGCCCCCCTAGCACAGACAGTCCGCATCATGCACTGAGCTGAGCAGTCTGTGTTGAGCCTGTGCTGTGATCGGAGCCTGTGTAATGTGCGGAGAGCATTACAGCACTGGCTGAACACAGACTGCTCAGCTCAGTGCACGATGCGGACTGTGCAGTAGCTGGAGGCTGGAGTTCTCCTCTGAACTCCATCTTCCTGCTCTCCCTACAGGCACTATGGGAGAGACGTCATGACCGTCTCTCCCATGGTTCGGAGGAGCAGCCTGGCGGACTAGAGGGTGGAGGGCGGAGGACGCAGGAGCGAGTTTAAGGTAAGTTTTTTTTTGTGTGTGTGTGTCAGTGGCTATAAGGGCACTCCAGGGGGCATTAGTATATGGGCACTCCAGGGGGCATCACTATAAGGGCACTCCAGGGGGCATCACTATAAGGACACTCCAGGGGGCATCACTATAAGGGCACTCCAGGGGGCATCACTATAAGGGCACTCCAGGGGGCATTACTACAAGGGCACTCCAGGGGGCATTACTATATGGGCACTCCAGGGGGCATCACTATAAGGGCACTCCAGCGGGCATTACTATAAGGGCACTCAAGAGGCATTACTATAAGGGCACTACAGGGGGCATTACTATAAGGGCACTCCAGGGGGCATTACAATAAGGGTACTACAGGGGGCTTTACTATAAGGGCACTACAGGGGGCATTACTATAAGGGCACTACAGGGCATTATTAATAGGGTATTGCCATATGGGCACTACAGGGGCATTACTATAAGGGCACTACAGGGGCATTATTAATAGGGTATTACCATATGGGCGCTACAGGGGCATTACCAATGGGGTATTACCATATGGGCACTGCAGGGGCATTACTATGGGGTCATTTCCATATGGGGACTACTACAGGGGCATTACTATGGGGACATTACTACGTTTAGAGTGCCACTCATCCACTTGCTATAAATATATATATATATATATATACACATTTGTGTTTACTTGTGTGTATATATATATATATATACATTTGTGTTTACTTGTGTGTATATATATATATATATATATATATGGAATGCCACCACTCGGGATCCCGGCAGTCAAAATCCCGACTCCGCTCCTGGCTCCTAAAGCCAACCTCCCCCTCCCCGTGCCCTAAACCTAACCCTTTTCCCTCACTACCTAACCCTCCCCCTGGTGCCTAGCCCCAAAACCTCCCCCTAATGCCTAGCCCCTAACCCTCCCCCTAGTGCCTAGGCACTAACCCTCCCCTTAGTGCCTAGGCCCTAACCCTCCCCCTAGTGCCTAGGCCCTAACCATTCCCCTAGTGCCTAGCCCCAAACCCTCCCCTTAGTGCCTAGCCCCTAACCCTCCCCCTAGTGCCTTAGTGCCTAGCCCCTAACCCTCCCCCTACTGCCTTAGTGCCTAGTCCCTAACCCTCCCCCTAAACCTAAAAATGGTGTGGCACTCTTGACTGTATCTATATTGGTGTTTCGCTGTATTTACCACTGTGCATCATGCAAGGGGTTAGTAGTAGCCGCGACTGCATCCAATTTAGAATCAGGTACTCTATGAGGGAGTACCCTGTCCCCTCACCATACCCCGTCCTCTCAACTGAGCCTGTCCCATTAGGGCTGCTTCCAAAAATTTCCCGGGCTGGTTTTCCATCCCAATCCGCCCCTGGATTGTACTCACCCTTTACAAATGTGTCATCGCCTTGGAAATTCATTTTTAATCCCGATGTCCGTTGGTTTCATAGTAGTGGAAATCTCATTACAGAGCAGTGTTATCTCATTACAGAGAGGTATAAGGACTCAAATAATCTAGAGTACTAGGGTGTTCCTAGAAAAAATAATGTCTACTTAAATTATAGATGGGTTTTATGTTTTATATGTTGGGTTTGTGTAAGATACAGTATATGACGACAAACAGACACACTGACACATAGGGGTAAATTTACTAAGATTCAAGTCTGATCGAGCTTTTTTAAACACGATTAGCAAACTCGGATGATTTAATGCTTGTGAAACTCGCAAATTTACAAAGAAGTGAGTTTAGCTGAGAGTGAGTTGGCAGATGGTGAAGCAGATCGAGATTTCTCCGCAGAGATGCAAGTTTTGAAGGAGATTACTCACCCAAGGAGATTACTCACCCAAGTTGCAAGTGTCTTCTTTCTGCCTAACTCTCCCAAACAAGCAGCCTGCAGTGAGATATGTGAATGCTGCTTGTGTTTTATACCTGTAAAAAAAGGGTTAATTTAAAAAAAAAAATGACGTAGGGTCCCTCCCCAAAAGTATAGCCAGCCCCTGACTGCTCAGCCAGTTCTGGTTCCTAAAAATACTTCGAAAAAATTAGTAGGGTCCCCCCATATTTTAGGAACCAGCACCTGGCTGCTGAGCCTGTCCTGGTTTTAAAAATAGGGGGGGAAATTGCGTAGTGGTCCCCCTATATTTAAAACCAGCACCAGACTCAATCCGGCCAAGGTGTAATGCCACAGCCAGGTTTAGTCTACAGCCCAGGGCTCTTCCTCGCAACCCTAGGTTGTGGGTACAGGGGTAATAGTAGTGCTAAAAAATAGAAACTATTGTTTTTTACCATTGAACTACAGGTGCCAGCATGCCAGCCCTTTGGCACTTGTGTAACTACAAGTGCCAGCCCCCGTACCCCATTGTAAAATAAAATTGTTAAAGAAACACAGTACACACACACCGTTAAAAGTATAACTTTATTACAGACACCTACCTCATTCACACATACTTACCTGTTGCCCTTTCGCTCGGTCCACTTCTCCAAGCAGAAATCCACTGGGAGTACCTGAAAAAAAAACAATACTCATGTCCTTCCTGGTGCCGGTCTCCGTAGTATCCCCGTGTCTTGGCAACAAAACAAACCGGCACCCGGACCAGATACTTACATTAGTGGTGTATGTATGTGACCACATACACCGCTAACTGGCTCCTGACTGCTCAGTGTGTATTGTCAGGAGCCAGCAGCCAATCAACGGCCGCTAACTGTAGAGCACCCACTGATTGGCTCTGGCTCCTGACTGACTGACCAGCCCACGGGGGGAACTGTAAGGAGCCTGAGCCAGTCAATGGCCACTCTACAGTTAGCGGCCACTGATTGGCTGCCGGCTCCTGAAAGTTCACACATGTGCTGAGCAATCAGGAGCTGGTTAGCGGTGTGTTTTTTTAACTTTTTTTTTACAGCAGAGGTATGGGTGCCGGCAGCCTGCTGGCACTTGTAGTTACACAAGTGCCAAAGGGCAGGCATTATGGCACCTGTACTTCCATGGTAAAAAACAATAGTTTCTATTTTTTAACACAACTATTACCTCCTTACCAACAGCCCAGGGATTTGGGGAAGAGCCCTGGGCTTCAGACTAAGCCTGGGGTGCTTGGGAGAGGGGGGACCCCTTCATTGGGGTCCCCATCTCCCCTGAGATCCCCAGCTTAGGCTGTAAATGCTTTGGCTGGGGTGACTTGGTGATAGGGTCCCCTGGCTGTGGCATTACACCACGGCCGGATTCAGTCTGGTGCTGGATTTAAATATAGGGGTACCCCTACGCAATTTATTCTCCCTATTTTTAAAACCAGGACTGGCTCAGCAGCCCAGTGCTAGTTCCTAAAATACAGGGGGACCCTGTTCATTTTTTCCCCATATTTTTAGGAACCAGGACTGGCTGAGCAGCCCAGGGATGGTTATGATTTTTTGGGGGGGACCCTATGTCATTTTTTTTTTTTAAATTAACACTTTAGATAGTGTTTATATGCTGAAACATACACAAATCACACTGATCTGTGTATGTTTCTGGCAAACTTGCAGCTCAGAAGGTGGTCTATTTGAAACTTCAAAATAGCTGCGAGTTTGTTACAATTACACCCGAGATTGTAATCTCGTTTCTTAGTAAATTCCCGAGTTGTATCTTTTTCATGAAAAGTACTTCCGAGTTTGGCCGATGGTGAGTTTAATCGAGTTTGCAATCTCACCCGAGAAACTCACCTGAGTTTGTCTTTAGTAAATTTGCGAGATGAAAAAAAGGCCTAAACTCACCCGAGATTGCAATCTCTACCAAACTCGAATCTTAGTAAATTTACCCCATAGACATGGACAAATGCACATAGACAAACAGAACAAATTCACAATATTAGTCAGAGCAGCTCTCTTTAGTTTTAGCTTTAGTAACAGATTTGCACTGGCCATAAACCAATGAATATATGCTAGTATACAAAACATAGGGCAGAATCTTGCTATGAAATAATCAATGCTTAATGTTTATGTACAGGCGGGGATACTTAACAAATATATTGTACGTTAGCACTCAAAAGAAAAGCCATAACATTATTCCAAATATGTATGTCTGTATTTCCATTGTTCTATTACCATTAAATTGCATAGAGTGCGCTGGCTAATGTATTAGCTGACCTGCCAATGTAGTACATAGAACACAGTACACTGCTTCTGCTTCTAAGATTTATCAATTCAATTAACCTGGAACAAGTGAAATAATTGATGCTAAAGATGATTGCTTTGTTTTCCATATCAGTTGCTTAATGCAGTCCATATTAGTTCAGTGGAGAACTTATTATTGTATATAGGGCCAAATGTAATAGGAGGAGAGTTTAGAAAAAGTGAGAGTTTAGCAGTAAGCTCTCACAATGGTCGAGTTTTATCTTCAAAATGGGAAAACATCTGGATGAGATATTAAATCGTGAGAGTTTTTTGAGTCTGAAAAACATGCGAGTTTGCTCTGTTGCTTGTTCTCGGACTCTATTACATTGGCCGCGTTTAATAAGTGTGAGAAAGCTCTCACATTTCTAAGCTCTCACCCTATTACATTGGCCCATAGTAGCTGATAAATGGTAACATTACCTGAAATACAAATTCTATAGCTCTTGAGGGCTGTGAGGGTTGTGCATTTTACGACCATGTGATTCTAATTGGCCCATTCTGTTGGTCTATTTACTGTATATGTCTTAAATCTATCAAAAATGGGTTGTTTCATCTGAGAAGAGCTTCTGATTTAAGGAGATCACTGACCATGGATAGTTATGAATGTGTCCTCATTAACCATTGCTGTATGCCCACCAAATTGTCTCTCTTGGCATGCCATGGTTCTTGCAACTTAACCGCGGCAAGCATCCTTTTAAAAAATGTAGACTTATTTGCACCACTAAAATCTGCAAAAGGCAACAAACCTACATTGCTAGCGGACACTGACCACTCGGGCTTTTGGTACTTGTACATCTGTGTGTGACAAAGTGGCAAATAGGAGGAAATAAAGGTCCCAGTATCAGCGGCTGTGGCTATTCTGCCCACCATATTCCATTAAGCTTAATCTGTGACTTTGTACATACAGTAGGTTGTACAAATTCCTTTGTGACAAAAGTCTCAAACTAGGGGTATATTTACTAAAGTGCGGGTTTTTAGAATTGCAGTTGTTGCCCATAGCAACCAGATTCTGCTTTTTATCTAGCACCTTCTAGAAAATAATAGCTAGAATCTGATTGGTTGCTATTGGTAACATCTCCACTTATAAAACCCGCGTTTTAGTTAATATACCCCTAGTCTCTAGAACACTGTGGGCCTCATTCAGAGCCGGACGCTATTTGCGCTCGCTCGTTCAGAAAAAGGGGCCGGATATTTAAATTGAGCGCTCGCTCTTTGCGGTCTGTTGACGCCTCTATGTCTGAGCGAGCGAACGAACCATGCGCTTGCTATTTTGTAAAGACGCCCCCTGGCCGCTCGCATCCTACGTCATCTCCGTTATTTATTTGATTAATCGAGTACATCGAAAGGCGTCTGAACTGCTCACAGTGCTTGTGGTAGGATTTTCCTACCGCAATCATGCGAACAGTTCAGGCTAAGAAACAACCAAGTGACGTGGTCGATGACGCTGCTTTGTTAATTATGCACACCCTTAAAACACCCGTTTTGACCTTTTGGCACGCCTGCGTTCGGATCACCACTCCCCGTTTTCAAGCACCTTCCCCTGTTACCACCCACAAACGCCTCATCCTGTCACTCAAATTAGCAGGCACTCACTATTTTGCGAGCGCTCGATTTCCGACCGCACTGACTGGTTGGCGCATGCGCAATACGACCCATGCGCATGCGCAGATGTGCGAACATCACTCGGAGCGAACGAGCGGCCGCTTACGAGCGGCTCTGAATCAGGCCCTGTGACCGGTTTTATGATGTGACTAAGATAAAATATTTAGTGAAAAAATACACTGGGCTATCCGTGTCAGAGCATCCCAATTACATCAAGCACCTCACACCGTATGGCGTAAAGACGCCAGATATATATATGAGGACAAATATATACAGTATCATAAAGATATTGCCAACAACAGCTTAGGAAATGTCAGGATGTTGATAATAGATGCGCCGAAGAGGGAAAAAAATATTTACAAATTATATTAAAATAAATATTTTTTCTATTATTTGAACAGATTTATGTACAGTAGAGTATTTACTATTTTTTCTGTTTAGAGCCGGGACCAGGACCGGCAGGCGAAGCAGTAAGTGCCAGTCAGTATCACCTGAGTGAGCTGGGCTTGGCTCAGTTGTCCGTGCTAACAGTTACTGATGAATTGCAGCAAGTTTGCTAAGTAGACCCCTTATGTTGGCCACACACTAGCATGATTTCGTGGCGATTGCTCGATTTTAGACGCGTCGTACGATGAATTGTGTCGAAATTGTGTAGTATTTAGGTAGGATACGATCCGATGCACCGCTCTTAAAACGTATTGTATGATCAGATCGTATTGTATGCAGATCGTGTCGTGTATTTGTTCATGTGATGCATCGTGCGTCATTTGAGTTACATTTGAAGAAGTGTGGGTTCTTTCAATGACCTTCCTTTCTAAACTGCAGATTGATCATATCGTGAGATCGTATGTACTGTACATCGTGTGTCAATCGTGACGCCGGGACTGCCAGGGAGCTGGCGGAGACTTCAAGGGAAATCGTAAGATTAATCTCATCTTATGCTGGTCGTACTAGTGTATGGGCAGCATAAGTATGTGAGTAATATGGAAGTTGTAGGAAAGATATCCACCTCATTTTCAAATCTTTGTGCTTCGGAATAACTATACAACATAAGTTTTGCTTCATGGACCTGATGATGACTTTGAATGCAATTGCATCCAATATGCACAACAAAAATGCATCATAAAAGGTATGTATGGTACAGGGTAGTATATTCAATGCATAATGATTAAAAAGTGTGATATGCTTTAATATGGTGTCATGATGCACTAGCGCACGCAGGGGGGTTTCTGAGTACCCAAAACTCCCCCTGACCAACAACATTTTTTTTTCCAGAGACAGAGATAGCCTTGGGTGATCCGGGTGTGCACTAGACCACCCATTAGCTTAGCTAGCTTGTAGAATTAATTTGCTTCTCTCATTACCCTCACGCGGCCGCTGCCGAAGTCTGTGGTCACCTCAGAGCTCCGCCTCCCCACGGATCTAAACACAGCTGTGCTATCCTTTCATTGGGCGCTCAATGAATGTGACGTGATGATGTCACATCGCCGACATGCTATCTTTGTACCTGCTGCTGTGTACAACTGTCTTGAAGTGCCGAGGAGGAGCAGGGCACTATTACAGTACAAGGAGGATGCCACAGACCCGATGCAACAGCTGCATGTCCACAGTCCTAGACCCTGAAGGAGAGGAGAGGAGGAACCACCAAAAACTAAGGTGAGTGTGTGGACTCCATTTTCCAGGATTGGAATATGTTATTACTTACCCTGCTGCGTGTGACAGTTTGAAGACAGTGGAGCTCATTCAGACCCACTTGCAAGATGCGACCGCTCGCTTCCAGCGTATGGAAATTCAGCTAAGTGACGTCAAGGCAGCCGCTCGCACGGCAAGGCATAAGCACGCCCACTATGTCTTGGCGAGCGTTCACTTTGTGTTTATAGATGACCACCAGCCTGTCTTTAGCCACCCACTAGTGTACATCATCTCCAGGATGTATATACAACCATCGGTACATTGGGTTTCATCAAATCTGTCTGCAGCGCTCGTGGTTGACTGTACCCTACCGCAAGCACTGCGAGCACTTCAGTGTATTATTAAACCAGGTGATGTGTTCTATGACACTGCCTGTTAAATATGCATGCCCCAAAACGGCGTGAAAACACTCTGGCACACCTGTGTCCGCAACTCCACTCCCCTGTTACTACTGGCCTGCCCCTGTTACCACCCACAAACAGCCTCTCCTGTCACTCATTCCACTGGGTTGTCTTTGCAGGGCGAGTGATCACATTCCGATCGCTCATACTAGTTTGCGCACTCGCACTGCGTACTATACGCATGCGCACATTAGAGAACATCGTCTGCAACGAGCGGCCGCTTTCTAGCTAGCGGGTCTGAATGAGCTCTTGGTTCATTACGACAGCATGGTCACTGCTGACATGATTCCCATTCAATACAAAGGAGGTATTGAACACACTAGTAACAATGAAGGAGACCCCCTCCTCAGTGTCCTTGCTCTCACCCTCGCTGTAACCCACCCTTAGTGTCCCTGCCCTCGCCCACCTGTAACCTACCCTCAGTATCCCTGCCCACAACCTTCCTGTCACCCCTTCCTCAGTGGCCCTGCACTCAACCTCCTTGAAACCCCCTCAGTGTCCCCACCCTTGCCCTTCCTGTAACCCCTGTCAGTGACCTGGCCCACACCCTTATGGAAACCTCCCCTAAAAATCAGGCGTTTGCCCCTATGATGCTGTTGAGACACCAGTCATCACCCATCACCTTGTGGATGGTGACTGATGTTTTCATTTGGAATAAAAGTAATATGATCTGTGCATGCTTTTTAGGGTTACATTAGGCCAAAAAGGGAAGAAACAAAACAAGAACGGTGTGGGGTCCCCCCCTAAACCCATTACCAGATCTGGATCTTTAGCCTGTACTGGTCATGGAAAATTGGTGACAAAACCCTATTTTCCATTAACCAGCACCGGGCTGAACCAGCCGGGGTGGTAATGCCACAGCAGGAGGACACACAGCATGGGGTCCTCCTGACAAAGCATTGAAATAGCCCCCAACCTGGTTAACCTTGGAAGGTGGGGACCCCCCTTATTTCTGTTGTTGTATCAGCCCAGGCATATTGAGTGGCCGATTGGTAGTGTGTATAGCACTCCAACCAGCTGCTCTGACAGTGGAACGGTCTGCTGACTGATCCGGTGTCTAAATGTGTATCCAGCATTACTCCAAGCATGGTGTGTCAGTATACACTTTAGAAAAAAAAGCTATACAGATTTCTGGGTAACATCTGTTATGTATCTAGTTTATATATGACGAAATATCTCTAACAACATTACATTGTATTAAGCAGTGCTTGTTTACAAACACGCTTCTGCCATTTTCTGTGTACTTCGGGGATAGCATTTTAAAATGATTTATAGTACTGCTCAATATAATCCACCCTGTTAGTCAAATTGAAGCATCATAAGAGTTTTATTGGATCAAGCAGTGGGTGATGGATGGTGGACACAATGCTTTCCTGGTCGGTCGAAATGATTCTGTCAAATAATTTGCAGGAATTGGTTGCTGAGCAATGAAAATACCACATGATGTCACCACTACAACTGGACGGGTGCCCAATTTCATTAGCATACAGTAGAAAGTGTTTAGCAATGCATTCTGCAGAGCGTGCAGTGCCTGGTAACACTGCAGGAGTTAAGTTACAATCCAGTCTGTAAGTTCTTCCAGTCTGTAAATCTAAGTTCAGTATTTTAAACATGCACAGTGGGGCACAGTACACAAAACTTACATACTACTGTATGTAAAATATGAACATGCTGTACATAAATACATAAATATTACATGAATACATCATGTTAATGAATAGAAGGTAGATATTTGGGGTCTATAATCAACAATACATTCATGTAAGATCTATATATATATATATATATATATATATATATATACATACATACATAGATACATACACATACAGTATATCTCATCAGCCATTTCTAAATGACCGATGGGTTAGATTTATATGCATAATTGAAATACATGAGACTAAGCGGCCTATTTAATAAACTGCAATGATAGCAACAACTTTTAGTAATACCTATTTACCATTTAAACATCGTCAGGACAGCTGAAGAATGTTGACCTGACAGTGGTAAGGTTGAAAGTTCTGCTTTGATAGGCCAGTTTGCAGCCAATTGCGCTCAAGGGATCCAGTTTTTGAAATTGGACTTCTATTGTCACTTTCCACAAAAATGTAAGATAAGCAAATAATACGTTAACTAATATGAAAAATGAAGAAGCTCCATGTAATTAGTTCGCGTGATGCCATGATTCTCTGCAAATTGTGTCATTGTGGCCATGCCCCACAGCTAGCAGCAGGGACATGATGACAGCAATATATGTCACCTGAAATGCCTGCACTGGGCTCCTGCATCGCTCTTCTGGAATCTCCCTGGGGTAGTTACAAAAAGTCTACAAGTATGTAATAGATAATACATATGTAGTGTAATTTCTGGACAAGGTACTGCAGTATGTGATAACTGTTGGAGGAAAATCTGTTGGCGCAACAGTACTGCAGCATTATGTGTGAGGACTCCAGTTCTGTAAGGTGGCCAGTTTGGATAAGTACAGATGTGTTCTCACTTACTGATTGTACATATGCCATATGATGTGAGAATCTGACTGAGATGCTACGTGAGGATTAACGTACTATATCTTTCTTTAAATTTTGCTCTTTAGTCGCATAGCAGAGAGTGCAAAGACACTCACAGTGTACCAGAGATGCTAGGTTGGGACTTTAATAGAATAGAATTGGTTTTACACTTACAAAGTTGCAAATAAAGCACAATGGCTCTTGACATGTGGAAAAGCCACAGTCTCTCGCATCGGAGCCCTTTCTACACTGATTCAGACTAAGATGTACAAATGTTGCACATTAAATTGATCAGTGTTAGCTAGCAATGTACTGTAGTTTTCTCATTCCCAGTTCTTTATTTGTGCAAATAAGACGCACATTTTTATCGAGAAAGGAGCTTGGCATAGCTGAGTTTTATGGGACCTGGCACACCGAGGGCGCAACTGAAGCATCAGTAAGAAAGGACACATCTTTATATATTAGAGATGTGCAGCTCGGTTTTTCTAAGATACAAACACACCCGAACTTAAGGGCTTTGAGTTGAATGGAGTCCTAGTTCAGAATCACTTTGGGGTTCCTAGTCGAACCAACTCCCAGTTTTGTTCAGCAGTTTTTACCGCTGACCCACAGCAATATCAGTGTAACTTGTCCTGTTACACTGACTGTTGTACATTTACAGTTATAAGCTTTAGTCATATTGACTGTATCTATTATATTGATTTTATTGTGTGTATATTTTCATTTACATATTCTCTAGTAAAAAAAAAAATCATTGTTTATATGTCCTTAGACGTGGGTTCTCCTTCTGCAACATTACATTTAATCAAATACAACTAACATCCAATACCCTTGTTAGGGTTGAGCGGAGTACCCCTATGGTTTCTTCATTGTCTATAGAGAGGCAGGCAACCTCTCAATATGAGCTGCACACCAACTACAAGAAACACCCTTTTAGTGCGCATCTGTTTACTACTTAAACCATATGATCTTGATTTGTTGTCAAATTAGTTTGCAGCAAGAAGGTATTTCTGCAGTACACGGATGGGACTAACAGAACAGACTCACCAGGGAGGCCAGGGCACAGGCTTTATTTTCCTGGTTCATTGACAACACTGACACAATTGCAGCTACCTCACAGTTCTTCAAATCATTTACTCAACTAAAGAAACTCATAGCAAAAGAGAATAGACTTTGGTGGAACATACAAACTCTTATATGGTACTCAAACAGTAAAATAGTTCCCAAGGGATTAAAAATCAAGAAGACACCTTCCCATCATAACCACAATAATCATTTCATGAACCAATGGAACAACATCCTCTCTGAGTGCTAACATAGTTTATTACAATTACTGATTGGCACACAAATGCAGAAACTTAAGAATCTAGATGTAGAGATCAAGGAATTAAACTTAAAACTTATACCTTATAAACAAGAGGATGAATTCAAAGCACTGATGGATATTTCACTAAAGAAAATTAGACAAAGAGAGGGTAAAATTATCTCCTTCAAAAAGAAAAAAACCTTAGAGATAAATTTGGGTTGAAAAAAGCAACGAACAAGGAGTTAAATAAACATACCCATACTAACAATACGAAACGAGGGACATTATTACCAAATCCGAGACCAGGGGAAGAAAATTAACTCCAATATATAAAAGATTCAAACTCACATATCAAGAATATATGACACAAATCTACTCCAAGAATCATATCCTAAATAGATCAACCAAGGATACACTAAGCCCACAGATGACTCCGAGTCAATCAACATACAGTACCCTCTCTGAGCAATCATTTAGCATATGAGATAAACGAGGAACTACACTCTAGCCAGACAATCCCAAGAACAAGGGTGGTTGGACATTGAACCTGCATTACTGAACCTTAGCAAACCTACATCTAAGGGATACTCCAACTCAGTTGAACCAAACACAAATGCCTCAGCACTGGAACTAAAAGGAGTAGTGACTACAGATGGATGATCACAAATATGTGCCAATCCACATTTTTTAGAGATGAGGACGGGTTCTCCATCTCAGAGATCCATCAGCGCACCCAGCAGACTAATAAAAAGATAATTAGAAGAGGATGTAGAAGAGGACAGAATAATCCAATGACTAGACCCATGACACCCACTATAGTAGGACAAAGGATTTTTAATCTAAGTAATGTAGAAATGACCAAAGATCATATCAAGGTGTTACACAAAGGACTTAAATTTGCCCCCACCACTAACATGGACAAGTTCATCACATATCTAGACATCCAGAGATTTACCAGAAAACTTACTCTTAAGAAATTTTTACACAGAACACCATTACCACAACATAAACCAAAAGATAAAGGGACATACAAGCATACATCTCAAACCACCATCCAAGTTCTACCCCAGCCACATAAAGGGAAACCACATAAGCACATTCACCAGCATGGTAGATAATGATCTACTACACATGTGCGATCAGAACAAAAAACCCAAGATGAACAACATGACAAAGGTGGAACGCAGAGCCTTGAAAGAGTTGAGTAACAATCACAATTTAGTAATCAAACGTGCAGATAAAGGGGGGGATAGTGATCCTGAACAAGGAAGACTATATTAAAAAAGTAAACAGGTTGTTGGATGACGAAACCACATAATTAAAATTACACAAAGATCCGACACAAGACTTCCAAAAAGAACTTAGAATCCTACTCAAAGAGAGGCTAGAGAGTGGAATAATAACTCCCCAAGAACATGCATTTCTATATACACCTTACCCATAAATTCCAGTCTTTTACTACCTGCCCAAAGTACACAAGGATAAAAATAACCCTCCCGGCAGACCAATAATATCCAGTATAGTTTCACTCACCTCAAATTTGTCCCAATATCTTGACATATATCTACAACCCTATGTTAAAGCACAAAGATCCTACCTAAAAGACACCAATGATATCCTGAACAGACTTCGGAACATAACATGGGGGGAGGAGCTTTGGCTAGCCACTAGTGATGTCACTTCACTTTAAAGCATCATAGATCACACACAAGGTCTAACAAGTAGTAACCACTACCTCATGAAAGATCTAGAGATGTCACCCAGTCAAAGGGAATTCATAACCAAGAGCATTCAGTTCATACTAAGCCATAACTATCTGGGCTAGATTTATCGACAATATTTTCTTCATATGGGGAGGTAACTTAGAGTCACTGACAGAATTCTTAGACTACATCTATCATAACCAATACAATATGAAATTCACAACTAAATACAGGAAAACATAAGTAGAATTCTTGTATTTAAACATATTCATTGAGAACAACCAAATTCACACGAAAACATTCCACAAAGAGGTGGACATAAACAGCTTCATTCTTGCAACAAGTGGCCATCATCCGAATTGGCTGAGTAGTATCCCAATATGTCAATACAAGAGGATCAAGGGAAATTGCTCACAGGTCAGGGACTTTGACACCCAGGGTCAACATCTCAGAACACAGCTATTGGAAAAGAAATATGATGATAACACAGTACAGAAAGCCTTCAAGGAGGTTAAAAGTTCAGACAGAGAACAATTGTTACAGTATAAACCCAAAGTAGAAGTAAGGATCAGAATGAGATATATTTTGTAACCCAATATACCAACCAAGCCAATAAGATGATGAGGATCGTCAAAAAACACTGGTCCATACTACTACAAAACAAAACACTCTTGAGCATCTTACCACCCCAACCCTAAATAGTTTTTCGGAAAGAACCAGATTTAAGAAAGAAATTAGTCAAGAACCACATGGAACCACACAGACCCTCACAAACCACACTAACTGGTAACAAAGTAGAAGAAGGATTCCACTACTGCAGAACCTTCCTGTCACGAGAAATAGAAGCACGAAACCAATCAAGAAGGTAACATCTACTGCCAACAATACCGTATACAATATTAGGGACCAAATAACCTGTCATAGCAAAGGGGTAATTTACTTACTAGAATGTCCCTGTAGGAAAAAATATATTGGGAGAACCGTTAGACAACTCAAAATCAGAACCAGCGAACACATCCACAATGTCAAGAAAGGCTCGGAAGAGCAGCCCCTGTCAACATACTTTAAAATCTTTCATCAATGCAACCCAACACTCTTGAACTTTGTTGGCATAAAGAATGTTAAACCCAGTTGGAGGGGGGGTTCTATACAAAACAAATAAACATGGAAGAACTAAAGTGCATTATAACCTTAGACACCCTGGCACCAAAGGGTCTTAACATCGATAATGAAATTAAATATATAATCTGCTCCTAAATATACAATGCCACTTCACAAGTGAGCTAACAAATACACTGGAGAATGACTTCAGTACTCAGCAAGTCATTCATACCAGGGGGTCAGGCCTAATAGTGACTATGGACATCCAGGGACATCCAGAGGCTTAGGTTAACGCTATGTCCATTAAGAGTTAGCATACCAACAAAATCATCCAACATCCCTACAATCCTATTACCGTGTAATCTATACTACAATTCTTCTGCCTACAATATGTATTACTATCATGTGAACGTACTTATCTGCCCTGCCTTTGTACCTTGCCAGATTAGGAACTAAACTGGAGTATGTACCATAACCCTAATAAATCTGACTCTATTGATGCCCTGCCATTGCATGGCATATGTCCGCAATAGCCTTCCCCGTACATAACAATCTGTGCCACCACATATTATATAATGTGATACATTTGTATTCACATAACAATGAGTGCAGGCACACGTTCAATATCATTCAATTTTAATACCAGACACGATTCACTCAGTAACTAATTATCCAGATACCAGAACTACAACTCCCATACAGGGAAACTGACCAGTGGAATGACCAACAAGAGATCAATGCAAACAGCGGACCAATCACACTGAGAGCACGGAGAACCAATCAGGGAAGGGGCATGACCCAAAATGGAGTCTTAACCCCCTCTCTGCTACACCATCAAGTACCATAATCTCCCAGAGGATGCCGGTGGCAGCCAAAACGCATTGGAGCACTTACAGCACCCAGACTATTATTCTTACCATTCGTCAATCAACTCCATTACACCTAACTCTAATTCTCTAACTAATTCTGAATGAAGGACGGTCCAGCCTCACTAGTGGTCACATGACCCGGAAGTAATAAGGGAGACGAAGACGCCGACAAGCATACCAAGCGAGGCTGTCATCCAAGAGGGCTGAAGAGGGAGAAACAGGCAGCGCAGCAAGCGGAAGGTGAGTTCCTCTTTAGGAGAGGGTGTCCGGCAGAGATCGGAAGATCAAAATCAGTAGCATCCCCTCCCTAGGCAAAGGGAGATTGCTGTGTGGCCGGAGCCACTAACAGATTGACCCTTGCCAGGAACCCCTGCCCTGACATCCCGTGGCCCCCTACTTCTGACCTGAAGACACCCCAGGTAACGAGGCATCCCTTGCTAGCAACAACGGACCGACACAATAGGACGAGTAATGGGACGCCGTTATTCACCCACATCCCCCATCTTCATTGACTAATCAATTCACCCTAATATAAACCAAGTGTGTTTTACTGCTGTCCCACATCAATAACAGTGTAAATTGTCCTGTTACACTGTTGTTCATTTACAGTTATAAACTTTAGTCATGTTGACGGTATCTATTATATTGATTTTATTGTGTGTGTATACAGAATTTTCATTTACATATTCTCTCACAAATCATTGTTTATATGTCCTTAAACGTGGGTTTTCCTTCTGCATCAACATTAGATTTAAACTAGGGGTGTGCACTGGCAACTTTTCGTGTTTTGGTTTTGGATCCGGATCTTTCTTCGTGTTTTGTATCTGGATTGGTTTTGCCAAAACCACCCTTCCGTGTTTTGTGTTCTGAGTTTTGTGTTTTGGATCTGTATTTTTTTTTAAAAAAGCATAAAAACAGCTAAAATCACAGAATGTGTTGGTTTTTCTGCTCCTATGCTATTATTAATCTCAATAACCGTAATTTCCACTCATTTCCAGTCTATTCTGAACACCTCACAATAGTGTTTTTATGTCCAAAAGGTTGCACCAAGGTAGCTGGATGACTATGCTAAGCGACACGAGTGGGCGGCACAAACACGTGGCCCATCTAGGAGTGACATTGCAGTGGCAGACAGGATGGCAGTTTGAAAAACTAGGCCCCAAACAGTACAAAATGCAAAGAAAAAAAGAGGTGCAAGATTGAATTGTCCTTGGGCCCTCCCACCCACCCTTATGTTGTATAAACAGGACATGCACACTTTAACAAACCAATAATTTCAGCACCAGGGTCTGCCACACGACTGTGGCTGAAATGATTGGTTTGTTTGGGCCCCCACAAAACAAGCTGGCAATTAATCTGTCCCTGCACAAACTGGCTCTAGAGAAGCAAGATGTCGTCCTCATCCTCCTCATTCACCGATTCCTCACCCTCTTCAGTGTTGTGTACATCCTCATCCTCACAGAGTAGTAATTCGTCCCCACTGGAATCCACCACCACAGGTCCCTCTGTACGTTCTGGAGGCTGGTCTCCCTGGAAGAGTTGATCATTAATTTTTATGAACATCATCTTCTCCACATTTTGTGGAAGCAACCTCCTACGCCTTTTGCTGACAAGGTTCCCGGCTGCACTAAACACTCTTTCAGAGTACACACTGGAGGGGGGGCAACTCAGGTAAAATAGGGCCAATTTGTACAGGGGCCTCAAAATTGCCTCTTTTTCCTGCCAGTACAGGTACGGACTGCCTGACATGCCTACTTGGATGCTGTCACTGATGTAATTCTTTAACAGACAGACGCACGCTTGTCGCTGCTGCTTTGAGGATGCAGGTGCGGCTACAGCCCACACAATTCACAAAGACAGAAAAAAAAATAAGAATTTTTTATTTTTTATGGAGCGCACTTTGAGGGTTACACCACCCTTTAACAGACAGACGCATGCTTGTCGCTGCTGCTTTGAGGATGCAGGTTCCGGCTACTGCGCATACATTTCACACACAAACACAGAAAAAAAGATTATTTTATTTTGGTTGGAGCGCAATTTGGGGGTTACACCACCCTTTAACAGACAGACGCACGCTTGCCGCTGCTACTTTGAGGATGCAGGTGCGGCAACAGCCCACACAATTCACAAAGACAGAAAAAAAAATAATATTTTTTTTTTTTGTGGAGCGCACTTTGAGGGTTACACCACCCTTTAACAGACAGATGCACGCTTGTCGCTGCTGCATTGAGGATGCAGGTGCAGCTACTGTGCATACATTTCACACACAAACACAGAAAAAAAGATTATTTTATTTTGGTTGGAGCGCACTTTGGGGGTTACACCACCCTTTAACAGACAGACGCACGCTTGTCGCTGCTGCTTTGAGGATGCAGGTGCGCCTACTGCGCATACATTTCACACACAAACACAGAAAAAAGGATTATTTTATTTTGGTTGGAGCGCACTTTGGGGGTTACACCACCCTTTAACAGACAGACGCATGCTTGTCGCTGCTGCGTTGAGGGTGCAGGTGCGGCTACAGCCCACACATTTCACAAAGAGAGAAAAAAAAAAGAAGAATTTTTTATTTTTTTTTGGAGCGCACTTTGGGGGTTACACCACCCTATAACAGAAATACGCACGCTTGTCGCTGCTGCTTTGAGGATGCAGGTGCGCCTACTGCGCATACATTTCACACACAAACACAGACAAAAAGATTATTTTATTTTGGTTGGAGCGCGCTTTGGGGGTTACACCACCCTTTAACAGACAGACGCACGCTTGTCGCTGCTGCTTTGAGGATACAGCCCACACAATTCACAAAGACAGAAAAAAAAGATTTTTTTATTTTTTTGAAGTGCACTTTGGGGGTTACAGCACCCTTTAACGGACAAGCCAGCCGGCCCTTTACTTATGACACAAGCGCAAGCTTGGCGCTGCTCCTTTGTTGATGCACGTGCAGCCACAGTGCACACAATTCACAAACACAGAAAATAATTCCTCCACCATTCTGTCAGTGGTGACAGTATCATATGCAGTGACAGTAGACATGTCAGAAATTGTTGGCACGTCCTTCAGTCCGGACCAAATGTCTAAACTAACCCTTGACTTATGACACTGGCGCACGCTTGGCTCTGCTGTGTTGATGCACGTCCGGCTACTGCGCATACATTTCGCACACAAACACACAAAAAAAAGAATTGTTTATTTTTTGTGGAGTGCACTTTGGGGGTTACACCACCCTTTAACAGACTTATGGGACACAGGCACACGCTTGGCGCTGCTCATTTGTTGATGCACGTGCAGCCACAGTGCACACAATTCACAAACACAAAATATTTTTTTATTTTGTTTGGAGTGCACTTTGGGGGTTACACCACCCTTTAACAGATGAGCCAGCCGGCCCTTTACTTATGACACAGGCGCACACTTGGCGCTACTTTGTTGATGCACGTGTGGCTACTGCGCACACAATTCACAAACACAGAAAATAATTTTTTATTTTGTTTGGAGTGCACTTTGGGGGTTACAGCACCCTTTAACGGTCAAGCCAGCCGGCCCTTTACTTATGACACAGGCGCACGCTTGGCGCTACTTTGTTGATGCACGTGTGGCTACTGCGCACACAATTCACAAACACAGAAAAATAATATATATTATTTGGAGTGCACTTTGGGGGTTACACCACCCTTTAACAGATGAGCCAGCCGGCCCTTTACTTATGACACAGGCGCACACTTGGCGCTACTTTGTTGATGCACGTGTGGCTACTGCGCACACAATTCACAAACACAGAAAATAATTTTTTATTTTGTTTGGAGTGCACTTTGGGGGTTACAGCACCCTTTAACGGTCAAGCCAGCCGGCCCTTTACTTATGACACAGGCGCACGCTTGGCGCTACTTTGTTGATGCACGTGCGGCTACTGCGCACACAATTCACAAACACAGAAAAAATATTATTTTTTTTTGCACTTGGGGGGAGCACCCCTGATGCACAGAGCACCCCCTGGACAACACTACAGCACCCCTTTAGGACTGGGACACTGCACAGGACTTTGGAGTGGACACAGCCCCTATGAACAACTGACTGCACAACACAGTCCAGTTAGCCCCTATGGACTTTGGAGGAGTGGACACAGCCCCTATGGACAACAGCAGCACAGCACAACACAGGCAGCCCCTATGGACTTTGGAGGAGTGGACACAGCCCCTATGGACAACAGCAGCACAGCGCAGCACAGCACAGCACAACACTACACTGCACTACACTTCACTACACTACACAGCCCAGCCAGCCCTAACTCCCACCCTCCCTCTTCACTGTCCACAGCTGAGTGAGAAAATGGTGCTGACGCAGGTACCTTAAATAGGATCCAAAACCCGCGAGACCCGGAAGGCGGGATGATGATGTTTTGCCTCGATTTCAGATCCGAGTCAGGCGGGAAAAGTCGAGCCTGACTCGGATCGGCCTCGGATCGGGTGGGCTCGGGGGGTTCGGATTTCAGAAATCCAAACCTACTCACCCCTAATTTAAACAAACAAATCTAACAACCAATACCCTTGTTAGGGTTCAGCACAGTACCCCTATTGTTTCTTCATTGTCTATAGAGAGGCAGGCAACCTCTCAGTACGAGCTGCACACCCACTATAAGAAACACCCCTGTAGTGCACATCTATTTACTACTTAAAACATATGATCTTGTTCAGCAGTCAGTTCGGAACTCGGATTTAAAAACCGAACTCGGGTTTTGAATTGCATGTAAATAAGTCCAAAGTCGATGTTCTAACGATTTTTTTATTGATCTTTATCGATTTTAAGCAATCCAAAACCAAACTAAAACCGAATCAGAACGAAAACACTTGAGGGTGGTTTTGCCAAAACCAAAACACAATGATGAATTAGAACCAAAACCAAAACACGGGGGTCGGGGGTCCACACACATCTCTAGTATGCAGTATATTTTCCCGTCAAGGGATGTGTCCTGTTTCTCTGAAAAACAGTACAGCTTTAAGGGGGCAACATCAATTAATAATGGTGCTCACAGTAGCTGATTTCGGCTCACAGCCAATGGAGGTGCAAGCAGAAATCAGCTACCATAACTGCCCATAATATTTTCTGATTCACTCTGACCCTTTTTATACCAGGCTAATTTACATGTTGTCTGCACATGTACAGTACGCTGCAGGATCCTTACGATCCCTCTCCAGAAAAAAAGTGTACTATGTAGTTTATAAGCTACAATGGCTAACATCATCTGAAGAGCTGCCACTGGTGGTACCATTCTCTTTTTAGCAGCCCCAATATAAGCTAAGGAGGCTGCTTTTGAGAACAAAATGTATGGACTGCAGCAGATACTGTATCTTCGATATCTGTGGTGGTTCTAGCTTCTTACGTATTTGAATGCTTAACTTGTGCAGGTATCCTTTAAAAGTGATAAATGTGCCCCTAATGGATGTGAACAAAAAACAGCAAAATCCCTATGTTCTGGCAGCTTACCAGAGGCATGTGTCAGGTCTTCAGCCCAATCACCAAACATTGTACTTATTATAAAGTCCATATTGTATCAAAATGATTGGGGTAATTCTTGGAAACTACAGTACTGTGGGCGGGATGCATCAATGCATATATACAAGTCAAGCCTCCGAAAATGAGGTTTGCGGAGGTTTGGCCGCTTACTGCATAGGCACCAAGCATCGGAATGTGGTACGTTCCGGGGTTTGGATGTGGTGGGCAACGCCATTTTTTGATTGCATTGTCCAATAGAAGCCTATGGGATTTTAGTCTCTGAGAGGGATCCCGTCGGATTCCTCCCAGCAGCCCCTGCGGCGTGTGCATCACTTGACGCATGTGTAGAAGGACTTCCAGGTCGTAAACCCAGAAGTCCTTCTATTGCAAACGACAGTTCTTATCGGGAGAGCTGTGCTTTGTGATTTTCTTTCAAGCATACAGCGTTAGTAAATGCTGTTATACTTGTGATGAGTGGCGGGATGCACCAAATTCATAATGCGATACGTCATGCATCCCGCTGTGTATGATGCAGATTTCTTTAGTATTTAGGTATATAGGGTCTGTTTAATAAGCAAAAATATGGATTTTCTCCAGCATTTCACAATACATTTTCCCTCTCTAATTAATTAAATGAAAATTATGGAGAAATCACTGCTTTCTCCGCCTTTTCATTTCTTCTCTTGTATCTTGCAGCCCCCATTGGATTTAATGGGAGCTGAACTAAGTATAAGAACCATGCAGTTTACTGGCTGGCTCATTGGACATGCAGCCAAACCCTTAATTCATGTTAAAGGTAGGACATTATTTGCTCTAGTGGATGAATTTGTGGATACAAGAGAGGTGACCTGCAGAAGGACAGGCATACTATTAATGGTAACCATGCCAAGGAAAATAATGGCAGGAGTGTCATTTGTATCAGAGACAGTTGTAGCCAGCCATATCACCTTCTTCAACTAATGGACACTTTATTTAACTGCGCTGACAAGGATGATCAATCCCCATACCAGTCTAGCTGTCTTAAGGGGTGAATAGTATCACATTTTACAAGTTCAATGTGCTTGATGTCCTAATTGGGCACGCAGAACACTAGTTCTCCCAATTCATGTTTTGTTATTCTTCTATCTTGGCTGTCTCTTGACACTATCCAAGTAGCATCCTATCTGAAAGTTCTGTGCTTCCAGGCGATAAGTCGAAATGAGTGAGACTGCAGTGGAATTTTTCATGTTTGGAAATGTACGAAAGGTTCAGAGATACAATTTGAGTAGAGCTATAGCTTTTCTGTTTCATGGATCAGCCTTTCTATAAATAGAGCTGAGACAATGGTGTCTGTTCATTCTGTTCTATGATCTGGTTGGGGATATTCCATGTGGAGCACATACCATATCAACATACATTTAAGGCAAATTTAGCACTCACATCTAGTATATAGGGGATTTGAGATATTCCACCATAAATAATGTGGGTTTTTTTGTAGATTTTTACAGTGGTGATTTTCAACCAAAATTTCATTTTTAATTATAAACTTTTTAAGATTTGTTTAAATTATATAGCGTAATGTCAAAAATATATGGGCTAAGGATCGCAAGAACTGTTTACAGACTGTAATTTTTGGTTTCTTTTGATTCCAGTGAAAATGTAACATGCAAGCACTGTTGTGTTTGTGGCCTGTGCTCAACATACATGTAATGGAAGCTGAACATACAGTACATTATATAAATGCACTCATGTGAGTACATTTAAAATATATACTAATTGTGATTATTTGATCTAGTTTTGGTACATATTGAATGAGAACACCATTTTAATATTCCATGCGACTGTTTTGATTAGTATTATAATATACCTAATTGTCCCTCCTCTGTCTTTCCTCACCTTTCAGGACAGTCCCCCTTTCCCCCTATCTTACTCATTACTTTTGGGTTGACCCCTTTTCAGGTTGCTTGCCACAACTGGTAATTTCTTTTCAACGCCCAGACATCCTACCTCATCTAGACCCCTCCTATATTTACGTGTATTGATATCTATAGTCATAATACACAAAGGTGTCTGCAAAATGTATTACAGACATCCAATCCTATGCTTATACTCATCATATGGAATACAGTCTATATTTAGATTTATTTTTCTTCTTTAAATTACAGATAAATAGTCCTATTTTCTTCCATAATCCAAAACGCACATTTGCTCAACCTACATTTAAATATTCAGCAATTGTTGTTGTTGTTGTTGTTAGTGGTCTTAGCAGAAATTAATTTAGGGCAAAAGCTTTAACCACTTCAAATAATCAAAGATAAGACCAGAACATGAGGTAGACGTAACTTTGAATGTACTGTAGAGATAAGCGGTTCGGTTCTCCTGAAAACCTAACACACTCGAACATTGGGGTTCCGAGTTGAACCGAGTTCCAGCCCGGATCACTTAGAGGGTTCCGAGTAGAACCTAGTGGGTCTGCTGTAAGTTCAGAACTCGGATTTAAAAAATATATCTCTGCATGCAAACAGGTCCAAATTTCATTATTTTAGCTGTTTTTATCAGTTTTAAAGAAATCCAAAACCAAAACATTTGAAGGTGGTTTTGCCGAAACCAAAACACGGGTGTCCGCGTAAATCTCTAATGTTTTGTAGAATAAATTTCTAACAGAAAACAATGACAATTATTTTTGGAATGCAAAATGCTGAGCCAAGTTTTAATGGCATATGAAACCTTGTTGTCAAACATTTAAGACATTTTGTAAACAGTATTTTTTCTGTTTATTTTAAATGCATCACTGATTTGTTTCCCACATACACAATGGGATATAAAGTGTAATGCAACAAAACCAAATTTCAAATGAAAAAAGTATGAGAATTCTAAAAAGACCTCAGAATCTTGAATAGTAATGCTGTATACTGTAAACCTGTGGTACAAAAGATATTATGCAAAGTTAATTTTAAGTTGTATAAACATTTTGATTACACATATTTATTGTCCCATGTGTAAATGTTGAAGGTAGATGTCTATTCTGGAATCAGCTTTAACAAATAATTTTAATATTGTTGGTTTAGAGCTGGTTGTAATCCTTGGTAGATATGAACAAAAACCAGCTTAACATTACATTATTCATCTTTTGTGTTTGCAAAAGTTGCAGTAATTACCCTTTTTCTGTGGGTTACTTTACAGTTATATTTACATTGCTGTCTGTCAGCAAAGAGCAAAAAACAAATTCATATTATTTACATTAGTATAATAAACCTTATAAATGGGGAATAACAATTTAATAAACATACATTACTTACTGATTTATGGTCATGATTTCTCTTGATCATTGATAAAATCCACACCAGAAGGGAATTATGCATTCAACTTTAAAACAATATATACATATATCAATGTAACAATTCCTCAATGCACTATTGATCATACACTTATAGAAGAAATAACACTCAAATATATCACTGCTCCTCTTGTGCGATCCTTGCCAGCCAATGGATCTAAGAAAGATACAAACACCAAGACAAGAAGGCGCTGATAGTGTAGTATTTTCAAAACCTGTTTGGCTATTATGGTAAGTATTGTGCGTACATTAAATAAGAATATTTAAGCTTATCTCAATTCCACTTTGATCGATGGTATGATGAATCAAGATAAAAAATGTATATATTCTGCGCTATGGATGTTATTTTTAAAGCAGCTCGTAATAAAATAATTTCAATATGTTACAAGTAGAGAGCACTTGTGAATAAACATGTATAAGTGTAACGCAATACCTGTAAAAAGAAAAGATTAGTAAAGATGTTTAAAACCCTTTTTAATATTTAGGGAAGTCCATGATTGACACCAGGGTTCCGATTAAATGCTTTGCGGTGCGGTGTGATAATGGAGTCAGACGTGAATACTAGCTGTCTCTCCCTATTTCTGCCTACCTTTAGCGGCTTCCGCTCCGTCCGGCTGGTTCCCTGCATGGGGTGATCGTCTTCTTCATCCGTGTAAACGGCACGATGCTGCAAAGGTGCAGTGTTATGACGTCACTGTGTCTCCGCTGTGTGTCAGATGTGCGCTAAAACCAACGCATTTCAGGCTCCTGGCCCTTTTTCAAGGATAGCGCTCCTATCCTGTGTGCTCCATTTTATTGAAAGATTTAATTGATTCAATTAAAAACCTAATTCTGTAATTAGGTATAATTTCCTTTTAAAAAGTGAAATAAAGATGAAAAATAAGGGTATTGCGTTTTATGTTTTTTCTATTATGAGAATAGTGTTATGTTTTAAAATGTGATGTAAAAATTTGAGAAATATACGCAATATATGGAATTAATTGGTTAAAATGTATTTAAAGGAAAACATTTATCTCTATATCCATGTTTAAACCTGCAGGTTGCAAGGTTTGCATCTAGAAAATCCATTTTGTTTCCTTTTTTCTCAATTCTTTTGAAATGTCACCTCCTCTCCAGTTAGGGCAGATTTTCTGTATGCCCATAAATGACAAACCAGAGGGATTTCGGTCATGACAGTCCAGAAAGTGTTTGGACACGCTATGTGTCTGTAAACCTTTTTTGATGTTAAAAATATGCTCAGCAATTCTTGTTTTTAATTTTCTTTTTGTCTGTCCAATATATTGGAATCCACAGGGGCATTCAAGTAAATAAATTACTGCTTCTGTATCGCAAGTGATAGTATCCATAATTTTGTAACTCTTATTTGATACATTTGATTTAAATTCAGTTAATGTTTGTGTGGATTGCTTTCTTAAAGTTAAAGGTAGGCAGAAATAGGGAGAGACAGCAAGTATTCACGTCTGACTCCATTATCACACCGCACCTCAAGGCATTTAATCGGAACCCTGGTGTCAATCATGGACTTCCCTAAATATTAAAAAAGGTTTTAAACATCTTTACTAATCTTTTCTTTTTACAGGTATTGCGTTACACTTATACATGTTTATTCACAAGCACTCTCTACTTGTAACATGATGAATCAAGACCCAATACTTCTTTAAAGCCTCCAATATCGGAATGCAGCCCAGCAACAAAAACAAGATCAGAAAAAACTCATAGGGTAGTATGTATCGACTTTATAAAAAAAGTAAGGATTAAAAACATGTACATGAAAACCACTTGACACAATGCATGTAATCAAATAAGAATCACCCAACCCAGGATCTGGCTGGTCCAACCAAAATGGTATCGAATTCTAGGCACTCCAGACAACCGTGGTATTTCTTCAATGAGTGCAAGCTTTGGAAAACCGTGAGCAGGAACCTCCAATGCATTTTGTTTGAACCAAACTTCCTCAGGGATAGGTTCCTGTTCCACTGAAGGTGCTATTTCCTGCTTACAATATAAATGACTCCATCCACGGATATATAACATATAACAAGACTACTAAAACATGGCTGACTTAAAACGTTACAAATCACATATAAAAAATGTTTTATAACATTCAACAATATACTCTTTATATATAGACAAACATGTAATCATATACATATAAACAAAACAATATTTAATAATATATAAATGTTGAAATTCATTCATTTTTATGATACAGGCTAACCCAAAATGTCCGCCAAAAATGAGGACAAACTTTAATGATGAAATGTGAAACACACCAGATCGATAATTAATCACTACAAGTGACAGCTCTAGCCTCCTATCGGGCACTGCCACATCATTAATGTGTTAACCGGAAGTGATCCAAAAACTTCCAGGTGACCACTTGTGCCAAAAATAACATTGCACACATATCCTCATAAAGTGCATACCTAAACAGGTGCGATGTATCACCTGATATCATAAGTGACGTGACACTATGGTCAGTGTACACAGTATATATATATATATATATATATATAGATAGATAGATAGATAGATATATATATACACACACATTGTTAATGATTGTTGATGACTAATGATAGATATGTTAGAAAGGGAAAAAGCTTAATGTGGGTACGATTTGCTAAGCTACAGATTTACTAAGCAAAAGGATTTATCATGGATTGACAGTGGGTTCATGGTCAAAACCATGGTATTTACTAAAAATCCTATTGACCTTGTAAATTGGATCTGACATTAATACCCATCGGTTTCTAAACCTTGATAATGACACATACTGCAATCCTGTCACAAAAAATTATGTATATATATTATTGTGTTGCCCACATATTCCTTATATTTGTGGTATTGTATATTTTTGTTTACTTTTCTTTTTTAATTGTGTCAGATCACCTCAAATTAGAACCAGCACTAGACTTTTAAGCAAAGGCTGGTAGTGGAAAACTCAAGAGGATAAAGAACATGTGCTCCTCATGAATTTACTAGCACTAGGCTTCAGCAACCATTGCTCCTAGCACTAAAGTAGGGGTGGAATCCACCCCACTTTAGTTTTCCAACCAGCCTTAGGCCAGTCAGCATGAGGCTGTATTGCCTAGGATAATCAGATTTGCAAACAAAATGTGGACCCCCCTCCCCCCTAGTGAAAACCAGCCCCACAAGTGCCAAGGTATGCTGGCACTTGGGGTTCTCCATGTGCCAGCATGCCATGGCAGCCATTAAAATTGGGCATGACAGGGCTTGCTGTGTCCTGTAGTGAAAAATACAGAAGGTGGTTACTGCGCTTCTCAAACCTTCAAATGAAGGCTTCTTTTTAAGGTCTTCAAACAAAGGTGTTCAATGAATATGTGGGAGAAAATGAGAATATGCTGTACACCATTTTAGTATCTTATAGAGTGACAGTTATACAAGGCCTGGCTATTAAATAATGAGATTGTAAACCATACTGTGTGAGTTAAAAGATAGTGGGGGAACATTGACCTTAGACTATCTCAAAACGGTTTTGCAAGTTTCACCCCTCTCGAAGAAGTTGCATTTTCCTTGTGCATCATAAAAATGCTTATTTCAAAAGTAGAGCAAGGTGCTAAAGTAATTACAATATTTGGTTTAATTGACAAAACACCCACCAAATCTTTCCATATGGGAAGCAATCAGGAAGCCGACTGCCTAAATACCGGCAGGCGGCTTCCCGACTGTCATAGCCCGGCAAGGGTGAAATGCCAGGCGTCTAGATGTAGACACCCGCATTTCCCAGACGCCGGGAGACCGGCGCCCGGCATCCCGATCGTAGTGATGCCGGGCGCCGCGAGCGGACACCCGCGGGGGGAGGGTTAGGTTTAGGGCTCCCGGGGGGAATTAGGGTTAGGCACCCCCCCGGGAGGGTTAGGGGTAGGCTAGGGGGAGGGAGGGTTAGGGTTAGGCACCCCCGCGGGGGGAACTTAGGGTTAGGCACCCGCCCGGGGACTTAGGTTTAGGCAGCGGGGAAGGGGGTGGTTAGGGTTAGGCACTTAGAGGGGGGATTAGGGTTAGGCACTTGGGGGGGAAGTTAGGGTTAGGCACCCCTAAGGAGGGTTAGGGGGGTTAGGTTAGGTTAGTAGATACTCACCTATCCACGATCGGGATTTCCAGCGCTGTCTGGCTTCCGCTGCTCGAAACTCTGCTGATGCCGGCCTGCCGCTGACGGGAATCAAACCGCCGGCCATGCGGCCGGTGGTATTTCATACCCATTCCTTCCATATGATACCGAGGCTTACGGGACAGATGGTATGTCATGTGCAAGTGTGTTTGAGTGGCACAAAAAATTTAGTGATGATCATGAGGATGTTGAAGATGAATAACATCCCAGAAGGCCTTGCACATCAAAAACAAATGAAAATCTGAAAAAAAAAATTGAAAATTGTTTGAATTGACCGTCGACACAGCATCCATATAATAGCAGAAATGGTAAACATTGACAAAGAAAGTGTTATTCAAGATTTGCTTCAAGATCTTAACATTACAAAAGTTTTTTCTAGGATGGTTCCAAGGCTTCTTACTGCCAAGCAAAAAGATCGAAAGTAAATTTGTATAGACATTTTGTTACAAATTCAAGCGGATTCACATTTTTTAGTTAAAGTTATAGTTATTACCTCTGATCAAACATGGATTTTCCAGTACGATCCTAAGACAAAACACCAGTCCATGCAGTGTAACACACCATCATCTCCAAGAATGAAGGAAGCATGCCAAAGCATAGCCAAATTCAAAGCCATGTTAATTGTTTTCTTTAATATCAATGGTGTTATTTTGGAAGACTGGGTACCAGAAGGGACAACAGTGAATCAACATTACTACAAACATGTTTTAGCAACTTTGCGGGAAATAATCAAAAGAAAGAAAGAGGCCAGAGTTATGGAAAAAATGGTTTCATCCTCCATCAGGACAACGAACCAGCCCATACAGCTCTTTCTGTGAAACAGTTTTTGGTAAAGAAACAGATTGCAATGCTAGAACACTCTCCATACTCGCCAGACCTAGCACCATGTGACTTTTTTCTTTTCCCTAAAGTCAAATCTGTATTTGAGGGAACCCGTTTTGCATGAGTTACTGAGGTGAAGAAGAAAACATTGGAGCTGTGGAGACAGCTAACAGTTAATGACCTAGAGCCCAGCTTTGACCAATAGAAAATAAGAATGCAGCATTGTGCGGATGCAAAAGAGGAGTGCATACAATGAGAATGGAGTTAAAATAAACTAAATTTAATTAAACATAAATTATAGCAGCAGTCTCGTTATTTAATAGCCACACATCGTAATGCATAAAACTCACCTAGATGTTGTAAGTAGGTATTCTACCGGAATGGGTAAAGTAATGCTGACAGCGGCATCGCGATGGTCAGTATCCCGACAGGGGTCGAGTAAGTATACTACCCAATGCCGCTGTCAGAATACCGACAGCGGCATCGTGATGGTTAGTATCCCGACGGGGGTCGGATAAGTATACTAACCCTCCCCGCTTGTCCCTCTAACCCTCCCTTCTTGTAGCCTAACCCTCCCCACCCCGCACCCTAACCCTTCCCGTTAGTGCCTAAACCTAACCCTCCCCCCTTCATGCCTAAACCTAATCCTCCCCCCTTAGTGCCTAACCCTAACAACCCCCCCCCTTGTTGATGCCTAAATTTAACCCTCCTCCCTAGGGGTTACTAACCCTAACCTCCCCCCCAAAACCTAACCCTAACCCCGCTACCCCGCTACACTCCATAAACCTAACCCACCCCCCCACGGCTAATGCTAAGGGTGCCCCGGACTTACCTCGTTCGGGCAGGCGTCTTTCGGCATTCTGGCATCAGGATTAAGATAGGCGTCGGTATTTCACCTGTCTTAAGACCCTTGTCAGGATTTCCCTGTTGGTATTGAGACCAGCGGCATCACGGCCGCCGGTTTTATAACTACATTCCCATTCTACCTATATAGCCCCCATGCAAACAGCCTATTTAACATCTTTTTGTTATTGTCACCTCAGGGTGGCAAGAGCAAAAGATAATGAATGAACTAGATAAGAGGATTGAAATACCAAATCCTAGCTTTCAATCCCACAGCGTATTCCTGCGCAGGCTAGCCTCGTCACTCATGCACAGATCCCCACACACTGATGCAGTGAAGCTGTATAACTGCTCCCATACAGTATCGCTGAGGTAGCTGAGTATCACTCAGCTGCTCCTACGAGGTTTTGCTAGTAAATTATGGTGGTTTCTATCCCTGCAATAAATGGCAACAGAATATCAGCCCTATTGCCATCTCTTACTAAATACACATGTTACTTCTCTCATACACATACAGCTTTTCTGTTATCTTCATAATTTACACATCCAGCTTTTCTGTTATCTTCATAATGTTTGTGTTTTATTTTATTTCTAGCCTTCAATGTGGATACTGGTTAAAGGGCCCCTTATGTTACCTCTACAGGATCTTTAAGATTAAAAGAGATGTTTTTGTTCTCTCGCACCTGTTCTGTGTACAATATTATCAGCACTGTTCATTGACTAGTTATTATCTCCTCCTATTATGAAAACCAGAGACGAAAAGTAATGAAAACCATTCTGATAGAGGCAAAGCTGGAAGGGGGGAAAATATTGGACTGTGTACTAAACTGACCTCAGCCGTTCTGTAATAAGAGATTCTGGTAAACGTAAAATGACAACTCCCAAGAGAGCCCGAGAGTAAGAGAGGGAAAGAAAAGGAGGAAAGAGAAAAAGATAGATCACTAGGAGTGTAAGATCCTGGGTAATTGAAAGCAGCCACTATTACCACTTGGAGCAAAATTAAAACTTGTGGTGTTGTAACATAATTCTTTTTTTAATTAACTGTGCTTTGCAATTGGAAATGCCTTGTATTCTAGTTGAACTTGGGTGAGAAGTGTTTTCCTTATTACAAAAAGACATGTTGGAAATGTTTGAAGTAAAATGTTTCCTTAAAAACATGTGTGTGTATTAGTTTCTGTAAATACTAAAATTAAAAAGTAACAATCCTAACAATTAAATAAGAAATACAATGTTGTGGTAAATTATGAATAAATGATTATGTCAGTTATTATTGCACACCTTCAAAAGTAACTAGTGAACAAAGGGACACAGAAAGCAATGATTTCTTACATACCATAAATAGACCTTTATGTGCACCACAAAATTAAATTGACTAAAGTGAGAGTTTTTAGAAGTGGAAATGTTGCCCATATCAACCAATCAGACTCTAGCTATTATCTTATAGAAGTTGCTACTAGTTAAATGTTAAGTAGAATATGATTGGTTGCCATGGGCAACATCTCCACTTCTAAAACTCTCACTTTAGTAAATTTACCCCATAGAGAGGTGTCAAATGAAAAGTGAAGTAACATTAAGGGGAGATTTATCAAACCGTCTTAAGTGGACAAGTAGAAATTTTGACCATTCAGATGCTACTGTAGCTATAATTTATTTAACGCATTCTATAAAATAAAAACAATAATGTTATTGCTAGCTATGACCAACACCTCCACTACTTCTGTTTAGATGGTTTGATAAATCTCCCCTTAAGTATTTTAAATGTTCACCACTAGTCTTGAGATAATAGGGAACCAAAATGACTGACTCAGTAGTGAGGTATGTGTTTAGCCATAAACACACCACATAAGGATGAGAGTATCAGCCACACATAAAGCTTGTGGTTGTGCTGCTTGTTTAGAGACATAGGGGAATGTTGATATGTATTCAGGACTAGATAAATAGGACAACATTATCCACAATCAATAAATATGCATTTTTACTATACCAAAAAGTGCCTGCTTTGTCCAGAACTCTATGCTGAAGGCAGGAGTTAGGTGGGATGGAGCATTCCTTGCCAAGTGCGCTTAACTTTACACCTAAGTGAAATTAGATTTTGTTTAAGTGAAATGGAGGAGTGGGGGGGCATTTAGGGAAGTGAGTGCTGATTTTCTGGTAGTGTTTTTAGTTATTGCCATTCATAAACCTGCAAATAGAGGCATATACACTTTTGACAGGTTATTTTACAATGAAGTTGGTGACAATTGAGGCTCACTTGTGCAAAGAAAGAAGCAATGTGTTATAAATTAGCCTTATAACAATTGTCAATATGGGAGTTAAGCCACATTCCCTAACAATTTGCACATCCAAACTTAAAAATTTTATCAATATAGACTAGAGAATCCCTGCAGTAACCGCCTTAATTATGGAGGATATTAGTTACTGAGGATATTATGGAGATAATAAATTCGTAATTTGAGGGTATGTTTTATAAAGAGTTCTGCTAAATATGGTGGAACAACCACATTGTGACAGTAGTCTGAAAAGTGGCTGTTAATCTCCTCTGTCAAGAAGTGTAGGGCACCACAGCTCAGACATTGCATGTCCATAGGACCCAAAGATTAGTATTGTGGTGAATATGTCATGTCCAATGCAAGTGGCAGTTAGTTGATCTTGTTATATGTTTCTTGTGACGATAATATTCTTGACTGTAAGATTTTTGAACTGGGTGACCTGTAAGGGTCCCACCATATCGACATCCTCAAGGCCGGCCTCTCCGCATGTTTGGTGTAAACAAAGCATGAAGAAGTAAATATTGAAATAACACTGTAGTCGATGATTGAGGTCCCTGTAAGATGTGCTGATATATTTGGCTGCAAATAACTGTCACAGTTTCCAGATCAACCAGCAGGTCACATGTTCCAGGTCACCCAGAACGTGCACAGGGAGAGTTCAGTAGCTGACACAGTTTCCAGACCATGCAGGTCACATTTTCCAGGTCACCCAGCAGGTGCACAGGGAGAGTTCACCAACTGTCACATTTTGGACCTCATTCAGAGCCGGTCGCACAGAGCGTGCGGTCGGTCTGAATGAGGGGAGGACGTCTTGAATTTTCAAGACGTCCTCCTTTGCTGTGGTAAGGCTGTTAACACCCACAGCCTTACGACCGCCTAAGGTGATGGTCGCGATGGTCTTGACGAGACCCTAGGGTAGGGTCTCCCTTGTCATAAGCCCCGGAGAGCTTTCGGCTCTGTCTGAGCTGGAAGCTCTCCACTGACATCACTAGTGATGTCAGTGGGGCCGCCCCCAAACGGTAGGAGTTCCCATGGGAATGCCTCCATTTGGGCTGCCACCCCCGGCCCGCCTTCCAAACAGGGCGAGCTGTCAATCAACATCGACAGCTCGCCCCCTTTGGATCGAGACCCGCTACGACCGGCGCTGTCGGTCGTAGCGGGTCTCACGCATGCGCACGACAGCGCCGGCGCCGTTGTGCGCATGCTCTGTGGGGGGCCATTGACCCGGTCCGAGCGCATCGGCGCTAACGACCGGGTCTGAATGACCCCCTTTGTCACAATGATGATGCATTCTAAATGGCGGACAGACATTTTGCCACATAACTCTGAAATAAAACAACCAATTACAATGCCAAATCTACGAACCAAGACCCTTAATTTGGTATATGACATGCCATGCTCAGACAACTGCATCATCTTAGAAATATGTCACTCATAAAAGTCGTCCTTCTGCTATTAATATGTAGATAGGGAGATATCAATTTATCATTTGCATATTGCAATGACCTTACACATAAGTAATAACAGACAGATATTAACACATTAATAGAATCTTTTTATCTGTGGGGGTATCACATAGCTTTATGCTGTTTACTATGTGAATGAACATGCGTGTTCCTTACTAAGCTTGCTGCAGTATGCCTTCACTATAATTGGGCTGTTTATTCACCTTATATTGTTTATATGAAACAGAGGATGATTTATTGAATCAACTACATTTTGTTACTAAGGAAACCAAACTTTGGGGCTGATTCAACATTGCACACTAGTGCAATGCTGAACGCAGATTCTCGATTATCGGAAATCTGCGCGTGCGCAGGACCTTTTCTGCTCATGTCCAGAATGGGTCCCATGTGATCACACGCATCCTCTGCTATGCCTCTGCCTGACTGACAGACAGAGCATTTAAGGGGTGGTGTGGCGGCAGGGACGGCCTGCATTCCTGGAAACGGGAGGGGTGACACCCCCATTTTCTGGGAGTGGCAAGGATGTAGTTTCCTGGCCTCGCAAGTTGGCCACCCTGCGTAAGCTATGGCCGGTCACGTCCTCCATCGTGACCGATGGTCGCAATGGTTATCGCAAATGCAGCTTCCATTAGACAAACCTAGGTGGTGGTGAGGGGGAGAACTCAGGCATTGAATTAGTGATGTTATAATCCTACAGCACCCCAACATGAAGAGGAAACCAGTGATACAGAGCGGCTGACAGCTACTTATCTGTAAAGCTTTTAGCTGCTTCTCAGTGTCATTGATGGGCTGGGAGAGTAGTGCTGTATTATAATGTCAGTTCCCAGTGCCACATTCCCATATTAAAGGAAACTGGTCATGTCACCTCCCCCTACTGCCTGTCTGCTAAGGTAAGAGGCACCAGAGAGTGGGGATAGCATCTCCGGGGGAGAGTGTTGGGATGCTATCTGAGGAGCCCATATTGCTTCCGCAGGCCCTGCATATGGGAAAAGTTTAAATTTACTGTATTATGAGTTTTGATTCCCAAATATATAAGGAAATTATGCCATATGCATACATTTGGTTTATTTTTATCTTAGTCAATAATGGGCAACAGGAGGCCCAGGGGCCGCATGTGGTCTGTCAAACTTTCTATGTTATTTCAGATTAACGAGATTAAGGGTCCTGTGCTGCCCTGATGAAAAGTAAGAGGGATGCCCAAAGAGGCACTTAAAGTGTTTCAGGCTGGCAAATACTGCATGGTGCATTTTTGCATGGCAACCACTGCAGGTAATTGTAAGCATTTACCATACATGTCTCAAGTCATCTGTGCGCAAGTGTTTTATATGCGTGCTCTGCTTTCATTAATTACCAATGTTACTTTCTGTGTATTTTGTAAAAGGAGTTTATTTAAAGATTTTTTACTGACAAGTATAAACAGTCATACTTGGAACTGTGATAAAGGAATTGTGGTTACTTCAATGCATAACTTTCTAGAATGATAACACATGCTACGTATTGGCGAGTAAAACAAATAGGCAACATTTTTAACAAAGTGTGGATGCCGCAGAAATAAAGAAACAGTCCATGAACTCATGGTGGGCAAAACAATCCACAGACCCTAAATGTAATGTGACCTACACAGTGCGCCCAGATGGCTGCCTTGGATGGTTATTTCTTGGGCAGGATGAACAAACACGTGGATCTATTCAGTCAGGGTGTATTATAGGTAGGGGTGTGCACCGGCCACTTTTCGTGTTTTGTGTTTTGGTTTTGGATCTGGATCTTTCTTCGTGTTTTGGATCTGGATTGGTTTTGCCAAAACCACCCTTCCGTGTTTTGGGTTCTGGGTTTTGTGTTTTGGATCTGTATTTTTTTTTAAAAAAGCATAAAAACAGCTGAAATCACATAATTTGTAGGTTTTTCTGCTCCTATGCTATTATTAACCTCAATAACCTTAATTTCCACTCATTTCCAGTCTATTCTGAACACCTCACACCTCACAATAGTGTTTTTATGTCCAAAAGGTTGCACCGAGGTAGCTGGATGACTATGCTAAGCGACACGAGTGGGCGGCACAAACACGTGACCCATCTAGGAGTGACACTGCAGTGGCAGACAGGATGGCAGTTAGAAAAACTAGGCCCCAAACTGTACATAATGCAAAGAAAAAAAAGAAGTGCAAGATGGAATTGTCCTTGGGCCCTCCCACCCACCCTTATGTTGTATAAACAGGACATGCACACTTTAACAAATCACTCATTTCAGCGCCAGGGTCTGCCACACAACTGTGGCTGAAATGATTGGTTCGTTTGGGCCCCCAAAAAACAAGCTGGCAATTATTGTGTCCCTGCACAAACTGGCTCTACGGAGGCAAGATGTCATCCTCATCCTCCTCATCCACCGATTCCTCACCCTCTTCAGTGTGTACATCCTCATCCTCACAAAGTATTAACTCGTCCCCACTTGAATCCACCACCACAGGTCCCTCTGTACCTTCTGGAGGCTGGTCTCCCTGGAAGAGCTGATAATTCATTTTGATGAACATCATCTTCTCCACATTCTGTGGAAGCAACCTCCTACGCCTTTCGCTGACAAGGTTCCCAGCTGCACTAAACACTCTTTCGGAGTACACACTGGAGGGGGGGCAACTCAGGTAAAATAGAGCCAGTTTGTACAGGGGCCTCCAAATTGCCTCTTTTTCCTGCCAGTACAGGTATGGACTGTCTGACATGCCTACTTGGATGCTGTCACCGATGTAATCCTCCACCATTCTGTCAATGGTGACAGTATCATATGCAGTGACAGTAGACATGTCAGAAATTGTTGCCAGGTCCTTCAGTCCGGACCAGATGTCCAAACTTGGTCCTGCCTGCCCTGCATCACCGCCAGCGGGTTGCTTAGGATACCTAAGTTTTTTCCTGGCAGCCCCAGTTGCGGGAGAAAATGAAGAAGGAGCCGTTGACGTGTCACGTTCCGCTTCAGCTGACAGTGCGTTCACCAGCAGGTCTTTGCACCTCTGCAGGCTTGTGTCGGCCGGAAAGAGAGACACCACATAGGCTTTAAACCTAGGATCAAGCACGGTGGCCAAAATGTAGTGGTCTGATTTCAACAGATTGACCACCCTGGAATCCTGGCAAAGCGAATGAAGGGCTTCATCCACAAGTCCCACATGCCGAGCGGAATCGCTCCGTCTTAGCTCCTCCTTCACTTTCTCCAGCTGCTTCTGCAAAAGCCTGATGAGGGGAATGACCTGACTCAAGCTGGCTGTGTCTGAACTGACTTCACGTGTGGCAAGTTCGAAGGGCTGGAGAACCTTGCACAACACGGAAATCATTCTCCACTGCGCTTGAGTCAGGTGCATACCCCCTCCTTTGCCTATGTCATAGGTGGATGTATAGGCTTGTATGGCCTTTTGCTGCTCCTCCATCCTCTGAAGCATATAGAGGGTTGAGTTCCACCGCGTCACAACCTCTTGCTTCAGGTGATGGCGGGGCAGGTTCAAGAGTGTTTGCTGGCGCTCCAGTCTTCGGCACGCAGTCGCTGAATGGCGAAAGTGGCCAGAAATTTTTCGGGCCACCCAAAGCGTCTCCTGCACGCCCCTGTCGCTTTTCAGAAAATTCTGCACCACCAAGTTTATTGTGTGAGCAAAACATGGGACGTGCTGGAATTTGCCCAGATGTAATGCCCGCACAATATTGGTGGCGTTGTCAGATATCACAAATCCCCAGGAGAGTCTAAGTGGGGTAAGCCACTGGGCGATGATTTCCCTCAGTTTCTCTAAGAGGTTGTCGGCGGTGTGCCTCTTACTGAAACCGGTGATACACAGCGTAGCCTGCCTTGTAACGAGCTGGCGTTTCTGAGATGCTGCTACTGGTGACGCTGCTGCTGTTGCTGCGTAAGGTGATACATCTACCCAGTGGGCTGTCACAGTCATATAGTCCTTAGTCTGCCCTGTTCCACTTGTCCACATGTCCGTGGTTAAGTGGACATTGTGTACAACGGCATTTTTCCGGACACTGAAGACACTTTTTCTGATGTTTCTGTACAGTCTCGGTATCGCCTGCCTAGTGAAGTGGAATCTAGACGGGATTTGGTACTGGGGACACACTACCTCCATCAATTGTCTAAATCCCACTGCACTAATGGCGGATACCGGACGCACGTCTAACACCAACATAGCAGTCAAGGCCTCAGTTATACGTTTTGCTTCAGGATGACTGCTGTCGTACTTCATCCTCCTCGCTAAGGACTGTTGGAGGGTCAATTGTTTAGTAAAAGTAGTGGTGTTCCTACTTCCTCTCTGGGATGATGCAGCAACAGCAGCAGCGGCAGCAGTAGGCGTAGCAATGCAGGATCCTCCAGAGGAATCCCGGATAGGAGAATCAGTCATGCCAGTGACATGGCCTGCAGGACTACTTCAGATCCTGACTAAGGAGGAAATTGACGAGGAGGGAGTTGACGGTGTGGTTTGCAAGCGCTTGGATACAACAGGACAACGGGATTTAGGTGTCCCTGGACTGCTTACGGTCTTAGCCAAAGTTTCTGAACTTGACAGTAACTTTTTATGAACGCGCTGCAGGTGCCGTATAAGGGAGGATGTTCCTAGGTGGTTGACGTCCCTACCCCTACTTATTTCACTTTTACATATGGTACATATGGCAAGACAGTTGTTGTCTCCGGATTTGGATAGAAATATTGCCAGACCAAAGAGGTGGAATGTTTGGTCTTCTGCCCAGGCATGACCGTGATGGGCTTTTTCATCCCACGGACAACAACTGTCTCCCCCGGAGCCTGATTTAAACAAACCACATCACCATCAGAATCCTCCTCGCCAACTTCCTCCTCAGCGCCAGCTACACCAGTATCCTCATCCTGTTGTACTTCAACAGTGACATCTTCAATTTGCATATCAGCAAGTGGACTGTGGGTGCTCCTTTCAGCACTTGCAGGGGGCGTGCAAATGGTGGAAAGAGCCACCTCTTCCCGTCCAGTGCTGGGAAGGTCAGGCATCGCAACCACCACCACACTTGGACTCTCCTTGGGGATTTGTGATATCTTCTTAGAAAGCACAGTTCTTCGCTGTGCTTTTGCCAGCTTAACTCTTTTGATTTTTTTAGTGGGAGGAGGGCTTCCATCGTCATGTGAAGCTGAACCACTAGTCATGAACATACTAGGGATCGACCTTAGCTGTTCCTTGCCACTCCGTGTCGTAAATGGCATATTGGCAAGTTTACGTTTCTCTTCAGCTGATTTAAATGTCTTTTTCAAGGTCATTTTCCTGAACTTTGCCATTTGGGATTGTATGTGCCCTCTACTATGACATTGGGCATCGGCCTTGGCAGACGACGTTGATGGCATGTTATCGTCTATGTCATGACTAGTGGCAGCAGCTTCAGCACTAGGAGGAAGTGGTTCTTGATCTTTCTCTATTTTATTTTTATCGGAGAAAGTTTGGTCCTCCATTTATGTTATATCGATTTGATATATACGTGCGGCTAAACACAGAAAATAATTTTTTTTTTGGTTTGGACTGGAGTGTACTTTGTGGATTACAGCACCCTTTAACGGTCAAGCCAGCCGGCCCTTTACTTATGACACAGGCGCACTCTTGGCACTACTTTGTTGATGCACGTGCGGCTACTGCGCACACAATTCACAAACACAGAAAATAATTTTTTTTTGGTTTGGACTGGAGTGTACTTTCGGGGGTTACAGCACCCTTTAACGGTCAAGCCAGCCGGCCCTTTACTTATGACACAGGCGCACGCTTGGCACTACTTTGTTGATGCACGTGCGGCTACTGCGCACACAATTCACAAACACAGAAAATAATTTTTTTTTGGTTTGGACTGGAGTGTACTTTCGGGGGTTACAGCACCCTTAACGGTCAAGCCAGCCGGCCCTTTACTTATGACACAGGCGCACGCTTGGCACTACTTTGTTGATGCACGTGCGGCTACTGCGCACACAATTCACAAACACAGAAAATAATTTTTTTTTGGTTTGGACTGGAGTGTACTTTCGGGGGTTACAGCACCCTTTAACGGTCAAGCCAGCCGACCCTTTACTTATGACACAGGTGCACGCTTGGCACTACTTTGTTGATGCACGTGCGGCTACTGCGCACACAATTCACAAACACAGAAAATAATTTTTTTTTGGTTTGGACTGGAGTGTACTTTCGGGGGTTACAGCACCCTTAACGGTCAAGCCAGCCGGCCCTTTACTTATGACACAGGCGCACGCTTGGCACTACTTTGTTGATGCACGTGCGGCTACTGCGCACACAATTCACAAACACAGAAAATAATTTTTTTTTGGTTTGGACTGGAGTGTACTTTCGGGGGTTACAGCACCCTTTAATGGTCAAGCCAGCCGGCCCTTTACTTATGACACAGGCGCACGCTTGGCACTACTTTGTTGATGCACGTGCGGCTACTGCGCACACAATTCACAAACACAGAAAATAATTTTTTTTTGGTTTGGACTGGAGTGTACTTTCGGGGGTTACAGCACCCTTTAACGGTCAAGCCAGCTGGCCCTTTACTTATGACACAGGCGCACGCTTGGCACTACTTTGTTGATGCACGTGCGGCTACTGCGCACACAATTCACAAACACAGAAAATAATTTTTTTTTTGGTTTGGACTGGAGTGTACTTTGGGGGTTACAGCACCCTTTAACGGTCAAGCCAGCCGGCCCTTTACTTATGACACAGGCGCACGCTTGGCACTACTTTGTTGATGCACGTGCGGCTACTGCGCACACAATTCACAAACACAGAAAATAATTTTTTTTTGGTTTGGACTGGAGTGTACTTTCGGGGGTTACAGCACCCTTTAACGGTCAAGCCAGCCGGCCCTTTACTTATGACACAGGCGCACGCTTGGCACTACTTTGTTGATGCACGTGCGGCTACTGCGCACACAATTCACAAACACAGAAAATAATTTTTTTTTGGTTTGGACTGGAGTGTACTTTCGGGGGTTACAGCACCCTTTAACGGTCAAGCCAGCCGGCCCTTTACTTATGACACAGGCGCACGCTTGGCACTACTTTGTTGATGCACGTGCGGCTACTGCGCACACAATTCACAAACACAGAAAATAATTTTTTTTTGGTTTGGACTGGAGTGTACTTTCGGGGGTTACAGCACCCTTTAACGGTCAAGCCAGCCGGCCCTTTACTTATGACACAGGCGCACGCTTGGCACTACTTTGTTGATGCACGTGCGGCTACTGCGCACACAATTCACAAACACAGAAAATAATTTTTTTTTGGTTTGGCCTGGAGTGTACTTTCGGGGGTTACAGCACCCTTTAACGCTCAAGCCAGCCGGCCCTTTACTTATGACACAGGCGCACGCTTGGCACTACTTTGTTGATGCACGTGCGGCTACTGCGCACACAATTCACAAACACAGAAAATAATTTTTTTTTTGGTTTGGACTGGAGTGTACTTTGGGGGTTACAGCACCCTTTAACGGTCAAGCCAGCCGGCCCTTTACTTATGACACAGGCGCACGCTTGGCACTACTTTGTTGATGCACGTGCGGCTACTGCGCACACAATTCACAAACACAGAAAATAATTTTTTTTTGGTTTGGACTGGAGTGTACTTTCGGGGGTTACAGCATCCTTTAACGGTCAAGCCAGCCGGCCCTTTACTTATGACACAGGCGCACGCTTGGCACTACTTTGTTGATGCACGTGCGGCTACTGCGCACACAATTCACAAACACAGAAAATAATTTTTTTTTGGTTTGGACTGGAGTGTACTTTCGGGGGTTACAGCACCCTTTAACGGTCAAGCCAGCCGGCCCTTTACTTATGACACAGGCGCACGCTTGGCACTACTTTGTTGATGCACGTGCGGCTACTGCGCACACAATTCACAAACACAGAAAATAATTTTTTTTTGGTTTGGACTGGAGTGTACTTTCGGGGGTTACAGCACCCTTTAACGGTCAAGCCAGCCGGCCCTTTACTTATGACACAGGCGCACGCTTGGCACTACTTTGTTGATGCACGTGCGGCTACTGCGCACACAATTCACAAACACAGAAAATAATTTTTTTTTGGTTTGGACTGGAGTGTACTTTCGGGGGTTACAGCACCCTTTAACGGTCAAGCCAGCCGGCCCTTTACTTATGACACAGGCGCACGCTTGGCACTACTTTGTTGATGCACGTGCGGCTACTGCGCACACAATTCACAAACACAGAAAATAATTTTTTTTTTGGTTTGGACTGGAGTGTACTTTGGGGGTTACAGCACCCTTTAACAGTCAAGCCAGCCGGCCCTTTACTTATGACACAGGCGCACGCTTGGCACTACTTTGTTGATGCACGTGCGGCTACTGCGCACACAATTCACAAACACAGAAAATATTTTTTTTTTGGTTTGGACTGGAGTGTACTTTCGGGGGTTACAGCACCCTTTAACGGTCAAGCCAGCCGGCCCTTTACTTATGACACAGGCACACGCTTGGCACTACTTTGTTGATGCACGTGCGGCTACTGCGCACACAATTCACAAACACAGAAAATAATTTTTTTTTTGGTTTGGACTGGAGTGTACTTTGGGGGTTACAGCACCCTTTAACGGTCAAGCCAGCCGGCCCTTTACTTATGACACAGGCGCACGCTTGGCACTACTTTGTTGATGCACGTGCGGCTACTGCGCACACAATTCACAAACACAGAAAATAATTTTTTTTTTGGTTTGGACTGGAGTGTACTTTCGGGGGTTACAGCACCCTTAACGGTCAAGCCAGCCGGCCCTTTACTTATGACACAGGTGCACGCTTGGCACTACTTTGTTGATGCACGTGCGGCTACTGCGCACACAATTCACAAACACAGAAAATAATTTTTTTTTTGGTTTGGACTGGAGTGTACTTTCGGGGGTTACAGCACCCTTTAACGGTCAAGCCAGCCGGCCCTTTACTTATGACACAGGCGCAAGCTTGGCACTACTTTGTTGATGCATGTGCGGCTACTGCGCACACAATTCACAAACACAGAAAATAATTTTTTTTTTGGTTTGGACTGGAGTGTACTTTCGGGGGTTACAGCACCCTTAACGGTCAAGTCAGCCGGCCCTTTACTTATGACACAGGCGCACGCTTGGCACTACTTTGTTGATGCACGTGCGGCTACTGCGCACACAATTCACAAACACAGAAAATAATTTTTTTTTGGTTTGGACTGGAGTGTACTTTCGTGTGTTACAGCACCCTTTAACGGTCAAGCCAGCCGGCCCTTTACTTATGACACAGGCGCACGCTTGGCACTACTTTGTTGATGCACGTGCGGCTACTGCGCACACAATTCACAAACACAGAAAATATATTATTTTTTTAGCACTTGGGGGGAGCACCCCTGATGGACAAAGCACTCCCTGGACAACACTACAGCACTCCTTTAGGACTGGGACACTGCACAGGACTTTGGAGTGGACACAGCCCCTATGGAGAACTGACTGCACAACACAGTCCAGCCAGCCCCTATGGACTTTGAAGTAGTGGACACAGCCTCTATTAACAACAGCAGCACAGCACAACACAGCCAGCCCCTATGGACTTTGAAGTAGTGGACAACAGCAGCACTACACTACACTACACTACACAGCCCTAACTCCCACCCTCCCTCTTCACTGTCCACAGCCGAGTGAGAAAATGGCGCCGACGCGGGTACCTTATATAGGATCCAAAACCCGCGAGACTCGGAAGGCGGGATGATGACGTTTTGCCTCGATTTCAGATCCGAGTCAGGCGGGAAAAGTTGAGCCTGACTCGGATCGGACTCGGATCGGGGGGGCTTGGGGGGGTTCGGATTTCAGAAATCCGAACCCGCTCACCCCTAATTATAGTGGTGTGCACCGGCCACTTTTCGTGTTTTGTGTTTTGGTTTTGGATCCGGATCTTTCTTCGTGTTTTGGATCTGGATTGGTTTTGCCAAAACCACCCTTCCGTGTTTTGGGTTCTGGGTTTTGTGTTTTGAATCTGTATTTTTTTTAAAAAAAGCATAAAAACAGCTTAAATCACAGAATTTGTGGGTTTTTCTGCTCCTATGCAATTATTAACCTCAATAACCTTCATTTCCACTCATTTCCAGTCTATTCTGAACACCTCACACCTCACAATATTGTTTTTATGGCCAAAAGATTGCACCAAGGTAGCTGGATGACTATGCTAAGCGACACGAGTGGGCGGCACAAACACGTGGCCCATCTAGGAGTGACACTGCAGTGGCAGACAGGATGGCAGTTTGAAAAACTAGGCCCCAAACAGTACATACTGCAAAGAAAAAAAAGAGGTGCAAGATGGAATTGTCCTTGGGCCCTCCCACCCACCCTTATGTTGTATAAATAGGACATACACACTTTAACAAACCAATCATTTCAGTGCCAGGGTCTGCCACATGACTGTGGCTGAAATGATTGGTTCGTTTGGGCCCCCACAAAACAAGCTGGCAATTAATGTGTCCCTGCACAAACTGGCTCTACGGAGGCAAGATGTCGTCCTCATCCTCCTCATCCACCGATTCCTTGGATAAAACAGGAAAAAGGGATTTAGGTGTCCCTGGACTGCTTACGGTCTTAGCCAAAGTTTCTGAACTTGACAGTAACTTTTTATGAACGCGCTGCAGGTGCCGTATAAGGGAGGATGTTCCTAGGTGGTTAACGTCCCTACCCCTACTTATTTCACCTTTACATATGGTACATATGGCAAGACAGTTGTTGTCCGGATTTGGATAGAAATATTGCCAGACCAAAGAGGTCGAATGTTTGGTCTTCTGCCCAGGCATGACCGTGATGGGCTTTTTCATCCCACGGACAACAACTGTCTCCCCCGGAGCCTGATTTAAACAAACCACATCACCATCAGAATCCTCCTCGCCAACTTCCTCCTCAGTGCCAGCTACACCAGTATCCTCATCCTGTTGTACTTCAACAGTGACATCTTCAATTTGCATATCAGCAAGTGGACTTTGGGTGCTCCTTTCAGCACTTGCAGGGGGCGTGCAAATGGTGGAAAGAGCAACCTCTTCCCGTCCAGTGCTGGGAAGGTCAGGCATCGCAACCGCCACCACACTTGGACTCTCCTTGGGGATTTGTGATATCTTCTTAGAACGCACAGTTCTTCACTGTGCTTTTGCCAGCTTAACTCGTTTGATTTTTTTAGCGGGAGGAGGGCTTCCATCGTCATGTGAAGCTGAACCACTAGTCATGAACATAGGGAAAGACCTTAGCCGTTCCTTGCCACTCCGTGTCGTAAATGGCATATTGGCAAGTTTACATTTCTCTTCAAATGATTTAAATGTTTTTTTCAAGGTCATTTTCCTGAACTTTGTCATTTGGGATTGTATGTGCCCTCTACTATGACATTGGGCATTGGCCATGGCAGACGACGTTGATGGCATGTTATCATCTATGTCATGACTAGTGGCAGCAGCTTCAGCACTAGGAGGAAGTGGTTCTTGATCTTTCCCTATTTTATTTTTATCGGAGAAAGTTTGGTCCTCCATTTATGTTATATTGATATATACGTGCGGCTAAGGTGCACACAAACACAGAAAATAATTTTTTATTTTTCCTGGAGAGTAGTGCACTTTGTGGGTTACACCACCCTTTAAGAAATGAGCCAGCCGGCCCTTTACTTATGGGACACAGGCGCACGCTTGGCGCTGCTCCTTTGTTGATGCACGTGCAGCTACAGCCCACACAATTCAAAAACACAGAAAATATTTTTTTATTTTGTTTGGAGTGCCCATTGGGGGTCACAGCACCCTTTAGCGGTCAATCCAGCCGGCCCTTTATTTATGGGACACAGGCGCACGCTTGGCACTACTTTGCTGATGCACGTGCGGCTACTGCGCACACAATTCACAAACATAAAAAAATATATTTTTTTATTTTGTTTGGAGTGCCCTTTGGGGTTGCAGCACCCTTTAACGGACAAGCCAGCCGGCCTTTTACTTATGGGACACAGGCGCACGCTTGGCGCTGCTCCTTCGTTGATGCACGTGCAGCCATAGTGTACACAATTTACAAACACAGAAAAAAATATTTTTTTTTGCACTTGGGGGGGAGCACCACTGATGGACAGAGCAACCACTGGACAACACTACAGCACAGGACTTTGGAGTGGACACAGCCCCTATGGCAACTGACTGCACAACACAGTCCAGCCAGCCCCTATGGACTTTAAAGGAGTGGACACAGCCCCTATGGACAACAGCAGCACAGCACAGCACAGCACAACACTACACTGCACTACACTGCACTACACTACACAGCCCAGCCAGCCCTAACTCCCACCCTCCCTCTTCACTGTCCACAGCCGAGTGAGAAAAGGGTGCCGACGCGGGTACCTTATATAGGATCCAAAACCCGCGAGACCCGGAAGGCGGGATGATGACGTTTTGCCTCGATTTCAGATCCGAGTCAGGCGGGAAAAGTCGAGCCTGACTCGGATCGGCCTCGGATCGGGGGGGTTCGGATTTCAGAAATCCGAACCCGCTCACCCCTAGTGTATTATATTACAAATGTTTCAGTCCCCCGTATACATCATGCCCAAACTGCATCACTGTTTTCTGTGTTTGGTATTCCCTGTTTTGTACCATGTTCTTCCGCCCCACTGTATGATATGCCAGCGTGTTATACCTCCAATGAAGTACATCCTCCATGGGCAGGATATACTTCACACAGATCTACTCATACTGGGTATATCATACTGCCACACACATGTCAGTTTTCCCACATATGCCTTGGGTCCTTGTACAGCTTATCTCCCACATTGTAACCTTTGTAGTGCGCACAACATGTCTGCCTCACCTGGTACACTGGGGGATGGAATGAAAAATACATGGACCTGACGAATATGGTGGAACTCTACTCCTAGCGTTACAACGCTGCAACCACCCATCTCTTCTAGGCATAACTTATTCCACCCAGGGTACTCCTACGTAGTGCGCCCAAGATGGCTGCCTCATCTGGTACCTTTTGTTGGTGGAATATATAACCAGTGGAAGTTATTTCTCAAAATGTCTGCACCAACCCTGCAATATGCTTATTGTGCTCTATAGGTTTTGGTTGTTTTAATTATCTCCGTGTGGTTTTTTATTTTCTGCAATATCTAATCCTTGAACAATGTACCATGTTTTCTGATGTATGTAAAGCGACTTTGAGTCCTGCGGGAGAAAAGTGCTATATAAATAAAATTATTATTATTATTATTATAAATACTGCCAACACCAAAAAAGTCAAACTGGATGTGTTTAAGAGCACACCATAAAATGTACCACTTGTACACTCTAGCGCAGCCCTAATCATGTTTTCAAAGGGTTAAACTTAACAGTCAAGGGATTACCACAGTCAGTACTGCATCTAGGGTCTGGGGTGCCCTGGCAAAGTGAAGGACCTAACTAACTGAAACTAGCTGTGTCGCAACACCATGATGGCCACAACGTAATGTACGGTCTGTGACAGAGTCAGGAACTTGGGGCAAAAGGTCAGACTGGGATAATTTGTGGGGAACCTTCACTGTGGGTCACCTAAAGGATAAAATGTACGGGATCCTGAGCTGGGCATAGCTCCCGCCTCTTGACTGGTGCACCGATGAGTACGTGGTAGTTACTATTCTGAGCGCAATCAAACAATAGTTATTCTTAGTTGTAGAGCGGCTTCTGATATAGTTTACAGCACTGACAAAACTATTTTTAAGTTTTAATTTTCATAAAAGGGGCAGTGTTTTTAAAAATGGTTATGAATATCACATACTTATAAAAAGTACACAGAAGAATAGCTTGAGCAGCCGCAGTTGTCATTTTGCAGAGGCCAATTACATAAGAAGACACCCTTAGGGATATATTTACTAAGGTGCGGGAGATGGAGATGTTGCCCATAGCAACTAATCAGATTCTAAATATTATCTTCTAGAAGGTGTTAGAAAAATGATAAGTAGAACCTGATTAGTTGCTATGGGCAACAACTCCACTTCTAAAAACCCGCACTTTAGTAAATATACCCCTTAGACATCAGAAGGAGAGAAATCAGACTGAGCCGAAAATAATATTTTAGGGGAAGGGGGCCTAAAAGAAGGAAAAAAAGGTGATTATGGAGACTCAGCTGCAGAAGGAAGGAGGAAAGACCAATACGGATGGTAATAAACTGCTTAAGGCACAATCCAATCGGATCATTCCCAGCAACCCCTGTGGTACGTGCGGCACTCAAAGCATGTTCAGAAGGACTTTGGGGTCATAAAACTGGAAGTCCTTCAATTGAATAGGACAACTCCTACCGGGAGAGCTATCTTTTGTGATTTGTTTTTAGCATACAACATTAATTAACGCCATTATGCTTGCGATGAGTGGCAGGACGCATTGTATTCAAAATGCAATGCTTTATGCATCCTGCCCAATAACATTAACAGTGTCTGTTTTACTTTACTTACTTCATTGCAGATGGCTAAAGATTCATTCTTCTACTTTACTGTGTATTCTGTACAAATCTCTGATTCCAGTTTTCAGCTATACTTCCAATCAGAAATCAGATCCCAAGCTAAAAGACAAAATGTTTCATACATTCTATCTTCCTCTTTTTGAAGTCAAGTTTCTAACGACTTCTCATCCTCATTCAAGATTTGAGAGCCATGTTTTCCAGCATGTAACATTTCAATTCTCCAATGGGTCTATTTAAGTAGGCTTGATGGAGAATGTGGTGGCATTAAGGCATTGTTTGTCAAGAACATAGAAGTGCACAAATGTAATTTCATTTTGTGTAGTGAGAATTTTGAAATGAGATAAAGTGGTAGAACAGATACACTGTTAGGGGGTTTGATTGCTGAGGAGCACATGGCCTTTGTATTTCTGCTATAACACTTAAATCTTGCACAAGCTCCAAGTTGGTAATAATGTGAGCATGTCTTATATTTAAAATGGGATTCATTGTGTGCTTTCACGTTGCACTTTGGCAGGGGAGCACATTTCTAGATGCACTCCACACTATGTAATAAAAAGCATTACAGACACAGGTGTGACACATAAAAACAGTCCAGATGTCCCCTCACTCTCATGATTCATTTAAGCCATAACCATTAACGGGCGTATCTGTAATGGGTGCAGGGTGTGTGATGCACACGGGTCCCTGGGTCCAGGGAGGGCCCATACTGCACACCGTGCTCCCATACTTTTTAATACTTACCTCTCTGAAGTCCCACATTGGCTGGAGAGGTGCTACACAAAATGCCTGGTAAATGGCCACCGTGGCCATTTTCCTGGCATTCTGCGTATGCGCAGTAGGGAAATTGCCGGGAAAATGGCTGCCACGCCATTTTCCCTGTGACCTGCGCATACTCAGCAGACCCCAGGCACAGACTAGTCAGTGAGGCTGTCAGTGCGCGGCGGCCGGCGGAGAGAGATGAGGGGCCTCCGGACGGGGATTGAACACTCGCATGACCGTTAGTTAAACTAGATAAAAAGCTACTGTAGATATGAATGTAGTGATTGTAAAGTGATAAAAGTTGGGACTTTGATGTGATAGTAAGGGGGCAATTCAATTAGCGATGAAACTGCAAAGTTCCAGATAAATTGTTGGAATGGCAGCACCAGGCGGCCACCTACATCACATTCTCTCTCACACCCCATAGAGGGACACGTGAAGATGTGGAATGTTGAGGTACAGTAATTCTATGTGATATGCCCAGAGAAATGAATCGTCCGTTACACTTTTGTACAGTGCCCCTCTATACATTGCACTTTCCTGCAATCCAAGGTGCACTTTTATTTTTCTTGCCTCGACCTCCTGTTGGGAACCAATATAAAGCCAATATATTTTGGTGTGTGTGTTACCTCTAGTTAAATCCTGTGGCTGTGGAAGAAACGTTTAAACTCTAGTTAGTTACTTCAGTCCAAGCTATTGTACTTGGAAAATACATGAGATCACACTGTCACATTGTTAAAATGAGTCAGATTGACAAATATTTAGTTGCACACATTTTGAATTAAGGACCAAACAATATGGTTCTTGAATTGATTTTCCAGCCAGCTAGTGATAATCTGAGTTCAGAATAGAGAAGGTCACAGAGTGCTCTTGTTGTCAGCTGATATTGATTTCTAGAGACAGTCCTAAGATGTAGGTTTGTCCCAGTTTTTCATATCGATCAGTAGTGGCTCCCTAGTCAGGTGATGTTGAGCTCTTCCCATAAGAATTAGCAATGTATCTGCTAAACTGTCAATGAATTAGTTATCCAGCTGCACCTCACTGGGGAGTGAGTGAGGTCAGTTCCCAGATAATGGTGGTATAATTAGTTTATCAAATGGAAAGCGCTAGATACAGAGAAGTGACACATACTGTACATCAAATGAACTCTTTCATAAATACTTTAAAATACATAGGCTGACCTTACATACTGTATGCCACACAATAATATGCCACACAATATTAAACATATAAAAATGGGGCTAATTCCACCAGTGCTGTTCAAAGCACAAATTAGATTAAGTACATTCCAATGTTCATGATTCTTGCTTCAAAACCTGGAACGATTCTACAGGCAATACAGAACATGTAGTGATATGCAAATTACTGTGTATCACTGGCCTATAATATGCAATTGTATCCGATTTGTTTAACTTTAATTGTTTAACACTTTGGCTGTATAATGTTGCAACTGAAAGTAACATTGCAACACATGTTTCTACACACACACATATATATATATATATATATATATATATATATATATATATTAGGGGTGAGCGGGTTCGGATTTCTGAAATCCGAACCCCCCCCGAGCCCCCCCGATCCGAGTCCGATCCGAGTCAGGCTCGACTTTTCCCGCCTGACTCGGATCTGAAATCGAGGCAAAACGTCATCATCCCGCCTTCCGAGTCTCGCGGGTTTTGGATCCTATATAAGGTACCCGCGTCGGCGCCATTTTCTCACTCGGCTGTGGACAGTGAAGAGGGAGGGTGGGAGTTAGGGCAGGCTGGGCTGTGTAGTGTAGTGTAGTGTAGTGCAGAGTAGTGTTGTGCTGTGCTGTGCTGCGCTGTGCTGCTGTTGTCCACTACTTCAAAGTCCATAGGGGCTGGCTGTGTTGTGCTGTGCTGCTGTTGTTAATAGGGGCTGTGTCCAATACTTCAAAGTGCATAGGGGCTGGCTGGACTGTGTTGTGCAGTCAGTTGTCCATAGGGGCTGTGTCCACTCCAAAGTCCTGTGCAGTGTCCCAGTCCTAAAGGGGTGCTGTAGTGTTGTCCAGGGGGTGCTCTGTCCATCAGGGGTGCTCCCCCCAAGTGCTAAAAAAATAATATTTTTTTTGTGTTTGTGAATTGTGTGCGCAGTAGCCGCACGTGCATCAACAAAGTAGTGCCAAGCGTGCGCCTGTGTCATAAGTAAAGGGCCGGCTGGCTTTACCGTTAAAGGGTGCTGTAACCCCCAAAGTACACTCCAGTCCAAACCAAAAAAAAAATTATTTTCTGTGTTTGTGAATTGTGTGCGCAGTAGCCGCACGTGCATCAACAAAGTAGTGCCAAGTGTGCGCCTGTGTCATAAGTAAAGGGCCGGCTGGCTTGACCGTTAAAGGGTGCTGTAACCCCCAAAGTACACTCCAGTCCAAACCAAAAAAAAAATTATTTTCTGTGTTTGTGAATTGTGTGCGCAGTAGCCGCACGTGCATCAACAAAGTAGTGCCAAGCGTGCGCCTGTGTCATAAGTAAAGGGCCGGCTAGCTTGACCGTTAAAGGGTGCTGTAACCCCCAAAGTACACTCCAGACCAAACCAAAAAAAAAATTATTTTCTGTGTTTGTGAATTGTGTGCGCAGTAGCCGCACGTGCATCAACAAAGGAGCAGCGCCAAGCGTGCGCCTGTGTCCCATAAGTAAAGAGCCGGCTGGCTCATTTCTTAAAGGCTGGTGTAACCCACAAAGTGCACTACTCTCCAGCAAAAATAAAAAAATATTTTCTGTGTTTAGCCGCACGTATATATCAAATCGATATAACATAAATGGAGGACCAAACTTTCTCTGATAAAAATAAAATAGAGAAAGATCAAGAACCACTTCCTCCTAGTGCTGAAGCTGCTGCCACTAGTCATGACATAGACGATAACATGCCATCAACGTCGTCTGCCAAGGCCGATGCCCAATGTCATAATAGAGGGCACATACAATCCCAAATGACAAAGTTCAGGAAAATGACCTTGAAAAAAACATTTAAATCAGCTGAAGAGAAACGTAAACTTGCCAATATGCCATTTACGACACGGAGTGGCAAGGAACGGCTAAGGTCGATCCCTAGTATTTTCATGACTAGTGGTTCAGCTTCACATGACGATGGAAGCCCTCCTCCCACTAAAAAATCAAAAGATTTAAGCTGGCAAAAGCACAGCGAAGAACTGTGCTTTCTAAGAAGATATCACAAATCCCCAAGGAGAGTCCAAGTGTGGTGGTGGTTGCGATGCCTGACCTTCCCAGCACTGGACGGGAAGAGGTGGCTCTTTCCACCATTTGCACGCCCCCTGCAAGTGCTGAAAGGAGCACCCACAGTCCACTTGCTGATATGCCAATTGAAGATGTCACTGTTGAAGTACAACAGGATGAGGATACTGGTGTAGCTGGCGCTGAGGAGGAAGTTGGCGAGGAGGATTCTGATGGTGATGTGGTTTGTTTAAATCAGGCTCTGGGGGAGACAGTTGTTGTCCGTGGGATGAAAAAGCCCATCACGGTCATGCCTGGGCAGAAGACCAAACATTCCACCTCTTTGGTCTGGCAATATTTCTATCCAAATCCGGACAACAACTGTCTTGCCATATGTACCATATGTAAAGGTGAAATAAGTAGGGGTAGGGACGTCAACCACCTAGGAACATCCTCCCTTATACGGCACCTGCAGCGCGTTCATAAAAACTTACTGTCAAGTTCAGAAACTTTGGCTAAGACCGTAAGCAGTCCAGGGACACCTAAATCCCGTTGTCCTGTTGTATCCAAGCGCCTACAAACCACACCGTCAACTCCCTCCTCGTCAATTTCCTCCTTAGTCAGGATCGGAAGTAGTCCTGCAGGCCATGTCACTGGCATGACTGACTCTCCTATCCGGGATTCCTCCGGAGGATCCTGCATTGCTACGCCTACTGCTGCCGCTGCTGCTGTTGCTGCTGCTGGGAGTCGTTCATCATCCCAGAGAGGAAGTAGGAACACCACTACTTTTACTAAACAATTGACCCTCCAACAGTCCTTAGCGAGGAGGATGAAGTACGACAGCAGTCATCCTGAAGCAAAACGTATAACTGGGGCCTTGACTGCTATGTTGGTGTTAGATTGGCGTCCAGTATCCGCCATTAGTGCAGTGGGATTTAGACAATTGATGGAGGTAGTGTGTCCCCGGTTCCAAATCCCGTCTAGATTCCACTTCACTAGGCAGGCGATACCGAGACTGTACAGAAACGTCAGAAAAAGTGTCCTCAGTGTCCTGAAAAATGCCATTGTACACAATGTCCACTTAACCACGGACATGTGGACAAGTGGAACAGGGCAGACTAAGGACTATATGACTGTGACAGCCCACTGGGTAGATGTATCACCTTACGCAGCAACAGCAGCAGCGTCACCAGTAGCAGCATCTCAGAAACGCCAGCTCATTCCAAGGCAGGCTACGCTGTGTATCACCGGTTTCAGTAAGAGGCACCCCACCGACAACCTCTTAGAGAAACTGAGGGAAATCAACGCCCAGTGGCTTAATCCACTTAGACTCTCCTGGGGATTTGTGATATCTGACAACGCCACCAATATTGTGCGGGCATTACATCTGGGCAAATTCCAGCACGTCCCATGTTTTGCTCACACAATAAACTTGGTGGTGCAGAATTTTCTGAAAAGCGACAGGGGCGTGCAGGAGACGCTTTGGGTGGACCGAAAAATTTCTGGCCACTTTCGCCATTCAGCGACTGCGTGCCGAATACTGGAGTGCCAGCAAACACTCTTGAACCTGCCCCGCCATCACCTGAAGCAAGAGGTTGTGACGCGGTGGAACTCAACCCTCTATATGCTTCAGAGGATGGAGGAGCAGCAAAAGGCCATACAAGTCTATACATCCACCTATGACATAGGCAAAGGAGGGGGTATGCACCTGACTCAAGCGCAGTGGAGAATGATTTCCGTGTTGTGCAAGGTTCTCCAGCCCTTCGAACTTGCCACACGTGAAGTCAGTTCAGACACTGCCAGCTTGAGTCAGGTCATTCCCCTCATCAGGCTTTTGCAGAAGCAGCTGGAGAAAGTGAAGGAGGAGCTAAGACGGAGCGATTCCGCTCGGCATGTGGGACTTGTGGATGAAGCCCTTCATTCGCTTTGCCAGGATTCCAGGGTGGTCAATCTGTTGAAATCAGACCACTACATTTTGGCCACCGTGCTCGATCCTAGGTTTAAAGCCTATGTGGTGTCTCTCTTTCCGGCCGACACAAGCCTGCAGAGGTGCAAATACCTGCTGGTGAACACACTGTCAGCTGAAGCGGAACGTGACACGTCAACAGCTCCTTCTTCATTTTCTCCCGCAACTGGGGCTGCCAGGAAAAAACTTAGGTATCCTAAGCAACCCGCTGGCGGTGATGCAGGGCAGGCAGGACCAAGTTTGGACATCTGGTCCGGACTGAAGGACCTGGCAACAATTTCTGACATGTCTACTGTCACTGCATATGATACTGTCACCATTGACAGAATGGTGGAGGATTACATCGGTGACAGCATCCACGTAGGCATGTCAGACAGTCCATACCTGTACTGGCAGGAAAAAGAGGCAATTTGGAGGCCCCTGTACAAACTGGCTCTATTTTACCTGAGTTGCCCCCCCTCCAGTGTGTACTCCGAAAGAGTGTTTAGTGCAGCTGGGAACCTTGTCAGCGAAAGGCGTAGGAGGTTGCTTCCACAGAATGTGGAGAAGATGATGTTCATCAAAATGAATTATCAGCTCTTCCAGGGAGACCAGCCTCCAGAAGGTACAGAGGGACCTGTGGTGGTGGATTCAAGTGGGGACGAGTTAATACTTTGTGAGGATGAGGATGTACACACTGAAGAGGGTGAGGAATCGGTGGATGAGGAGGATGAGGATGACATCTTGCCTCCGTAGAGCCAGTTTGTGCAGGGACAGATTAATTGCCAGCTTGTTTTGTGGGGGCCCAAACGAACCAATCATTTCAGCCACAGTTGTGTGGCAGACCCTGGCGTTGAAATGATTGGTTTGTTGAAGTGTGCATGTCCTGTTTATACAATATAAGGGTGGATGGGAGGGCCCAAGGACAATTCCATCTCGCACCTCTTTTTTTCTTTGCATTATGTACAGTTTGGGGCCTAGTTTTTCAAACTGCCATCCTGTCTGCCACTGCAGTATCACGCCTAGATGGGTCATGTGTTTGTGCCGCCCTCTCGTGTCGCTTAGCATAGTCATCCAGCTAACTCGGTGCAACCTTTTGGACATAAAAACACTATTGTGAGGTGTGAGGTGTTCAGAATAGACTGGAAATGAGTGGAAATTAAGGTTATTGTGGTTAATAATAGCATAGGAGCAGAAAAACCTACAAATTCTGTGATTTTAGCTGTTTTTATGCTTTTTTTCAAAAAAATACAGATCCAAAACACAAAACCCAGAACCCAAAACACGGAAGGGTGGTTTTGGCAAAACCAATCCAGATCCAAAACACGAAGAAAGATCCAGATCCAAAACCAAAACACGAAAAGTGGCCGGTGCACACCCCTAATATATATATATATATATATATATATATATATATATATATTATCAATTAATAATAATATAAGCAAAATGAAAGGATCTGAGAATTATTGTTCTTAAAATTATGTAATGTTGCATAAACACCCGTTTTCATTAATATGCCATACTATCTTCCCTCTATCCCAGCATATGTTATGAAATTGCCCTTAGTAGTCTACCTCACACTAGGCTGACCGAGAAGCTATTTATGTACTCGTAATGACCAGAGCAGAGACAAAACCAGTATAGTGCAATTTACTTAATAAATATTGACACTAACTAACTGATGAAATCCATTGTACAAGTGGCAGCCAGATTTATGAGCCATTTAGATTCCTGGGAGCTCTCTACTCTGGTTTGTAGGACAACCAATTCTCCTAGCATGAAGAATGCGGACCATCACTTTGGATGTCAGCAGAGTGGGGATACGTTACTTTTCTGTACCTGTGCTCTATGGACGGTACTTACATGGTAATTAAGTATGAAGATCTCGGGACCGGGACACATGGCATAAAATCCAAGAGGCTCATGGAACATTTGTAAGATATGGTGTACAGTAGATAAGTGTTGATGTCAGATTCTTAGGAAGAGAATGCCACTCCACTGGCTGACTGTTATCCTTATTGTATACTTTAAGTGGTGGAATGCTTGTTATTTTGAGTTTTTTTGTGACTTTTCAATAAAAGCAAGTTAAAACACTGTGGAATATTGACTCCAGAACTCAAGGAGCTATTATCCCACATTATAACTAGGCCATATATGTACCAGCATGTGTTGGTTTACATACTTCTATGGTAAGGTATTTGCAAATGAATTTGCAAAGGATTGGGGAAAGTAATTTTCTTTAAAACATTTGCTAAGCAGGCTCCAGTTGTAGTCCCTTGGTTACCTGTAATGTTATAGTTGTAAAATATTTTAAAATCAATTCTTGTATTGTCTTAAGCTTGGTACACACTGTATGATGTGTGTAGCCAGTGACGAAATGATACAATGTAATGATACATTGCACACACCATACATACTACATGATCCGGTGTACAACAGCGTGATGCATCATTCCATGCTGCATGTACTGTAGCAGCATGGAGTCATTCATTGCATTGTCCCATCTGCTCTGCAGAACAGCAGATGGGACGATCTTTGCAAATGACGGATCGGGCATACACACTGCACGATCCATACCATATATCGTTCCGATCCATGTCAGAGCAACATATTATACGAAGGATCATATAGCATGCACCTAGCTTTATAGATATTAGTAAACGTTAATTAGGTCACTCCAGGACAACTTTTTTCCAAGTAAACAGTTTTTCAATTTGTTTTTGTATATTTTAACACATCAATGATATTTATTACTAAAGTAGGCAGTCTGTGAAACTTATCAAGTCCTTCAATTACCTTCTTAGTCCAAGGTGCTCATAACTGTATTTGAAGATGTGATTTATACAATATATCCCATTTAATGTATAGGTACAGTAGCTCAATTATTGTTATGGTGTAGATACATTACCTTACACTTATATTCACTGAAACCCATCTGATATTTGTGTGCCCAACTTGTCATGTGGCCCAGGTCCACTTGTAGTGGCTTCATGTCCAGATATGTGTCCCGTCATTGCTGAAGGTGGTCCCATCCCCCATTTTACCAACTTTTTGCAGTGATCACCAGATGATAGGGCCTGATTCTGAGCATACTTGCCTACTGTCCTGGCCAGAAGGCTCCTGGAAATCAGGTGGAGCTCCTGGCCTCCTGCAAACCTCCATCCGCACACCCACCCCCCAAAACCTCCCCACACCCGCCTAGTTACTGAGTGAAAGTCGGCGGTCCATGACGCTATTCGTGCTGAATCGCATCATCGTAGCTCTGCTCCCTGTTTTACAATGCTGCTGATATTGGTATTGTATAGCAGGGGGTGGGGCTGCAATGATGCAATTGCACCACCATGCCCTCGTGCCACCCTCTGTTGCCACCACCATACTCCCTACTGCACCTCCCTGACTGGGAATCCAGAAAGTCAGAAAGTATGATATTGAGCCACATGCAAAGCGGCTGCAAGTGCAGACAGTTGCAACTGCCAGATTTCCTGCATTATGCTAAAGCAGATATCCATGTTGCTTTGTACTTATAGTCACACTATCTGCTGTATTTCCATCTGTTGTCGCAACCGTCATCATCAGTATCAGCACTTACACCTACCCTGTGCTGGCTACGAAAGCTTCAGTAACAGGTGTCTCTTGTCATACGTGCACCTAAGAATACTTCAAAACTCTGTCTACACACCCATAACACTGCCACAAAATAAATCTCTTGGGTGCCTCTGCAAAGTAGCAGCCCAGCTGACACCCAGAAATGCCCAATTCACGAACAGGTAGAATCGGCCGCACGTGGAGCCCCCATTAAGGATGCATGTGCATGTATGATGCTAGGTGCATTCACTTTTGGATTTGCATGTGACCCAATTGTTTCAGTTGTGAAAGCCATGAATAAATATCAACCCCTGCATTAGAAATGTTTATTGTTTTCTGTAGTGCAGGGCAAGCCCTGCCCCCTCATGACATCATTGCACTGGTTGGCTGTCGCGCCATGCAACCTCCCCCTAGGCTACATTTAATGGTGGGGAAGAAGGAATTTTATCTTATTTTTTTTCAAATGCTGTAGTGCAGAGAAGTGAAACTTGTTGTCTACAGTTTGGCTGTAACGGGGTTAATAACTTGACAAAGCTGTTGTCCGCAAATTTAGAAACATTACTTCTTAAACTTCCTACAAGTGCAAAAATAAAAACAATGAAAAGGTTACAGAATTCATTCCTGAGGCACCCACTATTAAACTTAACCCAATTTATATATACCCATGTACATATTGTACTAAGCTTATATCTTATGTACAAATCTGTTATGTTAAACTGTATCAAATGATTTCCCAAAATCCAAATATCATCAACTACCTTGCCAAGATCCATAGAAACTGATTAAATTAATTTGGCATGGCTGAGCCTTTGTTTATTTTTAGTGTCATATTTCTGGATGTTATCTCCTAAAATTCCTTTAAATATTTCACTCACCAATGAAGTCAGATCCACTGATCTTTTTATCTAGATCTCAGTATTGCTCAGGGACAGGTGACTTACCACTCTAGGGCCAGATTTAATGAATGCAGCTGTGAGTTTTGCGCTGTGAGGTCGCATGCTATTAATCCACAGACTCTGAGTCATGTTTTTGCAAATCAAATAAGTTCAATTAGAAACCTCAAGTCACGGGCTTCATGCAGGGATCGCGTATTAACTAAGAGGCTAATATAAGGTGTCACAAGGTTATATTGTATAACTTTTTTAAATAAAAAATGATAACCAGCAAATAAAACAATTTAGAGTACATTTGGGTACATTTACATGTCTCTGTTGTGCTTTGTAAGTGTTTATATACATGTTGGGTTTGAAATCCCGGCTGTTGGGATGCTGCTGTTCAGAATCCTGAAACCATAGGAAGGCACTTAAATATTTTCCGTACCCTAACCCTCCCTCCCCGGTGCCTAAACCTAACCCCCCCCTTCAAGTACCTTAACTTAACCTTCCCCTCCCTGAACCCTAAACCTAAGACCCCCTCCCCGGTGCCTAAACCTAACCTCACCCCTAGTGCCAAAACCTAACCTTCCCCTCCACACACCCTAATCCTAACACTCCCTTCCTGGTGCCTAAATCTAACCCTCCCCCTAATGCCTAACCCTAACCCCGCTAGCTAACGCTAACCTCCCCGAACACATGGATAGTTACCTTCGGGATGCCGACAGTCGGGATGCTGGTGCCAGGATCCCGACCTGTCTGGATTTCGGCGCCGGTATTTGGACTGTTGGCATCCCGCACGCCGGCATGCTGACCACATCCCAAAAATACTTGCAGCTCCCATCTGCATGTAAAAAGTCCTGTTTCCATCAATACAATGTCAACACCTTTAAATACATTATTATTCATTACAGGGCCAGCTCCAGGGGTCGGAGCACCCAGTGCCACCTTCTCAGGTGTGCCCTATTTTAACCCGTGTGTGACCGAAAATGGGGGCATGGCCTAATTGCCACAGGCCACACACCCCTATGTGATGTTATTAGGAGGTGTGCCCGCCTCCAAATAACATCAGGGTGAGGGGAGCCTCACTAGCTGGGCTTCCCCCAGCCCCTCTCCCATCACTGAATGGATGTCGCGCGCATGCGCGCAGCATCCATTCAGAGTCTCAGGGGTCCGGCACCGCCGCACAGCTGTGGCGGTGGGGGTCCCCAACCTCCAGATTTGACCACCCATGGGTCACTTCGGCCCAGGGGTGGACCAGCGGGACAGTACTGTCCCGCTGAAATCTGGATGGTTGGGAGGGGTACGCCCTCTATTGGTGGCTCCACTGTCCTGACGCACAGGTCAAACACCCCTAGAGCCGGCCCTGATTGATTAGGATGGATATACCAGAGGTCATGCATCATATTCTGCTATTTGTACATTAAAATAAGAACTTTTAGAAAGATATCACCAACTATGGAGTTACACTGAATGGAACTTCAATCAGTAGTGCACATACTATTAAACCAGAATCTAAAATAGAGAACCTGGTATCATTATAATGGTACTCTAGAAACCCCAGTTTATCAAAAAGTGTCTATAATATATTTATTTGATTATTAAATGATTTTCTTGCCTGTTTTATGAGCTATGCGTGACCCTACAAGTTTTACTCAGCCTTTTCAGCTGCAACCTTTAGTCATCCATATTTTAAACTATTTTAAAAGTAGCTGTATATACTGTACTGTCATTTTATATAAAAAATTTTGTCAATATGACTTATATGTTATAAATTCCTCTATGTGTCAACACACTGTAAAGTGCATGTTTTATAACCCATAAATGTTATAAAATGATCTAACCTACATTGCAATACTATCACTATCAATCACTTAAGGGTAATTTAAAGGATTGAATTATTAAGGATATCACTACTGTAACATTGCCAGATTCTGTTAGGTAAGTAGGAAAGACCTTCCACTATCAAGGGCAGCAACCCCAGATTTCCCAGACTCACTGATACATAGCAGATAAAAGGACTGCACCTCACCACAATATCAGACTTCTATTCCTTGTTCTGCCAACTCCTCCTCCCCAGCACCTCTTTCACCAACCTGTGCCCTGCCTTCTCTTCCCCATGCTGCCTCCTCCTCCCTGTGCACAGTAAAAACAATTGCACAGTTGAGAGGGCACTAGACCTGGGCGTCCCGGTGGAGACTAGTGATCAGAGTGATCAAAACAGGTCAGTGGCAATGAGGCCCTTTAGATGCCTGGAGCCCAGTTAGTAATTTAGCAGCCAGTTTTGCTTGTTCGAAAATGGCCAAAGGGGCAAGTGTTGGTGTTTTAATCTAGGTAATATTGGGAGATGAGATCTTCTGTGGTTTCTATTGTAGCTGTAGAAATGTCTTTGTATGTGGAAGAGGTATGGTGGAGAACAGAAACCACATAAAAGGAGTCTGAAGAGGTAGTAGGGGCATGTGTAGCAGGATGTCAGAGGGAAAGTAAGGGGAAAGGAGATGTAAACATTTTCTTATTGCTTCTTTTGTTTCATTATATAGAGGCCATGACCCTTCCCTCTTGCCTAATGTCCTGGGGCACCAACAGTCTTTCTGGCACAGGGCACCAAAATGTCTAGTTATGGCTATGGGAGGTTCAAAGTAAAAACTGTGAATCATGGTGGTGGGTTTTTGCCTAGAAACAAAGTTACCTGACATACAGATGTGTCCTAATACACTGTGGCTTCAGTCACGCCAAATAAAGCCACTCAGCGCGCTAGGTCCCAGGTGACTCGGAAATAATGTGCATCTAAAACTGGGTACATACTGACAGATATATTGGCTGAACAATTGATTTGCCATCATATCTGGTGCCCGTCGGCCAGTGTGTACTAGCGGTATATCTGTGAACGACGTCGTTCACAGACATATCGCGTTGGCTGTGCTGCACAGCCGATGAACTGATATATCAGCAGACATATCTGTCCATCGGCAAGTGTGTACGGGCGGTCAGCAGCCGCGGAGGGGGGGGCGGACCCGCCCCATGGCCATCGGGACCCGCAGCTGCCTGGAAGATGATGGTCATTCAGTGTATAAGAACGACCATCATCTACAGATATATCTGCTAGATATGTACCTACAGTGGCTTTAGTTGCATAAATAAAACAAGTGGAAGCAACAAAACTACTCTGCAGGAGTAAATTTACTAAGAAATCTGATGTGTTTGATGTTGATTTGAAATCGCTGGTCATTGCCAGAACGTGTTATGAATCAAATTTTTCAATTCACAATTGAATTGGTTTCAGACGAATTTCTGGATTTGCACATTCAAGGGAAAAAAGACTGATATGATTGTAATCTCAGCACGTTTTCACAAATATTGTTATTGGAATATAATGTCATCTCCAGTCCCTAATAAAATCTCCCCAAAATAGAGAAAGCAAGCCTGTTTCTGCCATGTTTAAATCACAGACAGTGATGCAGCTGTGTTTGTCTCCTTTTATAAGCATCATGGTTAAGGCTAGATGAATATAAAAACGTTCCACATCCTACTGATTTGGTTGTCTATTGATTATGCGATTTAAGACGCGATTTAGGGGCGCTTTATCTTACACAAATTTTAAAAACTAAGAGAAATCTGAGATTTGTTAAGTGTTAAGTTTGCGATGTTTGGTCTGATGGTGCATTGTGTCAATTTGGTGTGTTTAGACATGCTTGAGGTGCGATTTGGGTGCGATTTGGCCTTTAGTGAATTCCTGATTTGCAAAATTGCACCAAAATATCCAGAAAACACCAAATTGACCAAACACGATTCTTACCCTAAGTGGTATATTTATCAAAGGTCAATTTTAATTGATTTGATCTACTTTGTATGTGTGTAATACCAATTCCTATGAGGTTAATGTCGCAGCCCAGCATCTCTAATACACTGTGACAAGATGCCAAATTTAAAGAAAAGTACGGTACGCTACTCCTTTGGGAGCATCTAAGTCATGCAGGGCTAGGTGTATGAGGGCCCTCTATTGTTTGTGGCTTATTAAAATTGCTCCTTAATGTTGTTTAGTAGTACTAGCGCTTCCTCCTAGTTAGACCATTACTATTTAAAGGTATGTGTACGGTTTATTATGGCACATCGTGTTTCCCACAATTGATTTATGATTTGCAAACAGACATGAAAATAAAATCTTTTTCCAGTCATTTCTTGTAGTGGCCCAATGCTATCAGCTTTTCATTTTTTACTATTTAAAAATTAAAACAACAAAAAGAAGAAAATAACTTGACACTTGTTGCCATAAACCTACATGCAACAATAGGTATTAAAATATTTTTAAAACTGTCCCATTTGTACAGTACCGCTCTACAAAAGTGCAGGTTTCCATTGTTTGAACTCTAATGACTGTAGGAGAAAGGTGTTCTACAAGCAATTCTCATGTGGTTGGTTTTAAAAGATATCTTTGTTTCCAATATAGAAATGAATGGCAAGCAAATATATTTATTATTTCAAATATAAAGATGAGAAACAATTTCTGCAAACAAAAAAGGAAAACTATACACATAAAATACAATCTTTGTAAATTACAATCTTACATTACATTAGAATGCATGCTCCTTCTTATATGTGTAGGCAAATTGTACCCTAGTCCCCAGGCTTTATCAGATTAATCCATAAAATAAACTTGATTGAAATCTTTATTGAGATGACATGCTGAGGACTTTTTTCAAAGATCGATCCCTAAACTCTGATTTGGTAAAAGTTTCAACAAATCAAAAATCAATGGTGAAATTTATCAATGTGGGCTTTTTTTTCCTTTCGGCAAGTTTCAATCTACCAGACATCATTGAACATTATCCTGTACTGGAGATGTGCACCAACCTTTAATCCTTTCATGGCATGTGATTGAGCCCAAACTGCATGCATTTTATAGGAACCACCATCGTTCAAGTATAAAAGAAAAACTCCCTCCCCATCACAGTGTCCATGTACTGTATGTCAATAAAATGGGTGCCACCAGAGTAGTAAATATTTTAAACATTGACCCTTACAGTATGTATTGACCCTAAGGCTGGGTACACACCTAAATGACCGGCAATCGTGCCGATGTTCAGGGTGATTTGTCTTCACCATAGACATCGCATGATAGCCAGTACACACTTAAAAGATTTAATGAAAGACAGAACGATGCAGCATTGCCAATCACATGACATTGCATGCTACCGCGGGAGCGCGCAAATCGGGCATACACATGGCACCATATGCCAGATTTGTCATTACGATTTCACCAAATCGTACCGATATACTCCTGGTGTGTATGCACCCTTTAAGTATGTATTGACATTAAGTTAGTGTAATTCTCATGCCCCACTATATATTTATTATGGCCCCCATACATATGTTGTAATGTTGTTGTAATGTTGGGCACACCTATTGTATTGGTCTATGAGAGACTTCTTTAGTTTGGCCAGCTGTCTGTTAAGTAAGTGGTTACCCGGACATTTACCTATTTTGCATCTGGAAGTTCTTGTCCATTGTTTTAGGTTTGTTTGGGTTTTATTTTTTTACCCATGGATTACGTCGCATCAAGCCGGGATGAAGTGTGTAGGTAAATAATTCATGATACCATTACACTAGAGAAAAAATTGGGGGCACAATAGGTGCACCTAAAAATAAGAACATAATTATGGACTCCATAAGAATTATTATAAATATATAGGGGAACATCAAAACTATTATATATTTCACCTGTCTCAACCTCCTGTTTTTTTTAGCCAGTTTTCCTGGCAGGGTTTTCCTGCGGTTTGTAAAATTCTGTTTTCTAAAATTATGTTTTAAGTTGGTGTCCAATATATAAAACAGCACAATAGTTTCAATTAATGTTGATATTTATGAGCAGTTCCTTTGATGCTTTCACTGTTCACCAGTTCACTGTCAGCTTTCTGTGTCACCTTGTCATGAATCAAGTTCTCTTTTGTTACAGCAGTGTCAGTTTTCTGGACAATAAGATCTGTCATACTCTATTAGGTGACACAACCTAAAAACCAGCGTTGGGTCCCCGTAGACTCTTGCATTTCCTTGTCAGCTACACAATGACAGTCATACTAGAGCTTAAAAGAAACTATATATCTTGCAAACTCAAACGGTTTCAGCCTCAGTGTAGCATCCATAGCCATAGACTCTGGTAATTCTATGTGAGGTTCTCATAAGTTCACAAAATAAATATAAAAACATAAAACACAGTTTGTATCCTTCCCAAAAACATGCCGAAAAAGGGAAATTTTACAAACAACACAGAGTAATAAATATACCTAATTGCGAAAAAAAATTCAAACCAATTCACATGTATTTACAGATGTGTCCTCTAATATTTGCCGCTTTTGCTGAAAATCTCGCCACGCATGGCACTTCATGCGTACCCACCAGCAGAAATGCACACTGTATTAGCACACGCGACTCCACAGGATAGCAGGGTGCAAACGCAGTGCGTGGCATGGAATAGCATAGCGCCAGCGGCCACGGCTAATTGCCTGGTGCGATGCATGCGCACATTTGTAGCGTGATCGGCAAAGATGCAAGAGGACACATCTGTATTTGTAATAAGATTAAATACTGCATGTTGAGGGATTGCTAGGATATTCTGTGGAGGATTTTGCAGGGTTGTCACAAATCTGTAACAATTACTGTTGCATTTGACATCCATTTGTTATTAGGTTTTAAAACTCAAAACGCGTGAGGTTAGAATAAGATGCATTCTGAAAATTGAAACACTACTTCCAAGTTAGCAAACAATAATAGTGTGTACAGTGACACTAGAAACAATGGCTTTTAGTGTCATACCCATTAATATTTGGTTTACTAGTGTCACAAATGCTAGGTAATTGCAGGTAATGAATCCCAGAGCAGGGTATGGGGCCTTACTGACCCCAGAATGTACGTGTAATCTTATAAAGCATTGGTTATGTCTAACAAATCACTATGTATGAGGAGATGAGTTGGAAACTGGAACTTGGCAACATAGTTGCTGTGGTTTATCTGTGTCTCAAGAGGGACATAATATTACTCATCAATGTAAAAGGTTGAGTAGCAAGATTAATTTAATAGGACTGGGTGATGGAGTATGTATGTGGGTAGATAACTGACAGATGAATAAAAAGGTAAGGGTTTGTAGAAAATGTATTTTTGTTGCTGAGGGGTGTTGTATTCCAGGTTATTACCAGCAGCGGCTCTTGCCCTCTTACCTGAGGGGGGCTACCGCTGCTGCTGGCCTGGGTCCCGGTGCCTGCTCAATGAATGTGGCAGGCATCGGGGCCGGCCCATGTGATTGAGTGGAGGTAGCGCTGCGCATGCATAACACAAGATTCTCGGGGCTGCATTGGTTGCAGACCCGAGAAGCCCTGTAGGACTTGCTGAAAGGTAGAGCAGCGACTTCCACTGGAAGCCGATCTCTGCTGATCTCAGCCCAGACTGGCAGTCCCAGGGGGAGGAGACACCCCTGGGGCTGCCTGTCTTCAGTGTGACTGGCAGGTGGCGCTTCCAATAGGAAGCCACCTCCAGTCACAGTGTAACCAGTTCAGTCACGGATGCACTGGCTTCACTGAAGTGGCTGATTTTACTGGGGTGGCTGCAGCCTCGCAGCCCCTAGGAAGATCTGCCACTGGTTATTACTGTGTAAGCATAGATAAGAACAGTTTGGTCAGAGAAGCGTCAGATACCAGTCAACCTTTCTAAATGCATGGAAATAGATATAGGCATTGGAACAGGAGGGGGCCTGTGTGCTGTCTCTGTCCAGGCCCTCTCCACTCTAGATGGTGGCAAGAGCGAGAGTCTACTACGCACACGCAAATCGCCGGGAACACGGCATAGCAGACATTTTCATAGAGATTTCTCTAGTGCGCATGAGCAGATCGCCATAGCCATGGCTGTCACGCCATTTTCCTGGTGATTTGTGGAGCACTGCTTCTGTTGGACTACAAAGAGGTAAGTATTATAGAACATAAGTGCAGGGTGAAGAGAGAATTAGGCATATTAATAGCCATCAACCAAATCTTAGGCAGGCAGCTAAAAAACCCTAAAATGTATCCAAGGGGGATATATGTGACAAAGGACTCATTGATTATACCACATATTATAATAGCAATGTATTGGATCATTAATGAAAGGGATGGAGGTATTTAATTATAATGCTAACTAGATAAACTAAGATCATGAATAAAAATTCATTTGATGAATGTCAAGTATTTATTCATTTTTTTAAAAGCTATGAAGAAAAGCAAATAGATGTTATTTTTATTTTATGCTTTGCTTGTACCCAGAGGTATATCATATTTCTGTACCTTTTTTTTTGCAGAGATCTGAAACATGGAATTCTCTACAAGTACCAGATCTTGACAGTTACTGCAAATGGAGAGAGTAACCCATCCCCAGAAATGATATACCGTCACGGCAGCGGCTACTGCGGGGATGGAATAATCCAAAAGTAAGAGGAGCTTAAAGGATGGGACATTATTCAGAGGTAGCCATTATACTGTATGATAGTCCATGGATTCACGGAGATTTTAATTTTAGGAGAGGGTAATTTTCACTACACTAATTGGACATTTTACTCAAAGACTGAAGTGAACACTGTTTTCATGAAACGTCTGGTACTAATTTATATCTGTAATTTATTCTGAAGCCCTTTCACCCTCTGTATTTACCTCTCTGGAGTTTCGTAAAATGCCTTAGTAAGGTTAAAGTTATTGTGAGTTCTTCTCAAGCAGATTAGAGACCAGGTTTGGTTACTGTGATGCAATGATTTACCAACTGTGAATGCAATAGCGATTACACACGCAGTTCAGCTGCGATAGTATGCTAATCCATTGCGATCGCAATACGCCGCTGCACTACATAAGGATGCCCACTATACCTTACACACATCCGTAATGTTAAGCAAGACTACGAAAACATCGATACAATTGAGTACCATCGCAGCCTCATGCGCACTTGCACAAGCCCTGATCTTACTCAGAAATTGCTAACTTCCATGCACGCTATGAGGCATCAGGCTACATATGGCATCACAGTGGATAATTTATGCATGCCCCTGCAACGGCGTTCAAACGCACTGGCACGTCTGCGTTCATCCGACCACTAACAGCACTTCCTGTCAATCACACTGCGATGGGTCTCCGTAACCACTGCGATCGCAGTGGCTAGTTCGTGCACACGCACTGCGATGCATGCGCAGTACGCAACAATCGGCAGATTGTGTGAGTATTAGCAGCTGTGTTCCTTGCTTAATCAAGCCCAATATCTACACTATTTTTTTTACTGGAACTAGAAACCAGTTGTACTAAACTGTGAAGACATAAGTTTTGTTTTTAAAATATTATTGGAATACCATGTATGGAGCAATCAGAGTATAGCCTTTTGCAGCACAACGTGAAATAGCCTACACCAAAGTGGCCGTATACACCAAATTACAAATACTCAGCGGCTATAGCTTTAGAAATCCTGCAATAAAACTTTGTTAAGATGCTCATATAGACTCATAACATTCAGGGTGATGTGAGAGTGATCAGTATTTGTAGTCAGTTCACTAGGAAACATCATGACCAGGGGCGGATTGGAATGGAAAACTAGCCCCGGGAAATCTGCGGTAGCAGCCCTAATGGCGGGTCTGTTGAGGGGGTGGGGTCTGTGAAGGGAGGAGGGATATACCATCCAGGGCCAGTGCTAGGGTGTTTGGCGCGCTCCTGCAAACTATTACATTTGCGCCCTTCCTTCCAGTTTCCTACAAAGGGACAGTCGCACCATAGATGCACGGTGCACAAAGGGGCGTTGAGGAGGGGAGGAAGGCCAGGTCAGGTGGGGAGGAGAGCCAGGTCAGTTGGGGAGGGGAGGAAAGCCAGGTCAGGTGGTGAGGGGAGGAGAAAGGAGTGCTCAGGGGGAGGTCCAGGTCACTGGCCCAATTAGTGGCTCTTTGAAAAGCGGGCAGAGCCAAATGTCAGGAAGGGCGGGGGCTTAGCTGCAGGCCGCAAGGCAGACTGCTGCAGATGCCAGACGCCGAAAAGGGGGTGGGTCACAGATGGGTAGCAGGCGGAGCCCTCAATGTTGACTGATGGGCTACGCAAAGGCTTATGGGAGGAGCTGCTGCGGCTGGGCATGCGCAGCAACTCCCCCGGCGGCCATTTTTTTTGTTTACTTCAGTGAGCTGCCCATCGGAGCTGAGCTCCGATCGCGCCAGCCTGGCCACTAGCAGTTGAGCAGGGGTGAGTGAAGGAAGGGCGGCGGCCACTAAAGGGACCACAGGGGCCGGCCCAATGGGAACCGACCAGGTGTCTCCCGGCGGCCCAATCCACCCCTGATCATGACACCAAATCACAATCCTGCAAGCTTACTCAAGTCATTGCTTTTTTTACATTAGCCCCTGGTAGACTTGCTGGGACAGGGAAAAGGGTTATAAAATAAATGCTAAATTGCAGCCACACATTATAGTAAGTACATCCTGTATGAATGTAGCAAATGCTCAGAAAGTGAGCACACACAAATACGAGAATGCAGAGTGAAACACATTCTTATTGCATCTACACTTATGAATGGAAAGGTAGATCGGGGGCCTGAAGGAATGTTCCCACACAGGCATAGTTCATTAAAGCTGTGTTTGTGCAAATATGGCCTATCTAGGCCAGATCCCCGTATCCTTACTGCGTAATGCCTTGATTCGTGGGTATCATTTTGGCTGACATAAGGGATGGGGCCTAGTGATGCAACTTACTTGCCCCACCCCATAAAAGATCTGTTGCATTGCCTCTTTCCTCTGAAGGTAAGTGTAAGAAATATATACAATATTGGTTGGGTATGACATCCCAATGGTCACAATACCAGCAGCTGATTCCTGATTAATTTTATTGAGTATTGTAACACTAACCCATCCCTCAAATATGAGCTGCTAAATTGCATCTTTCCTCTGAAGGTAAGTGTGATATATATGAGGGTGGTTAAATAAATAAGGTAACAAGACCTCTCATTGCTTACATTTATTCAACTCGTACATATGTGCTTAATCAATAGTATGGCCTTGGTACAGATTATTTTTCCACATAGTGCCCATACTTGTCTAAGCATTTGTTCAAACGGTACACCAAGGCATCTCTCCTGGCATAGAAGAAATCAGCGTCAAGTGCTTGAAGCCAGGACATGACATATTGCTGAACTTCACCGTCGGTTGCAAATCACCTTCCATCCAGGAGCTTCTTCAATGGTCCAAAGAGATGGAAATCACACAGTTCCAGGTCAGAGCTGTAGTTAAGTTGGTCCAGTACCTTTCAATGGTAGCGCCATAACAACTCATGAGTGCGGTTGGCTGAGTGTGGCCTGATGTTATTGTGCAGCAATACAACACCTGTTTGCAGTAACCCAGGTCATTTTCGATTAATTACCTGGTTCAATGTGTCACAATAGTGGACAACAGCATGCCCTTGTGGTCCCAAAACTTGGACACCACGACCTTCTTTGCTGATGGAGTTGTTTTGAATTTATTTAAAGAAGGCACCTTATGTGTTTTCATGTCATGAATGCTTGCTTCATCTCTGGTGCCACATGATGCACCCAGGTTTTGATGCCTGTAACAATATACTGCAGGAACTGCACTCCCTCCTCATGGTACGACATTAAGTGCACAAGACACATTCCCATCCTATTGGTTTTGTGAACTTCTGTGAGTTGCTTCGGTACCCAGCGTGAACACTTTTTCCTGTATCCCTGTTGCTCATGAATTATGTTGTGCACAGCACCCACTGAGATGTTCAGTTCGTTAGCAATATTGTTAGCAATATCACTAACTCAAATGAGTCTATCCTCCTGAATCAGATCTTTAAGACTCGAGCAAAGTCTTATTGTGCATGGGAGGGCATTCCACAGATCGGTTGCAGCCTGAAAAAATTCCGGTCACCATGAATAGTAGCAGGTGATATGTGTGCAGTCCTCCAAGAGGGTTACAGTTTCCGAAGATAAAGCTGTACCTAAAGTTGGTGATACGGAGTTGACAAATACAAATGGTGATCTTTTATCCCTTGAGACAAAGTTACGAGACATACAGAATGAAGAGAAATTGGACAGTCTCAACATCCACGGGACATTTACGCCTCTGTTGATGCTTCTTTAATTCCAGATGGAATCGGTATGACATACCGCCGTAATAAAGCCCGGCGGATGTAATACCGACGCCGGAAGGCAGAAGAATGATGATCCCAATAGGGTAAGTATATAACCTAACCTTTCCCCCCCTAACCTAACCCTCCCTTAGGGGTGCCTAACCCTAACCTCCCCCCTAGTGCCTAACTCTAAACTCCCTCCAGGGGTGCCTAAACCTAACCCCCCTCCCCGCACCCTAAACCTAACCCTCCCAGATGGGTACCTAACCCTAACATCCCCCTGGGTGTGCCTAACCCTGAGCCCCTCTTCCCCTAGCCTAACCCTAACCCTCCCAGAGTGGTGCCTAACTCTAAGTCCCCCCAGGAGCCCCTAAACCTAACCCTCGCCCCGCGCAGGTATCCGCTCCTGACGCCCGGCTTACTTTCATTCGCTATTCCGGGCGTCTGGTTTTTGGCGTGGAGATAATGATAGGAGTTGGATTTTCGACGCCTATCATTAGTCCCATGCCGGGATTTCACAGTCGGGAAGCCCGGCAGTCTGCATTTTGGCTGCCAGCCTCCTGACCGCATACCTTCCAGACATCACAAAAAGTGTGTTCAACATTCATCCTTATTTTTGGTAACATTTCTAAACTATTTTCCAGCTCAGTGAGATTGGAAGATTAATGATTGAGATGCACACATACTAACATCTAAACATGGAAATTGGCAACAAGTATCCTTTACGTAGCAATTACAGTCAAAGCCTTATGTGTGTGTAGGTTTGAATGGACATGCAAGAAATCAAAAATCGTACAAATATCTAATGTTGGTACAAAAACTTTTTACACATAATTAAGAGCTGTGTGTAACCTGTTAGGGGTCCATTCATCACATTAATTATCAGGGGCCGGGCTGCCCCCGATAATTAAGTACCCATCTCACTGCAAGTAGCAGTGGATACAAAATTACTGGAGCAATTCAACATTATTGAAAAATGATCTGTCTCCACAATCTCCAACACTGCCACTTTCGTAGCATGGCTTCATGCAGGCACACAAAGCCCTGGCATTTGGCGGAAGGAGCCGGACAGGGGCAATGGGATCCCCGTCATTGTTATCTGCACTTGTACCAGTCCCATGCTAGGTGCAAAAGATACCACAAAAACAGGATTCCATTTCAACTACTCACGACTCATAATTGCATGGAGCATTTGATACATGCCCACGATGCTCCCATGATACTGCGTCCAGTCAGGGCGGTTAAGTCCAAACTGTTACCTCCCAGTTCTCAACCCAAAATAAAACCAAATCAGGATACGATAGACTTTCGTAAGTTTATGCGCATGTATACAAAAACTCTGCATTTTCATCCATGCTAAGAGATCCATCCAACTCAGAATCTGGCTTCCGGGTCCCGCAGTGCACTATGGGAGTGACGTCATGACGTCACTCCCATAGTTCTGAGGAGCGGGCGCGAGGGATGGACGGCACTGGAACGTGGTTTTAAGGAAAGTATTTTTATTTTTTTTGTATGTGTGTGTGCGTGCGCGCGGGGGGGGCACTACAGGGGGCTTATTGCAGGGGGCTTACTACTGGGGTTATTACAGGGGGCTTACTACTGGGGGCACTACAGGGGGTTTATGACTGGGGACTTATTACAGGGGGCTTACTACTGGGGGCACTACAGGGGGCTTATTACAGGGGACATTACAGTGGGCTTACTACAGGGAAAGGAATCTGGGGAAAGCTTCTGCACCAGTAAATATTTATTTAAAAATAAGTGTGAAACCCCAATATAAAGAGTAAAAAATTCAATATTTATGCGACGTTTGGGGCGTGCTGCCAAGGACAAGATACAACATGGAAGAAAAATAAAAAAGAAGACAGAAATGTCCCTTGGTTGGCGCACTAACAAACAGTGTGATAAAATGTAACGTTTATTAAACAATATTAAAATTGTATATATAATAATCTCTCCAGTGAAATATAAAAAATGAAAAAACGTCTCAGTGTGTTAATTATTGAAATGAATAGTGTTATTGGTACACCTGCGCGTGTAATGGCGACACAAAAATGGATATTAATAAATAGAAAATTTCTCACAAATAAGTCATAGAATATATGCAAATCCAAAAATAGCAAATCCAAAAATGCATTTAATTGGGACCAATTATATGTGGCATGCTATAACATCCCTATAAGTGGGATAATATTCTGCAATGTTCACTGCATGTCAGAATTGCCATGATATGTATGTGAGAAGTGGCCGCAATATACTCATATACCTAGATTGCCACCTATAGCTGAAATGCACATAGAATCTAATACATTTAAACAAAGGTTGACTTAACTGCTGCAAAGCCAACAAATAACTTATAACATCTAAGGGGCTGGAATTATATTCCGTATAGAACGACTAATATACTTGTAATCAGTCAATTGGCTCAATTAATATAGATTTCATATCACAAATGTCATGTAGGAGTAGGAGATTGATATCCTATATTATCACCTTATCCCCTTATATTATCCTACCATGTTATTGGACATTATTGGCTATTCATTAGGCTGCAGGTAAACATACACATGTGCTGTCTGCAGTGTATTCAGCAAATCTCTGGGAATAAAGCCAAATCTTCAGATATACAATGTTGTAGTGTCACAGCTTCTTGTTATAGTGTTAGCAGCACATGTAGCCATTTAAATCATAAGGGTATTTGCATTAGCTTTGACACTAAGAAAACCCATGCCCATATTAGGGAGTATCTGGAAAAAAAGCCAAATTTTAACAGCACACATGGGCCCTCATTCAGACCCACTCGCGAGCGGCTGTCCGCTCGCAAGTGGGTCGATGGTCTGCACTGTGCATGCACACGACGGAGGGAGCTCCGTCGTGCGCATGCGCGAGACGCGACGAGCGAAGGACTTTCCTTTGCTCGGAGTGTCTCATCAAAGGGGGCATGCTGTCGATGTTGACTGACAGCACGCCCCCTTTGGTGGGCGTGCCGGGGGCGTGCCTGCCAGACGGAGGCGCTCCCAAGGGAACGCCTACCATCTGAAGCCGGCCCCACTGACATCACTAGTGATGTCAGTAGGAGTGATTTTGGCTCTGATAGAGCCAAAATCACTCCTGGCCTTGCGGTTGAAAACCTCAACCGCAGGCTGTTGCTCGCAGTTTCGATGGTCGCGATGGTCAAGACCATCGCGACCATCATCCTGCACACTCATATATGCTGTGGGTGGTGACCCACAGCTATACGAGCGTCCAGGAGGACGCTCCATATTAATGGAGGTGGGCCCTGATTCAGAGCGAGCGCTCTGGTCAGAGCGTCCGGCTCTGAATCAGGGCCATGGTGTGTATAAATGATTCTAAGCTTGCTGCTGTTCATGCAGCTATAAATAAATATGATCTAACATGAATAACTGGTAACTTAGTGAGTCTAGCAACAGCTCTAATCATTCACATGGTATACACTATCTGAGCCTTACACTAGCTCACTAATAATGGTTGAATTCAGCAGTATAAGTTATATGAGTATTAAATTTGACTTATTAATATAAAATATATGAGCATTACATCAGCTCAATAGAGATAAGTGTCTCATATACACAGCGCATATATCAGGTGAGTACTAAGTGAAGTATTATCTTCTTTTTACATCACATCACATCACTACAGACGTTTGAGCAGTAACATATCTGCTCATGCAGCAGTAAAATCCCTGCTGCTGCCAACGTACGTTTCACAAATGAGTTTTTTCAAGGCAACCAGAGCATGTTCTGTAATTAATCTTTATTAGGAGAGGCAGCCTATCATAGCATCCCTCTGTGATCACAAGTTATCCTGAGCCTATAATAAATGCAAGGGCACACAAGCCAATCATATCTTGCATAATAGGTCACATGTATTTAAACAGCCAATTAAATCATTTATAGTTCAAAAGTAAAGAAATGCAGAGATAGATACAAGAAGAGAGAGAAAGAAGAGAGAAGAAAATCATGGGGGCACTACAGGGGGTTTATGACTGGGGACTTATTACAGGGGGCTTACTACTGGGGGCACTACAGGGGGCTTATTACAGGGGACATTACAGGGGGCTAACTACAGGGGGCTTACTACTGGGGGCTAATTACTGGGGGCTTACTACTGGGGGCTTTACAGGGGGCTTACTACTGGGGCATTACAGGGGGCTTACTACTGGAGGCAGTACAGGGGGCTTACTACTGAGGGCACTACAGGGGGCTTATTACAGGGGGCTTACTACTGGGGTCACTACAGGGGGCTTATTACAGGGGACATTACAGGGGCCTTACTACTGAGGGCATCATATGGGGGCACTACAGGGGGCATTACAGGGGCCTTACTACTGAGGGCATCATATGGGGGCACTACAGCAGCATTACTACTGGGGGCATCATAGGGGGCACTACAGGGGCCTTACTATTGGGGGCACAAAAGGGGCCTTACTATTGGGGGCACTACAGGGGCCTTATTACTGGGGGCACTGCATAGGGCATAGGCAAATGCAGGGGGGGTTCTGGTTGCCTGGAAACCCCCCTCCCCAGCCCACACCATGACCACAATCGAAAAAGTAATATAATAGAATTTTACTAGTGCTGCATGTTCTCAGTATCACAAATTAAATAAGTAGCACCACCTGTGGCTGTTTTAACATGTGTCAGCCAGTATAAATACACCTGTGCACCAACTAGGAGATCAGGAAAACCTGCACTGTTAGGGGTGTACTGCTATAGACCATCAATAGGTTAATTTTTAATACTGTGTAATACACTATCCAGTGCCTAAGGAGACCAGTATGTACATATATGTCCAGGGCAGTGCTAGGTTCTTCTGCTGCTCCCCCTCTGGAATAGTGCCCACATCTGAAATAAAAACATTCAGCTCAGGCAGGATGGCACTACTGCCACATCTAGTGGCTTACTGTGGTTGCTGGACCTGTATATGCTGGAATTATGACACACAATACACTTTGTATGACACATATGAAGTGCTAATTATGCCCTCTTCATGGACTGGCCACACTCACTCTAAAATCAAGCATTTGGAAACCCCCCTCTAGAAATCCTGGGTTTGCCACTGTAGGGGGACCACTACTGGAGGCACTGCATAGGGGGACCATTACTGGGGGGCACTACAGAGGCGGGCACTGCATACCGGGACCTCTATTGAGGGCACTGCATAGGAGGACCACTACTGGGGGCATTGTATAAAAGGAACTGCATAGGGGGTGATGGCAGCTGGGGCTGGCATAGGTGCTGGGCGGGCCGTACATTTAAATTGGGGGTGGGGGGAGGCACCGACATTTATCTTGCTTCCGGGAACCTGGGATGAAGTTACGCCACTGGCTAGCTGTCAGCATTCTAACCCAGGTAGGATGCTGGCATCGGGATTCTGAGTACCGGGATCCGGAGCGCTGGCATCCCATACCCAATCCTTGTTCAAGTCATTGCTGGGAATCATGGTTACACCTCCCCTGCACAATCCCTTGCATAATCATACCCTCTCCCTTCTCCCACTCTCGGCACCCACAATGAAAACACATTTCCATTAAAGGACACTTCTTTAGCCTCTACATATTTGTTAATAGCAAGCTTCCTCACCCTTCCCTATCATGGTAACATTTGGAGTCCATTATTATTCCTACAGTGCCTGTAAACATTATTGTATCAGTAGTATCCTTACAATATGATTATCCAAGCTTCCGTCTATTATTTAGTAAAAAAGGAAAATAAACATAATCTCAGTGTTGGGAAAGTCCTTTCTTCTCTGCTGATACTATTGCAGTAAAATATGATGTCGTGATGCATCTTAGTGTCATGACTTCCCTTTTTCCTAACTTCCACTCTTTATTTTTAATGCAGCCTGTCTCCAGTTCCGTCTGCGACATCTCTGCATGTCACTAATGGTACGTACACACTGGCGTTTGCAATGCGTTTTTAACATATGTTAAAACGCAAGTAAAAACGCATGTAAACCAGATTGCGTTTATGTGCGCGTTTAATATGCATTTAGATGTGTTTACAAGTGCTTTCAAACTGGATTTTTAACAATGGATCTGTAACAGAACAGGAGTTGTTATCTTGTTCAGGCAAAACACATGTGGAAACGTATATGCAAAGATTTTTAACCGCATCTGATTGTGGGGTCTATTTACTAAGTAGTGTTAGGAGACAGAGTGAAAAGTGATAAGAAAGTGACAAGGTGCCAGCCAATCAACTCCCAATTGTCATTTTTCAAACACAGTCTGTGAGATGACAGTTGGGAGCTGATTGGCTGGCACCTTATCACTTTTCACTCTGTCTCCTAACACTGCTTAGTAAATAGACCCGTGTCTCCAATGCGTGCCTGTTAAAATAATTATACATTTTCAGCTGAGTTGATGCACATCACATGCACTACAATTAATCAAGAACACTTCAAACAAGGCAAATAATGCACACAAGTGAAATGTGTGTAAATAATGAAACGGTTTCCATGTGCTTGACTAAAAATGCATGTTAAACGCATAATTTTAACGCCAGTGGGTACATAGCATAATACAGTATGGTTCAGTTAAGTTAAATGGAGCTTTATGCTCTATGGAAATTAGTTGGGTATAATATTTCTTTATTTGCTTTAACACTGTTCCTGCCAAAATCCCCCATTGAAATAATTGTGAGGTCAACTTTAATTTTCAGGCTTAGGAAGTGTTTTGTGATAAATGTACTGTATATATTCATCTTATCTAACAATCTCATGTGGTGTTCTCTTAAGGCAGTTAAGAAACAGGATATTTGAAAGCGCTAGTTTTAAGTAAAGATGAGCGATTCGGTTTATGCTCGAATCTTCCCACCAAGTTCGGATCTCAGATCGACGCAAAAGGTCATGTTAAACCGAATTGCTCATCTCTAGTTTTAATATGTCTATCTATCTATCTATCTATCTATCTATCTATCTATCTATCTATCTATCTATCTATCTATCTATCTATCTATCTATCTATCTATCTATCTATCTATCTATATTTTCTATCTATCTATCTATCTATCTATCTATCTATCTATCTATCTATCTATCTATCTATCTATCTTTCTATCTATCTATCTATCATATCGCACCCTCCTTAATCATGTTAATGAGGATCACACTGCTGTAACACTGAAGTTTGTTTATATATTTGTACACTCTTTCTTTCATAGTGGCTAAAATATGCATTTTCCTCCTTTAGGGAGCTCAGTGAGGAATGCGATGACATGAACAAGATAAATGGGGACGGCTGCTCTCTCTTTTGTCATCAAGAGGCATCTTTCCATTGTCTTGGTAAGTTGCTATAAATAGGAAGTACTGTGGTACATTTATGAACTTCGGACCTGCAATTTACCTACAAGCACTTTTCAAGAAGTTCTCTGAGTTCATGGTCAAAGCAATCACTGAGGGTTGATCGATGCTCCAGAAATTGGGCAGGGTGCTAACAATACTGCTAATATCTCAATTTAAAATCTAACCTACTGATATTTTGGAGCAACTGCTTTCATGAGGTTAATAATGCTTGGTTTAGTCTCATTCATGTTTTAAATTAATCATGTGAGTGAGGAAACATTATAACTGTGTAAGTTATTAGCTTAGTACATATGTCCCTCTTTTATGTGGTTTAAGTTTTTTATTCAATTGGTCGAAGTGCATCTGCAAATACACTCTTTCTGTAGAAATGCAAATGAAAGATGTGGAGCTACTGGGAGTGTACAGGTAAGGCAATACCAGGTCCCCATCTCCACATACTTTCCAACTCTCCCTGATTGTCAGGGAGACTCCCTGAAATAGTAGCAATCTCCCTGACTCCCTGAAGAGTCTAGCAATCTCCCTGATTGCACATGCATTTTCTGAAAAGTATCAATGTGTTTTCCTCAACAAGTAGATATTACTACTGATTTGGGGATTATTTACTTTTGGATGTAGACATTAAGCCCCGCCCCCTTTATAGAAAACCCCAACGATTCGCGGGTCTGTGAGGAGGGGACGTGGCAAAATTACACAATTTGCACCATTTAGCCCCGCCCCTTGTATGCGGACCCGAAAATGCCATGTAAAATCTCCCCCTCCTGCCCACTTCACTAGGAATATGCCTACTCTTCCGGGGGTGTGGGGGGGTTACCATAAAAATCGGGAGCCTCTCGCGATTCCCGGGAGAGTAGGCATGTATGATTTTATGACGCCTCTCAGAAGTAGCAGTACACGTCCACTTTACCGCTGCGCTCATAGGTGTTGTTTTCACAATCTCCCTGAAATACTTTTTCAAAAGTAGGCAAGTATGCCCCGCTAACATTGCCCCTGTAATCCCCAAGGCCCTTGCACTGCCTGAGCTCATGGGACCTGATTCAGATTTGGGAATAGAGTATGATATTGCAAGTAACTATGCATCCTGGTAAAACCATGCTGCACTACAGTTGGGACAGATTTAAAATGTGCAGAGAGATTTAAGCTGGGTACAAATTAGACAATTTTTTCAACGATTTGGCCGATTCTTAAGGATCAGAACGACAAATCGTTCAAATGGTCAAGGGTGTACGCACTATGGGCCTGATTCAAACCTGCTCACTAAGATGCATACTCTCACTGTTGTCGATGGTATGCAGTGTGTATGCATTGTGCGCATGCATCACAGTGCATCTGCGCATACCATCCGATGTACCGATGGTTGCATACACTTCCTGGACATGACGTGCACAAGTGGGCGTCTTAAAACAGGCTGGTGGGTGTCTGCATACACTATGTGATCGCTCTCTAAGAAATACTGGGCGTGTTAATGTATTGCTGTGCATTAGCACTGCCTGCGCAATTTGCATACACATCGTGTGAGCGATCGCATCTAGCGAGCGGCTCTGAATCAGGCCCTATGCGCGTTCCTGCAGCGTCATCCATCACATCTTCAAGTCGCCCTTACATGCAGCTCAATCTGACAATCTTGTTTAACGATATCCTGCAAATTGTGCAGTGTGTACGCACTACCAGATGACCAGGCGATATGTTAACATTATATAGTCGTTACTCGTTATATGGTCATTTGGAAGATTGCACAGTGAGTGTGCACTATATCGTTTGTCAGGTAGTTCAAGGGAAATCTGGACGATCATCGCATCATTTGCTGATCATCTAATGTGTACCCAGCTTTAGGTTTGGGAGGGGTCCAATCTGAAATCTACATTGCAGTGTAAAAATAAAGCTGTCCAGTATTTGAGGGGTACATGCAAAAGCAGACAATATGCAAAATAAATGTATGTACTGTATTTGCGCACCCCTTGCATTGCAACATGGCTTGTCCAGGTTCACAGTTACTTGCTATATCTTACTCTATTCTCAAATCTGAATCAGGCCCACTTTTGAAAATAACTATTCAAGTCTTTTGAGTTTTTTAGATTGGTGCAACATGTACCATTTGTTATTAACATGATGTTGGCCAATTATTTGACCAAATCACTTTCCTTCACTTGTCCATAGTTCATTGCTTGTGCACTTCCAGGCAGCATATAATTTTGACTATAATATTTGGATTTATTTTGGAATCATCAGGCCCGCTGAGAGCTACGGCAGGCCCGGGTAATAGGGGGCGTGGCCTAATTGCAGGAGGCGTGGCCACACCCCCTTCCCCGACAAAAAAACCCGTTTTGCAGCGCCGTGGAGCGGGGGCGCTCTGAGCCCCCTCAGCCCTGCTCAAAGCCATGGGGGCGCGTTCAGTGTGATCGCTCCCCCCCCCACAGGAATAGGAGACTGCTGTGGCTGCTGCGCTGTGTGCTGGGCTGCTGTGAGGGAGGGGGGGGGGCGGTGCCGGACCCGGGCCCCTCAGGAGGCCCGGGCCTGGGTAATCTGTACCCGCTCCCCCCCTCTCGGCGCCCCTGGGAATCATCACAGTTTGTAATATGCATCATTTCACCCAATGTTTTATTTTTGTGTGCATTATGTTTGTGAAAAATGTGATATATTGTTTGCTTTGCTATAATGTTTTTTTTTTAGTATTTGTTAGTTTTTCCAACCCTTATGGTGCATACACACGGAACGACCGTCAGCGATAACGATATCGCTAAACAATCTCCCGGGTGTGCTGGATGATTGATATCGATCATCCAGCACAGCACCAACCCACCAACGATGGCCAACGATCCGCAATCAGTGATCGTGGGTCCCTATAGTAACCTGGTCGATATCGACCAGGTTGGCCAGTATGCACAGGCTCGTTATCGTCCATATGTGCCCGCGCATCGTAGGTCGTTGGTGGGTTGGAGGGGACCAAATAATGCATGATATGAATGATAACGATATGATCGATATCGTTATCGTTCATATCGAGCATTTTAATCTTCCCGTGTGTACACACCATTAGTATTGCATTTTGCAATGTAAACACATATGCATGGTATTATCTCCCTATCTTTTATTGAGCTGCAGTGGTTTAAACTTGTACTTTCCACTGGGTGGATGCTTTACTTCAAGTCGATGAACTAGTGATTTTTAGGCCAAATTGTCTGTTTCCTTTACTTGCAGTGGGTGTCAATGATGGAGTGGACGGTTTATAACTAATTATCTCACATTCTGCTGCATCACATATAATATTTTATTAGTGGGTAAGGGAGGTTAAACAGGTACAAGTCTCAACGTGTTTTATATATTTCAGCAGATTTTTTTTTACCTTTTCCTTTTAGCTACTACTACATCGACAGCATCATCATCATTGTTGTGTTTGTACACATGTAATGTAATTGAACTATCCATCAACCAACAGCAGTGTTTTCTATTTATTATATTATTTGATTGCATATTAATTAATAAAATGTTTACACTACATTTTGCACCAGTATACAGACTGGAATGTACTGTATCTACAAATAAATGGGGGTCATTCAGACCCGCTCGCGAGCAGCAGTATGCTCGCAAGCGCGTCGATGTTCCCCACTGCGCATGCGCAAGACCCGGGGAGCGACGGGCTTTCCATCGCTCTGGGGGCGTTCTGTCGATGTTGATTGACAGCACGCCCCCTTTGGTGGGCGTGCCGGGGGCGTGCCTGCCAGATGGAGGCGTTCCCATGGGAACGCCTACCGTCTGAAGCCGGCCCCACTGACATCACTAGTGATGTCAGTGGGAGTGATTTTGGCTCTGATAAAGCCAAAATCACTCCAGGGCTTGTGGCAGGGAGACCCTACCGCAGGGTCTCCGTCGCAAGTCCAATGGTCGCGATGGTCAAGACCATCGCGACCATCTTTTTGGCCGCTCGCATATGCTTTGGGTGGTCACCCACAGCTATACGAGTGGCCAGGAGGCCGCTCCATTTTTATGGAGGAGGGCCCTGATTCAGAGCGAGCGCTCTGGTCAGAGCGTCCGGCTCTGAATCAGGCCCAATGTTCCTACTAAACTGAAATGAGTAGAAAGCTTTATCTAATGAGAACAACATCCTCTGCTGTCGAGTTAAGAATCAGCTGTTCAGTGGCATAATTCACTGTATTACTTTGTAACACAATTGCTTGTATAACAATCTCTAGGTTCCTTTTTAGAATAACCATTTCCTTATGGCATTGTTATTGCCATTGATTTGTTTTGCTGCAAGTTTTAGAAAAAGTTAAAGTGGGACCAGATAGTTGAGAGAGATTCCAAATTGCTGAGGATTGTAGTTGAGATTGAAGATGATAAAAGAATGGATACAAGTTTTGGGTAAGGAATTAAGTGAGATTTAAAGGCAAAGTAAAATACGCAAGATATATACGTTTTTTAGATCTGAGTTAAAAACTTGTTGAGAAGACCCGAGTCGAGACCTGGTTCTATTCGAAACTCCAAACTGATCCAAGCCAAGACTCAGTTCGACTTGGAAGTTGGAACACCAAAATTTGGGTGTGTTCAGTTTTCAGCAATACCAAACTGCTCAGCTGAAGGGGTATGTGTAATAGAATAAGTATTAGCGAGTCCCGTGCGAGACTGCCCGATGTTTTAAAGTAGCAGTCATTTAAAAGGCAAAACCAGGTTGAAGTCCCCAGTATTACATATACCCCTTCGTTTTTATAGGAGGATGGATGCGTGCCAGTGGTGAGACAGGTTGAAGAGCTAAGCTAAATACAAGCATGCAATGAGTAAGAGGGAGTGGAGAACTTGAGAGGGAATATGATTATGATGATAAGATATGTGCAGAGACTTCATCCTTGTTTACTGGGAAGAATAAATATATGACAGCAACACAAAGCTGGAGAAAAGAGGTGGCTATTGAACTGTGGACTTTAAACAAAGTGATGGAGAAGTAGGATTGTTGGTTTAGCATTGAGTAAGTTGGATGCCTGCACCACCTATTCTGTCTCCAGGTCTTGGAGTGTGGCTAAATGAAACATATGATTAGTATAGGTAAGCCCACAAGGAAGTTCAGGGATTTTGAAATGAACAGGATGGATGCAATATTTAAAAAAAAAAAGAGATCTTACATACTAGAGTGCACAGGAAAAGGCAGGGGAAGATATTGGACAAATGAGAATACATTTGGATGGACAGTATGCATGATGTAGATAGGAAGTTTTGCCATGGAAAGAGGAATGTGTGTAGGTAGTGGAGATGACATAGGTTGAGATACATTTAATATCCCGACAGTGGGTATTCTGGTTGTCAGAATGTAGATGCCAGAATCCCAACACTTATTGGAATTCCAGCGCAGACATTCTGACCACCAGAATCCCGAAATTAGCTGGGTTGGGGGGTGGGTTAGGGTTAGGCACTAAGAGGAGGGAGATGGTTAGGCACTAAGGGGGGAGTGTTAGGTTTGGTTAGGGTGCGGGGAGGGGGAGGTTAGGTTTTGACACTAGAGGAGGAGATTAGTTTTAGGCACCAGTGAGGGATAGTTAGGGGTAGGGTTAGGGGTTAGGTTAGGATACTTACATACAGCCATCGGGATGCAAACCTAGTCGAGATGCCAGTATCGGGATTCTGACCACCGGAATTCCGAACGCTGGCATCCCGTACCCAACCCCACAGGTCGAAAGGGTTGGGTGATTTGGTCTCATGCCATGAGTGAGCAAGGTGGAAAAGAGGACTGGGTGGATGATTTGCGGATGGGAGGTTTGTTTTTGCTTGTGTACTGTAGGTCAATAAATTATATGGGTGCATGGAACAGAACAGTACATGGGTTCAGGCAAGTGCAGAGGGGAGTAGAGAAGGAACAAAGTAATTGTTTAAGGAAACAAGAATTTGGGGAGAAGTGTAGGGAAAGTGAGTAATGGAAATAGAGAAGGTAAATTAAGTAGTTACATAGTGGAGGGATGTGTATGGATATGGATAAGTTTTGCAGTGAATATTAGTGCAGAGGATCATTTGGTCTAGGTTGTTAAGTGCAATGGAGAAGGTGGAGGCTCCTTCATTATTCGTCTGGCTGGGATAATGGTGGAGGCAACTTCCACAGCTTTGGCATAAGGTCAGGACACTGACCATTGGTCTTATTGGGTCCAGCAACCGAACACAGATGGCAAGCGCAATTACAGTTGAGCTCAAGGAGTCCTGTAGATTATAGAAATTCAATGCCAATTATGGGATTAGTTATCTAGATATCATGAATATTCTTACGACACGTGTAGACAATTATGTACACAATAACCACCCAATAAGAGCGCTGAACCAACAATAGATATCACAATTAATAAACATCAATTTATTAAGGACACAGATAATTATGCATTAAATATGAATACAAATATACACACAATAAAAAATTATGATCTCAAACCTCTATAAAATCTTACCCACATAAAATGAATGTATCAATTGGGTTCACCCCTGCAGAAGGTGTCCCTGTTCTCAGTCAGTTGTTGTACAAATCGGGTAATGGATACATTATAAGAGTAACAATATTATAATAAAGACAGATCCACTGTCACCATAGTCATCTCTCAGAGGAATCTGTGTAGTGCTAGGGGCAATGCAGTTGTCTTATGCAAATAGAGTCTCGTAACAACGAATCAACATTAGTCGTACCTGGGGAGAGAAGAATGTTTCCACTTAAATATTTATTTAGACAAAATATAGCTAATAGCTGGATAGATTGGGACAGCCCATTAAATCTTGTTCCTTCTCATTGGAAGCTGCACATAATACAATATGTCGGAAACTTAATCCTTGATAGGCATGACCCACAATTACAGTATAACACTTCAATTAATGCACAGAGCCTGTGTCCATAACCTGTTAAGTAATAAATGAATATGGCTACAAAGTATCCAGTTGGCAATACATCTGTAGCCGTATTGCATGCGTTCGAGCAAAAATGGCTTACCATTACCAGCGCTTTAATGGAAGCTGGAAAAAATGGTTCCTGGTGCAACATTAGCTTTGGTAAAAGGCCCAGATCTTGTACCTAGTAGGCTAGAGAGAAAAGCTGCCCTATTGATTTTTTCCGCTGCAGGCACTAGCAGTTCATCAGTAGATTACAGCATAACATCAGCATGCCTCCCCTCCCAGGGGCAAATGCAGGATTATGAGATGGGAGTTTCCAAATGCTTGATTTCAGAGCAAGTGTAGCCAGCCCATGATTATCACTTAACAAGAATCATACAGAATGCACTGTATGTAATACTTCAGACATATACAGGGCCAGCGATCACAACAAGCAGTTAGATGCGACAGTAGGGTACAGCTATATTATGTCCCCTTTTCTATATGTTGTGGCCATAGCTCTGGTAAACTCATATTATATACAACTGGTAGTGTGGTCATCATTCAAGCCATGGGCTGGGAAGGGGTAGTTTTAAGGCAACTGAAAATCCCCTCCTTCCCCTGGTTTGCCTATGCCTCCCAGAGGCTACTAGTCCCCACTCCTAAACTGTTAGGGATTTTTTACCTGTCTAGGCTGCAAGGACTGGGGTAATTTATGATTTTAGCCTCCTCAATGTACCAATTACCTCTGCTATTTAGCTAATTATTGTATACCAAAAGAAGACAAAATCACTACACACAAAATTTTAATATAAACTTAATTGAATAAATCACTCCCAAAACTCTCATCTACCACTGCATCAAATATGAAATGAAAAAAAAATCATAAAGAAGGTCCTACCTGCTTACTATGAAGAGCTGGCACAAAGCCAGGGACTCGCTTGCACCACCGACCAATTACAAGTGGCCAGCATGTGAAACTGCTTATGATTGGCTGGGAAGTCCAAATTTTTGGTACTCATTATGGTTGGTTAGCAGGGTGAACCCATGCATGCGTTCTCCCTGTTATACAGTAGTTAAAAGCAGCCTTGGATGTCTAGAGCTGTAGCTGATGGAGAATTTGGGAAAGTGGAACGCTACCTGTTTTGTATTATTGTATTTATTTTCCTGCACTGTGCAGTATCTGTGTTCTGAGCAGCAGTAACTGTCAATCATTTGCAGTTCTCCAGTATTCAGTTGGCTGTAATTTGTCTGTAAGTGGCCACCAGTTTGCTCCACTCACAGATGTTGCTAATTGTTAATTTGAGAACAGTGCACATATGCTGCTTATTTTTCATTCATTGGACATGCTTAGTGTTATTTTACCAAGGTGACATTGGATGGCAAAGAGATGTGTTTAAGAGCATTTCAATATTACACTTTGGGAAATAAATTTAATGCAATGCAATATGGTTCCTTAAAATATGTGTGCCATGGAAGACTAAAGAAATCAACTGATGTTAAAGATGAATAAAAATGACATATCATTAAGGGAAAAATTACCAGAAAGTCATTGTGTGCCTATAAGCTCTCATCACAATGTGTGGTGCATGCAACCATAGGAGTCAACTCATGGGGTGGTGTGGGTGTTTGAGCGTTCCTGAGATGTGTGCTGCCAAAGCCACGACCCATGTCTACAAGGCCAGATGAACAATGGGATGGATGGGACTACAGCCCTAGGCCTCCAAGTAAAGGCCAAATGTGTCACTGGCCATACCCACACAGCACTAGTTACACCTCCTACCCTTATCACAATAAGCCCTTGATAATTTCTAGCCCGAGGCCCATGCGGCACTCAATCTGGCCTTAATGTGTATACATCGATGTTTGGTATCTACATGGGTGGGGTGTGAAGGGTAGGTATGTGTGGGCTGAGGGGTTAGGTGGTATGTGAGCACACCCAAAGGTTGGCTCCCATACATGCTGCATATATATTTTTAATATATATATTATATAAATGTTACTAGCAGTGAAACATACTTTGTTAGAAAAAAGTGCAAGAAGTCATCTATATGCAAATCTACAATGGTGTTTTTAAAACATCTTCTAAGAGTTGTCTGTTTTGTTGCCTTACCTCAAACCCCAGCAACAGTAACCATTCATTTTAACCAAATTACAATGAGTCAGCTTTTTCCATTTTATCTGTATATTGGAGGGAGCTGATAAGCAATTAGGTGAGTCAGAATTTGCTTACACAGTGTTCCAAATTATTATCCTGATACCTGTGCAATATTCAGAGCACTTTGCTTATGACACGTTCCATTTGAAACACCAAGTGAGCAAATTTTGATGCACTGCCGATTAATCACTTCCCTGAACAAGTCCAAAATATAAATTGGGAATGGAGAAAAGAAAAAAAAAACTAAAAACAAAAAATAAATAGAAAACATAAAACCCCAGTAAATTGACATGATTTATAAAAAGCTCAGTTTTATTCAATTTTATAAAGGTCATAACCTCTGAATTGAATGATGGTTTTGAGATCATCCCCCACTGCCACCCCTCTCAGCTTTTTCCTGTCTCTGCAGTTGACAGGTACATTTTGTCTTTGTTCCTTGGCTATGTTCTGTGGATAGTTTGCAGACATTAGTGACTGTAAATTAATTAGGATATTTTGTGTTTTCCCTCAATCTTGCTTTAATCAGATAATGCTACAATAGCCTATCCAAGAAGAAGCATAGTGACTCAGTCAGACTGCCCTGTCCTTTCAAGATCACAATGCTTGGGGAGAGGAGAAAAAAAAAAAGATTGATCATCTCAGTTATAATTCCAAGAAAACTAGGTTTGTTATTATTCCAAGTAAACTAGGTAGAACATTATACAATTAATTTAAGAATTGAATGTGAATGTAAAATGGATGGATGAAATACTGTAGGAATAATAGATTAGGCATGTTTGAAAAACAAAAAAGTTGCAGTGCAATAAATTGTTTCTTATATACATATATTTTGAAATCTTTAAAGAAAAGTCTGCCACTTGTGGACTTTATACTCCTTGTTTACTGTAAGTACAGGGTACTTGTAGTTTGTTATATAACTATAAAATGCTACAAAAATTGCCTATGCAGACAAACCTTAATTGATATTTCTTTATGTATTATGTTATGTGCACAAAAGGTTGACATATTTGTAAACTTGTTGACACTTTGAACATCTGTACTCCCCAGCGAAAGAGTTTTTAATGGTTGACCTTTCAGGATATCGAAATATAATTACACTGTAATGGGTGTGAAAAAAAAGATGGAATAAATTATTGGAAAAAAACTTCTGAAAAATCCAAATACTAGGAAAGTATTAGAGAACTATTACTAGATTATTTATCTATTAGCCTTTACATTTTGAAACCCACTTTCCCATAGATAGTTATGGTATTAAAAGACAAACATGTCTAAATGTATGGACAACACTACATCCCAGAAGTGAAAATGATGTCTGTGTCATCTTTCACACTATTGGAGACTAAAAAACACTACTACAAAGAAAAAGAAGTAAAACACTTGTTTTTGAAAGAAGGGTTAATGGCATTTAAGGATAAAAATATCTTAGTTTTTTCTATAAAAGCATGGCTATTTCATAGCATGTTGCACTAATTGCACACATACATACTGCTGTCCGCCACAGTGCAGTTTGTGCACTATGCCAATTTGTGATTTGTTGGAGTTTTTGTTTTAAAATAAGATGAGTCCTATCCCTATATCAAAAGATATTCCCCATGGCTCTTTGTTATGCCCAACAATGTTGTCTTAAAATCAAATCTATCAAAACTGAAATTTACCTAAAACTATTGATCACTCTAATATAATTACAGTGGATTCCATATGTTTCCTGAAGGTCCTTTTCTATCCACACTAGCATTTTTGCTGAAGCTATTTCGAGATCACTGCCAAAACTTTCATGAATCTAATTTTTTCCCTCACTTGGGGGGAGATGTACTAATCTCTAGAAAATGATAAATTGGAAAGTAATCAACTACCAGACACTCAGCTCCTATCTGTCATGTTACTGGCTGTGTTTGAAAAAATACAGTAAGAAGCTGATTGGTCGGCACTTTATTACTCTACAAATTATCCCTTTCCAGAGCTCAGTACATCTGCCCCTTGGGCTGCTGTAACCTCCTGCTAGTTGGCCCGCATTACCTTCCAATCTTACCTTCCCTCCACACTATTTTTAATTCCTGCAGCTATGAATATATCCCACTCCCACTGGTACCTGTTTACAAATATTTTTAAATTTGTCTTGTGATTTTCCTGTTATCAAGGAGCCCATGGAACCCAATAAGGAGCCAACGGACCCCAATAATTAACATTCTAACTCACCGCAGAATCCGGAGCAATTCATCATTGCTCTGGCACGGTGACAGCAGATGGGTAATCTGCTGTCCCCATGAGCGGTTTCACTGCTTCTTTTTGGAGTAGTGAATCTTTTCACTGCTCCTTTCGGAGCAGTGACGGTAGTGTGCATGCATGACCTACAGGTCACGCATGCATACAGGAGCCCCGACGTCTGGTGGAAGGAGCCGGATAAGCACGGAGGGATCCAAAGGATGCCTCTTTGCAACTCGGACCTTCTTCCCATAGGGAAGGAGTGGGTAGCGATCCACAGTCGGGAGCATTCACCATCTGCACTCAAGCTCCGAAAATATTGTAGTGTTGGAGCTTGATGAATTCTGTCCCCATACTAGTGTATGGGGACAGCAGGCCATTCTGCCAGAGGAAGGTAAGCAGGAGATGTCTGTGAGATCTCTACTGCTTTACCTTCTTGATGAATGGCCCGAAAACTTCATTTTTACAATTGCAGTTGAAAATTTTCATTTTCACTTGCTTTTGTTAATATTAAGTGATGATGAATAGGCCCCCAAATCTTTACACTCACAGTGAAAGCAAAGAACCGTAATCTGCTGCACACACTTCCAGCGTATCTCTTATGTCTTAATATGCCATGGACCGACAGAGCTGCCTCTTCAATATGCCATTCTCTAGCAGTTCTTACTGTGGCCATAACATATTGTCTTCACTGTCCCTTTACTATAGAAATCCATACTTTATTAAGAATGTAAAGAAAAAAATCTGATAAAATGTCAAATCTGAGCTGAAACGATTTCAATCCTAAATTTTGCTACAGCCTCTTGCCTATAATTGCACTGACCTCAATTTTAATTTCCTAGAATTTGTGAACTAATGTTCCAAAATGTCACACTTGTTACTGTTTTTCTTTGCTATATGTATCCCTTTAATAATTTAGATTCTAATTTGTAACAGGTTTTTCGAATATTATAGGATGCTGCATAAAATGTGTGCCAGAATTTTATTTCCAATCCTTCTGTAGGTAATTCGGAAATAGTTACAAAACAAAACATTGTTTTTTCATCTCATTATTTAGTGTGCAAGTAATCACAGTTGGATAGCCTTCTTTCAACCAATTTCAAACCATTGACCATAGATTTGGGCTCATATTTTCTTTACTTTGAACAACAGAGTATCCTTTTCTACCTGGATTGTACAGGCCAAAAATGCCATTACTTTATTTGTGCTAGAGATATCAGTAAACATTATAAATAGAATATTCTCACTAACGCTTGTCTTTTAAGAATACAAGGGGTCTGAATTTCAAATGATTTTGGCAATAACAGAACATAATACAGCATGTGAGAGCCCTTGTAGTGGCAGAGCTTTGTATACGGGGTGTGCAACAATGAGATTCCCGACACGTGCAGGAAAGCACATTGAAGACTTTAGGAAGGTGAACCGGTGTCTCTGGGCTACGCCAAAAATTTTTTTCCAGTGATCCTGTGTTTCTGAGTCATACCTCACATTTTTTTCACAAACTTAGTAATTTAGAAATTTGTAAACCAGGGTACTGCAAAAACACTTTAACCATTTAAAAAGTCTAATAAAGAATACTTTAATATATTTAGGTAGAAAGTGTGATTTCAGACATGTACAATATATCATGGCCAGTCATAATGTGTTGTATGGCATCGCAGATTTAATGGTGTAATGGTTAGCAATACTGCCTCACAGCACTGAGGTTGTGGGTTTGATTGCCCTAACTGTATGGAGTTTGTATATTCTTCCTAAGTGTGTATGTGTTTGTGTGTACATGTGGTAGGAAATATAGATTGTAAGCTCCATGGTAAATAGAGTATTCTCTGTAATAGCGTTGCAGAGTTATGTGTACACTATATAAATAACTGGTAATAATAATAATAATAATAATAATAATAATTAATAATACCATTTAATACTCTTTCTTACCTAAAGGATCATTGCAATACATGTAGTAAAAACAAGCAAAATATAAACATGTGACTGCAAAAATAAATAATATTGAGCCACAGTTTGAGAAAACAAATTGCTAATGTACTAAGGAGCCTGAAGCTGGTTGTTTGTGTACAGGATAGGGAAAATGATGCTGGTGGGCTGTGCAGGAATGTATGGTATGCGCCAGTAGAGATGAAACAGATTAAGATGACCCTTTTGGAAGAATGTTCATCTGGGGTACATTGTGGATTCTGTAGAAGTAATTCTCTAGAGCACATATTTTTAATAGTGGAGATAAAGAAGAGTCAACTTAGCTAAAAGATCGTCCAAATAAAGGGCTGACTCATTCTGCCAAAAGCTTGGCATCACTACACTATCAGAAATTGTCATCTGAATGTTTCCAAGAGTTATCTTCAGGGGTTAAGAATTCTCTAAGAATTCCAATACCTAAAACAATGCTTGCACATATTTTTTTCTTTTTTTACTTGGATGGATAACTGTGTGGCATGAAACCTGTTGTTGCTGGAACTCCTCCTATATCAACAGAGATGGTTAAAAGTAAGGTGGGTTTTTTTTGTTTGGCTTTGTACACATTTATATAATTCTGAAACACATAGTCATGTGTGTGTAAAAAAAATTCTAGTTAATTCCATATTTAGAGAATAACAGGAACTTGTGTCTCATATCAAAACTGGGGCCACTCCATTGTGAATGATTTCTGGCACATGCATGCTGATCTTGTGTTCTGCATGGAATCATGCCCATATCATCTCGGTTTATATCCTGCATATCTGGTTCCTGTAGCTGAAGGATTCTGTTGAACCTTGTTGAATAACTGGTATGGTCTTTGACCTCTTATTACTAGTAGAGGCCAGCTGACTGTCTTTACATGTTTTTGGTTAGCCACAGTCAAAAATATTGTTTTTATAGCTAATTTCAAAGTTATTTTGCCCTCTAAGAACAAGTGTTGTGATACCAATGGGTTTATTAATAATAATAATAATAATAATAATAATAATAATAATAATAATAATAATAATTATTATTATTATTATTATTATTATTATTAGCATTATTATTATTATTCTTATGGCGTTAAGCTATCAATTGTTTTAGTTACAGGCTCATTGTAATCAGACATTTCTAAATATGCTTTTTATCTTCTAGATGACCAAAGTATAGTATTACCTATATTGTGTTTACTTATTATAGACTGTTCTTATGCAATTTTAAGTTCACCAACCTATTCCTAAATAGGGAACTTAATATGCTGGGAGAAGAGCCAAGGGTTTGGACAGTCTCAGTGTCTTTTCTGTAGTTATCCTCCCTAACACTTTGCGAACCTTGGCAGGAATATTTAATGGGGTCTTAGGCAAAATTAGGAACAATGTAGCCTCTATAGGGATCAAACTGTAGCTTACAATGGAGCATTTTGTTATTTTGAAGAAGCTTATGAATAAATCTTTTTTTGGGATCAGTACTGTGTATTCTCTTGAATTTGGCTTACAATCTTATCAAAATCTTATTAGATTTAGCATCCCATAAAAGCAGGATGATTTGGTTTGTTAGTGAAATTAGTTAAAATTAGTTAACAATTCGTTAAAATAGTGCCCTCTTGTTTAGATACTGTCAAATAACATTATACATTTTATTTACATTTAAAGGTCCACTAAACCTAATGTGAAATTTGTCCTCTCTAAAAATAAACTAATAACATTCACATTTTGATATGATAAGGTTCTTTGATCTTGACAGAAATAATATTGATGACTTTTGCCATCTACATATAGACAATTATTATTCACTGTTATAAACCATTTTCTGCAAATAGTGGCAAGAGGGAATCTAGCTAAAGTATCCTTTTGTGGGATTTCATAGAGAATGCCTACTTGTGCCAGGGGAAAAACAACCTGAACTGAAATATCTTCACTATTGATATGTTCCTACAAAAGAAAATAACCAACACAGTATTTGTATTAATATAAGTTGTGGTGAACTCTGCAAGTTCTGCAATATTTTTGTCATTACAGATGAACCAAGCAGGTGCTATTTTCATGATGGTGATGGGGTCTGCGAGGAGTTTGAGAGAATGACGAGTATTAAAGACTGTGGGGTATACACTCCAAATGGATTTCTGGACCAGTGGGCATCAAATGCATCAGTCTCACACCATAGCGATCAAGACTGCCCAGGTTCGGTAGTAATTGGCCAGCCTACAACTACTCAGGTATGCAACTTCAAAAAAGCACAATGCACAATGATAAGGTTGTCTTCATTTTATGTATTGTAGCCAGGGCCGGTGCTAGGCTGTTCATTGCCCGACTGCAAACTATAAATTTGCACCCTCTCTTTCAGCTTTTATAAATGGACAGCGCGCTCCTTCAGCGTACACCACAAAAATGGCGCGTGGTCTCACAAGGAAGCCGTGTGGCTACACAATAGTACCCCCATTTCAAAGTATTCCACACAATAGCACAATGTTAGTCACAACACACTGCACTGCCGTTTCATGGGCGTGCATAAATTAGTCACTGCTATGGCATACGCAAATTGAGTACTCACTGCGTGCGACAAGGCTTGCAGTTTCTGCTGTAATTGTGCATGAGGGGCTGATGTCCATCGATGTTACCGATGTTTACGCTGGATCGCGAGGAAGGCTAAATATGAGAATTCGGAAGTGGGCGTCTTTATGGTGGCTGAGCTTTTGCAAGCATTAGCATATTTTCGCAGCTTCACTCCGTGCGTAATCGTAGCTGATTCAAGCCCTTAGTACAAAAGCAGATTACAGCACTGTTTAGCTTGGGTGGAGTTAATTTTAAAGTAAAGGTGACTGCTAGATAATGCAGATAGTGTAGTAGTGACCCTCTGATAATATAGAGAGTGTTGCAGTGATCACCAGATAATGCAGAGAGCGTTGCAGTGACTGTTAGATATAACAGCGAACATCCCAGTGACCACCATATAATGCAGGGAACATCCAAGTGACCACCATATAATGCGGGGAACATTGCAGTGACCGCCAGATAATGCAGAGAGCATAGGAATGACCATCAGATAATGCATAGATCATAACAGTGACCGCCAGATAATGCAGTATTGCAGTGACCACCAGATAATGCAGGGCATTGCATTGACCGCAAGATAATGCAGAGAGCGTTGCGTTGCAGTGACCGTCAGATAATGGAGAGAGCGTAACAGTGAATGCCAGATATTTCTGGGAACATTGCAGTGACCGCCAGATAATGAAGAGTGTTGCAGTGACAGTCAGACAACGAAAAGAGTTGCAGTGACCATCAGATAATGCAGAGAGCACCACAGTGACCACCAAATAATGCAGTGTTGCAGTGACTGCCAGGTAATGTAGAGACACACAGTGTGACAGGTGTAGTGGTAGCCGCCAGCAGCATCAGTTTACTCAGCAGCAGCTGCAGGGAGAGCTCTTCTCCACTTTAGCCTGGCGCCTCTCTGCAGTGCATAATCTGTTGAGCGGGTTGCGCCAGCCCTGATTGTAGCTATTCCTGTGATACGGTTAAAAAAAAACTACATGCATGGGGGGATGTATCAAAGCTTGGAGAGAGATAAAAGTACCAACCAATCAGCTCCTAACTGTCATATTTCAATTACAACCTGTAAAATGACAGATAGAAACGGATTAGTTAGTACTTTATCTCTCCAAGCATTGATAAGTCTCCCTCTCAGTCCATTTAAAAGTCCTCTTCAAACCCACATGTGAAACACCACAAAAAATTATCTGCGATTGGCTGAATGGGCAGGGTTCTAAGAGGGGCCTAGTGCTAGTCAGGAGGGCTGCCATCAGAGTTTTGCCCCCCCCCCAGTAATTATGAAACACGAATTGCCCAATTTATTCCTCAAACACTCCCACTATGACCCAGTGGATGCAGAGGTGTAGCGTGGTGCCCATAGTCATGAAGCAAGCTCAGTCTGTGACACTCCCCATAGGGGGTCACATGTCCCCTAGGCCTCCAATCATACCATCTGACCTTTTGCATGTCCCTTACATGTTCTCTGAGTGACATCCCCAGAGCAGTAAGAAACTATGTAAAAAAAAAGTAAAAAAACAGATTAAAATAATATATTATTAATATTTAAAAAACTTTAAAGATTAAGAAAATGTTTTATTCAAAAAACAAAGCCTTTTAAAAAAATTATAATCAAGTATTGCGGTGACTCAAATACTGCCATAATACTTGTACAATAGGCTTCCCCATACAAAGACAGCCTTACCGCTGGCAGGAGTTACTGCCAGTAACAGCAGTCTTCTCGCCAGTTGTAAACTATTTAAGTGAGAAAAGTTTTAATGATTTGTTAAAGGAAAATTGTGCTTAACTGCCATCCTTAGATTCAGCGGAAGCAGAGGGAAGCCAACGGACGAAATCCTGACTGCTGGCTTCCGACTGTCTAATCCCGGCAAGGTACAAATGACAGGTGTCAAAATCCCGATGTCTGTCATTTGACCTACGCCGGGAGCCTGACACCCGGCAGACCGATCAAAAATAAGCCAGGAGCCAAGCGCGTACAGTCGCGGGGGGGAGGGTCAGGTTAGGGGCTCCTGGGACTTAGGGTCAGGCACCCCCCCGGGAGGGTTAGGGTCAGGCTACGGGAAAGAGGGGTTAGAGTTAGGCACCCCCAGGGGGAGGTTAGGGTTAGGCACCACCCCGGGAGACTTAGGGTTAGGCTGCGGGGAAGGGGGGGGTTAGGTTTAGGCACTTAGAGGGGGGTTAGGGTTAGGCACTTGTGGGGGATGTTAGGGTTAGGTACCCCTAAGGGAGGGTTGGGGGGGGATTAGGTTAGCGATACTTACCAAAAGGACGGTCAGGATTTTCACCTGTGCTGGGCTGCCGCTATCGGGATTAGAACCACCGGCGGCGGTAAATCATACCGATTCCAAATTCAGTTATGTGTCATTGGACATGATTGTGTCTTCGTTCTTCCATGCCACTTCTTAGCAGCTGCCACAACCATGGCTCTGCCTATATCATACAGAAGAGGAGTAGAAGCAGAAAACAAAGAGGGGAAAGTGTAGGGCAAGAAGACAGTTGGGTGGTGTGAGCAGACGGGAGAAGAGGGAGGGTTAGCAGATAGAATGTGTGGGACAAATGGCATAAGAGGACAATGGAAGACAAACGCACAAAGGGGGAGAGAGAAAGGGACAAGAACCTATCATGTGTAGCCAGAGACACACAATTAGGTAGGGAGGAGGCATAGAGAAATTCACTTGTGGAGAGAGAAATTGAACCTCGGTACACATAAAATTTTGAACACAGAGAAACAAACAGACAAGAATGAGGAAACACAACAAATGAAGCAGTCACATGGGTAATGGGCAGGAGGATTTGGAGAACATATCAGATGCCTATTCCTTAATCCAGATCTGCCAGCAAACTGCTTCTGTTTAACAGACTGTGAATCAGAAGCAATTTATTATTAGGATCAGTGTGGCCGACAGGCCCTTCTATCAGTTCGGACTTCTTGCAGTTGTACCCCTCCAGACCCCTAATGGTAACACTGCTAGTCAGCATTGGGTGTGTACTCTCTATATGCGGGGGCATGATCATTTTTGGGTATACCCCAGAGGATCGGCCCTAATGCTGGGTAAACTGAGCTGTCACAGTAAAGGAAGGGGAGATTTTTTATTAACTTTTTTTCCTTCCTCTGACAAATAACGTAAGCAACATATAACTCTCTCCCATCAGAATCACATTTATGTTTTTTCAGCATTCAAAATTGGTTTGGCAACCAATTTGACAGCCCACTATTTCATAAATGGGCCAGTTTGTATCTCAGTGAGGTCTTCAAACCTCAAATATGGATAGGATCCTTGTTGTTTCAACTTATATGATTTGATGTATGGGTTGGCCTTTAGTAAATTGCACAGTTTACAAACCAGACATCAAAACACATGAAAACCTGAAAGCAGGCAGAGTAAATATTCCTATTCACATTTAGGATAATATAATAACTGAGCTTCTGTGCCAAATGATTTTGAGGGATTCTCTAACTCTAGCCTTTAGTTGTTATTTCAAATACTTCTAACTTTGGGGCAGACCCACAATAAATCATAGGACATAACTTATGACAAGCACTTTGATTTTATATTCCACTCAATCACTCTCTTAAAAAATGCTTTAATATGTTAAAGTAAAATAGAGGAGATATAATATAAAAGTTATATTGTATTCACACCTCATAAGACTCATATAAGCTCAACTATTACAGTAATAGGTCTCCTGGGCTTTGTGCTGCCACAAAACTTGATAAATAGACTTCGCCATGCTTTTATAGAGCCAACACAACTTCTGTCTGGCGAAAGCTGGTAATAGTGATAGTAATGCCAATGATAAGTTATAAGATGTCTAGGGTAAAGTAAAGAAAGACTTAGCACCAACAGAAATTCACATTTTCTTGGACTATGGGATTTTAGCTCTTTGATAAATACCATGATGCCATGTTGCCTGTGCATTAATTTCAAGGATTGTTCATTTTGCTTGTTATTAGTTAAGTCCAAATGAGTTTTTAAAAAATATATATATATATATTGTACCAATAAGAAAAAAAACACATTTATTCCTAATGCTGTTTATAGGGTTTGGTAAAAGGGCACCATAGTGTCATCTTTGATTAAACTGCATGTGGTAAAGTAAGGGACTTACTATATGCGTTTGGAAGAGATTCTGCTCTCACTCCTGCTGGTAGATCTCAAGGTGATGCTCCGTTTAGACAGGTAAAAAAAACACTTGACCTAGTCCGCTTTATATAGGAAAGGAGAGAGAGGTCAGACTCAGGAAGAAGACACCATTGATATAATACCAGCCAATAAGGAGAGAGCTTGTGCAATGTTCCTCTGGGCAAACAATCTGTCCAATCTACTCAGTTTTGCTTAGATGATATGGTAGAATAAATACTTCCAGCTTCCTGCAAAAGTCTCTTATGACTTTGAATCCTTTCATATTCTCACCTTTGTAGAGAATAGAGCATCTGAGAATTTCCTGGATATTATTATGACTGCCAAAAAGGGCCTTTCTACTGAGTTTTTAGACAGTCCTGTCTCTGTCTGTGTTTGAGATGGCCAGTTACTTACTAGAAAAATATTTTGACGAGCAATCTTAATGTAACTGTTTCTATTTCAATTAGGTCACTGCATGTATAGTCTATGTCTTTCCTATTGTTGATTCTCCTATGTATATTTCGAGCCTCTGATATCCGTGGCTTGAGAAACATTGCTTTATTGATTGGTCTTTGGTTGAATGAGTAAAGGCTGTATGAGGACATGCCTGTCTCAACCATTGAAGTTGGCCACAATTTCCAACAACTCAGGGCCTGATTCAGACCCGCTCGCTAAGATGCATACTCTCGCTGCTGCCGATGGTATGTAGTGTGTATGTATTGTGTGTGCATTGTGCGCATGCATATGCATGCTCATACCTTAGCGAAAGCTCACAATGCATTCGCTCACTGCGTATAGACAGCCCAGCAGAGTGTGTGACAGGGGAAGCCATTTGTAGGTGGTAACAGGGGCTGGCCATTATAAACGGGGGAGTGGTGGTGAAAATGCAGGCGTGCCTGAGCATCTCAATGGCGTTTTAGAGGTGCTTGCATAATTAAAAGACAGCACATATTACATGTCACCTGGCTTGTTTTTAAACTGAAGTGCTCGCAGTGCTTGCAGCAGGGTATGGTCAACCTCAAGCACTGCAATAGCATCCGATGTACCGATGATTGCATACACTTCCTGGACATAATGTGCACAAGTGGGTGTCTTAAAACAGGCTGGTGGGTGTCTGCATACACTATGTGATCGCTCTCTAAGAAATACTGGGCGTGCTAATACATTGCAGTGTGATAGCACTGCCTACGCAATTTGCATACACATCGTGTGAGCGATCGCATCTAGCGAGCGGCTCTGAATCAGGCCCTCAGTCCCTCTTCAGTAGCAGGATTTATTGAATGTCTCTTGTAAACAGGCTGTGGGCACATTACCTCCACATCATCCCAGTTAGCAAATACCCCATAGTCAGATTACATAGTCAGATTAGTATATTAACTCTCTGCTTAGGTTGAATTTGTATTTAAGTGATAGTTGACCATGCTGTAGTCAACACATTTTCAGATTGCACAGAATACACTGTAGAATAGTTTTAGGTACAGTAACACAAATTGGGAGTTTGAGCTGGAGATAATTTTTGGGAATTTAAACAATATTTAGGATGTTACATCTGTGAACTTCATAACAATCCGCTAAGACATTTTGTGTGGGCTGGTTTTACTTATTCCAATTACTTAATTCATCCCCAGATATTCTACATTTTTCTGTATTTTTGGGATTGATTCCAAGTTTGAATAATTTTCCAACATTGTTACACCAGCTCGTCCTAATATTGGAAAGATTGTTCACTCAATGAAAAAACATTCCTATTGAAACAGGCTGCTACTGTACGTGTTTGAAATTTTTTACCACATTGTAAATTTAAAGACATTTAGACATATAGCTGTCTTCTAATGATATCAATTGTTGTCAGCCTTCATTTAAAATTGGTTCCAGGTATTTTGATCTATTCAGAAATATTGAAAAAATTGAACCTGGTGGCTTTTCAGATTGATCTTTCAAAATCATTAAAAACACCCAAAATATTTAATTAATCTCTAGTTAACCAGCTCACACTTCCAGGAAGTTTTTTGGGAAAAAGACCAATTTCAGTGGTCATTGAGAGATATATTAAACATATGGTCACATAATTCTTCATTCCAAATGAATACAACGTCAACTTCACTGTCTGGTCCATCAAAATGGATATAAGCCAGTGGAATATGGATTCTTGCTAGAGAGCACTATTCTGATGCCTAAGGGAGAGTTTATCATTTTCTGAGAAACCCAGGTTTAGGCATTCCTTAACCTATCTTTAAGAGTGTCAGGAGTAATTATCTTGAAGAGCGGGCAACTGCTTATCTTTGTAGTTGCTTTAAAGCTCTTGGCAGATGTTGGTTTTACTGGCATCTCTGTCACGTTATTCTGTGGTCTGTATTACTTTCACATTAGTTATTTCATATCTTGGCTGGTCCTCTACTTGATTCTCATTGATACCAGCTACTTTAAATAGTCACCTGTTACAGACATACCTTACCAGGTGTGTCTGTAACCTGGTTGTTCTGTGCTCCTGCCATAGTGCTCATCTGCATCCTCTCTGCTGCCTGGTTTCTGATACCAGCCTGTAACCGAGACTTTGCCATACTGCTGCCTAGATGAACCTTTTTCCTGCTTGTCTAGCAAATCCAACAGTATTTGAGATAGTCACAGCTTTAACTGATTCTGGTTAAGCATATAAATAGGTTTATTTACATGATTCCCCTCCTATGTGTATCCAGAGCATAACAATAAGTAAATTACTACATGAGCCCCAGAGTTGGGATTTACCTGTATTCATTACTTCCTCCACCAGGATAGTTTTTGAAAATGACAGCTGGGATTTACAAAAGCTAATACAAGATAATAGTACAAATAATAAATATAATTAAAAAAACACACACAAACACATTTTTACTTTATTACAGTTATTTTTAAAAGGTGGAAATATCCGTAACAGTATTGTGCCAGTATTGGCAATATTTTGTCTATTTAAGTAGCTATAGTTATATGTGAAAATCAACTCATGCTTAAAATATCTGGTTGAGTTGAACCATCATCTCATAATGTTTTAGCTATGATTGTACATTCATGATAATACATGATTAATAAAGTAATTTAATGGTGCAGCCTCATGTTCATTGAAGCATTCCCACAACACACTATAGAAAATATTACAGCTGCCTTACATTATTAACCTAATGATATCATAGCCATTGTCTTTAGTGTGTAAGCAGAGTTCTGATTATATATTTGAGATAATTATGCATGCCATACATTTCTGATGCATAGGCAAAACACAAAGTTCATATTTGGAAGACTAGGACACTTTTTTGTATTCTAGCAAATCCCATCCTTAAATTGTCAAATTCATGTCACCCACTGCAGCTTTATACCAGATTTTCCCAGATGTCTCAGGGGTATTATGTGCTACGTATTCCTATACTGATTAATATGATATGCCCCATATCCTGTCCTCAGTGACTCCTGCCTTTCATCTTATTAGAAACTTTACATCTTGACCTTATGTCCTGGATTTCCCCACTGTCTGTGTTGCATATTAAATATTAATATACTTGTTCTCATTCCCATAACATTTCAGCAGAGGTTTACCTTTAGAAATATCCAAAACTTCACCTCACCCCACCCCAGATTAATCCCTGAGCCATAGCTATGCGTTACATGAATATGTTTACTGTTCTGTGATTGTTGTTGTGAAATAAACACCTTCAAGGCCAGATGGTTCTGTTGTTCATTTCTGTCCATTGGTGACCTCACAAGCAGTAGAGAGTGCAGCAAAATGGTTGAAAACAATGAAATTGACATCTGTAGCCCAGCTGTGCATTTAGGTTTCTGAAACATGGATATGTGCTTTCTTGTGTAGCACAAACAAGGTGTTGTGCCATAACAATATCTTTGTGTTTACATTGGTTAAACATTATGAAGATGAAAACAATCCTAAAAATGATTTTTCAAAGGCTGCAGATGAAAACTTTGTTTAATAGATAATTGATTCTTGTATTGCCACATAATTATTTTGATGTTACTTCTTTGACCATTGTTTGTAGTTCAGAACAGTTGGCCATAGAATATCTGTTTTTATAACTAATAACTGTCTATTCCTCTCTATAGGAAGGTTTCATGCTCTGATCTGAGTTTATGACCCAAAATAATCTTTTATTGAGGCATGAACTAATAACATGTCAGAAACATGTTGAATTCGGTATTATTATTATTATTATTATTAGTAGTAGTAGTAGTAGTAGTAGTAGTAGTAGTATTATTAGTAGTATTATTTTTTTTCTGTGGACATGCAAACAATATATATGTTGGTATTAAAACAAGGAATTGCAAACAACTAATTGATGGTGTGAGCACATTTTAGCTTCGATTTCAAATTCAAATAATAATTTTAACATAATTCTCAATTGCAATACATATAATAGATAACCATCAAATATAATATAGATTTAAAAGCAAAATGAAATAGAATTTGCCTTAAACATAGAGTGGACTTGTTGTTAAATGACCATTTAATAAAAAACAACTTTATTATTATGTTTTTGCCTTTCAAAATATATTTTATTGTTCATGTTTTTTTATGTTTTGATTTGTAAAAACAGGAAAGATCCACTTTTTATTACATTTAATTTTATTTTACTGTTTTTTTATTTTTTTGTAACATTCTTTTTCAAAAGCTGAAGACATAATTAAAGAATATACTGAATAGTTTAAATTAATTATGCTTACTTGTATAATACTATTAATAAAGATTATTGTAATACTAAAATGCATCACAAATATCACAAAACATCTCCTGTATTAATACCTTTTCTGTTTATTATGAAATCATGTAAAACAAATTATAAATATATTAAATATATACCCTGATCAGTTTATTTGTGCAATTTCATTTCTTTCTTGGTGATTTCAGAAGCAAAATCAGTGTTTTCATTTTGGTAAGACAATCAAGTGCTATGAGATAAAACAGAAGTGTCCTGAGATAACCCAGGCTGAAGACAATGCATACCATAAGTTTTTCCCATGTAATTAAAAAAACGATGCTGTTTCCCACTGAGAAGACAGGAATCGTTCTCATTGTTTAAAATATGGCTCTATACAACTGCACTATTATTTCATCATGTTTATTTGATCCCGTTTTACTTAACTCCATGAAATACAATACTTTATCTATCACCACTAGTTAGTTTGATTCAGATTTGGCTCTCCAACATTATAAATAAACCTTCACTGAGAAACTCTACCTAAATTCAGTTATTTTTTAAACCCCCCATCAGCCTTCATTCAAAACAATTCACACATGACTAATGGAATCTAGGCTTTGTGGTCAACTGAAGATTGCCCATTGAGTTATGTAGCAACAACATTTTATATTAAGTGAGATTGAGAAAAAAATTCTTTATTTCACGTGGGCCGAGTCACCATGCAGAAATAAAGGAATAGCTCCCATATTCTGAGCTGTGTATAACGACTTAACATTAGGGGAAGCTGGAACACATCACGTCAGACTTTCATTCAATCTTGTAAAGTTCTTCAGTAATCCACACTTGGGACCAATATTCGAGAGTTGATTCCAACAAAAGCAAAGTAGTGAAAATGTAATACAAGCAGGGGAGCATGTTAGCATGATCTACGCCAAAGGAAATTTGGTACTTGCTGTAGTTTTTTTTTAAGTGTAATAGTTAAAGAAATACATTACATCTTTGTTGTAGTGCACACATATGGTGTGGCTTTGTGATAAAGATTGGTAGCATGTTTTACAACCTTTGGGGTCACATGCGTGCCTCACAAAAATATGACATAGAGTGCAAGAATCTCTTAATTTATATAGCTGAAACTCTTACATGTAACCTCAGAGAGCTCTGTTTACAAATGCTGGTTACACATCATCAAACAATTTCAAGAGTATTACTGACAACCATAAATGAAAGATTTTACCCTACCTCACAGCAGATATACCACTAGCCTGGAGGCATTAATAATATTCAATGCATAGAAAATGCAACAGTAAATACCAGGAAGACCATTACATTTCAGTTGGCTGCACTTTGGGAAGAAATATTGATTTTGCAATACAGTATGTAGCTGTCTTAAAAATCAGACTCACTGGAATTTATGTCAAGCAAACTGCACTGATTGAAATAACATTTAGGAGCATTATTATTCAAACATAGATACTTTCCATGGAAACATAGGTATAGATTAACACAATTACTACTATTAGATGCCGGCAAAACATTTTATGAATGTGGGTCTGAAAGAAAATACGTTTTGGAGAAGTTTTAACAATGTAATTAAAAAGAAAATGCAGAAATTTATCAAATGGTCTACAGTACAGTAGTTACTAATTTTGTATGGGTTTATATTTTTTTACAAAATTGACAACTTACAGTCCTTATTAAATATAAAAATTAGATATTATAGAATTTCACAAGTGAACTCTCTCTGCTCACCCCAATCTATGAAAGTACAATCCAGCAATGATGTTTAGGCTGTGGTATTTATAATATTTTTAGAATTCAGAGTGGGTGTTGGACAGTCTCATTAAATTACCCCCCCCAATCCGTGGGGTTCTTCATGTTCCCTCATGAGGTATTGGGGTTTTAATAGTCTCCAACCTAGTGCTTCTGGAGCAAGTTGGGAATGGAAAAAAGTAATGGCTCGCCTCCAGAGCTCCAGGTCGTTGTAATTAGTGAAGAAGTCTCCCTTTTTTTGTTTGGCCCTATACTGCTGAAAGTAAATGAAAGCAGCACTGAGTAGCCCAAGGACTTGCAACTTGGATTGGAATTACCTCATATTGGGTTTGAGCCTATTGCATTTAGAATGGGACTAACATATATATACACATATGAACGTACATGTATTTATTCAGATATGTACAGTAAATACACTTACTGATATACTGTACAAACATTCGGTAGATTGGAAGACTGTCATCTACAGTCTCCTGGGGTAATACAGTCCCTTGGGTAATCATAGTCGGTTTCTGTACATGGGTAAGTCGAGTTTATGTTAAAAACTCACCACTTCCAACTGGAACATCTCCCTGTCCTGATTGTGATATTAGCATGGTTAGAAGTAGGGGACAGGGAATACAAATGTCAGAGGGCCTGGAAAGACAAGGCACTCACCTGGTATATCCTGCCATACCATTTAACTGGCATGGCGTCACGGGATGTAACTTCCACCAGTCATACTTTCACTGACACATCTCATGCAACCGTCATTTAAAAGAGTAAAACAGTTCTCAACATGTTCACAATGGATTTCCTTTTTGTGGTGCATCCCTTGGCTGTGACATAGCAACATCACATGCCCATTTTATGTCACAGAATGCTGTACAATCTTTATTCTTGTGAGCATGCACCAAATATAAAAGTGCAAAGAAGGTAGCTGGTCTTTCCTTCTGTGCACTTTTTCCACTGATCTCTATGAGTGTGGAGATCAGCTACAGAAGGAAGATTGATTATCAGTCACCTCTGACACATGCTCCACTGTTCTCTGCATGAGGGGGAGTTGGTAATGCCACTGGGGGATCTATTGCAATGAAGATATAAGGTAATGTCATTGAGGGCAGTGGGTAATGCTGCAATGGAAAAGTATAGACACTAGGGGGAATAAGGGGGTAATGTTACAGTAGAGACCTATGGACACAGAGGTGTGGGGATAATGCTACAGGGGCAGCTAGACTCCAGTGAGGGGGACCCAGGATCATATTTGTCAGAGAACCCATAGTTCTTATGTACTTTGGACAATTAAATCAATACACAGTAAAAAGTTAGTTTTTTCCTTTTTCTAGCTAAGTACCTTGTAGGCTTACTGTCCTTTTCATTCTTAGAATCACTAAGGGGGGTGTCAAGTGTGGCTGCTAATCTCTCTTTCATGCAGAAAAGAGCTAGAAGATTTTACAGCACACAACAGACAGAGCTCAGAGTAGCGTATCAAAGTCTCTATGCACATTGCATCATGTGCCAGTGGTTGGCATGGTAGTCACTTTACTGTAGACACTGCAGAATTGTAAGTCATTAATAGCAGCACCAGCTTGATCTATTGTAGCAAGGGATGTTGCAATATGGTCACACAAAAAAAATCCACTATAATTTTTGCTGGTAGCTTATGTACTTCTAAAGTATTTGAGAGATACCAATTTGAAGAACTTATTCTGTCTCTTCAGGGGAGAACCAATCCAAGGGTATCATTGTAACAGTGTTATGTAATCTGCTCAGTTTCTGGCACATGCAGGGTCTTTATACACCTTCCCCAGACATGCTAAAAAAAGAAGTGTCGCATATGAACATTGATAATCCAAATAACTTTGAGTAAGAAAGGTGACTCTTTGATTTGGAGTACATCTAAAACATTCTGTTTCACGGGCTGATTACTTTATTGAACAGAATCTCAGGAGATGCGCTTATCTTTTTTCAGCCTTGGTAATATCAGTAACTTCATTTTAAAAAGCTGAACTTTAAATCCTGTTCCTCACCAATTGTACAGTGGGTGCAATTTTAATATGAAAGGTAGCAGACACCGGACTAAGCCATTATCTATAATTATGGTCTTTTGACATTTTTGGAAATTGGTACTTGTGCGATTTGGTTGTCAGATCACACAAGTACGGTATAATAATGCTCTATGAATTGCACATGCATTTATCAGGCTGTTCATAAATTATACAAATTACTCAATGTTGTATCATTTGGTGTATTAACAGGTTTGCCAGACTAAAGTGATGAAATTGGGTGATGCAGTATCCCAGTATGCTTGGTATCCATGCACAGCCACATCAGATGTAATGAATTTCTGGTTAAAGGTAATTCTCTTAATAAAACATATAGTATTTGATTATATTTTAAAAATATATTGTTCTAAAACAATTAATTTAGAATGTAAATGATTAGATCACCATTATTGGCATTAAAAGTAGGCTTGTCACCGGGTCTTCCTATGTCATTGTATTGTTTTGCTACCTAGGTACCTTGCAAGCCAAATACAGATACTACCAGGCCTTGCACCTTAGGCAGTGGCACCAATAACACACCAATAGTTACGGCCCTGTTGGTGTGCCACTTGAAATGTACTAGTAGGACAAAAGTTTTGCGTTTCACAAATACATTTTTTTGTAACTAATTAAACTTAACCACCATAAAGTTGTGTTTGTCCTTTTTACAGGCCCATTTTTCACAATATGTGGTTGTTGCTGCTGTGGTTGTCCACTTGGTGACAGATGGAACATCTTACAGTTATGAAAAACCAGAGACCATCAGTGTTCAATTGATTGATGTCAGGGACCAAATGCATCCTCTTGGTAAAGTCATCCATATTACTCTTTGCTACCTAATTTGAATAACATTATAGTTAACAATAAATTCATTTGAGCTTGTGCTATTATTGTTCACATCATTTTGTGATGTTTGAGGTATCTCAGTGCTAAAAGGCAGACAGGTCTTTTTTATATCCTGTTATCTCATATGACTGGGAGAGTCTCTAAAATAGAGAGGATCTCCCTGACTCCCTGGAGAATCTTCCCGAGGCCATGCCGGGTGAGTGCAAACAGTTATGACATCCTCACTCTATGTCCACCATGAAGGAAACACTGGGGAGAAGAATAAGATGGATGTGTCTTACAGGAACATGGATAAGTGATGATTTACATTTTATGAACCAGTTGGAGGAAAGAATTAAATGATGTCGATTTCAAATCTGCTACAAAATAGTAGAGTTGAGCATACTCTTTATGCACAGTCATACCTTTGGTAAAACATCTTGTAATAAAGGTTTCATGGGCTAAAGAGAAGTCTTAATCTGTGCAGGCACTTTCTGAAACCTTGTAGACAACTGTGTTGTTAGCAAAACTTACATATTTTGATTAAAGCAAAAAATATGGTAGTTGCTCAATCAGCTTAATGATATACTACAGGTGCTTGTAAAGGGCACTAAACACTGTTGTGAAGCACCACTGATATGCATATTTACCTGTTTTAGAGCTTCCTTCTGAATGCTTTCTTATTTTCCAAGTTATATCACAGCTAGATAATGAGGGTAAGGTGCAAATGTGATAGGAGGCTGTGCTTTAATCAAAATATAGAAAAAAGAAAATTGCCCTCCAGCACACTGCAGATAAATCAAAAATACTTGAATCCTACATGATAATAGAAATTCAGAGGTATTGGTTTACATACATTTGCAAATATATGAATAAGCACTGGGCCAATGTCAAGGCTCGTCTATACCAGCATCCCTAACATTAAGGGTTCATGTCTGAGAAGCAAGGCACCCAAAAAAATTCCAGCCAAGGACCATCCCCAGGGCATCACACGAAAAGGGGAAAAAAGGTGATAGTGAAGTGTAAAAGGATAGATGTGTAAAGATAAATCAATTTGTTAATGAAATGTAAAAGAATTCAAATGACATAAATAATATACAAACGAATAGAGAAGTGAAAAAATATTCTATGTGAATTAAGTGGTGATGCCATGAGAAAGGTCCAGCCAGAACAACCCTGGGGGCCCCACTCCCAAATGCTCACCCCAAAATAATTATTGCTACATAATAGTAGCACCCACTCTGGGTCATATAATTACAGATTGGTGTACTGCATGATAACAGTACATGTATGAGCTGAGAGCTAACCTACCTTGGAGGTACCCCAAAAAACCTCCACATGGCACTATAAGGATCAGCACCTCCTCCTAATGCTGACTCCCTTCATGCCTCCAAACTGCAAGCAAAAAATATGGTAGTTGCTCAATCAGCTTAATGATATACTACACGTGCTTGTAAAGGGTGGGGTTTACACTGAACACAGAAAAAAGAAAATTGCCCTCCAGCACACTGCAGATAGATCAAAAATACTTGAATCCTACATGATAATAGAAATTCAGAGGTATTGGTTTACATACATTTGCAAATATATGAATAAGCGCTGGGCCAACGTCAAGGCTTCTCTATACCAGTGTTCCTAACATTAAGGGGTTCACGTCTGAGAAGCAAGGCACCCCAAAAAATTCCAGCCAAGGACCATCCCCAGGGGTACCTCCAAGGTAAGTTAGCTCTCAGCTCATACATGTACTGTTATCATGCAGTACACGAATTTGTAATTATATGACCCAGAGTGGGTGCTACTATTATGTAGCAATAATTATTTTGGGGTGAGCATTTGGGAGTGGGGCCCCCGGGGTTGTTCTGGCTGGACCTTTCTCATGGCATCACCACTTAATTCACATATAATATTTTTTCACTTCTCTATTCATTTGTATATTATTGATGTCATTTTAATTCTTTTACATTTCATTAACACTTATTGATTTATCTTTACACATCTATCCTTTTACACTTCACTATCACCTTTTTTCCCCTTTTCGTGTGATGTCCTGGGGATGGTCCTTGGCTGGAATTTTTTTGGATGCCTTGCTTCTCGGACGTGAACCCTTAATGTTAGGGACACTGGTATAGAGAAGCCTTGACGTTGGTGCAGCGCTTATTCATATATTTGCAAATGTATGTAAACCAATACCACTAAATTTCTATTATCATGTAAGATTCAAGTATGTTTGATTTATCTGCAGTGTCCTGGAGGGCAATTTTCTTTTTTTTATATTTTGATTAAAGCACAGCCTCCTATCACATTTGCACCTTACCCTCATTATCTAGCTGTGATATAACTTGGAAAATAAGAAAGCATTCAGAAGGAAGCTCTAAAACAGGTAAATATGCATATCAGTGGTGCTTCACAACAGTGTTTAGTGCTGGTTTAATCTTCATTAACATCTGGGAGATAATATCCAACTGCAACGCCACTTCCCAATTTTTTCATTTTTTCCCAAAAATTGACAATAAGATATAAGGTAGCTATGTTATCAAGCTGTATAAAAAAAATGTGCACATTAATGTGACATGTGACTATTAAAGTTTTCTATGGGTTAATAATAATTTCAACCTCAATTACCTAATGAAAAATAATAGTACAGATTAAGTGATAATACATTGTTTTCAAACGGATTTCAAGATGAAAAATGAAGATATGCAGTCTTACTTTCTTTAAATTACATCCTATTGGAAAGTAACTTGTTCTAAGAGGTTTTCAAATCTTTTGGGATCATTGTTGAAGCTGGCATAAAATTTGAAATAGTAGGTGGACACTTTTATGGTCAATGTATTAAGCAAATATATTGAGGAAACCCATTTCCGCTCATTTTTCTGGTCATTTGTCTATAGAGACCAGAGAAGGAGTGAGGGCAGGATGAGGTCGAACATGCAGGTGAATGAGATTAATCTTTTTATTGGCAATTTATTGCAATGTGTGTTCTGTGTTTATCAAAAATGCATTGCCCATTCAAATGAGTGGAAAACTATAGATTTTGTTAGAACAAAATCTTCCCAAATTGCCTAACATTAAAACAAATCTATATTACTAGTGTTAAGGGTTTGTGGAATTAATTATTTCTGTATGGTCATTTGGGCTGATTTTAAACAAAATATTCCTGTGATAGATCTCGCCCATATTTTGATTGATAGTATTTTTTAAGTTTTTAATTGAATTGTACAATAAAATACAATAAAAATATTTTTAATATACCTTATAAGGATTACATTAATTACAAGTATTACTGGATAATATTATTGAATTACTATAAAATTAAGCTACTAAAGGTTTAATTTGAGTTGTTTACATGTTTATCTTTTGATTTCTCCTGGAAACTTAGTCAAGTAAGGGAGAAAGCTTCTAATGTGTTCTTATCGTACCTTTCTCATGGCAGGAGTTCATATTCTTAGCTGCAGAAACAATCCCTTGGTGATCCCTGTGATGCATGACCTCAGCAAGCCCTTTTACCACAGCAAAGCTGTCCTCATTAGCTTCACTTCTAATTTGGTGGCCATCTCTGGGGTGGCTCTGAGGTCCTTCCATGATTTTGACCCTATCAAAATCAGCAGCTGTCAAAGAGGAGAGATTTACAGTGCAGATGAGCAGAGGTGAGTAGGTTACTCATTTACAGATGTTACTTTCAAGAATTATCTGGCTTGTCTAGTCTGAAAGGTACAGGAAGGACAAGAACATATTAGTTATAAAATGGGTAAATAATATTTGTAAAAATTGTCTGTGCTGTGTCCTGGTAATCATTTACTAAAAGTAATCTGTTTTGAAAACTACTTTCTCTACAATGTTGAGGTCCCCTGAATGAAAGTGGGCGACCTGACTGATTTTCAGGGCAGCAGATTTTTAAGACAGGCCTCTCTACTGCCTCATCATTACTCGTCTACATCCCACCTGTCTGTATAATTGTGCTCCCTAGTCCCAGGGTCAATAAGTACTTAAGTAGACAAGTTAACGGTGTTTGCATGATACAGATGGAAATTAATCTGACATAAAGCTCAACTGTGGCCCACTCTGTAGTTGATGTGATGATTTCACTAGGAATTACTTTTCTGATTCTAACTCTACCCAAGGAAATGTTGTATTTTTTTTTCACACAAGGATCTATTTTGTTAACATTTGAAAAAATATATATTTTTAATTTCCATCCATTAGCTAAAAAAAAAAAATCACAAAAAACATACTTTTTCAGAATCCCAAGACATGAGCTCAAATTTATTCATCTAGTTGTCCAAAATGTAGCAATACCAAATATGGGTACTTTCAATCAAGGTCTTTGTAATTTAAAAAAAGATAGAGCATTATGTTTATTTTTCACTTCATATTAAAGGTAAGACATTTAGATGTTAAATAAATCTCCCTTATTTTTTAATAAATGAGCAGATTCTATTAGTTGTGTGTATCTCAAAGTAATACCTTGCATGAGATAGGTCTCATATTTATCACTTATGACATAATTGACTAAGGGGGAGAAGTATCAACTCTTATAAAGAATGGAGAAGTAGCCCATAGCAACCAATCGAGTTGGGTACAGGAGGTCAACAATCACAATGTTGCTAGTGAGTATATCGACCTCACTATGACAGCACCACGATCCCATCACAGGTATAATGGTACATAGAGGATTTTTCCCATAAGGATGTTATAAGTTATAAGTTTACATGCTGGTAAACGTCATGTTTAAAGTTATAAAACCCACATGGGTAAAATGCTGTAAATATCATTACACCCATGTCAGGATCTCGCTATCGCCACAGTTAAATTCACAATCTCACTGGTGACATTGTGAGTAGAGATGTGCACAGACCTCTCGTGTTTTGATATTGGTTGTAAATCATTATCGTGTTCTTGTATCGGTTTTGGCAAAACCAGCCTCAAGAGTTTTGGTTCGGTTTTGGTTTTTAATTTCTTTGAAAATTTATAAAAACAGCTGAAATCATGTAACTTGGTCCTGTTTTTATTTATATCGTGTTATTAACATCAATACCATCCATTTCCAGTCAATTTTGACCACTTCACAGCATCTAACTCATAATGGAGGGACTGAAATGCAATCCAAATTACTGTACGTGAGATCCGAGATACTGTTTTTAGATCCGAGTTTCGAACTTGCCAGAAGACCCGAGTCGGGCCTCGATTCTACTTGGAACCCCAAAGTGATTGAAGCCGAGACTTGCTTTGACTTGCAACCCCAAAGTTTGAGTGTGTTCGGTTTTCAGCAAAACCGAACCGTTCATCTTTAATTATGAGTGTCGACTTCCTGATCTCATACCCATCCAAACATCTTATACCTAGAATTTACGAAGTACATTCTATAAAATGATAGGTATAAGCTGATTCATTGCTATGGGCAAATTCTCCACTTGTTCACTTCTCAAGGCTCAATATACCTCCCCCTTAACTATCCATAATGATGTCACATACAGTACATATTGCACTTTTTTTGACAATATGAAAGAACTCTGGTACTTTTGTACGGTACAAACAGTTTTAAATGCTGTTTGTACACAATGGCCCTGATTCAGACCTGCTCGCAGCCGCTGGCCGCTCGCTGGGTCTGTGGGCATTTTTTTTTGTCTCCAGGCCACTCACAAAACTGTGGGTGACCACACACAGCTTCTGCGAGCGGGCTGGAGACCGTCGCGATTATCGCGGCCATCGGGCTTGCGACGAGACCCTGGGATAGGGTCTAGCTGCTGCAAGCCCAAGTGGACTTCCTGCTCTAATAGAGCAGGAAGTCCACTACTGACATCACTAGTGATGTCATTAAGCCCTCCTACAAACACCAGGCGTTCCTAAGGGAACGCCTGCGTCTGTCCGGTCACCCCCCATACCCACCCACAAAACGGGGCGAGTTGTCAATCAACATCGACAGCCGCCCCGTCTTGTTGCGAGCCCCGGAGCGACTGAACTTCAGTCGCTCTGCGGGGCTCGCGAATGCGCACGCTGGATGTGACGCATGCGCAGGGCTATAACATCGAGCCACTTTCAAGTGCTCTGCGCTTGCGAACGGCTGTGAATCGGGCCCAATGTCAGGAACAGATCAAGAAGTTTCATGACCCATGCCACGTCACTGAGAACATGACTGCTTACAGGGACAGTTTCAGTCAGGAGATTGAGGGTCAGGACTGCTATCTTTTTATCTCCCTAATGACCTTTAAAACCATCAGTCTGCGGTATAGCACCACCAGATATTACATTTCTATATTTTTGCATGAATGTGATAATATACTATGACAAAGGTCACTGTATTTACTTTGGTGATAAGGTAAGGGACAAGGGCATAACCTTTTTTAATATGAGTGTCAACAATGCATAGATTTTACATTTACAACACTGTAGCAGCTGTCAGTTGTAAACCGGAAAACAGTATCATGTTCATAGTAGACTAGATGCCTTTCAATTCTAGTATTCACAGAAACACATCCTTTAGGAAATTTGTCATATAATATATTTTGTTGATGATCTCCTAAATCTGAGCCTTGTGTAATACTTACGAAAGCAGGAATTTGGAGCTTGAAGTTTTGTTTTGTATTTTTTGTTTCCTTTTTTTATATAAAAAATCTACATGTGGTCTGTCCTTAGAAAATCAATTTCCTCAATGAAAATTCATTGGAGCCCTTGGCTGCTTTTCAGGGAGTGAGCTAAAATCCTTCACAACAACTCAGAATACACAGTTTGGAAAACAAGAACAACTATATGCTCTGTATTTCACATGTGTAATTTAATATTTAAATAAGTGGGGATTTATTTTTTTTAAATTAAATATACTTATTTTTTAAACAATATATTTGCAATAAATATATACAATAAAAAAAGGTGTAAGCAGTAATGTGAAAGGAGAGTACATGTCCTTGTATAGCCTCAAAAAAGACATCCACCGATAGCTGTATGTAATGACCAAGTTTCGGTCTTACGTGGCGCCTTGTGAATAGAAGCCAGCAGAATTTAGTTTGCTAAGTGCTTAGTTAAATCCAGTGTCCCTCTGCATCACTTCACATGCTAACAGCAAATAATTGACAATTTTTCACTCCTGTCAGGTATCACGCAAAGCTAATATTTATTATGTATTTATTTATTTATTTATTTAATAAGAGAACAATACTGCCACAATAACAACCTTTTTTACACCAGTGCATCTCAGGTTAATGAGATTGTTTATTGGTTAGGTGCTAAGCAGTCATTCATTAGCGCTGTAAAGATTGAGTTTATTAACTCGTTCGGATTGGTCTCAAGCAGGATTATGCAACTGTCAGTGGCAATCACTCCATCGCCTGTTAAAGTGTTTATGTATCTGAATTGTTCTCATTTCTTTATTATCCTGCTTGCTACTGACCTTTCTTGTTTTGACTATTCCGCCTTTCGTCCACCTTGACTTCTGCTAAGTTAGCTTTTATTCTTATCTGCTGCCGGCCTCTTCTGTTGCCCATTACTGTTTATGATTGTATGCCACCTGCCCTTACCTCTCCCTGTCACCTTTATATTTAGTGCCTAAGCTGAACTTGGATCTGTACCTGACTAATCTTCACTGTATTACCGTACTGTTGTTATCACCTCAGCAGAATATAACCAGTTTCTATGTGAACCGATACCACCGCGTACATAAGAATTGGGGCTAACTGAGTACCAGTGAGTAGACTGCTCTATAGGAGAGGTGGGCTGCTACGGGTGAAGACTGGGTTGTACATATACAAAATGCACTAGTCATGTTAATTATAAAAAGTGTAAACAGTGAAAACAAAGACTACTGTACATAGTAGAGAGGACATGAATGAAAACAAAAGTTACATTATTTAACCACTTGTGTAAATGCAGTGCTTATGGTGGTAGTGCACAGCTTATGATGATTGCAAAGGTCCCACATTTTGCATTCTGCCAGCCATGACCATGCTTTCCTAGCTCAAACAAGCAGGTATTCATCGTCACTGAATGAGAACTACAATTCTCTGATACACAGTTTCTGTTCCCCCATTAGACTATTACATTGTCATGGTGAAAGGTAAAGCAAGACCGTCTTTGCTACAGTCTCTAGGTTTTATTCTGATCTGGGTGCAGCCAGAGTAGCCAGGGACTTGTGTCTCCCATATTCTGCAGTGAAGTTTGCCATTGGTGAAGACAGCAAGACATGAGGTACTTTATTACTCTTTAACAGGTGTAAAATTTCTACTGAAACCATACTGGGATCCCAGTAGCGCACACAGGGGGGGTTTCTGAGTACCTAGAAGCCCCCCCTGCCAGGCCAATCCATCCCCGCAGCACAGTATTTATTTGTTTTTTTAAAGTGAGACAGAGAGCTTTGTCTCTGTCTCATCAGGCCGTTCTGTGAGCTCCGACTGGGCAGCTTCCGCGTAGCTATGGAGATGGCTGAGAGCAGTACAGGGGAGCTGCTGTGGCTGCAGTTCCTCCCTGACAGCTCCCATGTGGCTTTGAATGCCAGTGATGTCACTCACTGCTCTCCTCCTCATCTGCACTCCGGACAGCATGTAATTAGCACAGCGACAAACATCATCACAGGTACTGTACCTCCCAGCTCTGTTTATACCATGGGTGTGGGGGGGAGATGGTCTGTAGTCCGAGTGTGTGTAATGTGCAGTGCATGGTGTCTGTGTGTAATGTGCAGTGTAAGTGTCTGTGTGTAATGTGCAGTGTATGTCTGTGTGTAATGTGCAGTGTGTCTGAGTGTAATCTGCTCTGAGTTTCTGTGTGTAATGTGCAGTGTGTCTGTGTGTACTGTGCTCTGAGTGTCTGTGTGTAATGTGCAGTGTGTCTGTGTTGAATGTGCTCTGAGTTTCTGTGTGTAATGTGCAGTGTGTCTGTGTGTAATGTGCTCTGAGTGTCTGTGTGTAATGTGCAGTGTGTCTGTGTGTAATGTGCTCTGATTTTCTGTGTGTAATGTGCAGTGTGTCTGTGTGTAATGTGCTCTGAGTGTCTGTGTGTAATGTGCAGTGTGTGTCAGTGTGCAATGTGCAGTTTATGTGCAGTGTGTGTATGTGTATAATGTGCAGTGTGTAATGTGCAGTGTAAGTGTCTGTGTGCAATGTGCAGTGTAAGTGTCTGTGTGTAATGTGCAGTGTGTGTATGTGTATAGTGTGCAGTGTGTGTAATGTGCAGTGTAAGTGTCTGTGTGCAATGTGCAGTGTGTATGTGTGCAATGTGCAGTGTAAATGCCTGTGTGTAATCTGCAGTGTATGTCTGTGTGTAATGTGCAGTGTAAGTGTCTGTAATCTGCTCTGAGTGTATGTGTGTGGGAGGGGAGGAGGGGGGCAGTCCAAATTGGGAATACAACTATACTTACCCAATTCATTGCAAAAATGTAACTATCCATGTGTGAGAGGCATGTGGGTGGTACATATATACAGGACAGGCACTCAGGAACAGGAATAGATAACTTTGCCGGGTGCCTCCACAGTCAATAAGATACAATAGCCAGAGGTGCGGCACTCGCAGACGGACAAGCAGACAATCAGGTCAGTGGTAGTAGCATAACGTTTCAGTTTTATAACTGTCATCTTGAAGACAGTTATAAAACTGAAACGTTATGCTACTACCACTGACCTGATTGTCTGCTTGTCCGTCCGCGAGTGCCGCACCTCTGGGTATTATATATATATAAATTGTATACACATACATACATACATATGCAGAAACCCCCCCCTTTCAAATCCTGCGTTTGCCCCTGGATCCCGTTGCTAGCATGTAATACTTTCACCAACTCTCTTGCAGAAGGCAGAATGATTACTTGTTAGATTAGAATATGAAATGTCTTTGCCCTTTCTTGAGAGAATTCAAGGTAGGCATCCTGCATCCATTATCAGTGATAGCCAGTCTTGAAACAACTCGGTGCAACAAACTGTAGTGGGATATATACGCTCTAGAGCCCTTTTCTATGGGTATATGTGATACAGCATGCTACAGTACATAATAGGCCTGATTCTGAGTTGGCAGTAAAGCAAAAAGAACAGCAAGCAACTGTGCATATGGGCAAACCATGCTACAATGCAAGGAGTGCAAATGCATTTATTATTTTTGCATGCAGGGTAAATACTGGCTGCTTTAGCATGTAGCCCACAGATGCTGGACAGCTTTTTTCTAAGGTGCCCATACACGGTGCAATAAAGCAGCTGATCCGAAGGATTGGTCCGATTTGGCTACTCTATCGTACCGTGTATGGGCATGGTATCGGACAGAGGAGCTCATTCAGACCCGGACGCTAAGCTGCATCTAAAAGGGGCCGGGTATGCAAATGCCGTGATCGCATTGTCTGGTATATGGACGCTCACTTATCTCTCTTAACACACGTCATCTCCAGGAAGTGTAGGAACAATCAGAACCATCAAGAGCCATCGGAGCTGCACGCAGCGCTTGAGGTAGAGCTTACCCCGCCGCAAGCACTGCGATCACTGCAGGCTGAAAAACAATCAAGTGACGTGTACAATGACACATCTTTGCTAATTATGCACAGCTATAAAATTCCGTTTTGACGCTCCCAGACACGCCAGTGTTTGCAGCACCACTCCCCCGTTCACAAGCACTTTCCCCTGTTACCAACCACAAACTGCACTATCTGTCACTCAAAATAGCGTCCAGTCTGTGTACTGCGAATGCACGATTCTCGATCGCACTGAGTGGCGCACGCGTGCGCATATTGATGCATACGCATGCGCAAACAGGCGACTATCACCCAAAGTGTGCGTCTGCACCTTAGTGAGCGGGTGTGAATCAGGCCCAGAGTGCGCACCCGTGGGGTCGTACATCGCACCCCCAGATCTTACTGCAGGTTCAGTCGATCTGGGGATGCGATGTGCGATCCCATGTAGCGCTATGCGGGTGGGGGAAGGGGGAGCTGACACATCAGGTGGTCGGCCACCCGATTGCACTGTGTGTGGGGATCGCCCGATATGTCGGATGTCAGATCCCCCATCGTGTTGCACAGTGGATACCACACCGTGTATGGCCAGCTTTACACTGCAATTTAGATTTTAATTTGGACACACCCCTCTCATATCTAAAACTCTGAACAGTTTGCATCTGCCCCACCAGCAGTGCAGCATGGGTTTACCAAGGTGCAAAGTTACTTGTTCTTTTTTGTTTTACCCCCACATCAGAAGCTGGGCCAATAGTTTCATTGTAGTATGTTGTGTGCTGCTGCTTGTAAAACAAGATGGTGTCATGTAAAGTATTCTTGGAACTCAATGCCATGCACTGAACTAATCCAATCTTTAAATGGAATAAAACCTGTTGTTATTATTAACAGGCTCTATTTTACAGCTTTAAAGATAAGTGTTTTAAAGTGTCTAATCGCAGTGCCTTTAACAGAAACTTCATAGTTCATAACAGTACAATTGCATATTCTGTGATAATTTAGAGCACTTTGTGTGTACTTTATGCAGATAATAGTAATTAGGACGAGTAGTCTCTTTTTCTTTTGCATTAGCTGTTCAGTCATTACAGTTCTTTATAACATTTAAAGTTACTTTAGCCTAGTTGATTAATCAAGACAGTTGCAAATTTCTTTTCTTTTTTGGGTGTTGCACAGCTCAAGTCTGTTTATTGCATGTATATATGTATATATATATATATATATATTAGGGATGTGCAGGCTCGGATTTACTCGGATTTACTCGGTTCTTATCGCCACTTTACCGCAAGTTCGGATTTATTATATTTGCTATCTAAAACACATGATAGGCGATAGACAATAAAATGCCATTTTGAGATCCGAGTAAATCCGAGCCTGCACATCCCTAATATATATACAGGGCCGTAGCTAGGGTAGTGCGGCTGGTGCCATCGCACAGGGCACCACAGGTCAGGGGGCGCTGTTTGGTCCTGTCAAATTTCTGTTTATTATCATTCTTGCTTGTAGCTTCCTCTTATTTCATCCCCAGCATCTCCTGGCCTCTCCTATCTCTTCCCTGGACCTTCCCCATGAAGCCATGGCCCTTTTTTGGGTGCATTATGTCCCTTTGAAAAATGAGGGGGGCGCCAATGCTCTTTGTAGCACATGGCACCAAAAAGTCTAGTTACAGCTCTGTGTATATATATATATGTATATATATATATATATATATACTGTATTTATGGGAAACGATAGATCAGCCCTGAAGTGGTGAGAGTTAAGTTGAAAATAGAACTGGGCATGGGATCAGCATTATTAGTTATTAAAGCAATAGTGTATTGCAATACATTTGTGAAAATTCCATTACCACATTACCAGATACCTCTGTTTTGTGGAAAACATACAATAAAAAAAGCAACTCCTTTTTTTACCATAATGATGGAGCAATAAATAGCTCCGAAACGTTGGTGATATCCCTGTGTCAAGTCATTTTCTATTGATCAGAGTGCCGCCTAACTGGAGTTATATTTGGGCTGACTGGTGTCAGACCTTATCGGAAGGCACCTGGATGTTCTCTCTATGACTATTGGGAGTGCCACTCCTGGATATTCTCTATATATATATCTTTAGTGGAAAATACACAAAAAATACAACATAGTGCAGAATATCTCAATTTGATCAATTCCACCCAAGTGAATGGAAATGAAATGTGTTGAAAAAAACAACTCAACAAATCTCCTTTCCATTCACTTGGGTGGGTTGTATTTTCCACTAAAGGTGTAAAAATGTATGGAAAATTAATCCAATAGACGTCAGTGCCTAATTTCAACAAGCATTTATGGTACAAAGAAAACAAAACAAGTTGAAGTGGTACAAAACGCAGCTGCCAGGCTATTAACCAACCAGCCCCATTCCAGCCACATAACACCCACTCTCTACTCCCTTCACTGGCTGCCTGTCAGATGGCGAATTGTTTTCAAGATTGGATTACTAACTTACAAAGCCCTACATGACCATGGCCCAAGGTACCTAAAGCAGCTTCTGATTCCTTACCCATCCCACTTGATTACTGTGATTCATTGACAAATGACTATTAACAGTACCTAGAATCTCACGTAATTCATCTGGGGGTAGAGCTTTCAGTTTTGGGGCTCCAACCTTATGGAACTCACTTCCCTGCACAGTTCGAGAGGCCTCCACTAGAATCCTTCAAGAATAGACTCAAGCCTTACTTCTTCACCCAAGCATTTCACTAATGTCCCTTGTTTAAGCTTATTTTGTATTTTGTACTGTAAAGGCAAATGTAAAGCACTTTGAGTCCTTTAGGAGAAAATCGCTATATAAATAAAATTATTATTATTATTATAATTATAATTATTATTATTATTATTATTATTATGTGTTTTAGTTCAGATTAAGGGGTAAATTTACTAAAGTGAGAGCTTTTAGAAGTGAGTTTTAGGAGAGATGTTGCCCATAGCAACCAATCAGATTCTAGCTATTATGTTCTGGAAGGTGCTAGTTAAATGTTAAGTAGAATATGATTGGTTGCTATGGGCAACATCTCTTCTAAGACTCACTTCTAAAAACTCTCACTTTAGTAAATTTACCCCTAAGGCTGCTCCATTTCATATTTTTGCACTGTTTTCTCCCCTAATTTTTAGTTTATAACTGGCTTGAGAGCTATGGGCCCCATTTAACAACAAGACATATATTTTCAGTGAAGCCTTCCAAGCATTGCTGAGTCCCTTCTGGTTGAAAGTCTAATGCGCATGTGCAGATTTCCTGTCACACATGGGCTTGACACAACATCCCATTGCTGGCAGTGATATGCTGCCAACAACAGAGCAGAGGATGCCACTGAGCAGGGGACATTACTGGACCTCACCGGAGAGGTAATGATAAATACCATCTGCATATTTACTGCAATACTAAACAAAATATGCCACTGGTAATTAGCATACAGTAATTTTTGAATGGGGCCCTATATATTTTCCAGAAATGAGTTACATTTCTTTAGTGATAATGAATGTCGGCTAGTTTCAGAAGAATTCCAGACATTCTTGAAATATAATGACATAAAGCACTTCATTTCAGCATCATATCCCACAGCCATTAATAGATTAGATTAAAGATGGATGAAAGATTTGTTCAGTCATTGAAGAACCTATCAAAACATTGAACACATTTCTCTACAATACAAAATCCACAGTTTGTTATTTGTTTATCAAAGTACTGCTACTATAAAGCAAACACTTAATGTTGCTAAGCAAGAACCTCAAATCCCATTGGAATTTATTGAAACTAGATATATATAAAGAAGCCCATAGAAAGCACCAATTGTGATGTTGACTAAACAGCCATATATTGCCTCTACACACATGTTGATTCAGCATGATGTGATTTCAAAGACTATAGTCATTTCAACAGTTGTCAAACAAGATTGTAATCCTCATGGAACTAAATAGATAAGTTAACATTTTCAAGATCTATTTAATTGACATAGATGTTCATATTGTTACTAATATGTAAACAAATGATATTACAATATTACTATTTATTAATTTCCATTATAGTCCTTCAACTATCAATAATGGTAGCTTTATTTTAATTTTTACAATTAAGTTTTGATGAATTGTGTGATTTAGTTATATAACAAGAGTTTGTGCATGTAAATAAGCATAATGTTATTGTTATGAAGCATTCTGTGTCCAAAAACTAAATCTGATGTTTATCCATTTTCTGAGCTGAAGGTGCTCCTCTAGGAATTTTTTGTATTCCAGCTGAAATTAGATAATTGAATATGTCAGTGAAAAAATACTAAAGTATATGCAGTACTTGTTTCTCAATGAAAAACTTATCGTCAAGTATTTTGCTAATCTAGTTAATATGGACAAAACAGGATAAGTAGTTGTGTTGAATAAAACTCTGTGTGATATGTAAATAAATGTATAATTGGTTAAATAATATATTTCCTTAATTTGTAATCCTACAAGCAAGCATAGAAAGTGTTAGCTCATTTTCCCTTGGGCATTCAATTGTGTTTACACAGCAATGAGATTTTTGAATGTCCAGTAATTTTTTTTAAATATAAACTTTATAACGCTATCATCCAAGTTAATGATTGATAATTATTTGTCTTTTGAAAAACAGAATTGTATTTTTAGGGTTATTACATTTCTGTTAAATTATTTCTCTATAGTTGAAGGTACCACAATGGGAGTGATCTTACACCCTCATATGCCAACCTATTTCTATATTATTAGGAGCCATTCTTTATCTTTGGAAACAGTAAACCCTTCAAGTATATCTATGATATATACCATTGTATTGTTAAAAAATATGTTTGTAATGCATTCAAAAAATTCCAAAAAGAAAACTCATATAGCTTTTGCTTGGTCCCTTGTTGCCCAAGCCTTCACCATGTCTATTTACATTAGTTTTCCCATTGAAATGTTTTTTTCTTTTAGCCAGTCAAATTCCATTGGCCACTGCGTTAATAATATTATACTGTTTTTTAGTCACAGTTGTACTGTAAAATGGCAAATATTGCATACAATAAAATTTCTCCAGCATTTATTTTTTTGTTAGGAGATAAAGTTGGTGATAACAAGAGATTTTAAAACACCTTCAAATCTCATGTTTACTACAACTTTTACCTTCAGTTTATCACCAGCTTTACCTTGAGTTTTTTTTTTAATATTTACCACAGTTACAGTATCCATACAGTAAAACGCTATATGATGAATCTCTGGACTCTTATTGACTTTTGTTTTCTGATTTGGAAACTTTTTACTCTTTTATTTAAAATGTATTTATATATTATAAATTGATTTCCTGACTGCAAATCCATAAATTTCATAAAAACTTGTGATTTACCGAATCACTTCACTTTGCTGTCCTTATAAAAATAACTTGCTTTCTAAGTATTGCTTTTGACATAGGTTCTGTTAAATATGCCTTTTCTATTGACATAAGTTATTTTGATAAACATGGTTTTAATGTTCTGCTAATGGTTGGCCTTGGTCCATAAAGTCAACTACAGGTTGTGCACATAAAATTATTCAGTGCACTGTAAACTATGGTGTTTCTGTGAAATTTTTCCCCACATCTGAAGTTTAAGGATGAGTGCAAATTTAAGGAGTTTCTATAGAGTGATGAAATATGCAAAATGCAAATATAGCATATGAGTTCATTATATTTGCAAAATAAACCCTTTGGGATGGATTTATTAATGATTTGGATCAATAATTAAACTGGCTTATCAGCAGCAATAATTTAATAGACTCCATCTGTTTATATATATATGAATTATTTTAAGCAGAACAATTATAATAATTTCATTTTGTAGTCTGCAGTGTTCTAGCGAGTTGTATAACTCAACAATTGAAATCATGTGAAGTTTGAGTTTTTTTATTATATCATAGTTTATTTTAAATTATCTTTAATAATTAACTTAAAAAGCCTCAAAAATAAGAATGAATGGGAAGAACTACATTCAGAAGTTTTCAATTGTTCAGTTTGTCATTACTGAAAAATAGGGAAAATTCCAGGGAAAATCTCTTTGGAACCTGGGTTGTGCCTTGGAAATTAAGGACCATTTAAAAATATTTAAATCTTTACTTCCCAGATCTTCACTACAGTCCAGGTCACCTTGGCTCACATGTCTGTTCCTCCTCTCCTTTTCCATCTTTGGCTCTGCCTGTTCTCTAATTATTTCTCTGTAACTATTTTTGTTACTTGTTCTTTACTTGTTCTTTACCACATGTACTGAACAATTGGGGTTATGTTTGCTTCTAATGTTGATATGGTTTTATTCTGTACAGATTATCTCAACTATTGATTACCTCAGCTATATGCTTTTACTATATTTACTTCTTATGAAAAATCTCAAAATAAAGAATATACTAATTTAAGGAATGTTTTGAGCTACTGTGTAGATTAATAATTCAGTTAACATAGCTGTTTCATTATTTTACAGAGTCTGGGCTTACAGTAACACTGATTTTATTATAGTACAACTACAGCACATAGCTTAGGGAAAAGATGGTGCCAGGGAGACATCAAAACTGTGGTTGTATGCGGCTGTATAGCTTGGAATTGTAAAATATATATTATCAAATCGTATAGGTTCAGTCCCATATTAAGTTATATACTGGGATAGTACTTGATCTAAATATTGAATCAGAAAATTGCAATTAAAGACAGATGTTCCATCATTACCTTTCTTCAAAATGTCCTTATTCTGTAGATACCCAGTTGCAACCATGCAAATTCTTACAGCCTAAATCTTCCATGTTACCTTTGCTAAATATGATAATAGCCTACAGTACTTTTTTGTATTTTAAATGCTCACATTCAATAAATATTCATTTATTCACCCTAGAGGATAAGAATAAATGCTAATCATTGCCTCTAGCTTGCAGAATAAGAGAAATTTAATTATGTAGTTGGTAAATATTAAAAAATAGGGATATTCACATTTCCAAATTAGGAGTCATCAAATATGTACATATACTTCTCAATTTCAAGCAATTTATTTAAATTGCAAACAAATACCCTTATACCTTCCTGAATCTTTCATACCTTTATTAAAAAAAATCCTAGTTTTATTGGCCTTTGATCTTTGCAGCTGTGTATCTCAAACAGGTTTTATTTTGTTTTGCTTTTGTTTTTTTTCTACCCAAAAAAGTAATCTGAGATATATGCTGTCTATAAGAGCTTGTAAGTAATTAAAAAAGGCCGTTCTAGCCAAATGAAAGAAGTATACTGTATGTACTGTAACAGACGTATGTACATTACCATCTTTATTTATATCATTGGAGCTTCTTCTCTCATTCCCCATGATACATAATAGATCAGTACTGTCTGTTTATGCATATATGCTCCGGCAGTTTTTTTTAGGATGGTGGCAGCAGTATTACTGTTTTTCAAATAAATTGAGACCATAAATGGTAAGTTTGTAGCAATTCAAAACATTTTCTGCACAAAATAAACATGTTCTTATGTAAATATATTGTCAGTTTTACTTGCTTATACTTTAACTTTCTTGAATGTTTATTTAATCTTCAGAAACATTAACTAAAAGGCAGCTGTTACTTTCTCTTTCTGCCCTGCAACCAAAAATACTTTAGTCCCTTCCTTCAATACACATAAGAAGAGCAGAATCCTTCCACTGAAGTCTACACATGAAGCTGGCAAAGTTTTCACTCTAGCATTCATGTTCTGCTGCTGTAGCCAAATTTTTTTTCAAATACTATTTATTTGGCGGCTCTCTGCAAATGCTGTGTTTTTCCTACAATGTTGTTATTGTTGGAAATTGTTTTTTCATACACCAATAAATATAGACAGGAATGGCTTGAGTTTGGATTCAGCAAACGCATGAATGTGTGTATATTAAATTTGCCTGTCTGGAGCTTGATTTGCAAATGAAATGCTATATGTTTCTTTTAAAGGTCCTCAAATCCTAGTATACAAATTAAAATATATAAATGATTAACAGATTTATTATTATAAAGCTCCTTTTAGAGTCCCGGCTAAAACCCAGTTAATAAACAGTGGTTCTCTCCACCTAGGCTCACCGACAGTTTGAGGGTGTTAATGTGAGTTAAGGTAATATGACCATAAAGTCCTCCCTTGAAGGGTATTGGGAGATGCTACCTATATTGCATTACCTAGATCAAGCTATAAGGACATAGTGACCTCTGTAAGAAATGCACAAAAGCAAGAGAAAGGGGTTATCATTGCTTCATTAAAACAAAGTAGCTGTTACTTTGCTTTCATTATGGCTCAGTGTGAAATGCAGAATAATTGAGTCAACAATACTATTTTATTTATGTTAAGTTCAATTTTTTGCTAATGCATTTTAAGAGGTAAACCCACTTACTGGTCTCTAGAAACACTCTGAAAAAATTAATCTGGTTTTATACAGTCAGGTCCATAAATATTGGAACATTGACAGAATTTTCAGATTTTGGCCTCTATTCACCACCACAATGGTTTGAAATGAAACAAACAAGATGTGCTTTAACTGCAGACTTTCAGATTTAATTTGAGGGTAATTACATCCAAATCGGGTGAACGGTGTAGGAATTACAGCAGTTTTAATATGTGCCTTCCACTTTTTAAGGTGCCAAAAGTAATGGGACTATCAACTCAAAAGCTATTTCATGGACAGGTGTGGGCTATTCCCTCGTTATTTCATTATCAGTTAAGCAGGTAAAAGGTCTGGAGTTGATTCTAGGTGTGATATTTGCATTTGGAATCAGTTGCTGTCAACTCTCAATATGAGATCCAAAGAGCTGTCACTATCAGTGAAGCAAGCCATCATTAGGCTGAAAAATCAAAACAAACCCATCAGAGAGATAGCAAAAACATTAGGTGTGGCCAAATCAACTGTTTGGAACATTCTTAAAAAGAAAAAATGCACCGGAGAGCTCAGCAACACCAAAAGACCCGGAAGACCACGGAAAACAACTGTGGTGGATTACAAAAGAATTATTTCACTGGTGAAGAAAAACCCCTTCACAACAGTTGGCCAAATCAAGAACACTCTCCAGGAGGTAGATGTATATGTGTCAAAGTCAACAATCAAGAGAAGACTTCACAAGAGTGAATATAGAGGGTTCACCACAAGATGCAAACCATTGGTGAGCCACAAAAACAGGAAGACCAGATTACAGTTTGCCAAACAACATCTAAAAAAGCCATTACAGTTCTGGAACAACATCCTATTTGACAGATGAGACAAAGATCAACTTATACCAGAGTGATTGGAAGAGAAGAGAAGGAAAGGAACTGTTCATGATCCAAAACATACCACCTCATCAGTGAAGCATGGTGGTGGTAGTGTCATGGTGTGGGCATGTATGGCTGCCAATGGAACTGGTTCCCTTGTATTTATTGATGATATGACTGCTTACAAAAGCAGCAGAATGAATTCTGAAGTGTTTCGGGCAATATTATATGCTCATATTCAGTCAAATGCTTCAGAACTCATTGGACGGCACTTCATAGTGCAGATGGACAATGAACCAAAGCATACTGCAAAAGCAACCAAAGAGTTTTTTAAGGCTAAAAAGTGGAATGTTATGCAATGGCCAAGTCAATCCCCTGACCTGAATCCGATTGAGCATGCATTTCACTTGATGAAGACAAAACTGAAGGTAAAATGCCCCAAGAACAAGCAGGAACTGAAGACATTTGCAGTAGAGGCCTGTCAGAGCATCACCAGGGATGAAACCCAGCGTCTGGTGATGTCTATGTGTTCCAGACTTCAGGCTGTAATTGCCTGCATAGGATTTGCAACAAAGTATTAAAAAGTGAAAGTTAGATTTAGGATTGTTTAGTTTGTCCCATTACTTTTGGACCCTTAAAAAGTGGGATGCACATATAGAAACCGTTGTAATTCCTACACCGTTCACCTGATTTGGATGTAATTACCCTCAAATTAAATCTGAAAGTCTGCAGTTAAATCACAACTTGTTTGTTTCATTTCGAAGCCATTGTGGTGGTGAATAGAGGACAAAATATGAAAATTCTGTCAATGTCCCAATATTTATGGACCTGACTGTATTTGAGGGTTTTGCTCCCGAAAATATTCATGATGGAAGCAGTAAAATAAATTCCTCCAAGTCTAACCTAGTACTACTTTTGGAACCTTCAATAATAAACATTTGTATTTTTCTCCTAAAATTCTGTTCAGTTTATCCTCAAACAGATGCAAATGGTGGAGACAAGACAGTGTGGCCCTGTGTCAGTAGTGAATTTCAATACATTTACCAACAGAAAAACTGCTGTTATAGATATACCACTCTTGGGTGTGCGGTCGTGGTCGGCCTGAAGGCTGAGTGCATTTAACCACCCAAGGTGTGCATATGTCAGAGCGCGACCTCACACCCAAGAGTGGTATATCTATCTTATAAAATGGTCCTTGTTGTGACAAAATAGTTCTACATGGAGATGATGTAGAGTGAAACAGATACAGAATAGGAGTTAAAATTGTTCATAATAGGCTGTTTAACTTTAGTAGTTTTTTATGAATAAACATTCAACTGGATAATAGTGTATAAGAGTGGTTCTTTTTGGAAAGAAAATGTGTTCTATAGTGAATTGTTTTGGCAGGAAGTGCTTGATGCTTCTTTAGGTTCAGGGCTGGCATGTCTGCTCACTGTTGGCTTTGCTGGATATTAAAGTGGTTGCTCAGGTAAATCGTGTTCAAGATCCTTGGTGAGGACTAATGTTCCGTCCGTTGAGTCATGAAATAATTTGGACATTTCTTGAAATGTTTCTGTCAGAAATGTGTATGTCAGTGAGGCAGTGATGTGCTGATTTCTTTGAGCAGTGTGTCGCTGTGAGATTATATGGTTTACACTTGCTGAATTAAACAGTTGTGGCTTTGTGATGAGGCTCAGATTACAGTTGTAAGTAAACCAAACCTAAGGAGTGTGGTTATTAGGAAATAATGCACGGTCCTGTGACCTAGTGTATCCAATCATGTTGGTTTTATCTTGCTCAATATACCACACCATTAAACATATATATAGATTTTTTTTTCAGAAGGCCTATCTAGTCTCCTCAATTTGCATGGGTGGAGGGCAGGACAGAGTGGGAAAGATGCTGTATGGGGCACACATGCAGGGGGTTGAGGTCGGAGACGTGGGGGCTGACCAGGACAGGCTTCCAGGGAACTGAGCAGTAGAAAGATGAGGACAGGGCTGGATGGATAGAGCAGGTGGCTGTGGCAGAGAAAGGTGATGAGTCCAATATAAAGTGCCAGCAGATATAAATATATATATATATATACATAATCATATATATATATATATATATATATATACAATCGAGGTAATTCTGGCACTCCCAATGACACACTCCAATTTACTGCTGTCGGTGCCCCCACAAAAGTAAGTAATAGATCAAGTCAAGGTGCGGCACTCTGGACATCATAATAACGAGACAACTCACGGCTTGTACTGTCAATGTTTCAGTTCATTTACAGAACTTTGAGGGTAGGGCTGGATGGATAGAGCAGGTGGCTGTGGTAGAGAAAGGTGATGAGTCCAATATAAAGTACCAACACATATATATATATATATATATATATATATATCAACACTCACCTCATCCCTCACAGACAAAGTCTGCGATGAGCATCCATAGTTTCAGTATCTACTGAAACTGAGAGTGCTGGTCGTACACTTTGCTGTACTTTTATTTATGGAACATGCACCATTTCTATCACACTACTGTGAGTGCTGTCTCAGACTATAAATATAAATATATATATATATATATCTGGCACTCCACTGTGACAGAAACAACTTGCACAGGTGTACTCAGACGGTAAAGTGAACCAAGGTAAATATCAAAGATAAACTGCAGCACTCACAGGACCTTGTAAAAAACAAACTCCATAATCAGAAATGTCTAAAACTGGCCATATACACTACACCAACTTTCATCCAACCACCCAACTAGTTGGCTGGTTGGAATGAAAATCTGGTATAAGGTATGGAAGCAACTGACAATCAACCATTTGCTCCCAAACCCCGGAAAATGGACAAAAACTGTTGTTTAAACAAATTGTTTAAATCAAACATTTAACCAACTTGTCTGAATTACCATTTTTGTCTGTTTTTCAACATTTGGGAGCAAATTGCTGATCATTATTTGCTCCCATACCTTACCAGATTTTCATTCCAACCAATGATTAGTTGGATGGCTGGATGAAAGTTGGTATATTGTATGGCCAGCTTTAGTCTAAGTCTAGACCTTTCTGAGTCTGGAGTTTTTTTTTACAAGGTCCCGTGAGTGCTGCAGTTTATCTTTGATATATATATATATATATATATATATATATACATTCGTAAAAAGATGTAAGATAAAGCGCCTTCAAAATGCATATTTTTATAGCTAATCTGTATTTGCTCTGTATTTACCCTTGAAGAGTATCTACTGAAACTGTGAAACTGAGAGTGCTGGTTCCTAGTGTTTCTGTACTTTTACTTATGGACCGTGCACCATTTATTTCACACTGCTGTGAGTGCTGTCTCAGAGTGTAAATATATATATATAAAGCACCTTCAGTGTTAATAGTTCCACAGATAGTTCAAAATGCGTATCAAAAAGTTATTTTTGATAGCTTTTTTATATTTGCTCTTTATTTACCCTTGAAGAAGTCCAGGCTCCCCAGGTCAAATTTCTGCTCAGCATACACTAACAGGAGGTTTGTCCAGGATCTCAGCCCCCTAGTATGTCTTCTGGGATCCAATGTTACCACTCTGTGATGTTTCCATCCAAATTATGTGATGTCATCCAAATCCATCCAGTGGAAGGCCCAGAACAGGCTCCCTGGGTCAAAATTCTGCCCAGCGCACTCTGCTGTGTGGACTGACTAGGACCCCAACCACTCCATTAGGCATCCCAGTTTTAATTCAAATCCAAACAGTGAAAGGCCCAGAATAGGCTCCCCAGGTCAAAGTTTTGCCCAGCGTCCCCGGATAAAAGTTCTGCCCAGCGTACACCAACAAGAGGTCTGACCAGGACCTCAACACCCTAGTATGTCTTTTGGGATCCAATGTTACCACTCTGTGAAGTTTTCATCCAAATCCATCCAGTGGAAGGCTCAGAACAGGCTCCCTGAGTCAAAGCACTGCCCAGCATATACCAACAGCAGGTACGACTGAGACCTCAACTCCCTAGTATGTCTTCTGGAATGTAATGCTACTACTCTGTGAAGTTTTCATTGAAATTATGTGATGGTGAACAAATCCATACAGTGGAAGGACAAGAACAGGCTCCTTGGGTCAAAGTTCTTCCTGTCACACCCCACCGTGGGGTCCAACCAGGACCCCAACCACTCCATTAGGCATCCCAGACCAACTGCCATCCCTCTGTGAAGTTTTAATCCAATTTCATCAGGCCCAGAACAGGCTCCCCGGGTCAAAGTTCTGCCCAGTGTACACCACCGGGAGGTCCATCTAAGACCTCAACACCCTAGTATGATTTATAGGATCCAATGTTACCACTATGTGAAGTTTTCATCCAAATCCATTCAGTGGAAGACTTTGAACAGGCTCCCTGGTTCCGAACAGGCTCCCTGGGTCAAAGCTCTGCCTGGCGGACTCTTCTGTGGGGCCTAGCCAGGACTTCAACCACTCCATTAGGCATCCTAGACAAATCATCACCAATCTGTGATGTTTTCATCCAAATTCATCCAGTGGAAGGCCTAGAACAACCTCCCCGGTGCAAAGTTCTGCTCAGCGTACCCCAACGGGAGGTCCAACCCCATAGTATGTTTTCTGGGATCCAATGTTAGCACTCTATGAAGTTTTTGTCCAAATCCATCCAGTGGAAGGCTCATGACAGGCTCCCGGGTCAAAGTTCTGCCCAGCGTACACCAACAGGAGGTCTGACTGGGACCATAACCCCCCTAAAACTGGCCAGGATCCCAACTGGACCACCTCACATTGGTTTCATCCCAATGAGTGCAGGGACCTCTGAATGCATAATCAGACAGGCAGACAAACAAACAAACAGACCAATTAAGTTTATATATAAGCTATACTGTATAATGAAAAAAGTGTTTACCACACTTGCTCCTTACCTACAACCTCATGATGAAAACACAGACACTCCTGAAAATCTGGCAAAAACAACATCACGACATTATACATGACCAAAAATGTATATCAGTATAGAAAAGGAAAAGGGCACACATACAGTAGAGACAACAAAAAACACTTTGTAGAGTAGAAAAGGTGAGAACATACCAACAGAACAATAGTAAAGATGAAAAGGTATGCTAAGGTCAATCTATATAATAAAATTAAGTGTTGATAAGAGAAATAGATGAGAGATAACAGAGAGATGAAGTAGGGTGGGGGTGAAAGAAGGAGAAGAGAGAGATGCCCAGGCAGCAGTGGGGACAAAATCTAGTTTCTAATTTGTGGAGCTTTTTTATACAAATTGTGAATTTTGTTAGTGATTGACTTGTGAAATTTAGATATACACTAGCACTATATTGTGAACAAGAGATTCAATAGGATTGTTTGCCTGCTTGGTTAAGACTGGCACGCATCTGGCATATGAGATTATGTAATGTTGGGGTAATTTGGACATTGTAAAAATGAAAACAATTTTTACAACATGAATTTGAGTACTCAAGAGTATTAGTGGTGGCTGGGAGTTGTCTGTGACATTGGCATTACTTTCCTATAGTTCAGTTTACATCAGTGAGTGGTAGGTTTGGTAAAGAGCACAGAAGCAGAGGAGACAGATAGGGGCTTTGGCACATTGAAGCCTTCAGGTGTACGTTTCATATCTGTAAATCTATCTTTGGGTAATGGCAGTTATTCAAATATTAAAAATATCCATGAACTCCTGAGACAATGTATATATGCCATATTCATACATCACAAAGATATGTCAGTATATTATATGTTTGTTGTCCATTTGCTCAGACCTATAACACGTGTTGGCATTAGGATACAGATAATTTTGCATCCTGAGTTAGTTCACTAAACAGCAGTCCCAACAAATTTTCAACACCTTGTTGTCGATGTCCTTGTACCAGCTCTACCTTTATTTTAGGAGTCTATTTAGCTGTCATGTGCACCCCTATTTTACCACTTTATATGATCTATAGGAGTGCAGTTATGAGCTTTTGCCAAGTATCTCCTCGTGCCTTCCAGAAGCACACTCTGTGCCATGTATTGGTGATTATGAAGGATACTGATCAGCACTGTAGTATTGCTGATTTGGTGATATGGACAGTCACTGTCTTTTCTGGACACCTCTATTAGACTGGTACCTCTGTAAGAAGCTGATGTGTGAGAACGAAAGGTGAGTTTTTCCTTAGTGCAATAAGGTAGGCCTTGTTTGGATGGTTTGGTAGCCTTGTAAGTTACAAATGCAGAATCATCACTGCACAGTACATCATTTCAAAGACTCCCATACCTCATATATGTTGCTGCCCTAACAAAACAGTCTCTGGGGCCCCATGTAGTGAAATTGGTCACGGCTGCTAAGCGCAACCTACAACCCACCCTTAATGATTTGGCAACCCAATGTATGTGTTGCTGGTCAAATATTATATATAGTCTTTTTTTCTCAGTACTGAGTTTGTAATCAGCATAATGATTACCTCTTGTCTTCATGATGTCAATGAAATGTTTTCTTACTGTAGTTTGAGACGTCTGTGCATACCTTTTTACAAGTCTGAGGACAGCACAAATTATCTCCTTATGTAGTCTCTCCTTCCCCCACAATACTTTAGGTTCTATTCAGGATCACGATTACCTTGTGTCATCTCATTCAGTGAATATTCAGTTGTTGGAAACATATTCAGTACTTTTCCTAATGACATGTTCTACGTGAAGAACAGAAATACCTCCTAGTCAGTTCTCCTAAAGCAAAGACGCAGTTGGGGGTGGAGATCATTGTGACGATCAAGTTTCATCTCCAAACAATATCTTATATATTACTACTGCAGTGCATTCATTGAGTGATTTTCACAATCTTTTACTTCACTCGAAAATAATAGCAAAATGTAAAAAAAAAACCACAAAACAGCTGCACATCAATATGACCACAGTTAATAATTTACATTTAACCTGTCAGTCTACTGAAGCACAGCATGTGCTGTATCCATCATGCTTCCAGTATTTGGCCACCTACTAACACAGGCCATCAATTGAACCACGGCCAACCATAGAGATTTATCTACCAGGAGAGTAGTTCAACTTTAGGCCACCATCAAGTAACCAATTGTATAGTCTTAGCAGCTCATCATCACCATACAGCTCATCGTCTTCTTCATTATTACTCATTATTCTCTGCAATAGCGTTATGTAAATTATAAGCCAGCAATGACGCACCATCTTTTCATGAGACCGAAAAATCACTGCTAAAGAGTACAGTAAATTCTGTATGCTTAGGCAGTGAATAATTATAAGCTTTGATGCTAGTGAGTGTTTTTACTATACTAACAGAATAGTCAGCAGCCAAGAATAGATCACATTTTACATAATTGTATAACATAGTTGTCTGTAAACTGCCAAGTTCCATCCCAAAAGCATGAACTGCAATGCTTATAGGGAATGTAGTTGCAGTGTGAACAGTTATTACATGTATGTTGACATTGTTGATATGTCAACATGGAACACGTCATCATCTGCAGAATGTTAACATGTTTGTAATGTCCACATGTGAAATGTTGACATTCTGCAGAAGGCAGACATTAGGGTTAGGTTGTGGGAGGGGACGGTTAGGGTTAGGCTGCAGGAGGGGAAGGTTAGATACTAGGGGAGGGTTAGAGTTAGGCTGCGGGAGGGGAGGGTTAGGGTTAGAAACTAGGGGGAGGGTTAGGGTTAGACTGCGGCAGGTTAGGGTTAGAAACTAGGGAGATGGTTAGTTAGGCTGTGAGAGGGGAGGGTTAAGGTTAAAAATTAGGGGGGCGGTTAGGGTAAGGCTTCGGGAGGAGAGGGTTAAGGTTAGAAACTAGGGGGAGGGTTATTTAGACTGTGGGAGGGGAGGGTTAGGGTTAGACACTAGGGGGAGGGTTAGGCTGCTGGAAGGGAGAGTTAGGGTTAGAAACTAGTGGTTAGGCTGCAGGAGAGAAGGGTTAGGGTTAAAAACTAGGGTGAGGGTTAGGGTTAGGCTGCAGGAGTGGAGGGTTAGGGTTAGAAACTGGGGGGAGGGTTTGTTAGGCTGTGGGAGGGGAGGGTTAGGGTTAGAAACTAGGGGGAGGGTTAGGGTTAGGCTGCTGGAAGGGAGAGTTAGGGTTAGAAACTAGTGGTTAGGCTGCGGGAGAGAAGGGTTAGGGTTAGAAACTAGGGTGAGGGTTAGGGTTAGGCTGCAGGAGGGGAGGGTTAGGGTTAGAAACTAGGGGGAGGGTTAGTTAGGCTGTGGGAGGGGAGGGTTAGGGTTAGAAACTAGTGGTTAAGCTGCAGGAGGGAAAGGTTAGGGTTAGAAACTAGGGTGAGAGTTAGGGTTAGGCTGTGGGAGGGGAAGGTTAGGGTTAGAAACTAGGGGGAGGGTTAGTTAGGCTGTGGGAGGGGAGGGTTAGGATTAGGGTTAGCATTACTAACTGCCACAAATGCTGGATGACAAACGAAACTCATCATCACCTGACTTCCAGCCCCAGAATTCACGGATCATCTACTTGCGTCTATTTAGTAACCTCCCAGTCAGCACCCAGCAGTTTTCCAAGATATTTCTGATACTATATGTCTCAATGGCATCTTTGTTCGTACACCCTGTGTAATGCATGCGCCATAGGAATGTTAGGGATTTTTGTAGCAAATAATTGCTCAACTTAATGATCATCGGTTTTGTGTGTGCGGCTCTGAGTCAGGCCCTTTGTTGCTGGTTTATAGGTACCCTACACTGGAATCGGTATGAAATACTGACAGTCAAGATCCTGGCAGGGTTAACATACTGACACTTGTTGATCAGTATGCTAACCCTCCCCCTCACCCTACCCTAACCCTCCCTCTTTGGTCCCTATCCCTAACCTCCCCCCTAGTGCCTGAACCTAACCTCCCCCTCCCCGCTCCCTAAGCCTAACCCTCCCCTTTTAGTGCCTAAACCTCCCCCTAGTGCCTAACCCCTAAACCTAACCCTCCCCCCAACCCCGTTACTTACCTTCAGCATCCCGGTGGTCGGGATGCCGTCCCGAGATTCTGACTGCCAGTATCCCAACTGTCGGTGTTTCTTACCGATTTCAGAGTAATGTAAGCGTTGGCAACCCGACTGCCGGGATGCCGAATGCATATCCCCTACACTAGGGTGACAGCACCTAATCTTTTTTTTATTTTCTAAGGTTATTGAGCCTCACTTTTTTCCGTAACTCTTTTACCAGCAATCTAATAAAAATATAAACAGGCAATTATCATCATATCCACCAATAACCATCACTTGCATAAGCTTAACAAACTGGTGGCAGAATAAAAAACAGGCACACAGGAAAGGGGCCAGAATTGGTTAACAAACTAGAAGAAATTAAAGCGAGTTATAGCACTGACCCCTGTGCAACTAAGTGATCTGAATAGTGCAACCATTCTAATACAAACTCCTTAAAAATAACAGATCTCCCTTGCAGGGTGGTATCCACATCATCCATCTGGGTAGCATTACAAAGTATTTATCCTCCCCATCATTTGACTCAAACTAGGGCTAAATTGTCCACTGTTTGCTTTGAAGTCTAAGCTAGGTTATTTGGCTGAGCATAAGTAAACCTCTAGGTGGGCCTGAGCATAGGTACTCATAGGTTACTAATGGTTACCTAGCGGTTCCCACCATTGATTTCATTGAACCGTTCATTGGCTGAGAGAGATGGAGGCCCACCTCTTTCAGCCAATGAACCAACAATGTTTTTCTATGGGAAATGAAACTGCTGAGCCCTCATTAGCGAAGTACCATCCTTAGACCGTAGGCTCGGGTACTGGCGGTTTGTTTTTTTATGACGACATGGATGCCTAAATATAGCGAAGAGGACTGGAACCAAGGTGTCGTGGATGCTATATGGGGAAGAGAATGTGAATGGCTACAGGGATTTTAGGTGAGTATGTGTGAGTGTGAGTGTGAATGTGTGTCTAATAAACCAGTACTTTCCCAGTGTGTGTGTGCTGTATTTATTTTAATATTTCTATTGCAGGTGAGCTAGAGGTACCAGCAGGCCTTATTTCCCCACATGCTGGTACTTGTGGTTCTCCAAGTACCGGTATATGGGGGAGGTTTGCTGGGACCACTAGTTCTACTGTAAAAGACAATATTATTCAATCTATCTTTTACACAATCAAACTCCTAGGGGTGCTGGGGGATAGCAATCAGGCTCCCAGCCCAGGCCTGGGGTGCACTGGAGAGGGGAAACCACTTTATTGGGGGGTCTCCACCTTGCCAGTGATCCCCGGCCTGGGCTGACCGGCAGTCAGGTGAGAATGCTTTGGCCGGGGAACCCGGTGAAAAGGTCCTCCGGCTGTGGCATTACACCCCCGCTAGAAGAGCCCTGTGCTGGTTGTGGAAAATACAGGGGACCCCTACTCATTGTCCCCTGTATTTCCACAAAAAAGACTGGGACACTGAGCCCGAGGCTGGTTAATGAAAATACAGGGGAACACTATGTTTGTTTTCCCCTGTATTTTCACAACCAGGACCAGCTCAGAAAAGGCCAGCACTGGTTTTGCTTTTAGGGGTAACCCCACATTGTTGTTTTTTTACAGTTTACTTTTTTTTTTTAAACACAGAAGCATGCACAGATCTCATGGATCTGTGTATGTTTCGGTGTAACTCGGACCTTGTAATGAAAGTCACATTACAAGGTCCGAGTTTTCAGACGAGAAAACTCACAGGGACTCGCACAATGTAATAGCCTCAAACTCACAAACAATCGGACCTTTAATTATGCGAGAAGGTCTGAGTTGTCTTGCACACAAAACTCGCACCCTATTACATTTACCCCATGATGTTCACTTTGCTGCACATAATGGCATGTGGGCCTAATGCTCCTCTGCATGAAACATGTTTTTTACTCAGCTTTTTCCTTGACTTATTTTGGAAGATTTTGAAGTAGTACCGCTCGGGATCGGTATGATTTACCGGCAGTATGATTTACCGGCGGTTCAAATTCCGACAGCGGAAGCCCGGCAGTGAAGATCCCGACAGGTAAGTATATTTTCTATTTGCTAACATAACCTCCCCCCCTAACCCTAACCCTCCCTTAGGGGTGCCTAACCCTAACCTCCCCCCGAAGTGCCTAACTCTAACCCCCCTCTAAGTGCCTAAACCTAACCCCCCCTTCCCCGCAGCCTAACCCTAAGTCCCCCGAGGGGGTGTCTAACTCTAACCTCCCATTCCCCTAGCTTAACCCTAACCTCCTGGGTGGTAGCCTAACCCTAAGTCACCCCCGGGAGCCCCTAACCTAACCCTCTCACCCCCCAGCTGTCCGTGCCCGGCGCCCTGCTTACCTTCGATCGGTAAGCCGGGTGTCGGGGTCCCAGCATAGTTCTACTGACAGGCGTCGGGATTTCGATGCCTGTCACTAGACACTTGCCGGGATTAGACAGTCGGGAAGCCGGCAGTCTGGATTTCGTCTGTTGGCTTCCCGACTGCTTCCCATACGGTTCCTCTGTACCAGTTTATGTATTACCTGCACCATTGTCTGATGCTCTTTAATTACATTACTGTAACTGAATACAAACATTATTATTGAAATGTTTATTATGCCTTTGTTATAAAAGGAACTTTCTGTCATGTTTATTTTTACAGTAAAAGGGGGGATGGGGGGCTGCTCATAGATCTGTGTTGTTACTTCAGGTCCTACATGTATATATCCTTTACTTTCCCATAATGGTGTCTTTTAAACAAAGGTACAAGTTTTCATGCAAAGTTCCTATTTCGAGCAGTTTAGAACAGATGTGAACATTAAGCAAATTCATTACATTCTGTGCAAGAACAAGCTGAGATGCCATGGAGCATGATAACTGCGAGCACCTTCCTGCTCATTTAGCTTCGATGCTCTTTCCAACAGCGTCTGTGAGCCAGAATCAACACAATTCTGCATTTTTCTCCTCTGCTTTGTATGGACTGTTCTTGTTAGTGCAATATGGATTTGTTTAACTAAATCTGTCCAGCATGCTGCTATCTGTTCTTTCATTTAGAGTAAGAAGGCATTTATAAAAAATAGCTTATAAGGGGGGTGTTTTTTTAAAGACAAGGGGCCTGATTCAGAAATTTTGCAAAGCCGATACTTACGTTGTTCAAGCGATTGTTTGCCATTGCACATACGCGAAAGCCATGCTGCGTGTGTACAGCGATTGCATTGCGATAACGCTTGTACAGAGGAACCACTCAAAAAGTGAATGACGGGTAGCCAGTGTTTTGGGGTGGTAAGGGGTGGTTAGAAAAATGTGGGTGCATCGGACCGTTTAAATGCTGTTTTATGGCCCTGCATAGATTAGCCATTGCAATCTGCTTCACAGCATAAGAGCTCTCAGCGTGTCAGGAGCTGCAGTGTTAGCAGATGGACAGATTTGACTTACATCTGCGTGACTGCCCGATGTGCGTTGATGTTACCGATGTCTGCGATGTTGTACGTCGTCGGGTGGATATGAGAATGCAGCAGTGGGCGTCCCAATGCTTGGCTATGCTTTGGAAGGCATTAGCATAGTTTAGCAACTGCGATCGTGAGAGAATGGTGTTGTGAATGCATTAGCTTAAATCTCAGAATCAGACCCAAAGCTTGTGTGATTGGGATTGACTGTTTGTGGATTCAGTACACAGGGGCAATGCTATTGTGTCTCATTTTAATCCTTATTAACAGCACCGTGCACCTCAATTTGTATAAGTACACCAAGCGTTGCAGAGGAGAGCAGTAGTTTGCACTGGATGATGGGTGGATTTGGGTAGAGCACAGGGGCGTATTTATATTGGGTGCAGGGTATGCAGTGCACACGAACCCCTGGGTCCTGGGGGGACCCACACCCTGCACCCATATTTGTTTGTACTTACCTTTCTGCCATCTTCAGAGTGCTGCTCTACAGCGCAAGACCGACGCTGCAGAGCAGCAAAAATCACAGGAAAAATGTTGGCGGCCATTTTGCATGTGACTTGCGCATGTGCAGAAAAGAGGTCTCCGGGAATAAGGTGCGAACGCATTAAGCCAGAATCTACCACGCTCTGTGCGCTGTCAGAGGGAAGGCCCCCTAAACAGAGGCTGCACACAGGCCCCCTCCTCTGTTAAAACGCCCCTGGTAGAGCACGCATGTATGCCTTGTTTTGTAGAGCATTAACTTAATGAGATTTCATTCTGCAGAGCAAAGTTTTTGTAATGATGGGTGAGAGAGGTGGCATTTTTAGGAGTGTTCTTTGTTCTGCCATTAGTATGGCTTATTTAATTTCCCAAAATATCTGTTTTTTTGCATGAGATCGATACTTGTAGAGATTTAAGTTTCACGCTTAACATTTTGCAAATTCCAGCTACACTTCGGCAGACTGATCATCTCCAATGTGAGACAAGTCTTCAAATACAGAAAAGCACCACATATAATAAACATGTAATAGATACAGATGCACCCGGTTACATTGAGGTTGTTCACGCCACAAACGTGCGCATGCATCGTGCCATGCGATTCCCCGCGTCTGCATATGCTACGGTATGCCATGGCGTGCACTGCAATCGCACCATGCATTCCTATGGAGGCATGGTTGCATATGCAGTGCGCATATCCGCTCACGGGCACACTTCTCGCGCTATGCATGGCGCGATTCGCCATGCCAGCGGCAACGATATAGCTGGGCATATCTGTAGCATCCCTGATGTTCCCAGTCTGGATCAATATTTCAGGAGAAAAAAAAATACAACTTTTAATGAAAAGGTTCTACAGCTGTTAGAGGATGAACTTTTGATGTAATGTTTATACCTTTGCACAGTGTATGTTGTCTAAGTGTTAACTTGCCTATGAGTATATATTAATTTTGGGAGGACTTTCCAGACTACTGGAAGAGAAGGCCACCCTCCTGCTTCCTGCCTACTTAGTGAAATGAGCAAGATGTCATCATGACCTTGTCCCCATCGAGCCACGCATCAAATTGTGACTTTGCACCAAAGGGGAAGGCCAGTGATGACACAAAAGCCCTCATTCAGAGGCGGTCGCAAGAAGCGAGTCCTCGCTCTGAATGAGGGCGGCCGCTTGAATTTTCTAGTGCGGCCTCCTGGTCGCTAGCTAAGCTGGTTCATGGTCGCGATGATCTTGACCATCGCGACCATTGGGGCTTGCGACGAGACCCTAAGGTTGGGTCTCGGCATCCGCTAGCCCCAGTGAGCTTCCTGCTCTGATCGAGCAGGAAGCTCCCCACTGACATCACTGCTGATGTCAGTGCGGCCACCCACAAACCGGGAGGCCTCTGTTTGTGAAACCACCCCCCCGCCACATCTACTAAACGGGGCGAGCTGTTGATCAACACCAACAGCCGCCCCTTTGTAGTGAGCTCCAGAGCGAGAGAATTTCTCTCTCGCTCCGGGGCTTGCGCACGCGCAGTGCAGCCGCTGCGCTTGCGCAGGGCCTAAACATCGACCCGGTTGCAAGCGCTCAGCGCTTGCAACCGGGTCTGAATGAGGCCAAACTCCTTTACCATGCCCCTTGCAGTTGCCACTTGGACAACCTCCCTCTCCCCCTTTAATTTCAAGGACAGGAGATTAAAAAAAGTATGCGAGTTTGGTATTAATTGTATAGTGTGTTATAAAATATAAACTTTTGTTAACTTTTCAAAGTCAGCTAAGAAAAAAACTGCTTTTTCACCAGGCCCATACATTAGACCTCTATATTGCTGCATGTTTTCCCCTGTGGAGATGATTTGCATGTTTCTGGACAAGAACAGAAGTATGTAGTAAAATGTAAAAGTGTTTGGACCCTCAACCCCCCTTATTTACTTCTACTTTATTAATTGCAACCTCTTCCTTTATAGTCCAATAAAGCACTGCTCATTTAGAGCTTTATGCTGTATTAACAAGTCACAACAGTAATGGTGCATTGGGTTAATTTTACTTAAAAATTACATTTTTATTTACACTGGTTTATGTGCTTCCACTATGAAATGCACTTTGATGGAAAGGCATCCCACTGAAAATAATGGACTACTAAAATGGTTCCAAAGATATACACTAAAATGGAAATGCCTCCACACATGCAATTTTTTAAAACATTGAAATTCACAACAAGAGAATCTTGCATTTTCCAATGACTCATTAAGAAATGAGGATGACATCTCAATTGTGATCCTACAGTACGTGTAGAAGCAGGAGCAATGTAAAAGGTAGCATGGTCACTCTATGTAACCCTCAGATCAGTCCTTCTGGAGAACACAATTTTCATCCTATGTGTAGAAGCAGGTGCAATGTAGTGGGTAGCCAGTGAACTCTATGTAATCCTCTGAACTGCCCTTCTGGAGAACAAGGTTGTGATCCTATAGATAGCAGCAGGTGCAATGTAGTGGGTGAAGTTAACTCTATGTAACCCTCAGATCTTCCCTTCTGGAGAACACAGTTGTGATGCTATGTGTAGAAGCAGCTGCAATGTAGTGGGTAGCCTTTGCACTCTATGTAACCCTCAGATCTGCCATTCTGGAGAACACAATTGTGATCCTATGTGTAGAAGCAGGTGCAATGTAGTGGGTAGCCTATACACTCTATGTAATCCTCAGATCTTCCTTCTGGAGAACACAATTGTGATCCTATGTGTAGAAGCATGTGGAATGTAGTGGGTAGTCTGTGCACTCTACTGTATGTAACCCTCAGATCTGCCTTTCTGGAGAACACAAATGTGATCCTATGTGTAGAAGCAGGTGTAATGTAGTGGGTAGCCTGTGTACTCTATGTAACCCTCAGATCTGCCCTTGTGGAGAACTCAATTGTGGTCCTATGTGTAGAAGCAGGTGCAATGTAGTGGGTTACCTGTGCACTCTGTTACCCTCAGATCTGCTCTTCTTGGGAACACAATTGTGATCCTATGAATGTGCAATGTACTGTAGTGGGAAGCTTGTGCACTCTATGTAACTCTTAAATCTTCTCTTCTGGAGAACACAATTGTGATCCTATAGATATAAGCAGGTGTAATTTAGTGGGTAGCCTGTGTACTCTATGTAACCCTCAGATCTGCCCTTGTGAATAACACAGTTGTGGTCCTATGTGTAGAAGCAGGTGTAATGTAGAGGGTTACTTGTGCACTCTATGTAACCATCAGATCTGCCCTTCTGGAGAACACAATTGTGATCCTTTGTTTAGAAGCAGGTGCAATGCAGTGGGTAGCCTATGCACTCTATGTAACCCTCAGATCTTCCCTTGTAGAGAACACCATTGTGGTCCTATGTGTAGAAGCAGGTGCAATGTAGTGGGTAGCCTATACACTCTATGTAATCCTCAGATCTTCCTTCTGGAGAACACAATTGTGATCCTATGTGTAGAAGCATGTGGAATGTAGTGGGTAGTCTGTGCACTCTACTGTATGTAACCCTCAGATCTGCCCTTCTGGAGAACACAATTGTGATCCTATGTGTAGAAGCAGGTGTAATGTAGTGGGTAGCATGTGTACTCTATGTAATACTCTGATCTGCCCTTCTGGAGAACACAATTATGATCCTACGTGTAGAAGCAGGTGTAATGTAGTGGGTAGCCTGTACACTCTATGCAACTCTCAGATCTGCCCACCTGGAGAACACAATTGTGATCCTATAGGTAGAAGCAGCTATAATGTTGTATGGTAACCTGTGTACTCTCTGTAACTCTCAGATCTGCCCTTCTGGAGAACACAATTGTGATCCTATTTGTAGAATCTTTTGTGTAATGTAGTGGGTAGCCTATACACTCTATGCAACTTTCAGATCTGCCCTCCTGGAGAACACAATTGTGATCCTATAGGTAGAAGCAGGCACAATGTAGTGGGTAGCCCATGCATTCTATGTAATTCTAAGATCTGCCCATCTGGAGAACACAATTGTTATCCTTTGTGTAAAAGAACGTGCAATGTAGTGGGTTGCCTGTGTACTCTAGGTAACCCTCAGGTCTGCCCTTCAGGAAAAAAAACTTACTCCACTTGAAATCAACCTTGTATGTTGTCATTATGAAGGAACACAAATGAGCAAACATAGACACTTACTGTAGGAGTAAATGCAATTAGATGCATGAGGGCGAATTGCCCTTGCTACAGTGTAGAAATGCCAGTATTGACACCTCAACGTTTCCCACTCATGGCCCGAATTTGCCTTGGACTCATATTTTTTGGTATGCAGTATTATGGTGCTGCATGCAAAAAGCTGTGAGTTTGGAGCTATCATAAGTGTGGTACATAGCTGCACTTACTCACGTCTAATTGAATCAAACTCAGTGTCACAGATAATGAAAGGTAAGTAGCTGTATTCTGCCAGCTAGGTTTGCTGGATCCATGTAAACTGGAATTTTTAGGAGCAGGTTTTTTAGATCCAATTCATACTGAAATTTTTAGAGACACAAGGTAGACTCATCATACGGAGTCTAATTAGTTACAAATAATAATGATAAAAAAGACTAAATATAAAAAAACGGAATAAATACAGCTATGTGATCTCCTTTCCTTCCCTCAAATTCTAAACCTAAGAGATTGTCTGTATTAAATATGATTCTCAGGTCTGATAACAATACACGAGTCTTAGACAAAGTGACGTTTTGGATACAGGTTATCACATCTTGATACTAAATCTGTTAGACCCATTGGCATCGTTCAATGTAGCATACCTGGCAGACATCTTTGAGCATTCAGTGGGCATCTGTGATAACTAATAGTCATTGTTATTTTTCCATTCTCCACCTGTGCTACATGTTCTTGTGAAGAAGACGGCCAGTTGGGAATACAATGATATCAGAAACATCCACTGTTTTAAATTGAATTTGATTCTCACTTTGGCCAGAAATATTTCCTTTTATTAGATAGTGTTCTTTTTATTCCTTATGGATGTGCTCTGACCCAGTGAGTATTTGAACTTAATCAGCACTAGCATCCATACAGCTGACATTCCAGATGTAGAAACAGTTCCAAGGTATATTAAGACACTAAAGTAATAACTAAAAAAATGCATTGTCCGCAAATGACAAATATAATTGTGATGCTGCACTTGGGAAAATCTTTTATTTGGTTGCACTAAGCATAAATAGGATTCCGTATACAAAGGCAACACAATATGTGCTTCTCACTAACTAGGAAAATGATGGTTAGTTCTACTCTTTCTGCAGAATAAAACTAATGATGTTGGTCAATTTGTGCATGAAAAAAACCTGAAATGCATAGGATGGGACAGAGTGGGGGAGTGCTGTGAAGTGGGGACAGAAAGTTCCTATCGCCCTAATTTTGGCACTTACAAAGCTGGTGACACCGTTTGTTTGATAGAAGAAAGTTCCATCTTTTGTAATAGGTGCGTCAATAAAAGTAATTTTTTGGGGGTTATGGTATTAAAGATAGAAAGTTAAAAGGTCAACATTGTCTAGAAAGACATCAGACAGTCAATAGATTGACAGGAACAAATGGTCGACAGGGACAAGAGGTTGATGCAGTAAAGGTCGACATGGAATAAGGTCGACAGGTATAAATGATCAACATGATCAAAAGGTCGACACAAAAATAGTCAATACACAAATGGTTGACCTATTTTTTTTTTAACCCTAATCGTCATCCTGACTGTTCCCTTGGTGCCTAACCCAAATCCTCCCTCCTGGTATGTAACCCTAACCATCAGGGTAGGTGCCTGACCCTTACCGTCCCTTCTAGCGCCTAAACCTAACCCTCCAGTATGTGCCTAACCCTAACCGTTGAGGTAAGTGCCTAACCTTAACCCCAAACCCTCCAGTAAGTGCCTAACCCTATCCTGAACCCTGAAAAAAAGGTGTCAACCATTTGTATATCGACCATTTTTATGTTGACCTTTTGACCATGTCAATTATTTATACCTGTCGAACGTTGTCCATGTCGCCCTTTAGCGTGTCAACCATTTGTCTCTGTTGTCCTTTTGACCCAGTCGACCTATTGACAGTCTAACATCTTGTGTCTATCTAGACACTGTCGACCTTTTTACTGTCTATCATATGTCTGGACACTTTTTTTGGTCATCAGTGTGACCCCCTATACTGCAGAAAACTAAGGAAGTAAAGCTGAAAGAAAGGTCGGCCCTATCCTGGCATCCCTTATTTCAGGGACCTCCATATTTTAAGTGATCGGCCCCCTAGTACTTGGTTGTCTGGTGATCACAAGTGATCACCAGACAATATAAACCCACACTACAGAAAAAAAGTCTATAGATGGGGGAGGGCACTAAACAATATATTCCTTTAGTAGTTATTGTTTGGTGATCACCTGTATAAACAAAACTTTTTGGACATTTTCGGTAGATTTCATTTGCTGCATGTAGTGGTATAAACAACTTAAAGTTATCTTCTGGAAAGAGTCAAGGTATTATTGTTGTGGATACTGCATTAACAAATTAATGATTTTGATGTTGGAATGTGACCAGTGCAAAGTGGTAAAACAGGCTCAGCACAGGAATGAGAAAAGTTTCAACAGCGAAGGGATTAATTGTCTTCAGTTTTAAATTTTACACGATGTAGCTTGTATTTTAGGTTTACAGTAACAGTTCTGATGTGTACTTTTATGTGTACAGAGGTTCACATCGGCTCTCTCCATAAATCAAAGAGGGAATGTATCATTTTACAATCCAAAAGACTTCTAATGTTTTTTTTATTATTATTATTATTTGGTGAATATGGAGCACACACTTTTGCATACATTTCTGGAACTGTTCATTTATCCACTCCTTATTTTGTGAATATATTCAGTTAAGTCGTGGTTTTCTGAACAATAAAACTGAGAGTTTTGGGTACGTGAAATAATTATCTGTTTTCTCTCCCTGGCAGCTGTGTCCACTACTCTTGTGAGGATACCGACTGTCAGGAGTTAAAAGTTGAAAATGCTGCTGTGAACTGTACAAATGACGGCTTCAATGAAGCACAGTGTGTGGTGACATGTCACACTGGTTATAGTCTCAGAATACACAGGAACAATGACATCTGGAAAACCCAGGTTTGTAAAGAGATGACATATGACACATATAGTATTTTGTTTATTATTATATTGAGAACATTAAATGGACTCTAACCTGATATTTTAGTGGCTACCCTAGGTTTGTGCTTATTCTTTACTTCAGGTGCCCAAACCAGATTGCCCTTTAACCTCTTGCCCGGTGTGATCACATCTCAAATGGTTGCAAACAATGTGACCTGTTAGTAGCACACAGTGGGCGGCAGTTGAAGATAATCTTCCAGCAGCCGCCATTAGCAGAGGGACCTACTGACCCCTTTGCAATCCCTGTACCCACCCACAGTGACTGCTGTTCTGCCAATCACTGCTAATCGGTCAACAGCAGACAGGGAGAGTTAAATGACCCCCCCCCAAAAAAAAATACTAGTGTGTACCTTGCAGCTACTCCTCTAAGCAGCTGCTGGGCAGGGCCGGATTGATGGCCAAATGGGCCTGAGCTGAAAATGACCAAGGGCCTATTATGAGAAGCAGGAGGCGGCGTGACCAGTGCTGTGTGGTTGTGGCCAGTAAAATGTGGGCGTGTACAACCCTATACACTCTGCTCCAATGTCTCCCTAAATATGTAAAAAGGAAAAAAATCCTTCATTTTGTGAGGTAAATAGAAATACAATTTTACTACTTATGATTTATGGCTGACCGTGTGGAGAGCAGATGGCCAGTCAACATCATGTTGTCATGACGATGGGCCTCTTTTTATGTGGGGGCCTGGAGCTGTAGCTCCATCCGCCCCATTGTTAATCCGGCCCTGCTGCTGGGGAAACCAAAGTCACATTGGTCGTGATGTTTTAAACATCAACGGTCTGATATATCGATGACTGATATATTCAAAATAAATGTTAACGTTGAATGTTTTATATATATATATATATATATATATCTTTTAATATAATTGTGTTGGATAAGTATTAAATAGATGTTCTTGACCTAGTTCAATTATAACAAAAACCGACTATTTGTTTTTAAATATTGTCAGTCAAGTGAGGTTAATACACTAAGGAGGTCATTCAGACCCGTTCGCGAGCAAAGGACGCTCGCAAACGGGTCGATGTTCCCCCACTGCGCATGCGCACGACGGAGGGAGCTCCGTCGTGCGCATGCGCGAGACCCGGACTGCGACAGCCAAGCTGTCGCTCCGGGTCTCGCACCAAAGGGGGCGTGCTGTCGATGTTGATTGACAGCACGCCCCCTTTGGTGGGCGTGCCGGGGGCGTGCCTGCCAGATGGAGGTGTTCCCATGGGAACGCCTACCGTTTGAAGCCAGCCCCACTGACATCACTAGTGATGTCAGTGGGAGTGATTTTGGCTCTGATAGAGCCAAAATCACTCCAGGGCTTGAGGCAGCGAGACCCTACCGCAGGGTCTCCGTCAAGATCATCGCTACCACCATCATGGACGCTCGCTATAGCTGTGGGTGGTAACCCACAGCTATGCGAGCGTCCATGAGGACGCTCCAAAAAAAGGTAGGAGGGCCCTGATTCAGAGTGAGCGCTCTGGTCAGAGCGTTCAGCTCTGAATCAGGCCCAAAGTGCCTGATTCAGAGATTTCCACAATGCCAATAAGTCGATCGAGCGATTGTTTGAAAATGCGCATCTTCAAAAACCGCACTGCGTAAGCACAGTGATTGCAATGCAAAACTTTTGCAAAGACAATTAACTCGCAAAATGAATGATATGTAGTCAACATTTGTGAGAGGTAATAGGGGGGTGCTTAGAAAAACTCAGGCATGTCTGACCATTTAAACGCCATTTCATGGGCACGCATAAATTAGCTATTACGATTTCCTTTGCAGCATGAGAGCTATCTGTGTGTCAGGAGAGCTGCAGTGTATGTGGCTGTAAAGACTTGAGTTACATGCTGTGTAACAGGCTGATGTACGTCGATGTTACCGATGTTTACTATTGTGCATATCATCGGACAAATAAGAAAAGGCAGCAGTGGGCGTCCCTATGCTCGGCTAAGCTTTAGAAGGCATTAGCATATTTTAGCAACTGTGATCCATGGGGGATTGCAGTTGTGAATGCATTAGCGTACATCCTGGATCAGGCCCTAAATTTGTTTTAGTGAGAATTACTTTTTTTTTTAGCTTCAGTGTTTTTTTAATTTAATTTGCAAAAAGCTTATTAAAGGAGAAGGGAGGGTACAGAAAATAAATAAGGGAGTTCAACAATGAAATCAAAATAACTTGGAACAGGCAAAGTCTTAGGAAGATGAAGAAGCACCTCAAAGCAGTAGATCTGCTTTTTCACTATTGGTTACAAATTCGCCCAACCTGACCCATTTCAATAATGGCAAGGAGGCAGATGTATTGTAGAGTACAGGACATTCCTTGTTTCCATCAAATATGCATATTGAATTATAAGAATGGCCTTATAAATAGAAGGTGGAAAGAGATTTTCTTTCTCCAGAACTGACCTATAGCTGTGTTAGAGAATTTTTTTTAATTGCATAGTAAATTTTATATTTTTACAAGGCTCTCTTTCTAAAAAATAAATATTTTCATAAATTCTATAATTTTAAGTATCATTTAAATGTTATATCTTTATGATAGTTTTCCCTTAATTGAGTTATACTTCAAATAATTTGTGTAAATTATACTAATAGTAAAACTCTCTTGAGCAAAAGTAAATTAAAGAACCAACTTGTCCAAGTGAATGTTGGCCCAAATAGTCCAAGCATAAGGGGTCCTTACTGTGTAATATTGTCTTCTCACAGACTTTAAAAGAAACATGGAGTGATTTAAGTGTATGAACTGTTCATTAGTGTATGTATATTGCAGTTTCCACCAATATAATGCGTTTCAGGGGTCACTGCTTCATCAGATACATAAACATTATAGTAAAGATATAAGGATAAAAATGCTGTCAAGGCATATTCATTAAAGGAAGGAACAGATGGGTCCTCTTTGATGTATTCCTCCAACTGAGAGGATAGCAATGCATGGCAATGAAGTATGTGAAAAACATTATCTGTAACCAGGGGCAGTTACAGATTACCTAAGTCAGGGTTTCTGTAGGAGTGATCCTGCAAACATGCCCACTGGAATGAATACCAGGACTGAGGTTTCAGACAATGTTTTTGTGATGCATGCATGTGTAAAAATTTAATAAATATTAAAAAACAATATATCATTAGGCAGGCAGTTTTTAAGGGCAAAATCCTTATTTTTATACCTTGAACCATTCTGTCAGTACCATTTAATTCAATTAACATGTACCAATGCGGTTGTATAGTGGAAACAGTATTTCAGAATTAGGTTCTGGCTTAATTAAAGCTCAAGGCAAGAAGTGTCCATATGTGAGTATGGGAGGCCTGATTCAGCTATCCCCTGTAAATCTGCCTTAACAGATCCCTGGTTGTTCCATTGTTACTAGCATATTAGGTAGCATTAGATCAATAATACAATTTTGCTACACAAAAATTCCTTACTTAACTTGTATAACCCAAGATCTTGTACCTGCCCTGCCCCCCAAACACTGCAGATGTCAGACCAGTTGTGCAATATGCAATGGTGTGTTGAGTGAGTGAAGTTTCCATCATCATCCCTCCAGAAAAGATATTGAGATAAAGTATATCCTCACCTATATTTCCTCATATCTATGTTTTCTCATATGTGTGCATGTTAGCAGCAGGTCGGTTTGAGCAGGACTTAGGAAATGTATAAAAGATCTTTCATGATTATCTCTGCTCCACTCTGTTAATTACTTTGATTGTAATCACTGCCTCTTTTCAGCAAGTGTAATACACTGCCAAAGTTATCTGGGTAGAAGTTCACACAAATACAAGTGCATGGTGCTTCAGCATTATAAAGAGAAATCCAGTGACATAGCAGTGCAACATCCTTTGGACATTGCTTTGATCATATACAGTATGCATTGTAGAAAAGCAGATAAGATCTGTTCAGGTCTCCTGATGCCTGGCATAGGCTGGATCAAGGAGGGTTGTTCAATAAATAACATAACAAGACCTTTCATTGCATTTTATTATACAATTTGTACATATATGCTTAATCAATAGTATGGCCTTGGTACAGATTATTTTTTCACATAGTCCCCATACTTGTCTAAGCATTTGTTCCAATGGTGCACTGTAGCATCTATCCCGGCATAGAAGAATTTAGTGTCCAGCCCCTGCAGCCAGGACGTGATGGATTGCTGAACTTTACTATTGGTTACGAATCGCCTTCCACCTAGGTGCTTCTTCAATGGTCCAAAGTCATGGAAATTACTCGGTTCCAGATCAGGGCTGTAGGGAGGATGGTCAATGGTAGCACCGTAACAACTCACGCAATTGAGTGTGGCCTGGCATTATCGTGCAGCAATATGAAGACTGTTTGCAGCAACCCAGGTCATTTTCGTCGTATTGCCCTCCACAGCCATCTTAATGTATCACAATGGTGGACAGTCTTGACAGTATCTCCCTTGGTGAGGAAATGAAGAAGAAGCATGCCCTTGTGGTCTCAAGACACAGTCGCCATGACTTTCTTTGCTGATGGAGTTGTTTTGAATTTCTTTGAAGATGAGGATGATGCATGTTTTTCTGTGATGGATGTTTGCTTCATCTCTGGTGTCACATCATGCACCCATGTTTCATTGCCTGTAACAATACGTTGCAGGAACTACACTCCTTCCTCATGGTATCGCGTCAACTGCACAAGAGACAATCCCATCCTATTGGTTTTGTGAACTTCTGTGAGTTGCTTCAGCACCCAGAGTGAACACTTTTTCTATTACCCCAGTTGCTCATGAACAATGTTGTGCATAGTTCCCACTGAGATATTCAGTTCGTCAGCAATATCACTAACTGAAATGTGTCTGTCCTCCTGGATCAGAGCTTCAATGTGACACAAAGTGTCATCTGTGGTGGACGTGCTTGGCAGGCTGGATCTTTGCTCATCTTGAATGACTTTTCTGCCACTATCAAAGTCAGTGCACCAAACACAAACCTGTTTGTATGACATAACACAGTACACCTCTCCTAGTTGCCGATGAATTTCAGCTACTAATGTGCCCTTTAGATGCAGAAGTCTGATCACACTAAGCACCTCAGTGTTTAACCATGTTTCCACCAGCCCCGCCATCTTACAACTGATGTTGGGATAGTCTGACAGATACGAGGCGCAGTCTAATGACCGTGAAGGGAAGCAGTGGTCTACCTCCTGTGGCCTGGTGGGAAATTAGAATGAAATAGAGAACATTACACACGTCACCTTACTTATTGAACCACCTTGCTAGAAAAAAAATTACAAAAATAAAATCTACTCTTGTTCTTTAAAAAATATTTTATAAATGTACAGACTTTTTGGAATACCTACCTGGGAAAACAATCTAAATAATTTCTGAGTTAAAATAATGGGGTTGTAAATAAGTAAATTTAAAAAGGGTATTTTCCCCTTTTAAAGACTGTTTCATGTTTAAAGCAATATAAATAAAAAGCTGTGTATGTTAACAGGCTACCAAAAGAAGACTGTAGCAATAATGCAATAAAATACTGTAAACTACCATCCACAATAGCTGAAAATAAATGCATTTATTTTCCCTTATACGAGTAACAGAATGCATTAAGCAATAAAATAGGCTTTATTGCATGCTCTGGTACCAAAAGGACATACTGTATATTACTTGTTTATTAAAATGTATTCATCAAAACAAAATAAAAAAGAATGCTGTTCTATTGTATAGTCAGGCATTTAAAAATAGCCTTCAGGGTAAGGGGAAATTTTCTATACAGTATGTGTCACACAAACAATAGAAACTTGGTGATTTATTAAAGAATGTGTTGTTAAATTCCTCTGAATTGAAAATGCTATAAAATGATGTGTTGAATATATGGCTTATTATGCGTGGGGTAGGAGTATATCAACTCAAGATTTAGTACAGTATAAAGCGTCTGATAAACTTTCATCTAAGAAGCAGTGTAAATACTCTGCCTCTGTATCTGTAACCCGCCTTCCCTGTGTGGATTAGGTGACTCATGTTTATGCAGGGTATTCATGGAATGCTGTTTGGATTGGTGGGATTGGTGGAATTCTTCTTGTTCAACCACAATTGCCATTAAACACAATGTGACTTTTGACTGCTTTTGTTTGGAAATGTTGTGGGTGACACAGTCTGCAATAAGCGGCAACTGTCCCTTTCACCCTCGGCTTGGCATGTCTGTAGTTTTAGAATGGTTTGTGTGGAAATACTGTTCATGGTTGTGGATGTTTGTTAAGACTGAAATTGGAATGGAATTGGAATTGACGTTTGACGGTTTGTACGTGGGTTTACGTGCAATTATTCTCAGGGCTGTGACAGAAGTGAGAGGGAAATTTCCCTGAAGTTCATGGTTATTATTCATCTATACTTTACAGGCATAAGAAATAAACAAGTCAATTTCAGTTTATTGACCACTGAAAATGAAACATGAATAAGGAGTGTAATTAGAACATGACTAAGAAATATAGGAACATAGATATATGTGAAGAATTTTATTCAGTTACATGTTTACAAGTAAGCATCTCTTATACAAGAGAGCAGTCAGCTGTATACACTGGGTTTTCAGGACTCTGGCTAGTACTGAGATAGAATTCCCATCTACACACTGTTTTGCTGGGGTATGTCACTGTGGGATGTGAGTATTCTGCTCAGCATCAGAGCTGAATTAAGGCTTTGGTGAGCCCGGGGCACTTAAAACGGGTCCTAAAGTTTAACGTTATGATCATAGCGTCATCATACAATTCAGAGAGAATTACAACTAGGGGCCGTATTCAATTTGTGGCGAAAAGTCAGTTTCAACAAAAAAGTATCGCGAGTGATGTAATTTTGCTGCTTGGGGTTCCCGCAAAGTTGCACCCCAAAACCCCAATTCTGCACTTTTTTCCCCCTGCTATTCATAGGTGAAACTTTTCGCCGTATTCAATTTCAAAGACTTTTCGCCTAGGCGGAAAGTCAATGCAATGGACCCGGCGGAAAAGTTTCACCTATGAATATCAGGCGGAAAAAAGTTTCGCCGGGTCCCGTTTTTGCATCCTTGCAAAACACGCGATATAGGCGAAAAGTCCAGCAGTATATTCTAGGAAAAAGAATAAGGAGTGCACAATGTAAAATAGTATCAACTTCATATAATAAATAATGCATACAATCACGTACATTTCGGTAAAGAACAATCTGTTTGAGTCACCAATTCCACGAGGTCTGTCACCCTCACTCCAAGCTGCTGGTATTTTGGAGGTGCAATCGCTGAAAGCTGTGCCTCGGGTGGTGCCGTTACTCATAGGAAAAAGATCACCGACTCCTAAAAACCTTAGCAGGGACTATGGCTTATTTCCTCCAACACGCTAGCTGAGCGTGCGTTCCAAGCCTCGCAGTGGTCAGCTAGTCAGAATAAGCCGGTGTCCAGTATTGCCTCATCATACGCATTTCGTCGCTATCGGACTTCGTCAGTGGGTGTGTCCTTAAGTCATCCTGACGATCTTATATACCCGCAATGTAACACAATCATGTAACACGTATGTTTCATTTTAATCATTAGTAACAAGTTATTAGCCACTTGTTTCACAGTATTTGATTCTTACGCAGCATATTCACATCTTAAAATAAAAGAGATATAACAATGACATTACACATTAATAAAACAGCCCTTTAAACACATTTAAAGAATCGGGTTCATTATAATTTAAATTCCAATATAAAAAACAACAATTAATTAAGAGTTTAATTAGGAATTTAGATTGCTGACATGGTGGGTATTATCTAATTCTGTTGTTTGCTTTGTATTTCTAGCATTTATAACCACATCTAATACAAAACCTATTAACCCCTTAAAAAAGGTTTCTATATTATATCCACCTTATCAGCATCTATTACATTCGATTCCACCAACATGATTCCAGGAGCTTTTTATATTTACCACAATTTTGCAAAGAAATCATAATGCTTTAAATTTCATTAACATATTAACATACTTTAATCTTTTAGATAAACTTATACCTATACTATATGTACATATATATTATATACAGTGTATATATATATATATATATATACAGTGTGTGTATATATATATATATATATATATATATACATGTATATACAGATGTAGCCTTGCCCATATTTGCCGCAGCTATCGTTTACCTCATTGAAGTCTATGTTGTGTGCGTGCAAATGCATGTGCACGCCATAGACGCCGCAGACACACTAGTCATGCCAGTAAATGGATTTAGATCGGCGCTTGCTTCTACTTGGGGAATATGAGTAAGCAAAAAGGTGCTGCAGATCCCAATATTAGACTACCCCAAGTCTAACTGTAGCAATTGTAACTAGGGAATCATCACTCCCTAAGGAAGGCTGTTAGCCGACACGCGTAGGAGCACCAGAGAACTACTACATATATTTTTTTTATCAGCACTGCCATCCCTGTGACCATATCCCCCTTTCTGCCTGCCTCAGTCTCCTCATCTTTGGCGAGTCCAGCGCACAGTAGTACGGATCCGCGTGATCCCCTACAGCCCGCGACCTCTCGCGAGATCGCGGTGTTGCACGGGATCCGGCATACGGACTCTGTGGGGACCAAGCCGGTAGCTGCACTAGCGGCAGTTACCGGAATACGGCCTTACCATCGGCGGCAGCAGAAGGGAAACAGGAAGTCCCAGGGCAGAACAGAACAGGACCAGGAACCATTACACGTTCATCATCAGGTGAGGCCTCACTAGGATTTTGACTGCACACAGACCATTTATTGGTCTGACTGACTTAATTTTTGAACCTTGACTATCTTCATTTGACTTTGGTTTTCCGTTTAGGTACAGTGGGGTGTGGGACGCCCTCCCTCTGTACTGATATTGCCAGTTACTGAGCCCCACATTTAATATTGATCAATCACCTTAGTGTTGATCCCCCCTCCCCCCCCCCCTTTTTTCTTCCTACTTACCCAGTCCCAGTTATCATCTTGCTTTCCCCCCCCTACTGGGTCTGCTCACCCATATTCATCACGTTTATGGTTGAGAGTATTTGTTAATAAAATAATACTTGTCAGTTTTATGAGAGTTTCTCAGACCCACTTATTCTCACAGATTACCATTTATACACCATCCACGGAGCGCAGTCCCGTTTTAGATACATGTGTGTTTGCACACATGGGTCATCCCTAGTTACACTAGTCATGCCATCCATGCCGTGACGCGCTCGCACCGGGGGATGGTTGAACGGGGCAACATTTGGGTATATACAGGCAGGGGCGTATATATAATGGGTGCAGGGTGTGTGGTGCACACCCTGCACCCATATTATGTAAAACTTGCCTCTCCGAGGTCTCGCGTCGGGTCTCCCAGCACTGCTGAAACGCCGGAAAATGTCCGCCATGGCCATTTTTCCGGTGTTTTGCGCATGCGCTGTGAGCAAGTCGCCATGAAAATGGCAGCCGTGCCATTTCCCTGGCAATCTGAGCTTGCGCAATATACTCCAGGCACAGTCTAGTGCCCAGAGTCTATTAATTCTGTGGTGGCCAGCCAGCCGCGTCAGTTGGCTGCCGGCCGCCAGAGTGAGAGGAGGGGGCCAGTGATGGGGGATGCACACGGGCCCCCTCTTCTCTGAAGACGCCTCTGTATACAGGTTGAGTCTCCCATATGCAAAATGCTTGGAACTGGAAGTATTTTGGATATCGAATGTTTCTGTATTTTGGAATATATGCATACTATAATGAGATATCTTGGAAATGGGACTGAAGTCTAAACACAAAATGCATTTATGTTTATATACACCAGTGGTTCCAAAACTTGCAGGGGTGCCACGGGTTGGTGGTCCAGGATTAGTTATGGTCCATGTTATATGTAACACCAGTGCTGGTGGCTGACATTCATAAAATGTGTGGACCAACAGAAGCACAACCCTGTCCACCACCACATAACTGAGCCTAAGAATGACAAGTAAGCAAGAAAGCCCAAAACTTTTGGCCAATGGGTGCCATGAAAAAAATGCTGATGCCCTATGGTGCCATGATTCAAGAAAGTTTGAGTACCACTGATATATACCTTATACACATAGCCTGAAGGTAATTGTATACAATATTTTTAATAATTTTGTGCATCAAACAAATTTTGTTTACATACATCAAATTCATTTATGTTTTATATACAGCCTACATACACAGCCTAAAGGTAATTTTATACAATATTTGTAATAATTTTGTGCATTAAACAAAGTTTGTGTACATTGAACCATCAGAAAGCAAAGGTGTCACTATCTCAGTCGAGCTCAAAAAATTCTGTATTTTGGAATATTCCGTATTTTGGAATATTTTACTATGGAAGGCTCAACCTGTGTTTATATATATTTTTTATACTATGGATACTATTGCTTTGGATGATTATCTACATATATATATATATATATATATATATATATATATACACAGTATTTATCTATCTATCTCTCTAGATAGCTACTAGATAGATAGATAGATAGATAGATAGATAGATAGATAGATAGATAGATAGACAGATAGATAGATATGTAGATACTCATTCAAAGCAATACAAAATGGACAACATGATTATTAAAATGAGATAATGGGCGGAGTAGGCAAAGTTTAATTCAATGAAAGAGTAAGCTCCGTAGTGGTAGGAGGTTGAACTTTGATGGAACATTTAGACTTTTGCTCAATGTACCTCTTCAGTTTTTTCCTCCACACAACAAATATAGGAACACAGCTAGTTTGGGATGTCAGCTGCAAGAATTTACTAAGAGGTAAGTTTACTAAAGATAAAACACATATTTACTAACAGACATTTTTTGATTTGGTTTTTTAAGTGTTAGTAAATGTGTGATTTAGCCCCAGAAACACAACATCAATTTAGATCAATTTAAAATCAACTTTTAGTAAATATACCCCCAAGTGTGCACATTTGTATTGTTGTATGCATCAAGTATGTGATAAAACACTTAGTTATGATCTACTGGGTTGCCAACTATAAAAGTGTTTAATAAAGGAGTGATGCATGCATATATCTAGATAATTATTATGTTAGTATCGAAAGCTATATTAACTTATTTACTGGATTTTGCAGAGTAAAGGATTTACTCACAATCTGAACTTTTGAATATACACTATTCACTTGCACATAACTTAGGGGTAAATTTACTAAGATTCGTTTTTGTTCGGTTTGCTGTTTTTCTGTGATTTGGGTGTGATTTTGCAAATCAGAGACTTACTAAAGGGCAATTTGACAGCAAATTTCAGGTGAATCACAACTTAACTAGAGATGAGTGGTTTGGATTTTAGAGAATGCAAACGCGTCCAAACTTTCAGGATCCAAGTTTACCCGAGCCAGGTCATGGGTGTTCCCGCCAGACTCAGATTCCAGTTCTGGCAAAACGTCATACTCCCGGTGTTGGGATTATCACAGGTTTTGGATTATATATAAGGGATCCGTGGCGATGACATGGCGCCATTTCACTCTGTTCTCAGGCACGCTGGTGTGTGCTGCACAGGACTCTACTAGTTCAAGTGGCTGTGCTGTGTCCAGAGACTCCAGACTCCATACAAGTGGCTGTGCTGTGTCCATACAAATGGCTGTGCTGTGTTCAGAGACTCCGGACTCCATACAAGTGGCTGTGCTGTGTCCACACTTCAGACAAGTGGCTGTGCTGTGTCCATACAAGTGGCTGTGCTGTGTCTAGACTCCATATAAGTGGCTGTGCTTTGTCCATACAAGTGGCTGTGCTGTGTCCAGACTCCAGACAGGTGGCTGTGCTGTGTCCATTAAGTGGCTATGCTGTGTCCATCCAGAAGTGGCTGTCCTGTGTCCAGCCACTCCAGTGCTGCCAACGCAACTGTCCAGTGTCTATCCGCTCCAAAGCTTCCGACGCACCTGTCCAGTTTCCATCTGCTCCAGTGCTATCGAAGCACCTGTACAGTGTCCATCTGCTCCAGTGCTCCCAATGCACCTGTCCAGTGTCCATCTGCTCCAGTGCTATCGAAGCGTCTGTACAGTGTCCATCTGCTCCAGTGCTGCCAAAGCACCTGTCCAATACCCATCCGTTCCAGTGCTGACGATGCACCTATGCAGTGCCCATCCACTCCAGTGTAAAAAAAGTTAAAACAAGGTAAAAAAAGTTTTGAAAAAAGTAAAAGTTTTAAAAAAAGTAATTTTTTTTATAAGAATTGTTTCTTTTGTGCTATACCCCACTGTGTATCTATAACGTACAAGTACTGTGACTCTGCAGGCTGTACCACACTTTGTATCCATAACGTACAGTACAAGTACTGTGACTCTGCAGGCCATGCCCCACTGTGTATCCATAAAGTGCAAGTATAGTGACTTCACAATCTGTACCACACTGTGTATCCATAACATACAAGTACTGTGACTCTGCAGGCCATACCCCACTGTGTATCCATAACATACAAGTAGTACTGTGACTCTGCAGGCCATACCCCACTGTGTATCCATAACATACAAGTACTGTGACTCTGCAAGTCATACTCCACTGTGTATCCATAACATACAAGTACTGTGACTCTGCAAGTCATACTCCACTGTGTATCCATAACGTAGAAGTAGTACTGTGACTCCACAAGCCATACCCCACTGTGCATCCATAACATACAAGTACTACTGTGACTCCGCAGGCCATACCCCACTGTGTATCCATTATGTACAAGTACTGTGATTCTGCATGCTGCACCCAATTGTTTATTAATAACGTACAAGTAGTACTGTGACTTTGCAGGTCATACCCAACTGTGTATCCATAACATACAAGTACTGTGACTCTGCAAGCCATACTCCACTGTGTATCCATAATGTACAAGTAGTACTGTGGCTCCGCAGAATGTATCCCACTGTGTATCTATAACGTAGAAGTAGTACTGTGACTCCACAAGCTGTACCCCACTGTGTATGTGGCACCGCAGGATGTACCCCACTGTGTATCTATAACATACAAGTAGTACTGTGACTCCACAGACCGTATCCCACTGTGTATCCATAATGTACAAGTAGTACTGTGATAAGGCAGGCTGTACCCCACTGTGTATCCATAATGTACAAGTAGTACTGTGACTCCGCAGGCCGTACCCCACTGTGTATCCACAACATCGGGAGAGGGTCTTATATTGAATCCAAAACCCATGAAATTCAATGGATAATTAAATTTTGCCTTGACTATGAATCCTTTCCTGGCGGGAAAACCAAAGCCAGAACTCAGATCCCCCTCCTCTCTCATACATTTTCTTCAGAATTATTTTTTTTTATTACATTTACAAACTAATCAATGCTTCCTTCCTTTCTCTGCCTTCAACTACATACATACTCCAGCTCCCATAGGCCTCTTGATTAATGAAAACATTCTTGGTTTCTTTCTATGGGGTCATATAGTTCATTAAACTGCTATTCTGTCTGCCACTGCAGTGCCACTCTGTTTCCTAGATGTGCCATGTTTGAAGTTGAACTACCACATGTTTGTGCTGCCAACTGCTGTTGCTTAGCTTAGTCAGCCAGCTAGATCGATGTAACCTTTTGGCCTAAACTGGACAAAAACAAAATAGTGAGCTGTGAGGTGGTCAAAATTGACTAGAAATTTGTGGAAATTATGTAAATTTAGCTTTTTTGTAATTTCTAAAAAAAAATACTAAACAAAACCATTCATGGCCGTTTGGCAAAACCAAAACCGGCCAAAGAATTAGAACAATAAAACCAAAAACCAGCAAAAATGGTCCAGCGCACATCTCTAAACTTGACACACCAAATCACTGCAAAACACCATCAGCAGACCAAACATATAATTTACATGAACACAAATACAAATCACAGATTTACTAAGAATCGTGTTTGTCAAATCGATCAAAATCACACCAAAATCGCAGCATGATGTATGAAATCAATAGATTTGCCTGTGAGCAATATGTTTGTCTAAAACACTGCACAGATCAGTTTGATCTGTTTGATCTGTGCAGGTTTTGTTGTTTAAAAGTGTTATTAAAGGGTTAATTTTTTTTAAAAAAAAATGCATGTCCCCCCAAAAGCATAACCAGCCCTGAACCTCCGAGCCTGGGCTGGTACTGGAAAATCAGGGGAAAAACTGGCCTGGGGTCCCCATAGTTTTTCCAGTAACTAGCACTGGGCTGAACCAGCCTGGGGGCTTACACTATAGCAGGAAGACACACAGCATGGGGTCCCCTGCCATAATGTAAAACCAACCCCAAACCAGCCAGCCCAGGGTTAAAAAAAACCTCAGAAAACGGGGACCCTAAAAATACCGAGCTCTTCCTCGCACCCCTGGAGGCAGTTTGATTTACTATTGTTCTTCACAGTGGAACTACAGGTTCCCGCAAGCCTTCCCCTGCATGCAAGACACTTGGAGTACCACAAGTGCCAGCATACCCTACACAGGTTTTCCCCTGATTTTCCAGTACTAGACCAGGGTGGATATGCTTTTGGGGGTGACATTTTTTTTTAAATTAACCTTTATTTAACCTTTTAAGCACAAACTGATCTCACACACTCCAGAAATCACTGAGTTTTAACATTGATCTAAATAGTTAAATACTGGTTAGTAAATTTGTGATTTTGAGCGCTGATGTTCAGCGATATACTTTAGAAGTCAAGCACGATTCTTAGTAAATGTAACCCTTACTTTGCTTTGCTAGTTCCTTTGATGGGTGAACATAAAGACCTCTTGGAGATTTTTGGAAAGTTTTGTTATTCACAATGTTATTTATTTTTTAACTGACAAATTTGAAGTGTAATTATTACAATTATATAATTATTTTTTGACTCTTTTATTAACAGCTGCCTTTTTGGGTTTTCATTACACTGTAGTTCATGAAGTGCCCATATGTATTTGTGTTTTTTGTTCTTTTCAGTGCCTCCGTAATGCTCTTGTGCACCCCAAATTTGTGGCTCTCTGTAATTTTACGCTGTATTTATTTTTAATATTCTTTTCTCGTTCTCTGTATTTTTAATGCATTTGTTTTTTATTTTTTATTTTGTTTAGTCGAACCTGAGGCAATAGCATGTGGAAAATGTCTTGTGTGATATATATTCCATTCATAGCACTGTATGTTGCAGGTCCACACTCACTATTTTGCTGCTGTCATATCTTTCCAGCTGTGTGATGGGACGTAAATCTGTCTAGCTTAATGACTCTATTTGCTTCTAGAAGTTATTCCTCATGTAAATTTGAAATTCAACCTCATACATCTTAAAAATGTCCTTGGCCAAGAAGGCACACTAAAAAGTTGTTCTAAAATGACACAATTGTTCATGTATTCATAGCCATGTACACATTCCTTGGCAGAATTTTGGATACGTGGTCTTCTCTCAAATGTTTTAAAGCTCTGAGCTGTTATAGCTAGAACTGTAACTTTATAATCAATTGTACAGACACCTCAGTGTTTGCAGAGGTACATAGGCATGCTTGTAAAGGAAAAAAAATCAGTTTCCTCTATTTTGCCTACTGATATACTTACTTGTGTGTATGTGTGCGCGTGTGTGTGAATATGAGTATAGGTGAAAGATAGGTTCATAGTGTAAGTAAGAATACATTTAAAAAAACAACACCATGAACCAGATTAAATAATAAGAGACAACTGCCCCAATTCAGATCACTACTAGGTTATACAGATAATTCTATAATCAAGATTAGTGGAAAAATAGGGCTAATACAATTTCTGCCCGATGCAAAGTCCACTTGTAAATCAAGACTGTGCTTAGATGCAGGGACATCTGCTTTATCCCCGTTATGCCGTGGCAGTGAACGGGGAATGAAAGTCAGAACAGACTAGTGAAATGGCAGAACAGACTAGTGTCGTATCTACTGTCAGTGTTCACCATGCTAATACACCCAGATGCAGTATGCAGTGCATGGTAGAATAGTGTGATGTGTCTGATGAGAGTGCCACAGAAAAAATATAAAAGTATAGATACCTGGAATGAAGGAAGAGGTGGTGAACTGCATTACTCAGGTATTGGTGTGCTTGATGTTGTTGTGTGATGTCTACTAGAAAGATACAAATAATGGATGGTAAAGAGCGCCAACCAAATGGTATATGTGCAGGGGAGTGGAGGGGGTGTGGGGGGAGGGGTGGCTAGGTTGGGTGTTTTTGATGTTGTTATGCTGCGGGAAGTGGATGGGAAGAGTGTCTTTAGGTGATGAGGAGAAATGTATTTAAGGAGCACATTTTGTGCTGTATGTTTGTGACCTGAGGAAAATGCAGGAAAGAGCATTGAAATGTAGGTTTAAGTTGATATTCTGCTATACTATATATAATAGTGGACAGCACTGCTACACCTTAAATGTATACATGTGCGATAGAATAAATTTTTCCCAGTTTGGTGACAGATTCACCATTTCGGGTGATTTATTGATTTTTTTCCCTGCTTGCAAATTTACTAAAGGCAAAGTCAGGTGAGTTAGAGAGAGATTTATCTCATCTCACTCGTAAAACTCGGGTGAGATAGCAATCTCAAATCTTATCACCATCGGGCCAAATTGGAAGTACTTTTCACCTAAAACATACATCTCTCAAATTTACCAAAAATCGGGATCACAAGCTTGGGTGAGATAGGAGCAAACTCATTGTCAAAATCACTTTTCAAACTCTCAACTCCCTGAGCTGCGAGATGGTCAGAAACATACACAAATCATTGTGATTTGTGTATGTTTCTTTATGTAACTTGAAAAAATAGGGATAATTCGTAAAAAAAAAAGCCAATGAGCGGCTCCTCCTCCTCCGCTAATGTTAGCCGCCGCTGATTGGCCGGCGGCCTGGGACTGAAGTCTGCTCGTTCCCACAAGCAGACAGTAGCGCAATGTAACAGCATGCAGTAACATGCTGTTACATTGTATCCAGGGCCCGTCTTGGATTTCTGTGGAGAACATCGTGGGACATAAAGGTGAGTATTGGATCTTTTTTTACAGGTACTTCAAAGGGATACTCTACGTTGACAAGTGGACGTGAACATCTGGAAACAGGTGAGTATGTATGTGTATGTATGTATGCATTAAAGCTTTATTATCATGGTGTGTTGTGTGTTTTTTTTAACCATTTCTTTACAGGTGAAGTACAGGTACCAGTGGGCCCTTAATGCCCCACATGCTGGTACTTGTGGTTCTCCAAGTAGCAGCATGCGGGGGAGGTTTGCTGGGACCTGTAGTTCCACTGTAAAGACAATGAAGATAAATCTATTTTTTACACTACACCAAACACTATCAACCCGCCTCTCACCGCTCAAGGGTGGTGGGGATAGCCCCGGGCTATCAGCCTAGGCCAGGGGTGCCCTGGAGAGGGAGACCCCTTTATTGGGAGGGTCACCAACTCCCCAGGGATCCCTGGCCTGTGCTGACTAATGGTCAGGGCTGATGCTGCGGCTGGGGGGCCCAGTGAAAGGGCACCCCTGGTTGTGGCATCAGCTCCCCATTAGAAAGGGTTCAGGGCTGGTTTTAAATATACGGTAGAACTCACATCATTTTTTTTCTCCGTATATTTAAAACCAGCTCTGTCACTGCTACTTTGTGCTGGTTCTTACATTACAGGGGATCCCTACACATTTTTTTCCCGTAATGTTAGGAGCCTGGACAGGCTGGCAAGCCCGGGGCTGATTAGTGTTTTGGGGGGGGACCTCACGTCATTTTTTTTAAGACATTTTTCTAATTTTTACAAGGGAAAACAAACAAGCAGCAGGCACATATCTCACTGATATATGCTGGCTGCTAGCTCAGGAGAGATTTGCTGACAGAAAACACTGCGATCTCGGGTGATTAATCTTCTGCAAAACGATTTACTCGGGAGAGATATCTCATTCTGCTTCACCATCGGCAAACTTGTTTAACCTCAAATCGCCGGTTGGTAAATTTGGTAAAAGAAGAGGGATTACATCACCCGAATTTTCTCGAATTCCAGCGAGATAAATCACTAAGAAAATCGGGACCATCTCGAATCTTTTTAAATTTACCCCATTATACTCCATAAGTTCATTAAAATTTTTACAAAGATCAAAATCAAAGCACCTTCAGTGTTAATAGTTCCACAGACAGTTCAATATGTATACCAGAATATAATTCTTTATAGTTTATCTGTATTTACTCTTTCTCTCATCCCTCCTGATACCGGGCCTAGTTAGATTTCATCATGTATGTTCAGAAAACCATCCAAGTATGAATTGCAGTGAAGCACTTTAAAACCTTCAGTGTTTATGAGAAAACTCTAAAAAGCTATTTTAAAGATGAAAATAAAGCTTATCTGTATTAGAGCTAGTTGAATGTCTCCAGTCCACACAGCAAACGTATTTTGTCCCTTAAAATCTCTTAGGACTTCCTCGGGGGTATATTTATATAACTTCAATGTACCCCAAGGAACAAAAGGTGGCACTCATGGGACTTGTAGTAAAAAACAGCATTTATAGTTAAGCTGATGCAAACAATTCAATGCAGTACATAATTACCGGAACATATCTCTAAATAAAATCAAAATGCAAGCTTTAGGTCAATGTCTCAGGGCTTCCTTTCCCTTTCTTTAGGACCACACATTGCAGATAAACATGAAAACCATATATATGTGTATATATACTGCATTAGGAAGGCACCTTGGTATGCTGTATACTGCTGGTTTAGCGCCGTACAGGGTGTTATTGCAATCTGTTCCTTGTCCGGTGATCCCCAGACGGGCCTGCCCTATTTCAAATGAGGGTGCCCCCAATAAGTGGGGAAAGGACCCATTCAGTACACTTCTTGTCCATTTTCCATAGCACAGGGTGATATTGTCTGATGAATACCGGTCATCTTTCCCCATCCCTGGACTCATGATTTTTCTGAAGTGTAAACTTCATTGCTTTGTGATTACACTGACCAACAGGCGATAACTTCTTGAAGGCACCTAGTTTGAAAGACGGTACACCACTCTGTAAATATAGGGACTAAAAGTCTCTACTCCTATCTTCACTCATCAGGTCCAGTGGGATTTGATTATTTTTTTTTTGTCTTTTTTGAATGTCCCACCTAGCTGTGCACAAGTGGATCTTGTCATCTGCTGTTTTAGGATATATGATTACAAGTCCCACTCATCTACAGCAATTACTTACCTTGTATCAAATTTCCTAAACATAATCTTGTAGTAAGGGTTGTGCAGTAATAATTAAGTCATTGATTGGTGTCAACTGCAAATATATCCTTGATGAAAGTCAGATTTAGAGATTAGACTCATTAGCCATATCTTTCATTGTTGTTCAGACCATTAAACCAGTGATGTTTTAGCTTAGAACTCAAACTTTCTTGTGCTGTGTCAGAATGCTTCGTGGACATTATTAATTTTTTGTCTCCTGTGTTGGACAAAATTTGAGATTTAGAAACAGTAGTGAAAACGTTTGCACAATAATTTAATGACAAAATATGTTAATGTTCTGTCATAAAGCATTTAAAAAAACATCTAGTAAATTAATATAGGAAGTCCAGAAGAAAATATAGTCTTCAAAGATTCCCACTCAGACCAAATCATCACCTTATATGCTGTTTAGTAGTGTGAGCAGTTTGTTATGCACTAAGCAAAAGAAAGTGCATTAGGATGGCAAAAAAATGGGTGTGGTGTAGGAGTCCCCCCCCAAACATTCAGGATGTTGACATGAGAATGTCAACATTGACTGAATGTCAAAATTGTGAATTTTAACAGGGTATCAATGTCGGCATTTGTCATGTTGACATCCACATTTTTCATTATGCATGTCGACAGTGACCTTAGCCCTACCCCTGATATGTTCTTAATGTAGACATGCATAATGTCAACATTTTGAACATATTGAAATTTTGTCAATGTTGACATTTTGCATGTTGACATTATGAATGTGTTAACACTCTGAATAAAGATGTTGACATTCTGAATGTTGACATTCAGAACCATTCAACATTACAGTCTCAACATTATGAACATCAACAATATAACTGCATCCCGGTATAATTAGTGCCTATATCAGTTCTTTAGCTATTTATTTTAGTTGGTTATATTTTTAAACAGATGACCTTGGTACTAGGAATTTAACCACATGTATTCACAGAGCAAATCCAGGATGGGAGCCACACAGACATTCCAGAGACCTCATTGAAACTGTGGCTAGTGGATGGACCTATTATGTTACACTATTGTAAAAGTATTTAAACATACTTGGAATAAATACATGTCTGCCCCGAATGTAATGCTGCTACAAATTAAATGGGCAGACTACAGATTACATGGGCTGGTTTATGTCGTATCAACATTCGACTGAATGAAAAGCAACAACAACAAAAAGTATATGTGTGCGCAATTTTGTAATAATAAAATGCGCCTTTAGGCAAGACCTATTTTGAGAAAATTAAGTAAGGTGCATTTATAAAGTGCGCTTTACTATGTTGTTTGCAAAACACCATATATCAGATGCACTTTTCAGATGAGAGCTTAAAATCTCAAACCAGATCTGAGTTGTGGTGCTTTAAAAACCCCTAAACCACATGTGGTTTAGATCAAACCCTATGGCAAATTGTTTTTGTAAAATTCATTAGCGTGCCAAACTATTGTGTCACTACAAGTGTCAGCATGCACTCACAGCCCATGCTGGAGTTTGTAGAACTACAAGTAAAAGAATGCATACAAATGTAGATTATATTGTGTATTATAAAGTAGATCATTTTGTTCTGATTTAGACTTGTGTGTGCATGATTGTGCTATGTAAAAATGCATCAGTGTAATGGAAGCACAACTTACCGATACAAAGTACATTTAATGCTGCACATATGTTTCACTTGCAGACTCTTGCAGTTAAAGGGGTATATTTTCTAAAGTGTGGGTTTATAGAAGTGGAGGTGTTGTTCATAGCAACCAATCAGCTATTATCGTCTAGATGGTACTAGATAAATAATACATAGAATCTGATTGGTTTCTATGGGCAACACCTCTACATCTATAAATTCACACTTTAGTAAATATACCCCAAAAAGTCGTATCAGGAACATTAATGTGCTTGTATTTTACAGTAACATTATAAAGACACAAACTGAGTATGTCCTAATGAGATGCATTCTTTTTTGAGCTATGCAGATCTTGAATCACGTAAATTATGAGACATAAAATTTGCACCTACATAAACGACAAATAGTTTTGGAGTTGATGATGATGATTGTTATATCTTTGCTACAGGCATATTTATTCACACTAGATTTACGGCTGTACAGGCTGTATCTTAAGATAAAGTACTTTCAATGGGGCACCTTTTGTAATGTCAATGTGCATTTGTTAAATGAAAGTGCATTTTTAAGCTCTCAATTCCAATAGGTAATAAAAGCAATCAAATATGCAAAAATAACTTATAAAAAAAATATATTGCTGATGTTCTTTTATATTCATATTTTATATACAACATGACTGAGGCTGGATGTGTGACATTACATTGTGAAATTCTTAATATTAACTGTAGAGAAACAATAAAGATAAAATGTCAGTTATGCTGTTATAAGGTTATGTTAGCGTTGTACTTTTTTCAAGATTTCTTTATATTTTATTTTCTCTTTATGTAATAGCTGCACTTATATACTGGCTAATGTTTATATAACAAAGTACAAGAGTGGAAATAGAGGACATTTGTGTCTGATTCCATTATTAATATAAAATGTGGAGCACAGTCTAAATTATTTATTTCAAGGGAATTTATGGAATAGTAAAATTATCAGGAGTGAGAAATAATAAAAACAAAATCATGTGAAATAAAAAAAGGTATACAAATACTCATAGTACCACCAGTATATAATCCTGAGCAACTAATTAAATGGTTAGACATTTTTAATACTAACCATAATACTATGAGCACCTCTGAACATAAGGACCACTAATTCTCCATTACATACAAGCAATTTTGGGTATTATGAAGGCCATTTAATAACATTGCTATCATTGCAGATCTTTACTAAAAATATAGCAGTTAATCAGTCATTTTTATCTATAAAATGCATCAGGTTAGATTATAAAAGCAAATATCTGGTTGGTTAATCTGTATTACTGTGTAGTTACACCTTTTAGTGTATATATATATATATATATATATATATTTATATATATATTCTGAGATTACGGAACCGGCATGACTTTTCAGCAACAATCAATTGTAGGGCTGGTTTTGCCTTATAACAACAGATTCCCACTGTAAATTTAATGGCAAACTTGACATAATCTCAGAATCTGTCACGTAACTCCCCTATGTATTATTTTTGAGCAGTATGATTAGCATACTATGCATATATGTTTAATGATCAGTTTTTAAATTATTGCTCCTCTTAGGGTAATAATAAATTAACTCTTTCCTAGGAATGTCTGTTCAAAACACATTTTACATAAAACCATCGAACCCCATCTTGGTGCTGAACGCCACTAATGATCATCTTTACATCTATTATTTACATTAATGTTAGACTGTAATTATTATACAACTCATTCTGTTCTAGCTGCATCCAGTTTACACAGTTTATAAGACATCTCTATGTATTACAGTTAACTGTTCAAATCTGCTGGTACACATTGCAACTCATTTAGCCAGAAGTAGGTACAGTAGTTGTAGATCTAACTAGCCACAATGATAGACCACCTGTCTTGATAAGTAATTGGATTTTTCAGATAACAGTAACATCCAATTAGACTATGACCAACCTAACTATCTGGTAATAACTTTCTTGGATAGTTGAAATGTTTCTGAATACATCTAACATCACAGGTGGGTATGGGGTCATTGTAAAGACTGCATTCTATTTTCAGACATGTTTTCATGTGTCATGGGTTGTACTAGTGTAATGTATCTTATACTGTACAATGCTGTCATTTAATAATAGTATGTGTGAGGCCTAAGGTCTCTATATTACTTATGAAAATATTTGGGATGGAAGAAAAATGTAGTAAAACACAGTTTGTAAAACAAAGTGAGCATTCAGCTTTTTTTCTATAGATATAACAGTTGTTCTCTTATGGGGACTGTTAATCATATAAACAATGTGTCTTAGAAATGTAAAAGTTTCTGGCACACAATACAATACAAAAAAAAAATCCAAGAAACATATGCATAAGTAACTCAGCTGCAGAAACATAAAACTAACACACAAAATCAGTCTATGGCGCATCATTTCTTCAAAGAAAATACAAAACCATCAATCTCTGTAAGTAGAAGATAAGAGAGATGATATATATGTGTGTGTACAGAAATTTCTGTTCCAATATTCAGTCCAAAGACCACTCTTTTTACCCATACCCTTACATAAAAGTCATACAGTAATTTCAAGAGTCATAACATATTTAACTGCTGTTCAAATGAACTTGTGGATGATGTGGCAAGAGATTCACATGGAACAAATAGTTTGTTCTTGTCTTTACTGTAGGTTGATAATATTGTATTTTATTTCCATGATATAAATTCATACTTGGAGTAGTCTGAGGGGGGTGTGGTCGGCCTCGCCTCTGCTGCACAATGCTGTGAATATCAGGAGCACATCTAAAGGTGTTGGGCCCAGGGCCGTAGAGAGCGCCACCAGGCCCAGGTAAAGAGGGGCATGGCCTAATTGTGGGAGGCATGACCACGCCTTCTTGAAAAAAACCTTTTGCAGCGCCGCTATGCGCTGGGGAGGGGGTGCTGTGAGTCCCTCAGCCCGATGCAAAGCCAGGGGGGGGGCTAAATCAGTGTGATCGCTCCCCCCTCAAGCATAGGAGATTGCTGTGGCTGCTGCTTAGTAGCCGTGAGCAATCTCCCACTGCATCCCAGCATACTCTGTGTGCTGAGCTGCTGGCCCTCTGGAAGCCTGGCCCGGGTAAATTGTGCCCGCTGCCCCCCCCTCTCGGCGCCCCTGGCTGGGCCACAATGAAATGCATCATTCTGATCCCATTTCACTAGGAAGGAAGATTGTCTTACGCCTTCAGGAGTCTGTGGTTGCTCTACAAAATTTGGTAGTCCCCCAGATGTTTTAGGATTCAGTAGTTTTCTCATGAACCTTTCAGCAGTTACTATTGTTGCAAGCAGTGCTGTGGTCATTAATGTGAGTTTGACTAGGGCCCAATCTGTGTGAAGTTTGTATGTTCTCCCTGTGTTTTGTGTGAGTTTCTTCCACCCGTTAAAGACATAATGACAATTTAATTGGTTTCTGCCCTATCTGTGAAAAATAATAGTCAATAATAAGGTAATCTTAACCTTAGTAACACCGTATTAATGTTTTAACCCAGAGGTTACCAGACGTGGTCCTCAAGGCACCCCAACAATTCAAGTTTTAGAGATATCTATGGTTGAGCACAGGTAGTGAAATCAAATGGACTAAGGTACTAATTAAGTCACCTGTGATCAAGTATGGATATCCTTAAAACATAGACTGTTAGGGTGCATTGAGAACCGAGTTTGGGAACCTCTGTTTTAACCAATTTAGACCCGTATTCAATAAGTTTCACACCCACAATACTTTTTTGTCTGCCAGACTTTTCGCCTATATTGCATGTTTTGGCTGCGGAAACTTTTTGTGCACGTCCCCGCGATTCCCCGTATTCAATATGAAAGTACGTGAAAATGGCACTTGGCGATACTTAAACAGGCGGAAAGTCCTCTCCAAAATGGGGTAATCCAAAAAATGCACTGACATGGAGGATCACTATGGGTACCCCTGAATTGGCCTGCTGAAGGTATTTGGTTTATTTAAATGGTCTCAATAGGTGCTGTTTTGCGTATTTGCATATGGGGTGAAGAATAGCATTTTGTTGGGTTTTTTTGGAGAAAATAACTACTCCTAGCAAATTTCGGGTACCTGAAAATGGGTGGTAGAATATTTTAAAGTTGCTAAAATAAAGTTTTACAATTCGTGAAAAATCTACCTACCGCAAGCACCTGCAATCTAAAAACACCTAGGGCATACTTGGGGACCTCCCTGGAGTCTATTTCGCTAGTTTTTAACTTTGTCCCCCAACTTTTTTTTTTTTCGCCCCCAAAATGAAAGTAATTGACATCACCCGCGATACTTTTTCGCCAAAACGGACGTTTTGCCTCAAATTGAATACGGCCCTTAATCTTTTATGCACACTCTATGGATACCCCACCACAACCTGGGCTTCCACAGCAACTTATCAAATATTAATAATACACTGGGAAATATCTGTTTATGGACCTTTAATGTGAATCCCACTAGTGTACAGGTATGGGCTGCCAATGAAAGATATAACTGCTAAATACTGCATGCAGTTAAAGGAACTCCAATCACCACTCCTAATGTATTCTCTAATACAAATATATAAATTTGTATATATAGAAAAAAAATATATATATACACAAGTTGAGTCTCCCATATCCAAAATGCTTGGGACCAGGGGTATTTTGGATAACGGAATATTCCGTATTTGGAATATTTGCATACCATTATGAAATATCTTGGGAATAGGACCCAAATATACACACAGAATGCATGTATGTGTTATATACACATTATACATATATAATTTTATACAATATTTTCAATAATTTTTTGGCTCAAACAAAGTTTGTGTACAGAAATGAAATTCATTTATGTTTCATATACACCTTATACACACAGCCTGAAGGTCATTTTATACAAAATTTTTAATAATTTGTGCCTTAGACAATATTTGTGTACATTGAACCATCAAAAATCAAAGGTTCCATTATCTCAGTCATGCCAAAATAATTCCGTATTTCGGAATATTCTGTATTTCGGAATATTTGGACATGGGAGACTCAACCTGTGTGTATATATATATATATATATATATGTGTATATATATATATATATATATATATATATGTGTATATACAATATCTTGCAAAAGTATTCACACCCTTTGCATTTTTCATGTTTTGTTGACTCACAACCTGGAATTAAAATGGATTGTTTGAAGGTGTGCATCATTTCATTCACAGAACATGCCTATAACTGTGAAGTTGTGTTTTTTTTGTTATATCGTGAATCAAACAACAATTAGGACAACATAACAGAAAACTTCAGCGTTTTAACTTTTCACCCCCTTAAAGTCAGTACTTTGTCCAGCCACCTTTTGCGGCAATTACAGCTGCAAGTGACTTTGGATAAGTCTCTATGAGCTTGCCACATCCTGCCCCTGGGATTTATGCCCATTCTTCAAGGCTAAACTGCTCCAGCTCTTTCATGTTGGATGGTTTCCGCTTGTGAACAGCAATCTTCAAGACTGATCACAGATTCTCAATTGGATTGAGATCTGTGCTTTGACTAGGCCATTCCAACACATTTAAATGTTTCCCCTTAAACCAATTCGAGTGTTGCTTTAGCAGTATGAATCGGGTCATTGTCCTGCTGAAAGGTGAACCTCAATTTCAGGTTGTAATGTAACAAAAAAGGGAAAAAGCCAATGGGGGGTGAATATTTTTGCAAGGCACTGTAGATATATATGGGTCAATCCAATTAGGTGCGTATTTGTTTCATGAACTCGCAAACATCGCACAAATGTGCACTCTTGAGAAATGCGAGATCAAATTAGAAATGCCTATTAACGGTAAAGCTGGTTACACACTAGACGATATGTTGTCCGATCTGGCGGATTGGAGCGACATATCGGGCACATCATCTAGTGTGTACCCGCTATGTCGCTGACAATGTGCACTGCCAAGAGTCGTCAACAACGTGCAGCGTGGCCCCTGCCGTTGCTCAGTCGCTGCCAGTATCGCCAAGTGTGTATGCACTTGCTGATGCCGGGTCCCATCGCTAATGAGGTCGTACACACTAGACATCGTCTAGTGTGTACCAACTTTAATCATTGCCAGTGTGTGCGATTGTTCTACAAAATGCAACCTGGGAGAAAAGCATTAAAAAGTTGGGAGACCATCCTGGACCCCAAAAAAGTGACAATTTCGATAACTTGATCATTCAGATGGCTGTTAGTGGTTATAAGTAAAGTACTGCAGGTTAGTGAATATTTTTACAAAAACAAAACTGTGCTAAAAAGCAAACTTTTTTCATTTAATCACAAACAAGTTAAATTAAAAATGAAAAAAAGTTGAAAAAAAGGAAATTTTGTGGTAATTTGAGGCCAATCTAACAATATGTAAAAAAAATATTTAAAAAAACAATTTATTTTTAAAAAAATACTTAAATGTGGGGTTCCTAAACTAATGAAAAAGTTGATTTTGGGCTAATTTGAAGCATTTTTTTTGCCACAATAATGACATGTAATTATTAGCACAATAAGCTAACTGAAAACTTATAATTGCCTAATTAGTCATTAAGGGGAGGTGTCCAAGGGGTTCTGAAGCAAGTCCTGACATTTTTACTTTAATATAAAGATTTCCTTCCTGTTGCACAACCTCAGAGGTGTCAGGTCCTGGTGTTGATTGACCTTGGTTGCGGGTGCAGTTGCTGGTGGGCTTGGGTGAGTTGATGGTAATAGACAAGGAGGCAATATTTAAGTCTTCCTCATAGGCTACTCTCAGATGTTGACGAGACCTACTCTGAGGCGTCAAGTCTAATACACTTGATGGTTTTCATCAGTGACCCCTCCAATCAGGATTTGGGGTTCGCTGCACCAAGTGAACAGGTCACGGCCCTTAGAGTTGGTATCTGAGAGATGCAAGAAGACAAGAGACAGAACTAGGAATGTACTGGAGGAGTATCTGCTATGATGAATCAGACACTGATTAGCGATGGGGACATCTCCGGAGATCCAGATACTGTTTGTCACGAGTAGCTGTACTGGGAATCTAGATGCTGAATAGCGATGGGTAACAGCCCTGATGATCCTGATGCTGTATAGCAAAGAATAGGTACCTAGGTATCCAGACACTGGATAGCGATGGGTAACCGCTCCGGAGATCCTGATGCTGTATAGCAAAGGATAGGTATCTAGGTATCCAGATGCTGGATAGTGATGGGTAACAGGTCCGGTGATCCTGATGCTGTATAACTAAGGATAGGTAACTGGGTATCCAGATGCTGAAAAGCGATGGGTAACACAAGGAATGTCTCTTGATAGAGAACACTAAGGAATAGTATGGAGCCTAGGACACAGTCTCAGTAAAAAGTCACTAGAGAAGCGAAATTGCACAGACAATTTCCTGTTCATGAAGCCGGACTTAAATACCCTTAGGTAGCTGGTCATAGGATGTAGAGATCAGCTGGGTGACCCCAAGACTACCATTGGAGGGGCCTGATCAGATTACAACATCTGGCCATGAGCGCGAAAGCGACATGGAGACGCAGTATGGAAGTCCTAGCAGACCCTCAGAGCTTGAAGATGCCACCACATAGGTGAGAAGCGGCTGATCCCAGGCCGCAACCTAACAAGAAGGGTTCGCACAAAATATGTGATTTTCATGTAGAAGAATATGAAAGTGTGGAATTGGATTGCAAGTGTAATTTGCAGTGCAAGTTCGCCTTGAGAACAAAGGACCTGACTCACACCTAAATGGATTGACCCCAAAGTGTAAAAAGGATATAATTAATAGTAAAGAATTTGCAGGGTCCCAAAGAGCATATGTGTCACCTTTACATAAGAAAACAACACCAAGCATAACAAAAAAAAGCACAGGATCAGTTAAGGGAACTGCTGCAAATTATATATCAATATAAAACATGTATAGCAAACAGCAGCACGGGGAAGTTTACAGTTTGGGCAATAGCTATTGAAGATCCTCCTTTTGGGCTATAACAAATATCTCCTATGCTGCAGCATTTTCTTCATTATTTATACAGTTAGGATTTCAGTGGTTCCTTTAACAACTTGTTTTGGCATGCTGATAACAAGAAGTGAAAACTGGTCCATTTAGGAAATCCTTATACACACCACCTAAGAATATGGGTATATTACCAAAATGTAGACCACAGACCAAACAGATACAGTCAGGTCCATAAATATTGGGACATTGACAGAATTTTCAGATTTTGGCCTCTATTCACCACCACAATGGTTTTGAAATGAAACAAACAAGATGTGCTTTAACTGCAGACTTTCATATTTAATTTGAGGGTAATTACATCCAAATCGGGTGAACGGTGTAGGAATTATAACAGTTTCAATATGTGCCTCCCACTTTTTAAGGGGCCAAAAGTAATGGGACTATCAACTCAAAAGCTATTTTATGGACAGGTGTGGGCTATTCCCTCGTTATTTCATTATCAATTAAGCAGTTGGCCAAATCAAGAACACTCTCCAGGAGGTAGGTGTATATGTGTCAAAGTCAACAATCAAGAGAAGACTTCACAAGAGTGAATATAGAGGGTTCACCACAAGATGCATACCATTGGTGAGCCACAAAAACAGGAATACCAGATTAGAGTTTGCCAAACAACATCTAAAAAAGCCATTACAGTTCTGGAACAACATCCTATGGACAGATTAGACAAAGATCAACTTGTACCAGAGTGATGGGAAGAGAAGGAAAGGAACTGCTCATGATCCAAAACATACTACCTCATCAGTGAAGCATGGTGGTGGTAGTGTCATGGTGTGGGCATGTATGGCTGCCAATGGAACTGGTTCCCTTGTATTTATTGATGATGTAACTGCTGACAAAAGCATCAGAATTAATTCTGAAGTGTTTCAAGCAATATTATAAGCTCATATTCAGTCAAATGCTTCAGAACTCATTGGACGGCGCTTCAGAGTGCAGATGGACAATGACCCGAAGCAAACTGCAAAAGCAACCAAAGAGTTTTTTAAGGCTAAAAAGTGGAATGTTGTGCAATGGCCAAGTCAATCCCCTGACCTGAATCTGATTGAGCATGCATTTCACTTGATGAAGACAAAACTGAAGGGAAAATGCCCCAAGAACAAGCAGGAACTGAAGACATTTGCAGTAGAAGCCTGGCAGAGCATCACCAGGGATGAAACCCAGCGTCTGGTGATGTCTATGCATTCCAGACTTCAGGCTGTAATTGCCTGCAAGGATTTGCAACAAAGTATTCAAAAGTGAAAGTTAGATTTAGGATTTTTTAGTTTGTCCCATTACTTTTGGCCCCTTAAAAAGTGGGAGGCACATATAGAAACCGTTGTAATTCCTACACCGTTCACCTGATTTGGATGTAATTACCCTCAAATTAAATCTGAAAGTCTGCAGTTAAATCACATCTTGTTTGTTTCATTTCAAAGCCATTGTGGTGGTGAATAGAGACCAAAATATGAAAATTCTGTCAATGTCCCAATATTTATGGACCTGACTGTATGTGTACAAACAGCGAACCCTATGTCTGCAGCCTCTGAGGTTTATTTACTAAGCTGCTGCTTACTGGACAGAAATTTAAAAGTGCAATTCTTTTAATAGCACGTTTTGCTATTGAAAGAATTTACCCTGTACATTTTTTGCTTAAAAAATACCGGGAAGTAGCGGCTTGCTTAGAAAATAAACCCCTAGATTTGTTTCCACTGGGGAACATCTAAGGACTATGGAATTTATAAGGGGCTGAAATGTCTATATAAATAAGCTCTGGGGCGATAAAGTAATGGGGTGGTTACTAAGTACCTGGGCTGGTTTAAGGGGCTAGACAGGGTCTTTTGGCCAGCTGTGCAGGGGGAAGAATGCCCCCTCCATGTTGTGCATCTCCAAATGCATGGTACTGTAGTTTTTAAGGGCCTGTTGCCGTGACCCCAAGAATTAGCCTCACCTCCCCCATCATACGGGTCTGCGATTGCTCTCTAATGTTCTGAATATGCTCTAATTTTGATAAACTTTTGAACTGAAATTTAATATATAGTTTTCAACATAAAATGCTGTATATGGCTTTAAAAAAATAAAAAAATGTATTATAATAATAATAATCATCATCAAGATTTAAAAAAAATATTGCTGCAAAAAATTGCTGACAATCTGCAGTTCTAGCAAATGTTGATACTTTTAATTCCCCCTTTGTATCATTTAATGTTCAGTACTCTCATCTGCCACTGGTTTTTAGTCTTTTCTCCCCTGACTACTATGTATCCTTCTATAACCTTCATGTTCTATCACATTTCCCATATCATCCCCTATCCATAAATAGATACTGTAGCATTGCCCCAAAACTGCACTGGCTATACAATGGCCCTACTCTTACTTTCCCAGTAATGATCCCTTTCTTTTTATGAGTGTCAATCATCATCCATTAACATAATTGGATGGAATGGAAGGGTGTACTTTGCTATAACTGGACATATGTCACAGTGCCTTGGGAAGTATTGTAAATCCCTGCAGTGTGTTAGGCATCTACATCTGTCCTTATGGGGCAGCTGGCTGGAACTGTAGAAACACAACTTTACAATCATGTAAAATATCAAATACATTACATTTACATACTGTACATTAGAACATATGAGTATTTTTCAACATAACATCATAACTCTTATTGGTACTTGTGTACTTTATGGACTCACTGCAGAGAGAACCCAAGTGTCCTACACTGATTATTATTATCAATCATGGTAATGTCTAAATCGCCTTGACGGAGAGGACCCTGACGTCATCAGCCAGTGTCCAACATCATTCCCAGTGTCCAGCGTCATTTCCTACCATCCAAGTGGGCATAAAGGGGGAATATAACCTTATGGTGAGCGTAGCGAGCCATCGAGCCCGAAGCGTGGCGAGCACAGCGAGCCCGCGAGGGGCCAACTGTCTTCTTTAGGTAGGGACAACCCGTGAGGGGACAGCTTTCTTCTTTAGGTGGTACTTTAGGTGGTTCTTTTGGTACTTGTGTACATAAAGTACACAAGTACCATTTAAAACATTCATTGGGTTCTCTCTGCAATGAGTCCGTAAAGTACACAAGTACCCTCTTATTTCATATTTCTCTACATCTCTCTTTAAAAAACATGTAGGAATTCATTTTATTTACATGTGTTCTTATGATTTTCCTCCAATTTCTGTGACACTGTACACTTCTTCCATTCTCTTTCATTCTCCAGTTGGAAACAGTTACTGTTAGTGTATCAGTGGCATTTCTCTAATGTCAAATGTGCAATTGTGAGCAATTTGATACAATAATGGGAGCTGCATCTGTACCATGTAAAGTAATGTAGTCGCCACCCTCTTTTGTTATTTTTTTTAAGCACCATCTCAATGCTGCCATCTGGTGTGTTTTTGTTGTTGCTGCAACTGTATTTGTTACTGTGTTGTCAGTGTTTGGAGAATGGGCATCAGTAATTTTTTTTCTGATATTTAACAGTAAAATTACCATGCTTTTGCACAGGAGGCGAAAAATAGGACTCAGTGTAAGTCTGGTATAAGTAAAACCTACCACTACGTCAGGTTGTAAAATCCAACAGTAGAGGTGAGAGGTACTGTTAAACCGCTGTATTCAGCTTCCTGTCTTTCAATCATTGTATTCTAGCAGTAGCTTAGAGAAATTGCACCATATATTACATTTGTACATATGTATAGTCTTATTCATGTTCCTATTAATGTTTGGCTATATCCATGCATGTAAAACTGTACTGCTGGACTTAGTTTGGCAATGAAATGATTGGAACCTAATCAACATTGCTGTGATTTCTGCTATGATTACCAGAATAAAAAATTGGACCATTCACTTATATACAGTGTAAGTAGCCATTTTGTTCCAGCCAATGAATGTGTAGGAACCAGTAAAAGTAGTGAGAGATGAGGCAATAAAAATTGATTCAGTCGGCACATTATATACTGTAGCTAATGTCCACTTAACATACTCCAGATGTACAGATATAAATCACAAACAGAATAAGTGTCCTTGTACAAATAAACATTTGTGTCAGGGGCAGAAATACAGGAGACGAAGGTGGTCACCTCCGAGTGCCAGCTCTGAAGGGGGCACACTGACCACCTCCATTGTTCCAGGTATTGCTTTATGTGCCGCAGGAATAAGCAGGGAGCCCATGGGGCATATATCGTGGTCTTCCCTCTCCCATGGATCCCCCTCCAGAGTCCGTTCTCTATGGACAGATCTCCAGCAAGGAAACCACACCAATGTACATAAAACGTGTGGGGCAGGGGGTAGAGTGCATGCCCGCTCCCTCCTTTCTTGGTTCTTCTTCCTCACACATGCAGGACCTTCTTCCTCTGCTGTTGCTGTGGGAGCAGCAAATAGCAAGAATGGAAGACCCTGATCAGCAATAGGTAGTGCTTGTGTACTGGGGTGTTGGTAGTTAATTGGGGGAAGAGTGTGTGTCTGAGTGCTACTAAGGTGTTAATCATGCGGGTTTATAGAAGTGGAAGTGTTGCCCATAGCAAGATTCTACATATAATTTAGCCAGCACCTTCTAGCAGATAATAGCTAGAATCTGATTGGTTGCAATGGGTGACATCTCCACTTTTATAAACTCTCACTTTAGCAATTATACCCCTGTGTGCCTGGATGTTGCTAAGGTGTTAGTACTGAATACAGGGGGTAGAGTATGTCTAGGGGTTGCTGGAGTGTTGGCAGTGAATTCAGGAGGGGTGCATGTCTGGGTGCTTCTAGGGTGCTAGCAGTGAATGCAGGAGGGAGAGTGTTTGGATTTTGCTGGGGTGCTGGCACTGAATGGAAGGAGTAGGAGAATGTGTGTCTTGGTGCTTCTAGAGTGTTAGTAATGTAAGCTGGGGGGAGGGCGTGTGTCTGGATGTTTCTAGGGTGTTATTAGTGAATGCATGGGAGGAGGGATTGTATCTGGGTGCTTCTGGGGTGTTGGTACTGAATGCAGGGGAGGAGTGTGTGTGGGTGCTGCTGGGGTGTTGGCAGTGAATGCAGGGGAGAGGGTGTGTGTCTGGGTGTGTGCTGGGTTGACATTGAATACAGGGAGGGAGAGTGTGTGGGTACTATTGGGATGCTAGTGGTGAATGCAAGTGGGAGAGTGTGTGTCTAGGTGCTGCTGGGGTGTTGGCAGTGAATGAAGGGAAAGGGTTTGTGTCTGGAGTGCTGCTGGGTTGTTGGTATTAAATGTGGTTTAGGGGGAGTGTTTGTGAGTGCTGCTCGGACTGGGGTATTGGTAGGGAATGTGAACAGGGAGGGGGGGGAGACCAACAACTATATCACCTCTGGGCTCCTTGTATGAACTTACGCTGCAAATTTTGTGTCACATTAAGTCATTATTCTCAGTTTTTAAATGGCTAGTATTAGTATAAAGATCTGAGTGAACTAAACTATTACTTTTGTGAGTACTTTAAGAGAGCCAATCAATTGCAGGTGATGTGAGCAATGTGTCTTCACAACAGTTCTGGAACACTCGTAACGGTGGCATAACAATCACAACATTGCTGCTTTTGTGTCAAATCTACATTAGAAATTAGTGGTTTGTTTTTACGGAAAACCAAACACACCCAAACTTGAGGTTTCTGAGGAGAACAGAATCCCAACCCAGGTCTTCCCAGCAAGTTCAGATCTCAAAATGAGGCAAAACATAATTTGCATCCAGAAATCTTGGATCTCATGTATCTTGGATTGCATATGATCTCTCATGATCAGGCACCATTTCACAAAGGAGAGTGTATGTAGAGAGTGTGGGCTGTAATTGTGCTTCAATCAACACCATTAAAGAGGGTTGTAAATAAATGGAGTGGTTGGAACTGGTGACTGCAGGCAGCTTTGTCACAGTATATCTTTGTTTGTCAGACACTAGCTAGTAACTTCAATCCAGGACAAACTGCAAACAGGCTACTGTCACTGTGTGCTTGTTTTACAGACACCACTAGCACCTGCAATGCAGTGCAAACAGGCTCCTGTGTATGTTTTTTAGAAGTAAACTTTAAGTGAACTAAATTTTTTACAAGGATATCTATCTACAATGCAGTATACAGTCAGGTTCATAAATATTGGGACATTGACAGAATTTTCATATTTTGGCCTCTATTCACCACCACAATGGGTTTGAAATGAAATAAACAAGATGTGCTTTAACTGCAGACTTTCAGATTTAATTTGAGGGTAATTACATCCAAATCAGGTGAACAGTGTAGGAATTACAATGGTTTCTATATGTGCCTCCCACTTTTTAAGGGGCCAAAAGTAATGGGACTATCAACTCAAAAGCTATTTCATGGACAGATGTGGGCTATTCCCTCATTACTTCGTTATCACTTAATCAGGTAAAAGGTCTGGAGTTGATTCTAGGTGTGACATTTGCATTTGGAATCAGTTGCTGTCGACTCTCAATATGAGATCCAAAGAGCTGTCACTATCAGTGAAGCAAGCCATCATTAGGCTGAAAAATCAAAACAAACCCATCAGAGAGATAGCAAAAACATTAGGTGTGGCCAAATCAACTGTTTGGAACATTCTTAAAAAGAAAGAACGCACCGGAGAGCTCAGTAACACCAAAAGACCTGGAAGACCACAGAAAACAACTGTGGTGGATGACAGAAGAATTATTTCTCTGGTGAAGAAAAACCCCTTCACAACAGTTGGCCAAATCAAGAACACTCTCGGTAGGTGTATATGTGTCAAAGTCAATAATCAAAAGAAGACTTCACAAGAGTGAATATAGAGCGTTCACCCCAAGATGTAAACCATTGGTGAGCCTCATAAACAGGAAGACCAGATTAGAGTTTGCCAAACAACATCTAAAAAAGCCATTACAGTTCTGGAACAACATCCTATGGACAGATGAGACAAAGATCAACTTGTACCAGAGTGATGGGAAGAGAAGAGTATGGAGAAGGAAAGGAACTGCTCATGATCCAAAACATACCACCTCATCAGTGAAGCATGGTGGTGGTAGTGTCATGGCGTGGGCATGTATGGCTGCCAATGGAACTTGTTCCCTTGTATTTATTGATGATGTGACTTCTTACAAAAGCAGCAGAATGAACTCTGAATTGTTTCGGGCAATATTATATGCTCATATTCAGTCGAAAGCTTCAGAACTCATTGGACGGCGCTTCACAGTGCAGATGAACAATGACCCGAAGCATTCTGCAAAAGCAACCAAAGAGTTTTTTAAGGCTAAAAGGTGGAATGTTATGCAATGGCCAAGTCAATCCCCTGACCTGAATCCGATTGAGCATGCAATTCACTTGATGAAGACAAAACTGAAGGGAAAATGCCCCAAGAACAAGCAGGAACTGAAGACATTTGCAGTAGAGGCCTGGCAGAGCATCACCAGGGATGAAACCCAGTGTCTGGTGATGTCTATGCGTTCCATACTTCAGGGTGTAATTGCCTGCAAAGGATTTGCAACAAAGTATTCAAAAGTGAAAGTTAGATTTAGGATTGTTTAGTTTGTCCCATTACTTTTGGCCCCTTAAAAAGTGGGAGGTACATATAGAAACCGTTGTAATTCCTACACCGTTCACCTGATTTGGATGTAATTACCCTCAAATTAAATCTGAAACTCTGCAGTTAAAGCACATCTTGTTTATTTCATTTCAAAGCCATTGTGGTGGTGAATAGAGGCCAAAATATGAAAATTCTGTCAATGTCCCAATATTTATGCACCTGACTGTATATTGCCACTTGTGAATGAGGAAAGAAACAATGGGATTTCAAGCATAGTAGTCAAAAAAATACTGTGTTGTATCTGAGTGAGATGCACCCCAAAGAAAACCTCTTTTCTTGTTTCTTGTATTTTAATTTGTCATATTTTAAGGGAAAATTGCATGTTTTTAAGGGGTAGTGTATATTTATGGGTGTGGTCTAAATCCAGCATTTCTGAACCCTCTGCAATGTGAGAATGTGTAACTATAAAAGTAATGATGATGACATAGAAATTGAGGATGCTACTGTGGAAGTGCAACAGGATGAGGGGGATATTTGTGTGTCTGGCGCGAATGAGGATGTCATCACCATTTTCAGGAATGCTGCCCAGCACTACCCCCAAATGTCTGCAGCCTGTCAAAAGATATGTGGGTAGAATAATTTGGATGCTCACGGGAGAGATTTCTTGAACAGAGAAGAAACATTTTGAATAAAAATATATTACACAGTGTCTCCAAACACTTTGCTAAATTTCATGGAGGGGATGTTAGCTCCCTCAAAGTTATAGGCTTAGATTTAATACCATCTACAATCAGAAGAGGTGACAGATTCAGAATGCTGTGTAGACAAGAATTATACTTGATCTTTAATATGTACTGTTTATTTCCATATGGATTAAATGAACAAATAGAACTTAATGCTGTAACTAACAATTGCAGGACATAGTGGAGTACACATTCATTTAATCTCTTCAGGAACATTCCATTTATTCAGGAACATACCTTTTTTCCATCAAGGTAAAATCTGGGTCTCCTGCTGACTACCAACTGTGTTCCTGAAGCATATACATTTACTATCTGCAAATAAACTACTGCAGCTTCAATACTTTCCATTGAAGGATAGGACTGGAAAGGAATATATAATTATTGGCCTGACAAGTTTGCTGCTTAGGGCTCTATTTACTACAATCCACTGTGTCGGGATTGTGACTGTCAGGATGCCGCTGTCGGTATTCTGACAGCCAGCATTCCGACAGCCGGGATCCCATACCCAACCCTTTATTTTGCAGTGATCAGCTTGTGCTCTATTTAGACCACACATCTGATCACTGGGGCCCGGCTCCCGGCTCTGCTCTGCCTGTTAGAGCAGAGCAGGAGTCAGGGAACCGGGGAAAGCCCTGGATAATGTCATCTCCAGGTGGTCTTATTATTACAGTATTTTTTTACATTTTATTTTTAGTAAATAGGGGTAGATCACATTTCCCATTACAGTTATGGGAAATGTGGTCTGCTTACTAAAAGTATGTGATAATTAGGGTTTGCAGTAGAATTTTACAAATTCTACTCCAATTGCCCTTTACTAAATTTATTGAGAACACAAAGTATGTATTTTTAAGATGGTCTCCACCGGTTACACTGTTTAATAAATTGTTACAAATTTTACCAAGTAAGTGAGTAGGTGATACATTTTGTTCTCTCTAGATTCTGTCGCTGCTTTTTCCTGCATCCTGTCAATCAGGCTGCAGCTTAGGGTTCACTGTGTGCGATGATGCTTGATCTGTCCTACACATGCGCAGTCCACCCACCATCAGACTTGTACACAAACCATCAGGTTTACATACAAGTCTAAATCTGGCCCTATGTTACAGTATATAAAATAGATTAGCCATGAGGGGATCTTTTGTTCAATTAACTGAACAAAAGAAGTAGAAGATCGGAGACTCTATTATTTATTGTAACTCATATATTGAAACTTTATTTAACAATTTTAATAAATTAAACTGTCATGTAGTTGAGAGTGTACCCATAAGAACGTACAGTATTGACATACGTGATATACATTATTCACAAGTAGTCATAACAGATATAATCAAGCTACAAACTAATGAATGCGAGTGAAGAGCCATAAGCAATAAAGAGGCATAGGAAAACTTGCAGAAAAAGAAGGATGGCAGAGCTTACAGGAACCACCTTGCTAGGTCAGCAAATTGTATCACACGGCATAGAACAAAAATAAACATAGTGTTTATTGACCATATGAAAATATATACACAGTAATAAAGATACTCGATTGGCTAAAGTACCAATCATATAGGGGAAGAGGGTGGCATTATCTATATAGTATTCGGCTAAAGCCTGTCCTGTCTCCACGCACCTCTCCCACCACAGCGATGAGACAGACCAACTGTAGAAGAGGACCAGGCACAGGGGGTAAGTGTAATTGTTGTGGACTGTTGGGGAGAGGGCTGCTGAGGGACATGGGTCTATTTACTAGTTTTTCTAGTCCATGGCCTGCAGTAATTATCTGGTTCAGATTCCAGATACCATATAGTTTGGCTCAAAATAATCAAATTACATGTTCACATGGCAACAATGATACAGTATATACTTTTTTCTAATTGATAAAAGAATTCATGTCTTTCAAATGGATAAATGCATATAACTGCTAGTACATACTGTATATAAACATCTGCCGAAGTACACTGTGTTCGATAATAGGCTTAATTTACACATTGTTATATTCCCTGTAGGATCCCACAATCTCATATCTCCAGGAGCGATCCCACAATCATATATTGCCTGGTAGGGTAACACTCTGAATGCTTTCCTCCTGAAGCTACCTCAGCAGCATAGGGCTATGTATACTCATTATGGGCTTTTATAAGCCTCTTTCAATCACTCACTTTTATAATGGGCAATGCCCAATGGCTAGAGTACTTCCCTTCTTTGACAATAGAAGGTCTTCTCAAAATACTATCCAACTCTATGACTTCTTTCCCTTCAGCTATGTATACAATTTCCACCTACAGTAGCCTACCTTTCACCTCTTAGGAGATTAATACTTAAAAATGAATAGGATTTTTGGACAGTCCTGCATTCCCAAAATGTCACCAAACCCCATCTGACTTCTTCTCAGTGGCGGCACAAGGGGGTTACGGGGGGTGTGGCCCGCACCGGGTGTCACCCTCCAAGGAGGTGACACCAAGAGCAGCACACTCATGCGCGCCCCCCTCCCCCAACACCACACTCCTGCACGCACCCCTCCGCATGCGCTGCCGCCACAGGCGGATTCAGGGGGGAGCACCAAAGCACTGTGATGATGTATTATCATTATTATGATTATCATTTATATATATGGCTCCATAAGTGTTCCGCGGCGCCTTACAAAATAAATAAACAAATAGGTGACCAGTGACTTACAGTACATGACAAGGACATGGATAATATAAATTGCTACATCAGCAACCATAACACCCACATAAGTAACAGAGCTTAAGCAAGCAAGTGTTAGGTGCCCTTGTGGGGAGTAAGAAGTAGATGAAAGTAAAGTAAGGAGAAGCACAAGAGGGTAGAGGGCCCTGCTCGTAAGAGCATACATTCTAAATGTACTCATGCTTTTGCATTTTGTAACATGCTCAGTCTTTCAATTAAAACCTTTTCTGATTGTGGGGTAGATTTATCAAAGCTTTAAAAGAGATAAAGTGGGTAGAGATATAGGGCCTGATTAAGACCCGCTCGCTAGCAAGCGGCCGCTCGTTGCCGACGATGTTCGCTAATGTGCGCATGCGTGTTGTTCACAGTGCACGTGCGCAAACTAGTACGAGCGATCGGAATGTGCAAGCTCACCCTGCAAAGACAGCCCAGTGAAATGAGTGACAGGAGAGGCCGTTTGTGGGTGATAACAGGAGCAGGGCAGTAGTAATGGGGAGTGGAGTTGCGGACGCAGGTGTGCCAGAGTGTTTCAACGCCGTTTCAGAGGCATGCATAATTAACAGGCAGCGTCATAGTACACGTCACCTGGTTGTTTTTTACACTGAACTGCTCGCAGTGATTGCGGTATGGTGCAGTCAACCGCAAGCGCTGCGGTCAGATCCGATGGTACCCGATGTACCGATGGTTGTATATACTTCCTGGAGATGACGTATGCTAGTGGGCAGCTAAAGACAGGCTGGTGGGTGTCTATATATACAAAGTGATCGCTCGCCAAGACATAGTGGGCGAGCTTATGCCTTGCCATGCGAGCGGCTGCCTTGACGTCACTTAGCTGAATACCCATATGCTGGGAGTGAGCGGCCGCATCTAGCGAGTGAGTCTGAATCAGGCCCATAGTACCAACCAATCAGCTTCTAACTGTCATTTTTCAAACACAGCATGTAAGATGGCAGTTAGAAGCTGATTGGTTGGTACTTTATCTCTCTCCACTTATCTCTCTCCAGGCTTTGACATATATCCCCCTGTGACGTATTTGTTTATTACTTTGCTTCAATAAAATGAAGACTGTTTAAATTAAAAACAAAATGTGTTTTAAATTGTGGTAAACATATAGATCCGCTTTGTCTTCTTTGTCTCTCGTTGCTGTAAGAAAGTCCGGCAGTATAATAAAATGCCAAGTGCTCTATGTTTGTTCCATAAATACGTTTGATTACATGTGTAAGTGATCAACATATTATGTTGGTGTGTGGCATATCTTGCAGCCAAGGCTTGCTGCTCTTCTTTCTTAAATAATCCTATATCAAAGCCAGATAGGTCAAAACTTCTGTGGAACCCATTTAGGTGTTTTGGCAAATGAGCTTTCCAAGTTCTTTGATGTGTGCTGAAAGCTACTCTGACATTTTCAAAACACATATGGTAAAATATGGAAATATGTTGCCACATTGTCAATGGTTTACGACACTCCTCATGATATTGTACTTCAAAAATGAGCATTCATTTGAGCCTGTACTTATTACATCTACTAAATAACAAAAATTGTCATGCAAGTTTGTTGAATCTTTGTGTGTGCAGTTAATTTGTATCTCAAACCAGTTTAATATTTGTGTCGAGTGGGCACTTTAAATGATATCGATTTCCTAACTAGTTTATTTTATTGCTCACTTGCTTATGTTCCGCTGTGAGAGGGGTACACCTACCTAACTGTAGGAGAAATAATAATTAGGGACGTTTAACCCTGACCGTACACAGCGTGGGCAACCTAGGGAACTCAGTGGAATTCAGCAACTTCTTTGCCAATCACTGACGCAGACATCCTTTTAGCACCTATGGAGTGCTCGCATGTTCAGGTGATAGCTGTCTATGGCCCTCATTCAGAGCCGGACGCACTGAGCAGAGCGCACGCTCTGAATGAGGGCCGTCCTCCATAATTATGGAGCGTCCTCCTGGACGCTCGTATAGCTGTGGGTCACCACCCACAGCCTATACGAGCGTGCTGGTTGATGGCCGCGATGGTCTTGACCATCGCGACCATCGCCACTGCGAGCCGGAGCCTGCGGTTGAGTTTCTCAACCGCAAGGCCCGGAGTGATTTTGGCTCTATCAGAGCCAAAATCACTCCCACTGACATCACTAGTGATGTCAGTGGGCCGGCTTCCCTTGGGAACGCCCCCGTCTTGGAGGCATGCCCCCGGCACGCCCACCAAAGGGGGCGTGCTGTCAATCAACATCGACAGGACGCCCCCTTTGATCAGACACAACGAGCGAAGGAAAGTCCTTCGCTCGTCGCGTCTGGCGCATGCACACCATCGACCCACTTGCGAGCGGACAGCCGCTTGCGAGTGGGTCTGAATCAGGCCCAATGTGTATTGTATTACAAAGAAAATCAATTTCTATTGTAAATATTTTGTACATTTCAAATGAACCTGTCACCTTACAGGAGCATTCACTTACTCACAAGTTAGCCATTCCGAAAGAAGAATGAATCTCTGGGTATTGTCAGAGACATGGCACTCATTTGAGTCAATGCATTTCCCACTCTGTTTGTAGAATATAAATTAAGCTGCCGATTTCTATTAGATGTCATCGAAGGTCAATCTCGGATGACATCGTCCGTATTCATGTGTTTAATTTGTTTAGCAGGTTACTGAATTTACTAAGCTGCCGAGTTGCTGTTATTCATGTTGCTCAATGGTGTATTCATTTGATATCATTCGTATTATTCATTTGTATTTAGCGTTCGATTTTGACTAACTGGAACAAACAGATGCACAGACGGATCAGAGAGATCCATAATGCATGCATCTGTGTGTCAAATAATAAACACAGATGCACGCATGGATCAGGGAGATACGTCTGTGCTTCTGTGTTTCAAAAAATTAAAACCTGTGCAAAAATAAATAAAAAACGTTGTGGCCCCCTCCCCAAAAAAACAAATAGCACCAGGCTTTGGAGAACTATCTGAAACATTTGGAGGTATGTGGTACTGATCTTTTAGTTTAGTTACAATTGAACAAGTCTGTAGTTGACAGAGAGTAGGCCATATGCAATGATTACTAACTAGGGTCCAAAGTGCTCAATCCACCACTCAGCATTTGGGCTGACTGACTAAGTTAAGGATATTTACTGCTAATCTACCTTGAAAGAAGAGTAGTATCTGAGCCACTACAAATGTGAAGAATAGCTTTGCATGACACTCCGTTCTGCAAAACAAGGTTCGATAAAAAGAGACCTCACACATATTTTATGGGAGGGTTTAGCTGCCCAATGGGATGGCTGCAGAATAACACCCTTTTAAATCTTTCTCCTAGGTGATGTCCCACTGCCAGTGTTACCATCTCCTTTGTTATGGTTATGTATTTTAGGTGTAGCAATTGTTTAATGATAGGTATGATGGTTATCAGCACAACGTAATTTGCCTTTCTATGCTTACCAAGGTTAGTTGGAAAACTGTATTGGCTTTGGATTGTTGGGCCACAATATCACCTTAAAAATAAGAACCTTAATTTTACCAATTAGAACATTGAGCTAAAATGTGCCTTATGGCTGGAAATTGCTTGGAAAACATAGGGTCTGATTCAGCATTGTATGCACTAGCATAGCTTCTGTATCATTGTACGCGGCGGCTGTGTTACGATATACAAATGCCACAGGAGGGGTCTTGTCTAAACAGACATCTACTACCGGCTGCTGAGATCCGATGCTGAGTCCGGAGACGCAGCATCAGATTGTTTTCGTGACCATCGGACATCTGAGTGACCATCTGGTAATCACACTGCAGAGGCAAGGAAATCTGCGTTGGAAGACGCAGACCCTGGTATCAGCATACATTGAAAACTGTGCCGACGCACCCCCATTTTCAAAAACGCAGCCCGTTGCCGCCCCTTCCCAGTCCCCAAACAGCCACAGCATGTCAATCATCATCTCAGTCACAGATCAGCACTTGCAATACAGATGCTGTGCATGCGCCGATTGGCAAGTGTTGTAGTTGTACGTAAACCATCGTAGTTGTACGTAAACCATTGTGTTTGCATACAACTCTGAATCAGGCCCATAGTAATTATAATGAAATACCCCTGTAATTCCTGCACTAGATAGGTTACTGTACAATGACTATTACAGAATAAATGCATAGGGTGCTCTTAAAAAGTCAACATGTTAATTGAATGTTTCACATTGTACCCCCGGTATAGCTCTTAGAGGAGACTGAAACCCATGGCCGAATTGTAACACTTGGTTGGCTAGGAAGCTTACCGGGAAAGAGGTGTTCCATTTCTGCTTTCTTTTTTTATAAAGACCAAATCCATTACAGATTTTCATTCTTCCCCTTCTTCCTATCTTGTCCAAAATAGCTGTGTACTCTTGAGAATTTCTCTTTTACCAATTTACACTGTTATCAACGGCTCACTAATTGAAACAGACAGATCTATATACTACAGTCTAATGTAGGTGCTACTTAAGGTTACAGTAACAAATATGTAGAGATGAGCCGGTTCGGATTAGTTTGGATTTTCCCGCCAAATTCGGATTTTTCCTGCCAAAAATCAGGTCTCAGAAAGAGGCAAATGTCATCTTTCATGGACAAACATCATCATTCCTGGACTTCTGTCCAGGAATGATGATGTTTGTCCATGAAAGATGACGTTTTGCCTCTTTCTGAGACCGAATATTTGGCAGGAAAAATCAGAACTGGCGGGAAAATCCGAACTAATCCGAACCCGCTCATCTCTACAAATATGTAGTAATTATTGTCATTTAAGTGTGTAAAAAATCTTACATCAAATTGCTGTTTTTAGTAATAATGTACATTTTATGTCATGTTCTTTGTCCCTATCCCAAGAGCCTTATTGGAGATGTTGATTGTAGGTTGGGTCTTATTGGGCGCACAAGGGATGTAGTTTTAACATATGTGGGTAATGGTACATGATAATGTTTTTACAATGGGTATTTAATATGAATGTTTTACTGATAAGTTAATTTAAAAACATCAATAAAGTATAAACACACAGAATCTATATAACTTGATGATAGTGGTACATATGCGCAGTTGTATAAAAATATAAATATAGCAGTAGACTTTAAAATTTGCCTTAATAGGACAATATATGTGAGGACTGAATTAAATGAATGTTAAAATCCACAGAATGAGTTTCTGGCTCTCAATGGAGAGAGGCGTAACAGATCTTCTTTGAAATCAGTGACATAGTAGTAGGGTACCCTTTTATGATTGAACAGATTGTAGTCCAGTGTTCGTGTGTTACTTGATAGGTCCTCTCTCTTTACTGGTGGAATAACCCTTTGTGGTGTGCTTAATACAGGTGTGGTGTGCTTAATACAGGGTACCCCAACGTCATTTGTCCCCTGTATTTAGCACAACCAGTACTGGGTCTCCAAAGCCTGTGGCTGATTGGTCTTTTGGGGGGGTACACCATTTTTTTATTTATTTTTACACAGGTTTTAATTTTTTAAACACAGAACCACAGATGGATCTCCCTTGTCCATGCATGCGAGTTGTCAGTGATGGTTAAGTATGTTCATATGTCAAACTCGAATTGAAAAAGGTGCTTTATTTGGCATCTTTAGCTGCCAATTTGCACTATATTTTGGCCATTATAACATTACGAATCCTTAGTAAATGTCCAGGTCCTATTGATGTCTATTGCAAAAGGCTGCCGAGTTGGACCGATGGTGTATGTGTCCAAAAACATGTTACTATCCGACTTTCAGGTGTTCTCAACTGATTTTTTTCCTTTCAAATGGAACAAATTCGGCAGAGTTTAGCCTTTAGTAAATTTCGAATGTGCAGTTCAAGGCCGATATTGCCTCATTTGATGTAATTTGAGCTTAGTAAATATACCCCTAATACAGGTTACACAAAACATCCAAATAAAGACAGTTAATTTGGCCTGCTCATACAGAAAAATGTAATGGTCAGTATGAAAAAGGATTGTAGGCATACTGTAGACTAGGGATGTGCAGGCTCGGATAGGTTCGAGTTTTCACGTTGAGTTCGGATTTTTCCCTAAAAAAAAACGGAACTCAGAAAGAGGCAAAACGTCATCTTGCATGGACGAACATCATCATTCCTGGACAAAAGTCCAGGAATGATGATGTTCGTCCATGCAAGATGACGTTTTGCCTCTTTCTGAGTTCCGTTTTTTTGGAGGGAAAAATCCGAACTCAACGTGCAAACTCGAACCTATCCGAGCCTGCACATCCCTACTGTAGACATACAATTTCCAAGCTACAGTATGCACCCTACAAACAATATTCCAATCTGAAAGGATAACTTATATAATTAGCATTAACCAAACAGTTTCCTTCCTAATAAACTGGTTATTTAAATATTGTTCCTACTGAACATAGCTTGGAAACACACTATGGGCTTGATGTATAGTTGGATAAGAGACCATTGTAGTAACATAAAATCCACTTTTAACTACTGCAAATGTATACAAAAAATCATACATATGTATATATCCCAAAGCAAACTTATATGCTTCTCACACTTCTGGCTCCCTACATTGACATAGGCTGAAAGGGGGAGCAAAGTGTATTTTGACATAGTGCAAGCACAGTAAAGGCGTGTCTACGTATTTGTTCCCTACAGTATATGAAGGTTGTGGCTGCTTCATAATCATCAGCACAGACCTTGCTATTGTATAAATGAAAGAAGGATTAAAACAATAAAATCATAGCATACTACAGTACTTTGCCCTCCTCTGACAGTGCTACTAGCACTAATATACATAGTCTAGACAGGTATTGGCAAAATCAGCATAGAGTTATCTCAAAAAAGCTGATTCCATCACAAGAGTATGCCAGAAGTTCTATTGTCACTATAGAAGGCAACCACCTATCATAATGCTAACCCCAGCCTACCCAGAATGGGGCTGATTTCACTAGTTGTATCTGGCCCACACAAAAAAACAGCCCTATGTCGGTGTGGTGGATGTGAGGTAATATATGTTGTAATATATATATATATATATATATATATATATTGAGGGGTCTTAAGGTATGCTAACACAGTTTGTTTATAATAGTTCAATAACGCCTTAGTTGCCCTATTAAGTCTTTCAGTGTTCTTTTAGTTGTTGAAGTTGGAGGATAAGGTTCTTCTTATTGTTTCTACAATGAGACCCTCAAAACAGAGTTCAAAATGATTTATTATAAAAAGTTAAAAAGGTTAAAAATCTTACATAGCACATGCAGAGTGGCCTATATGGGTTAGATGTTAATAACTTGATGTCCCTCCCCTTCAGAAGTATGAGCTCGTTAACAGCAAAGTTAGCCCACTTTTGGTCACATTTGCATTATCACTCAACGCGTTTCGTCAAATATCGACTTCTTCAGGGGTGTCTTAAAGTAAAAATGGGTGTCTCATAAGTCTCAGTGTACCACACAATACAATTTTAAAACTATTTAAAACTATTAAATACATACTCCAAATAAACTCCAAAATAAAGTCCAAAATAAGATTACTTAATTTGCAATGACTGTTTCATGCTTTCCTGAGGCAATGGTTTTGAATTGATATCCCTCAGATGTACCTATTATTGACAAAAATAAGTATTAATCGCTTATATTTGTAAGTTGTAGTTAGTATGGTACTTACTCAATCCAGTGAGGATGACTAAGGACAGTGAGGATTGATAACTATGCTAAGTGTGTGTTTTTTTTTCCCTAGCTTGATTCCCAAATCATCATAACTTGCAGAGATGGGAAGTGGAACAAGCAGGTGACTTGTGAACCAGTTGACTGTGGCCCACCTGATAAGAACCACATCCACCACGCCTCATTTCATTGTCCACAAGGAACCACCTACAGCAAACAATGCACTTTCCAGTGTCACCATCCTGCACATATCAGAGGTAAGATGCAAGCTGATATCTGCTGTTGCATCATATTCCTCATTGTGAATGTTGTTTTGTGTTTCTTGATGTGAAGATGTAATTATTAATGAGTAGCGTCACGTTCTGTGATGGACATTGATGCATTAACCATGCATTCACAGATGTCTCACAGTTAAGCATGTATTACAGTAGGCATCATGATGTCATAATACCCCTTTTTCTATCATGCCAACTGATTGGTTATCATATTTTGGTGATTTGAGAATCCTTCAAGGTCTCTCATCCAAAGTTGGTGATAGAAATCAAAATTGTTTGTTCTCTTTCGAGTCCTCTTACTTACAGTACAACTCCAAGACTTTAAAACCAGATTCACAATAAGAACATCTGACAATTTACAATGGTTTCAAAATTATTGAGTTTAAAATAGAAAAATTGTTCAAGCTCTGTGTGATTAGCAACAGTGTTAATGTAGCCATATTTTCAGGTAATGGTTGTTGTCAATGGGGCAGATTCAATTAGACACAGTTCTTCATGTGCACTCTTAGCAGTACCCGGGGCTATTCAGTTGCAGCCAGCGGTAAGCCCGCACTTTCAGTGTATTTCAGTTCACATCCTCCTGAGGTGCAAACATCCACGGTAAGTAGGGCTTTCAGCTCTTACCGCAGCTTCCGCAAACACGTTAGCCTGTAGCTGCAGGCACTTAATGAAGAATCTATGTGTTAAAGCGATTTAACTGGGGGCTTACTTATTTTATCTGCGTGGTAAACATAAGTTTTGAACATTTGCAGAATTTGCAGGCATGGGGCTAAAATGTAGTAAAACTCCAGAAGTGCTCCCTCACAATATAGGTCTGCTTGTCGCATGCATGTTATGTGACTTTATTCACTCACTATTCACAGGAGACGCATTTTAGTTTTGAAGATAATGGCAGGAAAAATATGAAGAATAATTACGGACAACTGTTACTGATGAGTATACTTTGCAACAAGTAACATCCTGGTGACAGTAAAATAATTCAGGATTTATTTAATTCCAATAATGTAGGTTAAAGGCTCTAAGGGGAAAATTATGAAACCTTTTAAAATAGACAAGTGAAGATGATGACCACACCAACCTATCAGATTGTACAGGCCATATTTACTAAAATGCAGATTTTTAGAAGTGGAAGTGAATATGTTGCCCATAGCAACCAATTAGATTCTACTTAACATTTATTTAGCACCTTCTAGAAGATTTTAGCTAGAATCTGTTTTTGTTGCTATGGGCAACATCTCCACTTTTAAAAACCTGCACTTTACTTAATATACCCCATCCTATAATTTTCTAGTTCTATGTATTATATAGATGGTAGCTACAATCTTATTGGTTGCTATTAATCTCCCCAAAAGTCTTTATTCTACAGTAATTTCTACTTTGTCTACATAGAGGTTTTGATTCCACCTTTAATACACCCCGATAATGTTGTGTGATTTATATAACTGGAATCACTAATTGATTAAGGGCGGGATGTACTAAGCATTGCATTATGGATGTGATACATCCTGCCTCTTGTCGGGTACATTGCGGCATTAGTAACGCTGCTATGTACCTGGAAATGTGATTAAAATTGCAAAGGACAGCTCTCCCGAGAAGAGACTTTGCGATAGAATGATTTCTGGGTTTATGACCCGGGTATCCTTCTGCGCATGCGCAGATGGTGTTGACCACTGGGTCCAAGCTCCGGAATGTATCGCATTCCAGAGCTTAGTACATATGGGAATGTAGCCAAAATTCTGAAAATGTCATTTTCAGGGTTTTTGATGCATTTTCAGCTTTAGTACATCCCACCCTTAACCATAATTGTGCACTACTGATTTCTAGTTCATTTCTCTCCACTGCTGTTCATAACTGTCTGCTGTAACATTGATATTCTCTTCATTCCATTTGTTGTATCCTTAAATAACCGTATTGCATTTTTTTTAAATCCGATGCTACTGCTGAATAATTTTCTCTTGTACCTTGTAGTCTTCTTAATTTTGCAAAGCCTCTATCAAGGTCTGCATATTATGGTTTGGAAGATCTGTGGCCCAATATCTTCCATGTGCCCTATTTTTGTTGATATGTGTGTGCTATGTGCAGGGCCGTTGCAAGGTTTCTTGGCACCCTAAGCATTTCAGCCTTGCACCCCCCCCCACCCTCGCATAACTACACAAGTCCTTATGCAGTAGTTCCCCTTATACAGTGCCCCCAGCAATGGTCCGAGTAGTAGTCCTCCCAGCAGTGCCCCCAGTGGTAGTCCCCCCCAGCAGCGCCCCCAGTGGTAGTCCCCCCCCAGCAGTAGTCCCCCCAGCAGTGCCCCCAGTAGTGGTCTGTCCCCCCGCAGCAGTGATCCCAGGGCCAGACAGACACACACGTAAAGAAAAGAAAAAAAAACTCCACATACCTTAATCCCCGCACCGGCGTCCTCTCCTCTGTCCTCCCGGGAGGGCCCGCTCTGCATGATGGGCAAGACGTCATGGCATCTCTCCCTTCACGCACTGCAGGAGCCGGAAAATGGTGCTCATGAGTAAGCTCCAGCCCTGCTTCCGGCAGTGGGCACAGCAGCCGAAGATAGTCAGACAGACTGTGTGTTTGCTTCTAATAGTGTAGTGCGGGCTGCACTTATGTGCGGTCCACACTACACATGAATCCAGAGGCGCCCTGCAGTTACCTAATGGTAGCGCCGGCCCTGGCTATGTGGCTGTGGTAAGCAGACTAAAAAAGCAACACCAGCAGAATTCCAGATACACTTGACTAAACAGTCCAGGTGCTTACCCAGGTGTCATGGCTATTGAAGTGTAGTAGTACTTGTTACTGATACAGCCGTGCTCACCGTTACACACTTTTTAACCTGGATGGAGCGGAGATTGAGCGGAACATACAGAGCACCAGACAGTGATGTATGAAGGTAGCGGTGCAGGTGTACACAAAATACACAGACCATATACAGGATAATGTGGCAGGGTCTCTGGAGCTAAGAGGAACATGTCCATGTCCCACTGTGGTGCTCATATAAAGAAGACCAAACTCTGTCCTCAAGGCTCCCCAACAGTTCAGGTATTAGAGATAACCATGGTTGAGCACAGGTGACTTAGGGCCTTATTCAGCAAGGCAGCGCTGGCTCCAGGGCTCGGAGCACCATGAGCCGGTTCCTTAGATGGCGCCCGTACATCGAGTGCAGCAAAACCGTGCGCATCTGAAAAGTAGGGGCGTGGCCTAATTACCATAGGCCATGCCCCCTATGTGACGTTATTTAGAGGTGTGCTCACATGACACGCCTCCAAATAACATCAGGCTGGGGGTAGCCTCACTAGCTTGGCTTCCCCCAGCCCTCTCCCATCGCTGAACGGATGCCGCGCGCATGCGCATAGCATCCATTCAGACTCCGGCACCGTTTTTTTACTCATGAGCTAGCTGCTGGCACTGACAGGCAGGCTGTATGTGGTGTGGTGCGGCACGCCGGCACATAGTCACACACACAGCCTGCCCTGCCAGTGCTAGCAGCCAGCCTGAGCCCATGATGATTGGATAAGATGAGTGCATTCACTTACCATCTCTCCTCCGCATGGACGCCCTCGTCACCTCGACCAGGCCTCCACGTCCGCCCAGTGCTCAGCCTCAGGGACCAGGGTGCAGAGGGCCTGATTCAGAACCGCTCGTAAGCGGCCACTCGTTCGCTCCGAGCGATGTTCGCTCATCTGCGCATGCGTATGGGTTTTAGTATGCATGCGCGAACCAGTCAGTGCGGCCAAAAATCGTGTGCTCGCAAAATAGCTAATGCCTGCTAATTTGAGTGACAGGATGAGGCGTTTGTGGGTGGTAACAGGGGAAGGTGCTCGAAAACGGGGAGTGGAGATCCGAACGCAGGCGTGCCTAACGGTCAAAACGGGTGTTTTAAGGGTGTGCATAATTAACAAAGCAGCGTCATCGACCACGTCAGTTGGGTGTCTTTTAGCCAGAACTGCTCGCATGATTGCAGTAGGAAAATGCAACCACAAAAATAACGAGCAGTTCATTCGCCTTTCGATGTACTCAATTAATCTAATAAATAGCGGAGATGACGTAGGATACGAGCGGCCAGGGGGCGTTTTTTACAAAAAATGTCCGCATGTTTTGTTCGCTCGTTCAGACATAGAGGCGTCAACAGACCGCAAAGAGCGAACGGTCAATTTAAGTAGCCAGCTCCTTTTTCTGGACGAGCGAGCGCAAATAGCGTCCGGCTCTGAATCAGGCCCAGAGTCTGCAGACACGCTGGGCGAAAGCACAGCAGCGGGGTGGCTGGGCTGAACAGAGCCCGGCACGACAGTGACAGGGCCGGACCAGCCAGGGAAAATGGCACCTGAAAATTGGCATGCCCACTGTAGGTGGCGCCTTCATGCGGCCGCTCAGGTGGAACATGCCTGGAGCCGGCCCTGCAACAAGGAACGCAGTTGCTAGTATGCACGCAATTGGCCGATTGATGTGTACTGCACATGCGTATGCAGTTGCAGAGGCTACGCAGACCCATTGAAGAGTGATTGACAGGAAGTGCTGTTTGTGGGTGGTGGGTGGTGGTCGGCCGAACACAGGTGTGCCAGTGCAATCACACGCGGTTTCAGGGGCGTGCATAAATTATTCACTGCGATACCATACACAGTGAGGGGACTCATAGCCTGCGTGGCTGTTAGCAATTTCTGAGTATGGTCAAGGCTTGTGCAAGTGTGCGTATGGATTCGATGGTACTCAATTGTACCGATGGTTTCGCTATTCTGCTAAGTATTATGGATGTGCATATGGTAAAGTGGGCGTCCTAATGTAGTGCTGTATTTGCATTGTGATCGCAGTGGCTTGGCTTGCTATTACAGTTGATCTGCGTGTGTATGCAGTATTGCGATCCGTAGTGGATCAAGCCCTTACTTAGTACCTCAGTAAATTTGATTTAACCACCTGTGTTCAACCATGGATATCTCTAAAACCTGAACTGTTGGGAGGCATTGAGGACCACGTTTGGGAACCTCTGATTTAGGGGCTGATTCAATTAGCCACAAATTCCGTGCCCTGTGCTCGCGTGCTAACACTAGGCGCACTTCGCAGGATATTTTCATGAAGCATACTGATTCTATTGCAATTCAATTTAAAACAACAAGTTGCAGATGTTGTGCACTAATTCTAGAGTCTACAACCTATGTGAAGTATATGAAAGAGTGGGGAAATCATCCTAACCCCAGGCCCCTCCAAATTAATCCCGTTTTGTGTTATCCTTCAGTGAGAACATAGAAGTATTGCCAACCCGTTATCAGCTCACTTCTCTGTTGGAGGTATTTGATGATAAGAATTTATCACACTACATTTATTTAGGGTAACATGACTAATGATTATCATTTAATTCAGCAGTGGACATATACTGCAGGAATTCCTATAAGGTTATAGTTGCCACCCACAACTTTTCCAGTGCCTAGACTTCTTCAGAAATTACAATGGATGCAGCTGCAGAACATGCATAATTTTGAGGTGTGGCAGAGTTTATGCAATGAGTGGGACTGTTTAATATCCCAAAAGAATATTAATTGCGCTAGTCCAGTGATTCCCAAACTATGTGCCGTGGCACCCTGGGGTGCCTCGGGACACTTGCAGGGGTGCCTCAGGTTGGTGATCCAGCACCAAATCATATTATTTATGATCAATGTTATGTAAATATATGTGCAAACAGAAGTTCAAACCTGTCCACCACCATATAATTGAACCCTAAGGATGACAGTTAAGCAATATTTACTTCACTTTACTACTTTACTTCATTTTTTTGGAATTTCTCAATAACAAACTTAAACTTAGGGGTGCCCTGAAAAGAATGCTGAAACTCTAGGGCGCCGTGATTCAAAAACGTTTGGGAACCACTGTGCTAGTGCATACATGCATCTATTGGAACAATTACCCAGACACTCAGTTATATTAGAAACATTGCATTTAATGTAACAATAAAAAAACATAAACATATAAGTATAAAATGTACAGTAATTAAAAAATTTTCACGAGGTATAAAATATAAAAATACTACATATGTCTTGTGGATGTAGTGAAAGTTTTTCAATTACTGTACATTTTATACTTACAGTATATGTTTATATTTTATTATTTTTACAATGAAATACCATGGGCCAAATGTCATAGGGTGAGAGCTTACCAGTAAACCCCTCACACTTTTTAAACTCCGCCAATGTAATAGAGTCCGAGAACATACAAACGCGCATGTTTTTAGACTCAAAAACTCTCACGATTTAAACTCCCATCCAGATGCTTTGCCATTTTGAAGATAAAACTCGACCAATGTGTTAGTGTGAGAGTTTACTGCTAAACACTCACATTTTCTAAACTCTCACCATATTACATTTAGCCCAATGTTTCATAAATGTTGAGTGTCTGGGTAATAGTTCCAGTAGATGCATGTATGCACTGCCGCAATTATTTTTTTGGATATACAGTATTATTTTTTGTCAAGGTTTGCACACCTTTTTGCAATTAACAGCAGCTGTGCACCATTGCATCAACGGTAAAGCACCAGTGACAACCTTTTTTATTTATTACTGTTTAATATCCTGTCTATGAATGTATGGATGCACTGTGCAGCATACTAATATATCATATTATATAGTCTCAGTAACACTAATAAATGGAATCGGTATGTAAAGCCGGCGGCTCTTTAGCTGCCGGATCAAATACCGACAGCGGCAGCCCGGTGGGTCAAAATACCGACAGCTGAAGGTAAGTACCCTATCCCTCCTCTCTGCCCCCTAACCCTAACACTCCCTTAGGGATGCCTAACCCTAACCTCCCCCCTAGTGCATAAACCTAACCTCCCCCATTAGTGCCCAAACCTAACCTAACCATCCCAGGGGGTTTCCAAACCCTAACCCCCCCTAGTGGTGCCTAACCCTAACCCCCCTTCCCCTAACCCTTCCCCTCCTGGGGGGTGCCTAACCACCCCCCCCCACGCGCACGGTTAGACGCTAAGACACCCGGCATACCTTTGTTCGGTGTGCCGGGTGTCGGGATTCCGTAGTGGGGCTAATGATAGGTGTCGGGATTTCGATGTCTATCTTTAGTCCCATGTCAGGATGCAAGTGTCGGGATATTGGTGGGCAGGATAGCGCCTGACGGTGTCCTGACTGTATCCCCTAATAAATTACATATCCCTGTTCCTATTACTTGCCTTTCTCCATCATAACAAAGACAAGAACTTGGAAAGCTCAAGTTAAAACTTTGTTTTAGTGTATGTGGTACTTAGTAGGCCCGGTAGCCTGCACTAACTTGATGTTCAATCAGTGCTAACAAAATCACATTGTAAAATGGAGAGAAATAGAATGGAATAAGGCTTTGCAGTCATATCACCTGCATTATTACACAGGGCCAGCAGAGCAGTTGCACAGGTCCACAACAGCTGTCCACAACTGATTTTATTTTGTTTTCATAGAAATACAATTTCTATCAAATAATTAATACATGCTTATTTCTTTTCTAGGTAGCAATAATTTGTTAACCTGCTTGGAGGATGGCCTTTGGTCATTTCCTGAAGCCGTCTGTGAGCTTATGTGCGTGGCACCACCTCCATTGCCTAATGCAATTCTGCAGACTGCCCGCTGCCGCTCTAACGGTCACAAGGTGGGCTCTTTCTGCAAGTATAAGTGTAAGGTTGGATATCTTGTGCCTGATGCATCTAAGAAGATAAGAAAGTAAGTAAGACTGAAACTTAAGTACTATGCCTGTTTGAAGGAACAAATAAGTGTTGTATGCCCTGGACTCACATGTACTTCTTTTTTTGTTTATCTTTCCTTTGGGGAAGGAAGGCATTCAAAATTCAGTGCACTAAGGATGGGGACTGGCAATATGGTGAATGTGTCCCTGTTATGTGTGAACCACCTCATCTTAAGTTCATAGGGCTCTATCAGTGCACCAATGGGTTCCAGTACAACAGTGAGTGTAGACTCCCTTGTGACAACAGCAGTAATCAGTCGGTAAGTCTTTTAAGGGGTTGGATAACTGAATCTGTCATATATTCTGCTTTTGATAAACAATTGTACCTTCAGTAATCCAAATTGGTTACACCTGCACATGGGGGAAATGAAAGGTACAGGGCTAAACAAACTGTAGTGTATTAAAGGGAGAGCAGCTACAGCAGTATCAGAAAGTACTCCACGGACAAGTGTGATAATCCTCTGTGAAACAATGATTTAGGAAGAGGGATACATTGATTTCTCTTGTGGTCCCTTATAACTTGTTCTTGGGACTGTGGTGTCTGCACAATTTATCAAGCTGCAAAAAGCTTCATTATATAAATCCGGCAATGGAGGACCACAAAACAGGATATATGCATTTTATGGGAGAGGGAAAACTTTGCATAGGAGACGGGTTTTCACCGGGACTCTAAGAGGAGCCCCAAGGGTAAGGATTCATAAATGATTTTGAAAAGACATTCCAAATAGTGGCCATATGGAATGTTAATTTTGAGGAGAGGGAAACACATATGTCTATAAATAGAACCCTGAGAGTTAGGTAGTGGAGAAAGTAGGTTCCTCCAGGAGCTGAGGTTGTAGTAAATAGGGTTTGGAGCTTGGCGCACACATGTTGTGTGGATCGGTTAAGAAACATTTTTTAGGTGTTTGTATACACAGTATGATATATGTCAGTTATTGTTTTTGATTATGGTCGATTTGACCATTCAATTACTAGATGGTACTACACAACAGTTTAGCAAAACATAGGCTGATTGCTTAAGAGAACATACTTTATATTTAATATTACCAACTTTTTTTTATAACATGATTTTATAAAATTTAAGACTACTATGCTTATTAGTATTTTTATCATTTATTCATCAATATCATTGGCATGTTGTTTACATTTATTTGTCTCATTACAGAACTTGGGGCATAACATTATCCGCTGTCTAAAGAACGGAACCTGGAGTGACAGTTTTCATCTATGTGAATACATGAAGGGTCCTTGTGAACCTCCCCAACTTTCCGTCATTGACCCCCTGAAATTTAACTGCACACAAGGATATGAAATAGGTATTTTCCATCACAATTGTTCATTTAGGGTCTGATTCACAGGGGGAACGCTAACTGCACACCGTACCAATGTTCACCTAGTTGAGTGAACATTTGCTACAGGGCATGTTTCAGAAAAGCCCTGCGACACAAAGCCAGGGGCGTATCTATAATGGGTGCAGGGTGTGCGGTGCACATGGGCCCCTGGGTCCAGGGAGGGCCCACACCCTGCACCCATATTATCTAAAACTTACCTCTCCAAGGTCCCATGTCGGGTCTCTCAGCGCTGCTCAAAACGCAGGTAAATGGCCGCAGCGGTCAATTTTCCGGCGTTTTGCACATGAGCTGTGAGGGAATCATCAGGAAAATGGTGGCCACGACATTTCCCCGGCGATTTGCGCAGTAGACTCTGGGTACACTCTAGTGATCAGGGTCTACTGATTCTGCAGTGGCCAGCCAGCCTTGCCAGTCGGCTGCTGGTCGCCAGGGTTAGAGGAGGGGGCCTGTGATGGGGGATGCCCATGGGCCCCCTACTCTCTAAAGACGCCCCTCCACAGAGCATACACACAAAGATGCTGCTGCCTATGGGACCACTTGTAACAACACTGTGACGTGTGTTATGGGAGTGTCGCGCGCGTTTCAGTGATGCTGCTAAATTTTCAGATTTAAACTCACTGAGGACATGTTTAGAAGGAGCTCAGACGGAGACACCGCACCTGCCATAGGCAGATGCAAGTGTCGATGGTGCACCCATTGGTGTGCCGACGGTGTAGTGTTGAATCCCTGGCAGTGTTGCACTGCGCATCACAGCTGAAAGTGGATGTTTCAGTACTTGAAGGGGAATCACCGCTGCGGCACCCCAAAAAGACACAGCAGAGGCGGCGACTGTGTGCGCCTCTGAATGAGGCCCTTAATGTGACGCTGTTCCTTAACAAAAGAAAGATTTGTTCAGGTCAATAAATTTACAACAGTGGCTACACAGAGGTCCGTTCAACCTAAATCACTAAAACTAAACAAAAAAAAAAAACTTAACAGAGTAATTAATGTCCACAAATACAAATATACAGTGTGTATAAAAAAATAATGATATTTGAAATAAAGTTGTGATTATGGACCTGATTCAGAGATGGACGCAATGGCGATTACATACGCAGATCGAGCGATTGTTTGCCATCATGGATGCATATAAGCCTCACTGCACGTGCACTGTGATTGCACTGCGATTACGGAGACGCACAGAGGAATCCATTGCTAAGTGAGTGACAGGCTGTCAGCATTTGGGGATGGTGATGGGGGGGTGGTCAATAAAACGCAGGCGAGTCTGTACATTTAATCGCCGTTACATGGGGTGCATAAATTAGCCCTCTGCATGTCTGAGGCAGCATGTGAGCCCTCTGCATGTCAGAAGAGTTGGCGAGACTACGTCTGATCAGTGCTGACGTAAGGGCAAGATGGCAGCTCGATGTGCATTGATGTTACCAATATTTACACAGGTAGGCGACATCGTATGCACATGAGAAGGCAGTGGTGGGCATCCTTATGTTCGGGTAAGCTTTGTAACTATTAGCATATTTTTGCAGCTGTGTTGCATCCATATCTGAATCAGGTCCTATGGAGCTCAATCAGAGCCGCTCGCTAGATGCGATCGCTCGCACCCAGCATATGCAAATTCGGCTAAGTGACGGCATGGCAGGCGCTCACTCGGAAAGGCATAAGCACGCCCACTTTGTGTTGGCGAGCGATCACTTTGTGTCTTTAGACGTCCATTAGCGTATGTAGATATGCCCACTAGCGCACGTCATCTCCTGGAAGTGTAATAAAACATTGGTATACATCGAGGACCATCTGAAGGGCTCGCAGCACCTTACCTTACCACAAGCACTGCGAGGACTTCAGTGTAAAAAACAGGCAGGTGATGTGTATTATGGCTGATAATTATGCACGCCTCTGTAACGGCGTTGCTGTACTCAGGCACGCCTTCGTTCGCACTTCCACTCCCCTGTTATTAGTGTCCTGCCCCTGTTACCACCCACAAATGGCCTCTCCTGTCAGTCATTACACTGGGCTGTCTTTGCTGGGCAATCGAGAGGATTCCGATCGCTCAGAGTAGTTCACACACGCGCAGAACGAAGCGTACGCATGCGCGGTCTGACAACATTGGCCGCGTGCGAGCGAGAGCCCGCTTGTGAGCAGGTCTGAATCAGGTCCTTTGTTTGGAGTACTGTATTCTTCCTATAGACAAAAATTGTATCTTACTCCCACTGAAGGACACTGCAGCCTGCCTCCTTTAGCTACCTGTTGCAGAAAATGTACACACATATATATATATATATATATATATATATATATATATATTTGACAATGTTAATACTAGCTCTTTTATATAAAGCAAGGTATATTTAAGGTTTGGTGGTCTTTTAAACATAAGGTTATACATGAATTGAACTCGGCACAATCTATAGGCTGTACTCGTCAATTGGACAATAGTAGCAAATTACTGTAGTTAACATTACCAATTCAATGTGCTCTGTCCATAATACACCTATTTACAGTGAGACTACTACTTTTCTTCAGTGGCCACATCTCATTTAGACTTTTGGAAATTGTGGTGCATGGTGTAACATGAGGTATTAAAATAAGGACTCCAGACAGGCATGCATTTGGTAAGGCAGTGTCTTTTAATAATAGCAGACACTGCACCTTAGCATACGTGAGCATAGGCCTGGATACGCACAGGCACATAACAGAAAATAAGCAAATAACCATAAAGGATAATGGCCCTCATTCAGAGCCACTCGCTAGCGGCAGTACGCTCGTTCCGAGCGATGTTCGCACATCTGCGCATGCGTACGGTTTTTAGTACGCATGCGCGAACCAGTCAGTGCGGCCGAAAATCGTTGGTACGCAATATAGCGAGGGCCTGCTATTTTGAGTGACAGAATGAGGCGTATGTGGGTGGTAACAGGGGAAGGTGCTTGAAAACGGGGAGTGGAGATCCGAACGCAGGCGTGCTTAAAGGTCAAAACGGGCGTTTTAAGGGAGTGCATAATTAATACAGCAGCGTCATTGACCACGTCACTTGGTTTTTTTTTAACTCAGAACTGCTCGCAAAATAGCGGTTGAAAACACTAACCACAAGAATAGCGAGCAGTTCATACGCTGTACGATGTACTCGATTAATCTAATAAATAGCGAACATGACGTATGGTGCGTGCGGCCAGGGGGCGTTTTTATCAAATAAACGAGCGTATGTTTTGCTCGCTCGTTCAGACTTAGAGGTGGGAACAGACTGCAATTTGCGAACGGATCATTTGAATAGCCACCCCTTGTTTTTGAACGAACGACCACAAATAGCGAACGGCTCTGAATCAGGCCCTATGTCCCAGTATTCCTTCTGCTAATGTCTTTGGACCTTCCAGGTCCTGGCACATTAATGCTAACCACCACCCCTGATCTATTGCCCGGCCAGTTTGTTCAGCATCAGGAGCAAGGAGCATCAGGTGTGAGAGGGTTTTAATCCCTTCCTGTGCCTTGGAGGGAGCTGATTCCACCTGAATGTTGGCAATTCAAGGGGGGAGACAGCCCCTCTCACCACAATGGGTTACGGCGTCATGAAAGCGTTCTTGATAGCAGAATTACTATATTTGGAGGCTTTTGTTACAGTTTTTCTTTTCCGAATACAGTTTAAAACAGGTTTCATGAACAAGAGACACAGATCTACTGCAGTAAAATTTAGTAATGTAGCAAAATCATTTTGTTTTTTTATTTTGGTGCTAACTAGTCCCACCCAATTACCCAGCAGCATAGTGGCATGAAAATGGTAAGCCTGGTACATACATTGTAAATTAGGGTGTTTGTATTTAAAAGACAATTCCACTTTCAAACAAATAACATCCATTTAATTTAGTACATCCAAATATCTACTGTAGAATACTGCTATTATCCATGTAGTGCACACTTAGTAGAGAGCTTGAGGGATGCTCTGCCCTCTCGCTCTCCTCATAGCTCTCACTGGCTGACTGGAAGGAAACAGTCCACCCACATCCACTGGAGTAAGATTGACCTGAGGTGCAGGGAAAGGGAGAGAGAGATGGGGAGGGGGAGAGAACAAGAAAGCAGGAGAACTGGGGAGAGTGACACAATGGAGGGATAAAAGAGACACAAGGAAGGAGGAAGAGAGAAATTGGAAGGAAGAGAGAGGGGGGAAGTGAAACTGGGTAGTAAAAGAGAGAGACATGGGGGGAGGGAGGGGGGTGGGAAGGAGAGAGTGAGAGACAGTAGAGAGAGAGATGGCAATGTCAGAGAAGTGACAGAAAAAAATCCTGCAGCTCCAGGTACAATAGCTAGCGACACTGTAAATGATGGATCAAATATATTAGTACAGGGCCATAACTAGGGCAGGGGGCACTGTTTGGGCCTGTCAATTTTCCTGTTTATTATCATTGTCACTTGTAGCTTCCTCTTTTTTATTCCCAGCATCTCCTGGCCTCCCCATATCGTCCCTGGCCCTTCTCCATGAGGCCATGGCCCTTTTTCAGATGCACTATCTTATATCCCTGTTTAAAAAATGGGAGGGGGGCACCAATGCTCTCTCTGGCACAGAGCACCAAAAAGTCTAGTTACGGCTCAGTATTAGTATATGAATACTTGCATATATGTTCTGGTAGCTCAGAGGTTTTTTTTTTTTAGAAAGAACACTGTCTATCTGTCTCTCAAGTAATACTGTTCAGTTTGGTTGCCTTAGGTAACACATACAGACATGCAGCGTTAGGGTTTTTTGGTTTCGACCATCCCTCTATAAAACTGAATTTTGTCTTACCATCCCTGTATCTACTAGCTCTGATGGAATGTAGTCAGAATGTCTCTGGTTAGAATGTCAACGTTTACAATGTTGACAGCAGAAGGTCCACATTGATGATGCTGACATGGTTAAAATTTTGACATAAATAATTGTTGACATGGAAAAAGTTGGCATTGTCATAATGTCAAGGGTTTGGATTAGTGTTAGGGTTAAGCATAGTGTTAAGATACAATGTTGACATTATGTTAGTGCCAATATGATGAATGTCAACATTACAAACATGTCAACATAATGAATGTCAACAAAATATACCGTACCCACTCTGAGTTGAAAGAATACCATCAATAGTTAGTCCATCCATGCTATAAACAGCTAGGCAATGGTGTCATAGCAGGGATGGACATTGGAGCTCATTCAGAGTCGGTCGTGAGCGCTGAGCGCTCACAACCGACTCAATGTTGTCCCACAGTGCATGCGCACGATGGAGCCGGCTCCGTCGTGTGCATGCGCGAAACCCGGCTAATGACGGGTGCTCCATCATTTGGGGTCTTGTAGCAGACGGGGCGAGCTGTCGATGTTGAGTGACAGCTCGCCCCGTTTGCTGGGCGGGCCAGGGGCATGCCCGGCCAAATGGAGGCGTTCCAGTCGGAACGCTTGCCGTTTGGGGGCGGCACCACTGACATCCTTGCTGATGTCAGTGGGGAACTTCCTGCTCGAACAGAGCAGGAAGCTCCCTGGGGCTTACGAGTGCCCAGACCCTACCCTAGGGTCTGGTCGTTAGCCCTGATGGTCGCGATGGTCTTGACCATCGCGACCATCACCCATGTCGGTCATTAGAGCTGTGGGTGTCAACCCACAGCTAAACGATCGACTAGGAGGCGGCCGTTCAGGATGCAAGCGGCCGCCCTGATTCAGAGCGACCGCTTGCATCTAACGACCACCTCTGAATGAGGCCTATTGTGCCTAATCCAGGGGAAGACACAAAGCCTGTCACTGCTGTGTCTTTATTCTCAGCAAATCTGAGAATTTATGCAAATATTGCAGCCACCATCTTTTGTGCAGAGATGCCCACCAGTAGTTTTTCAGATCCACTGCTTGTGTAGAAAAATGCAGCATCAGACGAGCACCATTCGCAACATGCAACCTCTGAGCAACTCCAGCAGTGCCCCAGCTCTATTTGCTGATTCTGGAAATAGACAATGGATTTGTTTGCCTATCATATAGTTTTCACACATGGGCAATTCAGCATTTCTGTATCAGTCACTGATATTCCTGTAACCATCAGTAGTTTCTGAACATTGCTATATCCAAGGTGACCTACCTAACCTTCTGTGAAGGGACTGTGAGTCAAATGTCATCATCACATAACACTGTTGTCAAGGACATATAATTAACAGCACCAGGTCCATGGACTCTGTAAGCTCTGTGCTCTAGGATACTTATGAGGCTTGTCCCCATATCTGGTAAATATGAGGTTTGTCCCCATATCTGGTTTGGTAACTTACCTGACTTTTGTAGCTGTAATCACTTAAATTCCAATTCCTCTATTTATTATAGGATCACATATGTTCTGTGTAATAAACCACTCCTCATTGCAGCTGAAATGTCTAGTAGCACCTGAGTCAGTATACCAACAATCTTCTCTGCATCTGTCTGTGACACTCTATGTTGACTCGTCTTTACTTTTGTTTTTCTTACAGATGTGTCCACATACATCTATCCTCCTTGCGCTACAAGTCACGTTACACATAATGCGTAAGCGCCGTATGACTCGGTATTCGCCAAGCGTCATTTCATGTGACTTTTTCCCTTTCAATGTGTCTTATTCGCACAGCGATGTGAATAAGATGCACAACCTGATTAAAATTATATTCGGCTTGGCTATATTCTGTGTACAACTGCAGGTGCCTCTGCTTGTGAAATGCTACATTACAGGATGAGCAGCTGTGACACTGTAATGTAGCATTTCACATGCGGAATACACCCGCAGTACCACAAGGAAAATAGGCATGCAGCATATCATTTAAATTAGGAGAAGCTGCTTGTTCGTCCTTTTCGCATCGCTTTGTGAATAAGACGTATTTGAAGGGAAAAAGTTGCACAAAAAGATGCTTGGTGATACCGAGTGATGACACAGCATGGCATTACTAGAAGGGCTGTTTAATGCACAAGGAGGCTAGATCTATGTGGACACATCTGTACCTTGTGTAACATTCACATTTTTCAATTTACATTCAGCTGCTTTGTGTCCAATGTTATGGCATAAGTAACATTTGTATTTGAATTTTCTGGACCTTTTACTTTCAGTGTGTAATGCGGTATTCTCAGCATTTAACTCAACTAGCACACGTTTCTGGAACTGTACCAGTTTTGTCCTGACTGTTTCTTTTATTAGCTTGGCTGTGTTAGCTGCTAACACTACTACTAGAAAGTCAAATTCAGGCATTAAGTTATGTAGTATTGTCATAGCAATCTCACCGACATCTACTTGGACTCCTACAGAGGTTAACTGCTGTGATATGGACATGATTTTGTCTATAAAGTCACATGCCTCAGATTAAATCTTCTCATCAGACCTCAATCCTCATATGCTGCCTGCAGTATTGTCCACGTGTCTTTAGCTGTCATTTTTCCATGTTTAATAAAATACACATATTGTTCAAAACTTAAACATTTTTCCATGCTTGATAGAATACACGTGTTGTTCAACTATTGTTCCCATGGCTTTTTATTTCATCTGGGCCTGGACTGTCACCTGGATCAACTGTAACTTTCCATAACCTTTCACGTTTTAATTGCATCTCCATTCCAAATTTTCATGTAGTGTAATTCTCTGCAACTTTCAATTTATTGAATCTCATCATGGATGTAGCTTCTATGTACATGTTGGGTACTGACATAGTTATGCTACTTCACTGATTAGCTTTTGTGACACTCTGCACTGAACAATCTGCTGATACACTCTGTGCTGGTCACTCTGTGTTAATTCTTTTCACTGACACGTGTCTATGGTATCTGGGTGCTTGCTGCTTGTGTGTTTGGCATTTAGGTGAATGTGGTTTAAGTGCCTGGCTCCATAACCTGTTGATCTGTGTGTGATATTTGGCAGTAATAATCTGAGTAAATAGTATACACCAGCAGATTCACCACATGTATTACACAGCTCGGAATTTAACAAGGAGTTTGGATTATTGTGCAGTAGTATGTTAGTAAATCTGTACTCACAGTTACATACACTCTATGTACTGGATGGAGCAGAACATACAGATCACCATCAACCAGTAATTGTATGTTGGTAGCAGTGCATATACAAGCAACTGGTTAGGCCTTTTGTGGTCTCTAAACAGGATATATTGCAGGGTCTTTCTGGAGCTGTGTGGAACATGTCTATCTTCCACTGTGGCACTCTTACAGTGACAAGATGACACTGTGCATGTGCAGAAGACCAAAACGGTGACCATCTAGGTACAGGTAGATGCTTCCCTAAAGGAGCATCATGGTGGCAGCATTCATCAACAGTTTTTATCCTGCTCACAATGCAGTGAGCCTGTAGTTTCTGCCTAGAGCAGTGATCTCACTGTAGGTTGCACATTCCCTATCAGGACTACCTTTTCAAATGATAGAAAGCCAACTTTTATGTGTAGATTTCTTATAGTGGTGGCAGCTAATTGCAAACACCACTAACATAACCATTTTATAAGGTATGTTTTTGACAAATATTAGAATAATCAATATGAAAGTGATGATATGCTGTGGTAATGTGAAATTCTTAGATTTCTTATTTGGATTATGCCATATTTCTAAGGATCTTTCTCCAGCATATTCTGTAATTAAATTGACTTGTGTGTAATAACCGCCCTATATGTAGGAACACATTGAACAGACTTTCTTACATCTTCACCTGTTCTACAAAATACTAAATTTGCTTAAAATATACATAAGCTAATACATTTTGTTAACTATTTAAGATATTCAAAGTCAAGAATAGTAGTAGTCAGTCTGAGGTATCATAGCTGGGCCTACTAGTAAAATGTTGGGGAGGACCTGGAACCTCCAGAGGCCATTACTCTGCTGTTCTGAGCATGGTTAGAGAAACCCAGAGAAGCATGGTCAGAGAAGCCCAGAGAAGCATGGTTAGAGAAGCCCAGAGAAGCATGGTCAGAGAAGCCCAGAGAAGCATGGTCAGAGAAGCCCAGAGAAACATGGTCAGAGAAGCCCAGAGAATCATGATCAGAGAAGCCCAGAGAGTCATGGTCAGAGACGCCCAGAGAAGCATGGTCAGAGAAGCCCAGAGAATCATGGTCAGAGAAGCCCAGAGAATCATGGTCAGAGAAGCCCAGAGAAGCATAATCAGAAATGTCCAGGTTTGGTGTTAGTCTCAAGCCTGCTCATAATATAAGATTGGTGAGCTTGGGAGGTTGACCAAGCATTGCTAGCACGCTCCCACCCCTCACCTCCAGGCCCTGTAGGTGTCACACTCCCTAAAGAGACTTAACTTCACTGTAGGTAGTAATACTAAATGACTATTTTGGTTTGTAGCTGTAGTATGCCATGGTGTGGGGATGTTGTGGAATTGTTGTTTATCAGAAACCCGTGGTGGTGACATGTGGTGGTGGCGGGGTGTGTGGTTAAAACCTGTGGTAGGTTTGGCTTCTGTTATGATGTGTGGCTGCAACATGTGGTGAAGCTGATTAGCAACAGTAGTTTTAATTAATAATTGTGGCTGCAGCCTGAGTTGGTGTTAGAATTTATTACAGCACACTTTGGGGGTGTGACTGTGTGGGAGCAGCAAGTATTTGGTGTTGCTGTATGCGACATTTGCAACTCCAAAGGCCACCAAACACCAAAATGTGTTAGCGCATGTTCTGGAAGAAAATACAAAATGATTATTTCTATAGAGTTACTTTAGAGTCGCTTTCTGTAATAACATTTCCAATTTAGGACCGGATTCAATTAGAGGCGAAAAGTCGCGGCCAGCTAAATGTTTTCACCGCTGCAATCTTTTTGCCCCATTCACCTGTTTGCACACTTTCACAATGTGCGTTCCCACTTTTCACCCTATTCAATTCCAAAACAGGCAAAAACGCAGAGGTGCGAATGGTGAAACTAGCGAGAAGGACTGCTTAATTTGGGGAAATCAGTCTGTACCCCATGAAAAGCCTAACTGACCCTGGAAATCAATATAGAAGTGTATTAATAAACCTAATAAAAGTATTTTAGCCTCTTAAATTGAGTCAAAAGGGCTGTTATTTGCATATTTGCATAAGTGTGGATAAATATTTTTCTTTTGTGAAAAATTATTGTTGTAGTTAAATTTGGGGTTAATTTAAATGGATACTAGTATATATTTGTGTCTATAAAATGCATTATAAAAAAAACACCTGCTGCAGCCACCTGCAATCCTAAAAACCCTTTCCCATCCATACAGCACCCCAAAATATCAAACCCAGTACTTTATACCCATTTTTAAATACTTTTTCTTTTTTTTGTCCAAAAAATTACATGCGTTTTTTAGGGTGAATTTAGATAATTTTTTATTTTGTTTTGCCTAATTAGTCATTAAGGGGGGGTGTCCAAAGGGTTCTGGACCAAGGGCTCGATTCAGACCTGCTCGCTAGATGCATTCGCACACACCCAGCATATGTAAATCTGGCACACGCCCAGCATGGCAGGCGACCGCACGGCCAGACATTAGCACGCCCACTATATCTTGGCATGCGATCGCTCTGTGTATGCAGATGCCCACCAGCCTGTCTTAAAATGCCCACTTGTGCACATCATCTCCAGGATGTGTTCGCAACCATCGGTACATCGAGTACCATTGGAAGTGAACGCAACGCTTGTGGTTGACTATACCCTACCGCAAGCACTGCGAGCACTTCAGTGTGAAATACCATGACGCTGCCTGTTAATTATGCACACCTCTGAAACGGCATTAGATGCTCAGGCACGCCTGGGTTTGCACCTCCACTCCCCCGTTTCTAGTAGCCTGCCCATGTCACCACTCACAAATGGCTTCTCCTGTAACTCAATGTACAGAGCAGTTTATGCTCGGTGAAAGTACGCTTCCCGATCGCTCGCACTGGTTATTTCACGTGCACTGCGATGCGTACGCATGTGCACAATGCAAAAATCATGACAAAATGTAAAATGTTTGTGACTACTGGATGGCGCTATCACCATGAAATAAAAGAAAATTTAGTTACTTTCTTTCCTGATCCCTCGTGGAACAGTGTGACAGGAAATTTTCAAAATGTGGAGAAAAGATGTACAATTAGGGGTTTAAGGTACCCACTAGTTTCCACTTGTGGCTGCTTCACCTAGATGCACTTAGGTGTTGTTTAAATATTTTTTCACCCTACAATGCAAAAATCATCTGGCTGAGTGCGAACGCTTCCTAGCGAGCGGGTCTGAATCGGGCCCCAAGTCCCCACATGTTTAGGCAAAAATAGGGATTGTGCACATGTTTTCTCCTGCCTTTGGGTGGAGAAACTTCATCGCCTGTTTTTCGGCAAATGTTTTTCGCCGATTGCGGCTTTTCACCTTTAATTGAATACAGCTCTTAGTCCTAACACTACCACATCTGATTACTAATCATAGGCATATTAATTATATATCCTTTTATGTTCATTTTATTTAGTCGTAAACATTTTCTGCAGCAAATGTAACTATAATGAAATCGTTAATGCTTGCTAAAAGTTTTATTTTTCAGAGATACTGTATAACTTTAAACCAAATTTTGCTTCAAACATTTTGCAGTTTGCTTGAAAGTATTGTGTATCAACTCCTGTGTAAATTAAACTACATAGCAGGGACGAGGTTTTGCCAGGTAACAGACTTTATGTGCTTCGAAGTACAGCTAGTTCTCTAACCATGATTATTTGATAGTTCTAAATCCATGCCTCGGAAATCCAATACTATGTCTCTCTAGAGGGTAGTAGTTGAAACTTGGATGACCTGAGCTTGCAGTAATAAAGTGACGTGCCATAGCAATGGAGTCTGTCCATTAATGCAGCATCTATTGATAAAGCTGGATTGTTTATTTTTCATAATAACACAGTTATTGTATTTATCATATATCAGGGAATCTAACCTTACAGGTCATGACCCAAATATGGTTCTCTATGGCATTTATGGTGGATTTTCATAATCCTCTTTTGTAAAACTACTCCTTATTGCAAAATGAGAAAGTAATTATTAGTATATGGTGTATACAATAGTTTTGTACTAGTTCCTAATTCACAATGTGCATATGTCATTAGTGATAATAATCTACATAACTTGTAGGCAAACATATACTAAATAAAGTAAACCTATCATATCACTAGTTCAAAACTGACCCCCGAGTTTTGAAGTTGACTCTCAATTCTGGGTTACGGGTTGAAAATTGTTATGGACCCCTCTTATTGTGGAACATGAAATCTAGAGCCGTAACTACACTTTTTGCTGTCCTGTGCCGGAGAGAGCATAGCCCCCCCCCATTTTTATAGGGACATAAGATAGTGCACCTGAAAAAGGGCCATGGCCTCATGGGGAAGGGCTAGGAAAGAGATAGGGGAGGCCAGGAAATGCTGGGGATAATAGAAGAGGAAGCTACAAGTAAGAGTGGTATTAAACAGGAAAATTGACAGGCCCAAACAGCGCCCCCTGCCCTGCGGTGCCCTGTGCCATGGCATTGGTCTTAACTACCCTAGTTAAGGCCCTGATGAAACTGTATAGAAATCATGAATGTTATCCTCCTAAACCCAACAAGCATGTAAAATACAAAATGCAGTCTATGAGAAAAGATCGATTGTTACGTGTTTTCTCTTTCTATTTAAAAAGGAGCTGAATGCAACGTCACTTGTCAGGATGACAAAAAGAAGGAAGTGGTCATAATGCCATTTAATGTGACAGAAAGAAATCTTCAGCACTGGATGAACCCACTCAGAGTCCAGGTTAGTCATTCACAAATAGAATGCTAAACAGTGTAGCCCACTGTGGCCCTTCTGAGCCCAGAAGGAAGTAATTGAAGTGCCGAGTATATTCTTTCTTAATTATAAAGGCTGAAAATGGGGCAATCAAGAGAAATACATTAAGGAGAAGTGTATGTGTGTGTGGGAGGGGGGTGGCATGATGATCAAAGGACAGTGAGGGAAGGCTGAGTGTTTTCTCTGCCCCTGCAGAGAAAAGCTTTTAAATTGTGGGCATAATTTTTTATAAACAAAGACACCAAACAGGTCAAAAATAGCGACACAAGGGGTGGATAAGTTTAGGATAAGGAATGTATGGCTGGGAGGAAGTATACTCTGAGGTATGTAATGGTTTGTGCAGTATATGATAATGGTCCAGTAATGGTCCAGTATATCTGGTAAGGTGGACAACAGGATAGAGGAACTGATACATGATTGTTTAGATTTATAAGGTACTATGTCCCATTGGCATTGAGGATGGGAAAAATAGAATCCTTTACAATCCCACTGAGAGGAAACCTTTGAAGCACCATGGCATTGGGCGTTCCTCTATCTGTGACTGGGAAAAATCCAAATATATTTTAGCAAAAATGAAAATGACCCTCAAACTGACTGTTAACTTATTCAAAAGGAATTATCCAACAATTAGCATCATCAAACCTCATAGTATCAGGCGAAAATACAGATGGGAGCTGGGTTCATTTGAGCATAGATTGGAAATGGTATTTGTGGGGACTGCTCTAGAACCTCTATCAGCAGCTTGCTTAAAATGTAGTAAGGTGTCAAGCAAATTTTCAAAAATTATGTCCACTTGAATATAAGATTAATTTTGATGGTCAGAGATAAAAACCTGGAGTGAAGACCAGTGTTAGCATAAAAAACGACTTTGAGAAGCTAAATTATTATATGGTCTAAATGATTATATGCAAACTTAGCTTTGGATACATTTGTCCATGAGATTGAGGGCAACGAATAGAAAATAAATTATGTCTATACCTAGTCCATGACAACAACTTACTAAAATTTACAGGTAAACTGTTCCACTACATCTGAAACCACATTGTCAAGTATGCCATGTAATATGGGATTTGCTAGAATTATCAGTGAAATATTTAGATCTACATTGGGTTCTCTTTTTGTTGAAAAAAGATCAGATATTTTTAAGGTGGTCCAAAACAATTAAGATGGCCATCGTTCTTTTAAAGGAAACAAATAAACCAGAAATCTATAAAAATTTAACCAAGGGATGAAAAAGAATGGGGAGTTTTGGGGTCAAGCCCAGAGAAGAGGATTGTGACGTTTTATTTCAGACACAAGTAAACCACAAAGAACTATGGCCCTGATTCAGACCCACTCGCGAGCGGCTGTCTGCTCGCAAGTGGGTCGATGTTCTGCACTGAGCATGCGCACGATGGAGGGAGCTCCGTCGTGCGCATGCGCCAGACGCGACGAGCTAAGGAAAGTCCTTCGCTCGTTGTGTCTGATCAAAGGGGGCGTGCTGTCGATGTTGATTGACAGCACGCCCCCTTTGGTGGGCGTGCCGGGGGCGTGCCTCCCTGACGGGGGCGTTCCCACGGGAACGCCTCCCGTCAGAAGCCGGCCCACTGACATCACTAGTGTGATGTCAGTGGGAGTGATTTTGGCTCTGATAAAATCACTCCGGGGCTTGCGGTTGAAAACCTCAACCGCAGGCTCCGGCTCGCAGTTTCGATGGTCGCGATGGTCAAGACCATCGCGGCCATCAAACTGCACGCTCGTATAGGCTGTGGGCGGTGACCCACAGCTATACGAACGTCCAGGAGGACGCTCCATTTTTATGGAGGGCGGCCCTCATTCAGAGCGTGCGCTCTGCTCAGAGCGTACGGCTCTGAATGAGGGCCTATGTTTCTGGACATCCATACTAAATTTTGACCACCAAAAGAAAAGTTAAACATTAGATAAACATTGTTTGAGATAAGATTGAGAAACTAATAAATCTTCTTTCCATCATTAATGAGTGTGAGAAGTTACAATAATGTGCCAGTAAGCAGTAATGAGTTATTTCCATGTAGAATTATACTTTTCAAATTATCTGCTTTGGGCAGTTCATAATAAGGCATCACTCTTACCATTTCTTGATCCAGTTGATCCAGAGCGATATTATATTACAAATCTACAATATAGTCCAGGCGCTATAAAAAATTCAATTTTCAAAAAGGTGGGGAAAAAAATTAAGAACGCCAAGAAGGCACTGGAATATTTTACATAGAAATTAGTATAAATAACAAATGTATGAGCATCTTTTTTATTCTTAGAGGTAATCCAATCAGCAACAGCCTTGATTTTACAAGGATTCATGCTTCTGGGGACATTATGTATATATCCGAGGACCTACATTTCTGTCTGCTCACATTCACGTTTCCCCAATTTAATGTGTACTTGCTGTTTCAAAATTGATCAGACTCTGCAGATCTGTATTCAAAGCTAGTTTGGTTTATCTGTGAAAATGAGGAACCACATATAGGTCCCTAAAGTCTGTAAAGAGGGGGGTCCTTATTTTCAACAATAAACAAGATGTGAGGAGATGTGTGAAATGCTGAATGAGAATAAATGAGTTTAAATTCTCATTGGGCATTCTCCCAGAAGTTCATATCTGGTTCAGAAAGAAGTAGATCTGACCAAAGGATTTCTGTATTGTTTTCATCACAAACATCACAAACATCCCAGAGGTCCCTGTACTGCGGAGGAAGTTTAATGAGGTCTTTGGCAGATAGTCCAGAAATCTGTGTAATCTCAGAGGAGAATTTGACTGGAAGTTAATGTTTTTACGACACTAGAAGGGAAAATATATGTTTAGGTTGTCCTATTCAATGTAAGGGTTATATGTTGAAAGCTATGGGGAAGCTCATCTGAAAACTGTGTGATTATCAGGTGCAAATTTTCTGTCCAGTACATTAGCCAAGAAACCTGGTGTGAACCTAATACAATATCTATTGGAATAATAAAAATAACGGGTAGGTAAAATATTTTTCACCCTCAGCTAGGTAAGTGATGAGTAGCTCAATGCAATTCTTCACATACCTCTAAAGTAATCTGTTCCTTAATATAAGTCAAGGCTATAGACAGAAAAATTTAGGGATGTGCGCCAACCCCTGTGTTTTGGTTTTGGCTTTGGATCTGTGTCTCCTTCAAGGTTTTGGATCTGGATTTGGTTTTGCAAACCACCCTCAAGTGTTTTGGTTTTGGATCTGGATTTTTTAAATAAAAAATAGATAAAAAGTTTCAAAAACAGCTATAATCATGTAATTTATGCAATCCAAAACCCGAAATTCGGATTTAAAATCTGAATTCTGAACCGCAAAAATCAGAACCACGACAGTGATTTACTCGGATCTCCTCAGGAGATTAGAACCGTGACTCGGATTTACCCGCATTCACGAAATTTGGGTGGATTCAGATTACTGGAGGACCGAAATGCACATCTCTAGTAACAAGGCAAAAATGATCAGCTCAGCAAGTTTCTATCATCAGTACGGAGCGGCTTGTGAATAACATCAACTTGCATTTGTGCATTAATCTACTCGACATTTAAATTGTCTTGTGAATCGTCTGTACAGATTGACTGTAATGTAAGCACATACCATAGGGCCGGATTAACAATGGGGCGGATGGAGCGGCAGCTCCAGGCCCCCCATCAAAATAGGCCCACAGGATCGGTGCAGCTGTAGACAGGAAAATTTATTTTTCTGTCCCCAGCAGTTGGGCAGCACAACAGACTGCCGTCTGAAGCCCCGCCCACTAGAACCTGCTGGCCCGTCACTACAAACAACCCCTGGCCGCCCATTCAGGCTGAGTGACAAATAGGAATGGCAGAGCAGTTTCAATGTCTCCCCTGTTATATGTGTCCCGGTGGCGGATGGGAAGGGGTGCTGGCAGGTGGGTAGCTGCAGCCAGTTAATCATCTAAAATGAAGGCCGTGAACCTCGGCTCTGTTTTCTACCTCGGCAGTGCTTCACAGCACAACCACAGGCTCAGTCAGTGTGTGTCAGTCTTGACACACTGACCGCGGCGCATGTATTATGATGGCTTTAAAGGGATACGGGCCCAGGAGGAAGTAGGCGGTGATGTGAATCAGACATTCTTCTAGCGATGACATGAACCAGCACTCCCTAATCACTGACGGTGTCTGAGGCAAGTGGCCAGAGACCACTGGCACCTAGCCATAGTAAGAACATATAAGCTTTAATTTGATTCACTGCTATAATACATAAACTACCTATTAACCTAAAAAAAAAAAATAAAAATTAATTGTGCACTGATATATATACACTGCTCAAAAAAATAAAGGGAAGACTAAAATAACACATCCTAGATCTGAATGAATTAAATATTCTTATTAAATACTTTGTTCTTTACATAGTTGAATGTGCTGACAACAAAATCACACAAAAATTATCATTGGAAATCAAATTTATTAACCCATGGAGGTCTGGTTTTGGAGCCACACTCAAAATTAAAGTGGAAAAACACACTACAGGCTGCTCCAACTTTGATGTAATGTGCTTAAAACAAGTCAAACTGAGGCTCAGTAGTGTGTGTGGCCTCCACATGCCTGTATGACCTCCCTACAACACCTGGGCATGCTCCTGATGAGGTGGCGGATGGACTCCTGAGGGATCTCCTCCCAGACCTGGACTAAAGCATCTGCCAACTCCTGGACAGTCTGTGGTGCAACGTAGCGTTGGTGGATGGAGCGAAACATGACATCCTAGATGTGCTCAATTGGATTCAGGTCTGGGGAACGGGTGGGCCAGTCCATAGCATCAATGCCTTAGTCTTGCAGGAACTGCTCACACACTCGAGCCACATGAGGTCTAGCATTGTCTTGCTTTAGGAGGAACCCAGGGCCAACTGCAACACCATATGGTCTCACAAGGGGTCTGAGGATCTCATCTCAGTACCTAATGGAAGTCAGGCTACGTCTAGTGAGCACATGAAGGGCTGTGCAGCCCCCCAAAGAAATGCCACCTCACACCATTACTGACCCACTGCCAAACCGGTCATGCTGGAGGATGTTGCAGGCAGCAGAACATTCTCGTTGACGTCTCCAGACTCTGTCACATCTGTCACATGTGCTCAGTGTAAACCTGCTTTCATCTGTGAAGAGCACAGGGTGCCAGTGGCAAATTTGCCAATCTTGGTGTTCTCTGGCAAATGCCAAACGTCCTGCACGGTGTTGGGCTGTAAGCACAACCCCCACCTGTGGACGTCGGGCCCTCATACCACCATCATGGAGTCTGTTTCTGACTATTTGAGCAGACACATGCACATTTGTGGCCTACTGGAGGTCATTTTGCAGGGCTCTGGCAGTGCTCCTCCTGTTCCTCCTTGCACAAAGGCGGAGGTAGCGGTCCTGCTGCTGGGTTGTTGCTTACAGCCTCCTCCACGTCTCCTGGCCTGTCTCTTGGTAGCGCCTCCATGCTCTGGACACTACGCTGACAGACACAGCAAACCTTCTTGCCACAGCTCCCATTGATGTGCCATCCTGGATGAGTTGCACTACCTGAGCCACTTGTGTGGGTTGTAGACTCCGTCTCATGCTACCACTAGAGTGAAAGCACCGCCAGCATTCAAAAGTGACCAAAACATCAGCCAAAAATCATAGGAACTGAGAAGTGGTCTGTGGTCACCAACTGCAGAGCCACTCCTTTATTGGGGGTGTCTTGCTATTTGCCTATAATTTCCACCTGTTGTCTATTCCATTTGCACAACAGCATGTGAAATTGATTGTCAATCAATGTTGCTTCCTAAGTGGACAGTTTGATTTCACAGAAGTGTGAATGACTTGGAGTTACATTGTGTTGTTTAAGTGTTCCCTGTATTTTTTTGAGCAGTGTATATACACAGTATATATATATATATATATATACTGTATATATATTTGCCAATTATACTACTGCAGTTCCTATATATACTGTGTTTGACTGCTGCCTCAATTTGATTGGTTGATGTATATATATATATATATATATATATATACATATATATATATATACAGTCAGGTGCATAAATATTGGGACATTGACATAATTTTCATATTTTGGCCTCTATTCACCACCACAATGGCTTTGAAATGAAACAAACAAGATGTGCTTTAACTGCAAACTTTCAGATTTAATTTGAGGGTAAATACATCAAAATCAGGTTAACTGTGTAGGAATTACAACGGTTTCTATATATGCCTCCCACTTTTTAAGGGACCAAAAGTAATGGGACTATCAACTGAAAAGCTATTTCATGAACAGGTGTGGGCTATTCCCTCGTTATTTCATTATCAATTAAGCAGGTAAAAGGTCTGGAGTTGATTCTAGGTGTGACATTTGCATTTGGAATCAGTTGCTGTCGACTCTCAATATGAGATCCAAAGAGCTGTCACTATCAGTGAAGCAAGCCATCATTATGCTGAAAAATCAAAACAAACCCATCAGAGAGATAGCAAAAACATTAGGTGTGGCCAAATCAACTGTTTGGAACATTCTTAAAAAGAAATTACACACCGGAGAGCTCAGCAACACCAAAAGACCCGGAAGACCACAGAAAACAACTGTGGTGGATGACAGAAGAATTACTTCCCTGGTGAAGAAAAACCCCTTCACAACAGTTGGCCAAATCAAGAACACTCTCCAGGAGGTAGGTGTATATGTGTCAAAGTCGACAATCAAGAGAAGACTTCACAAGAGTGAATATAGAGGGTTCACCACAAGATGCATACCATTGGTGAGCCACAAAAACAGGAATACCAGATTAGAGTTTGCCAAACAACATCTAAAAAAAGCCATTACAGTTCTGGAACAATATCCTATGGACAGATGAGACAAAGATCAACTTGTACCAGAGTGATGGGAAGAGAAGAGTATGGAGAAGGAAAGAAACTGCTCATGATCCAAAGCATACCACCTCATCAGTGAAGCATGATGGTGGTAGTGTCATGGCGTGGGCATGTATGGCTGCCAATAGAACTGGTTCCCTTGTATTTATTGATGATGTGACTGCTGACAAAAGCAGCAGAATGAATTCTGAAGTGTTTCGGGCAATATTATATGCTCATATTCAGTCAAATGCTTCAGAACTCATTGGACGGCGTATCATAGTGCAGATGGACAATGACCCGAAGCATACTGCAAAAGCAACCAAAGAGTTTTTTACGGCTAAAAAGTGGAATGCTATGCAATGGCCAAGTCAGTCCCCTGACCTGAATCCGATTGAGCATGCATTTCACTTGATGAAGACAAAACTGAAGGGAAAATGCCCCAAGAACAAGCAGAAACTGAAGACATTTCCAGTAGAGGCCTGGCAGAGCATCACCAAGGATGAAACCCAGCGTCTGGTGATGTCTATGCGTTCCAGACTTCAGGCTGTAATTGCCTGCAAAGGATTTGCAACAAAGTATTAAAAAGTGAAAGTTAGATTTAGGATTGTTTAGTTTGTCCCATTACTTTTGGCCCCTTAAAAAGTTGGAGGCACATATAGAAACCATTGTAATTTCTACACCGTTCACCTGATTTCACTCAAATTAAATCTGAAAGTCTGCAGTTAAAGCACATCTTGTTTGTTTCATTTCAAAGCCATTGTGGTGGTGAATAGAGGCCAAAATATGAAAATTCTGTCAATGTCTCAATATTTATGCACCTGACTGTATATATATATACCAATAATATCTGCGCACATCCACACACACCATTAGCTTGCTGCTATGCGGCTGTGATGCCTCTGTATTTTATTGTGGTCATTGGTGTTGTCTGTATTAGTGTTCACTCTAGCTCCGGCGGCAGGCAGGGCGCCGGAGCTAGAGAGGGCAACCTTGTGCGCGCAACCTTCGCAAAAGGGGCGTGGCCATGAAAGGGGGCGTGTCTATAAGATGCGTCCCCTTTTCATCATACTTGGGGGCATGCACTTATGGATACGCCGGGCAGCCCCCAAGCACTGCAGACAGTGAGAATAGATGCCGGGCGCATGCGCCCGGCGTCTATTCTCCGGCGGTGACCGGGTCACTGCACATTTCTCCACCCGCGGGACACTGCGTCCCGTGGGTGTAGATGGCACCCGCAGGCTGTGAGGGCAGGGCGCTTTTTGCACTCCTACTGGAGGGCAGGGTGCTTTTTGCCCTCCAGGAGGAGAGCAGGGCACCGCGCCCCGCTAAAACAGCCTAGCGGGAACTCTATGTATCACGTGGCACTTACCGCAATGGTTTTTGTATTGTATGTCAGTCACTTGGTTTATTGAAAGGTAGTCACTGATGTTTTTTCTGTATTATATGGTGGTTACTGTAATGTTCTCTGCATTCTATGGAGGTCACTGATGTTCTCTGTATTGGCAGTCCCTCTGATGCTCTCTGTACTATAAGGTGGTCCCTTTGATGTTGTTTGTATTATATGGCGGCAATATAGATAGAGGGTGCCGCCCATATACTTACCATGTTCCCGTTAGCCCTAATCCTTGTCCTCCTCCTACTCTCTTGCTAGGCTAGGGTCTGTTTGGTCCACCTTGCAGTGGGAGCAGCTCCCACTGCGCATGCATGTGGGAGATGGGACAGACCACAGAGAATTATTATATGATATAGATATATAAATTGTATGTGTGTGTATATTAACTGCCTCTCTTGGCAGTTTGGTACATCATTCATTTTCTCTTCACATGACAGGCAGTTGGGGGTATCTGGAGTTGCTATAGCAATGACAGGAGGGTGCTAACACATTCATCATTATTGAGGACGGTTTGGGTTTTTATCCCATATTTCACACGTGGTATATAATTTATATGTACATACATGTGGATATAATACACTATGGGGACCATTTAATATATATTGGGTTTTAGACCCGATAATTATAATTTCTTATCGCTGCTTGTCACGGCACTAAGAAATTGTACCGCCAGTATGCATCAAGAATCACATGGATGGACAGGAGTTTTGATAGGAGCCCATCCCTGCGCATGTGCAGTCTGCTGACCGCGCATGCATGAGTGGAGAGGGATCATACAGATCCCTCTCCCACTACTATTTGTGGACTGTAGCCTATAGGCTACAATGTCTAGAGCAGTGGTTCTCAAACTGTGTGCCGTGGCACCCTGGGGTGCCTCAGGACACTTGCAGGGGTGCCTATGGTTGGTGGTCTAGCACAAAATCAAATTATTTATAGCCAATGTAATGTAAATATGTGGACAAACAGAAGCACAAAGCTGTCTACTACCACATAACTGAACCTAAGGATAACAAGTAAGCACAATGGACCTCATTCAGAGGCGGTCGCTAGGGCACGATCGATCACAACAAGTGATTTTTTGTCATGTGTGCATCCGTGTAGTCAGCATTGCGCATGTCCAAGCCAGTTCTTGTGAGCTAAATGGAGTCTGTCGTCAGTCACTACTTGGCCGTAGCTCTGATTGACTGTTTGTGGGTGGTAACAGGGGAAGGTGCATGCGAACGGGGGCGTGGCGCAGCGAACGCAGGCGTGTCTGTCGTAAAAAGAGAGATTTCAAGGCGTACATAAATTACTGAGCGGGTCATCGCACACGTCATACCGCAGCCTTTAAGATGCTACTTCTCGTAGTGCTTGAGTGAGCCCATGGTCTACCTCAAGCACTGCGACTGCAGGCGATGGTTTCTGCCTCTGCCGATGTCTGGAGTCAATTAACAAATGAACAGGTGTTTGTCATTGCAATGTATATTAGCAAAGTGGTTGCGTTAATTGGCTTTTTTTCTTTTTAAAAGGACATTACATTTGGTTGGTCTCGGTATGTGATATTTATATTACATTTGTTTGCAAAACCATTTAAAATACATTTAATAATCATAATTCCCTTTTTTGGGTTCAATTGCTACATACATGTTTTTGTAGATGTTTTTTTATATTTTTTTAGGTTTGTGGTACTGCACATCCCAGCATGCTTTGTTTTTTTTTTTTAAATAATAAAGCCCATAGCCAGATTTCTTAAACCAAACATCAAAAAACACATGCAAAATTTACATTAGAAGAATAGACAAAAAAAAAACAAAGCGATTGCACGCTGCTTGCATCCGCATCGAAATATGCAGAAGAACCATCGAAAGTGCAGGTGTGGAAACTTGACTCTGTCAAAAAACCATGATGGTCACATAGCTTGGCGCCAGCGACCGACAAATTTCTGCGACTGTAGTCCTCGCTCACCCCTTTACGAGACTCAGGAGGTGTGTTTTCATTGCGATGGGAGTTTCCTCGCCTACGATGTGCGCTGCGATTTTGCGCTTGATTTGCATTTTCTCGCTCTTTTATGATACGATCGATCGCGCCCTAGCGACCGCCTCTGAATGAGGGCCAGTGTACTTAATTTATTTATTTTTTCTGAATTTTTTAATGAGAAACTTTTGGCTTAGGGGTACCATGAAAACAATTCTGATACTCTAGGGTGCCGTGATTCAAAAAAGTTTGGGAACCTCTGGTCTAGAGCCAGCTTCAGATGGCATTCGCTTCCTGAGCTTGGTAACTGGCACCCCTGCATATTCACGTGAAGGATAGCTAATATTTGCGGGTACCCTCTCCTACTCATTTGTAGTTTTATATTAAATAACAGGTGGTGCATGCTTCATATGAGTGAAGAGGGAAGGAAGATTGAGATTGTTGAAGGTAGGTGGTAGATATGTCCTCCATGGTACTAGCTACATCCCATGGCACAGACCACACACCTTATATAGACTACACGCCCACATCACTAGTCACACCCCTGCGGCATTGGACTCAACCCCTGCGGCAGCACACAATAGGCCCTTCATAAACTTCAGCTCCAGGCCCATGTGGACCTTAATCTGGTTCTGACATACCATCATCATTTCTCAGTTTCCATCTTTACTCTTTGTGTTCAGTAAACCTTTAATTAATTAATTTGAATATATAATTGAGAAAATAATGACATGCTTTATATTTCGGATTTTCTTTACTATCCAAAAGAAAGATGCAATTTGCGAGCCCTGATGAGTTGGCAAAATCACAAGATGCTCCTAATAGGTTGCATATTATGCCAGGACTCAGTTGTATGTGCACCTGGGTTACGGGCAGCAGGACACATCATTCACATATGTGCCTGGTTTATGTATATATGTATGTATGTATCTATGTGCATCAGGGCAGTGTAAGTAATAAGCTGCAACATTTAGCTTCAAAAATATTTATTTAGGCAGCTGGAGGATTTAACATTCATACAGGCAGTCAGATGCTGAGGTCTATAGTCATCATCATAATTTTCATAACTAGCACCCATTCGATTTCCTGTTTCCTGACATTCACGTAAACATCAGTGTCCCAGAGCAATATGTACTAAACATCGCATCCTTGAGGCGATACATCCCATCTCTTATCGGGTACATTAACGTCAGTATGTACGTAGAAATATGATTAAAATCGCAAAGGACAGCTCTCCCGATAAGAGCTGTCTTTTGCGATACATAGATGCTAGAGGGACTTCTGGGTTTCTTGCCAAGCAGTCCCTCTGTGCATTCACAGAATGGTATGCGGCACCGCAGGGGACACTGGGAGGGATCCGATTGGATCACTCTCAGAAGAATCCCATAGGCTGCTATTGGGTAACGCCATCTAAAGATGGCATTACCCACCAGGTCCAAGCTCCAGAATGTATCACATTCCAGAGCTTAGTTCATATGAGAAATACAGCGAAACCCCCGACAACAGCATTTTCAGGGGTTTGACTGCATTTCTACCCATAGTACATCCCGCCTCCAGTCTTCACAGGCTTACATGCCCACTCCTTCACATAGTCTGTAAAGAGCCACAAGTAATCCTAAGGGCAAGATGTGACTGACTATTCATATGGCCAAACACATACAATAAGTAATACATGCTTTGTATGCATGGGCGGATGGAAAATGTGCATTTTACGCCGCAATATGCACTATGCGTCCAAATTAACATGACTCCCTTACTGGGTCTATGTACTAAGACTTTGATGGAGATAAAGTGAACGGAGAAAAAGTACCAAACAATCAGTTCCTAACTGTCACTTTACAGGCCGTGTTTGAAAAGTGACAGGAGCTGATTGGTTTGTATCCTATCTTCATCACTTTATCTATCTCAAAGGCTGAGTACATAGGCCCTCATTCAGAGCCGTACGCTCTGAGCAGAGCGCACGCTCTGAATGAGGGCCGTCCTCCATAACTATGGAGCATCCTCCTGGACGCTCGTATAGCTGTGGGTCACCACCCACAGCCTATACGAGCGTGCAGTTTGATGGTCGCGATGGTCTTGACCATCGCGACCATCAAAACTGCGAGCTGGAGCCTGCGGTTGAGGTTTTCAACCGCAAGGCCCTGAGTGATTTTGGCTCTATCAGAGCCAAAATCACTCCCACTGACATCACTAGTGATGTCAGTGGGCCGGCTTCTGACGGTAGGCGTTCCCTTAGGAACGCCCCCGTCAGGGAGGCACGCCCACCAAAGGGGGCGTGCTGTCAATCAACATCGACAGCACGCCCCCTTTGATCAGACACAACGAGCGAAGGACTTTCCTTCGCTCGTCGCGTCTGGCGCATGCGCACGACGTAGCTCCCTCCGTCGTGCGCATGCTCAGTGCAGAACATCGACCCACTTGCGAGCGGACAGCCGCTTGCGAGTGGGTCTGAATCAGGCCCATAGACTCCATCTCTAAAGCTGCATACACACACAACGATATTTTGACCGATAATCGTTAAACGATATCGTTTAACGATAATCGTTTGAAAAAATCGTTCACTTTCTGAGTCAAATGATGAACGATTATCGTTCATGCGCGTTCACGTTTGTAGTTTGTAGTTTGTAGTTCAGTCAGACTTGTCAACTGAACGATTTTCATTAAGGGAATATGCAAAAATCGTTTGTAGTTCATAAAAATCGTTCATTACACTTTAAAAAATCTGACAGATAATCTGACAGAAAATCGTTCATAAAAATCGTTCATAAAATCGTTGGTAACAAAATCGTTGTGTGTGTATGGAGCTAATGGAGCATACACACGGTCAGATTTGTCAGACTTGTCAGATTTGTCAGATGAACGATTGAACGATTTGAACAATTTGAACGATTTTACCAAAGTTTTGAACGATTTGAACGATTGAACGATTTTTGACTGCATTATGGAATCGTCCAAGTCTGACTGCAAACCCATCAGATGTCAGATATCGTTATCTGACAAACGGGAACGCGCATCGTTGATCGTCCATCGTTCAGGCATGTCAGATATGTCAGATTTTCCTTCAGATATGAACGACTGAACGATTTTTAAATCGTTATCGTTCATATCTGAAGGAAAAATCTGATCGTGTGTATGCACCATAAGTTGTTCAACAAGCCCCAGATGAAAGAGACATTATTAAGCAGGCAGATTCCATGCAGTGTCTGCATATTGAGTGGCTGAGCATTTTCCTTGGTGTAGATTGTGTAGAAAAGTCTCCACAAGAACATCGCAATTCAGATGGCCACACATTTCATCTATAGCTAATTATAACAGCTGCCCAGACTTGCTGAAGTCCTCTTTACTTTTCCATAATAAGAACCCCATACTTTGTTGTTCAGGCTAAACTGTGAAATCCTGTAAGTGCCTAACGTAAACTTGATACTGCCTCATTACCCTTAATAAGGCATCATTTTTCCACTTGCCTTTTTCTTCTGAAATGATGTACAGTATCTCATAAAACTTGTTTTGGTAAATGGTATTAGAATGTTGTACTTCAGCTTAATTGGGATAGAGTATTTTGCTGTGTTATCGTAACTAGTGAATTTGTTCCAGTGAATGCTGATGTTGTTGGCTATATTACTCTGTCACGATCTTGGATCAGTACACAAGTCATGTATAAAAGAAGAAGGCAGAAGTTTTATGAACAGCAGCAGCAAGACTCCAAATTGTAGCATGTATTTATCAGATTAGGGAGAGATGTACTAAGCCGTGGAGAGAGATAAAGTAGTGTACCAAGCAATCAGCTCCTGTCATCTTACAGGCTGTGTTTGAAAAATGACAGCTAGGAGCTGATTGGTTGGTACTTTATCTATCTCCACTGTATCTCTCTCCAAAGGCTTAGTACATCTCCCCCATATTCGAACAACACTCTATGGTGGGATGAGGGAATATAAAATGGAACTAAGCTCATCTCGTAGCAACCTTGCAGTATTTTATACATGTCCAGTTTTCTATGACTAGCAACATAATCAGTAAAAAAAATATTAAATAAAAACATCTTTTGCCTAATACGAGATCAGTTGTTGTTGGCATTTTGCACTGTGGTCCAGCAGGCTAAGTTACGTTACTGCCCTTTAAAAATCAGACATGTTCCTCAAGGCAGTATGGGTTTATAAACAACTTTAATGTAATGGGCTCTTGGTTCTTGGATAATTCAGTGGATATTTCTGTAGATAAAGACGTTCAGAGACTGTTACATTTTATATGCGTAAAATCTTTGAGGAGGCCAGTATCAAGCATTTTCCTCCTGTTTGATTTTGGATTTATGAGTCAAAGCATGAATTACTGCTAATGGTCTGCATTGGCTGCGAGACAGCTTTAATACTATTTCCATACCTCCCAATATTTAAACATACAAATCGGGATTTGCCCAATCCACTAAAACACCACAGTGATCTGTCCAAAACCTGCCCCATTCCATACAGAAACATCCACTTTTGGTCTAAAGGTCTTTCCTTTGGTGGCCTGCAAATTGGGACTGCCCTGCTGTGTGTGGTATGCTGTTTACAACCTACAGGGCCTGATTCTGAGTCGCACTGACAACTGACGCAGTTTCCTCTATGCATGTGTCTATGTTGCTCTGGGCAAGCATCCAAAAAGCGCACGTCAGACTAACAGTCGCAGAAGTGTCTTTAAAGTCCCCGTCCCCTGAGTGCATGATGACGCGCGAGGGGGCTGGCCGCCCTCATTCGAGAAACGTCCTGAGGACACTCCGAGCAGAACTGCAGCAGAGATACTGGCTGCAGGGTATCATACCAGGCACCATGCTAGCCAGATGCTGGGACCATGGGCAACTACGGTGCATCCTCCAGGGCCCTGCGCCCTGTGTGAGAGCACCGCTTGCACATCCCTAGTTACAATATAAAATATATATATATATACAGTACATACTTCTTGACTGGCCTGATTTCAGCAGAATAGTACTGATTTGAGGGACTGTGCTACAATCCCACAATCAGGGCACTTAGCAAAATTTGCAGGGGGATTGGGATATACTCTACCGCTGCAGGCGCTGGATACTATTGTATCCAGTCCATGCAGCAATAAAAAAATTTGATACAAGTGCAACCATGTGCATGGCCACACCCTCCATGACATAGTCACACCCACTATATATATATATATATATATATATATATATATACTGTATAATAGAATAATAATAAGCAATAATGAAGGAGGACGCTTCATTGTATTACTACATTGTATTTCTATATGAGTGCAGTAGTCATGCTCAGTGGCTGGCTCTTGATTTTACACTTTGACAAGGTTAGAATTGCTACATCTGTCATAAGCAAGTTCAGATCTCTGGCCCAGCTAAAAGCTTGAATCATGACCACAATAACAGTAGTATATAATAATATGATTTTACTAGAGCTGAGGCCACAGCATGTAGTACAAGGGATGGACCAGAGCTGCTGTGCATGCCCAGGGGCTGCAGTTTCTCCTACTACGGGCCATATTCAATTAGTTTCGCCTTGGCGAAAAGTTCCACCTGCCCGACTTTTCACCTACATCGCGTGTTTTGGACATGAAAACTTTTCGTGCACGTCCCTACTTTACGCCCTATTCAATTACTAACCAGATGAAAACGGCAAGCGGCTAATGAAGAACAGGCGCAAAATACTGTCAGAATAGGGGAAATCAATGTAGAAGTGTTCCAATAACCCTAATAAAACTAATTGGGGTACTAAAGTTGTTTAAAATCCTTATTATTAGCATCGTTGTAAAAATGGTGAAGAATGGTATAAAGCAGTAGTTTTTGGGGAAAATAAGTTGTCCAGTCAAATTTGGGGTACCTGAAAATGGGTGCTAGCATATTTTTATGTCTCTAAAGTGAAATGTGAAAAACCACCCTCATACATGCACCTGCAATCCCATAAACACTTGGCCCCTCCTTACAGCACCCCAAGAAGTCTATTTCACTAATTTGCATGCTTTTCCCCCCACTTTATATTTTTTGACCCCAAAATGAAAGTACTTTTTTGGGGTATTCTTATGTTTTTTCACCTGGATTTTTTGACACAGTTGTCTTTTGGGGCTGTCCCAAGGGTTCTGAGTGGTTTCCCCACATTTGCACCCCAAAATAAAAATGTTGTACTTCTTTTCTCCTGCTATTCTTTGGCGCATCTTTTTCACCTATTACATTGCATTGAGTTTCCGCGTAGGCGAAAAGCGGCTGGAATTGAATTTGGAGATAAGTTCCAACCACGCGAAAAGCCGCAATCGGCGATACTTTTCCACAGAAAACGGCTTTTTGCTTCTATTTGAGTACAGCCCTATGTCTGTTGTATTTGTGGATCTGAGTATTTCATCAGTACTCGGGATCAGAGAGAGCAGCTGCCAGCAAGAAGAGACAGACATCTTACCATGAGGTGGGAGAATATGTGCTTAGGAGGCTCAGTTTTGTCTCCTACTAGTTATACTTAGTATATATTTTTATTATAGAATGTTTAACCTTTTCTTGACCGCTTATGCTATTTATATGAGATAAATATGAGACGCTCTTACCCTACAGTCTACATTATAGTTAGTGTTTCCCAAACTTGGTGGTCTATTTACTAAGCCTTGGATGGAGATAAAATGAACAGAGATAAAGTACCACCAGCCAATCAGCTTTTAACTGCCATGTCACAGACAGTGTTTAAAAAAAATGCCAGTTAGGAGTTGGTTGGCTAGTACTTTATCTCTGTCCACTTTATCTCCATCCTATTTAGTAAATAGACCCATTGGTCTTTAGGGAACTCTAACAGCTTGTTATGTATTAATTATGCCCTCATCATGGTCTGGCCACATTTGCTCTAAAATCAAGCATTTTGGAGACTGTTCCTCTAGAACACAGGTTCTCAAACTCGGTCCTCAGGACCCCAAACAGTGCATGTTTTCCAGGTCTCCTCACAAAATCACAAGTGAAATAATTAGCTCCACCTGTGGATCTTTTAAATGGTGTCAGTGAGTAATGAGTACACCTGTGTACCTGCTGGGTGACCTGGAAAACGTGACCTGTGTGGGGTCCTGAGGACCGAGTTTGAGAACCACTGCTCTAGAAAACAGGTTCTCAAACTCGGTCCTCAGGACCCCAAACAGTGCAAGTTTTCCAGGTCTTCTCACAGAATCACAAGTGAAATAATTAGCTCCACTTGTGGATCTTTTAAAATGTGTCAACGAGTAATGAATACACCTGTGCTCCTGCTGGGTGACCTGGAAAACATGAGCTGTGTGGGATCCTGAGGGCCGAGTTTGAGAACCACTGCTCTAGAAAGCCTGCATTTGCCCCTGTCTGTATATGATATATTTCAGTGGTTTTCAAACTCGGTCCTCAGGACACCACACAGGTCACGTTTTCCAGGTCACCCAGAAGGTGCACAGGTGTAGTCATTACTAACTGACACATTTGTAAAGATCCTCAGGTGGAGCTAATTATTTCACTTGTGATTCTGTGAGGAGCCCTGGAAAACATGCACTGTTTGGGGTCCTGAGGACCGAGTTTGAGAACCTGTGCTATATTTGATTCAGTTTCAGAATGTTGTAATGTAATCTGTAGTGAATAATCGGAATGACTGTAACATGATTAATCTAGAAGGTGGTCATCCTATAAAAGCACCTGAACATACTGTATGTGCTATATATCCCACGTTATTACATATGTCACATATGTACAAAGTTCTACCGGAATGGCTGAACTAAAGCTATGAGTATCTCAATACTATAGTACATATGAGTATCTTCTAATTATTCAGATGATGTTAGTTTTTTTACTATTTTTATCTACAATTATGGTTTCAAAGCTAATGCATTAAATACAACTTGAAAACAAATGTGTTAAACAAAACAAAAATGATAGTAATAAATAGGGGTGAGCGGGTTCGGATTTCTGAAATCCGAACCCCCCCGAGACCCCCGATCCGAGGCCGATCTGAGTCAGGCTCGACTTTTCCCGCCTGACTCGGATCTGAAATCGAGGCAAAACGTCATCATCCCGCCTTCCGGGTCTCGCGGGTTTTGGATTCTATATAAGGTACCGCGTCGGCGCCATTTTATCACTCGGCTGTGGACAGTGAAGAGGGAGGGTGGGAGTTAGGGCTGGCTGGGCTGTGTTGTGTAGTGTAGTGCAGTGTAGTGTTGTGCTGTGCTGTGCTGCTGTTGTCCATAGGGGCTGTGTCCACTCCTCCAAAGTCCATAGGGGCTGGCTGGACTGTGTTGTGCAGTCAGTTGTCCATAGGGGCTGTGTCCACTCCAAAGTCCTGTGCAGTGTCCCAGGCCTAAAGGGTTGCTGTAGTGTTGTCCAGGGGGTGCTCTGTCCATCAGGGGTGCTCCCACCAAGTGCAAAAAAATAAATATTTTTTCTGTGTTTGTGAATTGTGTGCGCAGTAGCCGCACGTGCATCAACAAAGTAGCGCCAAGCGTGCGCCTGTGTCATAAGTAAAGGGCCGGCTGGCTTGACCGTTAAAGGGTGCTGTAACCCCCAAAGTGCACTCCAAACAAAATAAAAAAATATTTTCTGTGTTTGTGAATTGTTTGCACTGTGGCTGCACGTGCATCAACAAAGGAACAGCGCCAAGCGTGCGCCTGTGTCCCATAAGTAAAGGGCTGGATGGCTATAGCCGCACCTGCATCCTCAAAGCAGCAGCAACAAGCGTGCATCTGTCTGTTAAAGGGTGGTGTAACCCTCAAAGTGCACTCCACAAAGAATAAAAAATTCTTCTTTTTTTTCTGTCTTTGTGAATTGTGTGGGCTATAGCCGCAGCTGCATCCTCAAAGCAGCCAAGCATGCGCCTGTGTCTGATAAGTAAAGAGCCGGCTGGCTCATTTCTTAAAGGGTGGTGTAACCCACAAAGTGCACTAGTCTCCAACAAAAATAAAAAATAATTTTCTGTGTTTGTGTGTGCCTTAGCCGCATGTATATATCAATATAACATAAATGGAGGACCAAACTTTCTCCGATAAAAATAAAATAGGGAAAGATCAAGAACCACTTCCTCCTAGTGCTGAAGCTGCTGCCACTAGTCATGACATAGACGATAACATGCCATCAACGTCGTCTGCCAAGGCGAATGCCCAATGTCATAGTAGAGAGCACATACAATCCCAAATGACAAAGTTCAGGAAAATGACCTTAAAAAAAACATTTAAATCATCTGAGGAGAAACGTAAACTTGCCAATATGCCATTTACGACACGGAGTGGCAAGGAACGGCTAAGGTCTTTCCCTATGTTCATGACTAGTGGTTCAGCTTCACATGACGATGGAAGCCCTCCTCCCGCTAAAAAAATCAAACGAGTTAAGCTGGCAAAAGCACAGCGAAGAACTGTGCATTCTAAGAAGATATCGCAAATCCCCAAGGAGAGTCCAAGTGTGGTGGTGGTTGCGATGCCTGACCTTCCCAGCACTGGATGGGAAGAGGTGGCTCTTTCCACCATTTGCACGCCCCCTGCAAGTACTGAAAGGAGCACCCACAGTCCACTTGCTGATATGCAAATTGAAGATGTCACTGTTGAAGTACAACAGGAAGAGGATACTGGTGTAGCTGGCGCTGAGGAGGAAGTTGGTGAGGAGGATTTTGATGGTGATGTGGTTTGTTTAAATCAGGCTCCGGGGGAGACAGTTGTTGTCCGTGGGATGAAAAAGCCCATCACAGTCATGCCTGGGCAGAAGACCAAACATTTCCACCTCTTTGGTCTGGCAATATTTCTATCCAAATCCGGACAACAACTGTCTTGCCATATGTACCATATGTAAAGGTGAAATAAGTAGGGGTAGGGACGTTAACCATCTAGGAACATTCTCCCTTATACGGCACCTGCAGCGCGTTCATAAAAAGTTACTGTCAAGTTCAGAAACTTTGGCTAGGACCGTAAGCAGTCCAGGGACACCTAAATCCCGTTATCCTGTTGTATCCAAGCACCTGCAAACCACACCGTCAACTCCCTCCTTGTCAATTTCCTCCTTAGTCAGGATCGGAAGTAGTCCTGCAGGCCATGTCACTGGCATGACTGACTCTCCTATCCGGGATTCCTCCGGAGGATCCGGCATTGCTACACCTACTGCTGCTGCTGTTGCTGCTGCTGGGAGTCGTTCATCATCCCAGAGAGGAAGTAGGAACACCACTACTTTTACTAAACAATTGACCCTCCAACAGTCCTTAGCGAGGAGGATGAAGTACGACAGCAGTCATCCTGAAGCAAAACCTATAACTGAGGCCTTGACTGCTATGTTGGTGTTAGACGTGCGTCCGGTATCCGCCATTAGTGTAGTGGGATTTAGACAATTGATGGAGGTAGTGTGTCCCCGGTTCCAAATCCCATCAAGATTCCACTTCACTAGGCAGGCGATACCGAGACTGTACAGAAGAAAAAGTGTCCTCAGTGTCCTGAAAAATGTGGTTGTACCCAATGTCCACTTAACCACAGACATGTGGACAAGTGGAACAAGGCAGACTAAGGACTATATGACTGTGATAGCCCACTGGGTAGATGTATCACCTTGCGCAGCAACAACAGCAGCGTCACCAGTAGCAGCATCTCAGAAACGCCAGCTCGTTCCAAGGCAGGCTACACTGTGTATCACCGGTTTCAGTGAGAGGCACACCGCCGACAACCTCTTAGAGAAACTGAGGGAAATCATCGCTCAGTGGCTTACCCCACTTAGACTCTCCTGGGGATTTGTGATATCTGACAATGCCACCAATATTGTGCAGGCATTACATCTGGGCAAATTCCAGCACGTCCCATGTTTTGCTCACACAATAAACTTGGTGGTGCAGAATTTTCTGAAAAGCGACAGGGGCGTGCAGGAGATGCTTTGGGTGGCCCGAAAAATTTCTGGCCACTTTTGCCATTTAGCGACTGCGTTGCAAAGACTGGAGCACCAGCAAACACTCTTGAACCTGCCCCGCCATCACCTGAAGCAAGAGGTTGTGACGCAGTGGAACTCAACCCTCTATATGCTTTAGAGGATGGAGGAGCAGCAAAAGGCCATTCAAGCCTATACATCCACCTATGACATAGGCAAGGGAGGGGGTATGCACCTGACTCAAGCGCAGTAGAGAATGATTTCCGTGTTGTGCAAGGTTCTCCAGCCCTTCGAACTTGCCACACGTGAAGTCAGTTCAGACACAGCCAGCTTGAGTCAGGTCATTCCCCTCATCAAGCTTTTGCAGAAGCAGCTGGAGAAAGTGAAGGAGGAGCTAAGACCATGCGATTCCGCTCAGCATGTGGGACCTGTGGATGAAGCCTTTCATTCACTTTGCCAGGATTCCAGGGTGGTCAATCTGTTGAAATCAGACCACTACATTTTGGCCACCGTGCTTAATCCTAGGTTTAAAGCTTATGTGGTGTCTCTCTTTCCGGCCGACACAAGCCTGCAGAGGTGCAAAGACCTGCTGGTGAAAACACTGTCAGCTGAAGCGGAACGTGACACGTCAACAGCTCCTTCTTCATTTTCTCCCGCAACTGGGGCTGCCAGAAAAAAACTTAGGTATCCTAAGCAACCCGCTGGCGGTGATGCAGGGCAGGCAGGACCAAGTTTGGACATCTGGTCCGGACTGAAGGACCCTGGCAATAATTTCTGACATGTCTACTGTCACTGCATATGATTCTGTCAGCATTGACAGAATGGTGGAGGATTACATCGGTGACAGCATCCAAGTAGGCATGTCAGACAGTCTGTACCTGTACTGGCAGGAAAAAGAGACAATTTGGAGGCCCCTGTACAAACTGGCTCTATTTTACCTGAGTTGCCCCCCCTCCAGTGTGTACTCTGAAAGAGTGTTTAGTGCAGCCGGGAACCTTGTCAGCGAAAGGCGTAGGAGGTTGCTTCCACAAAATGTGGAGAATATGAATTATCAACTCTTCCAGGGAGACCAGCCTCCAGAACGTACAGAGGCACCTGTGGTGGTGGATTCCAGCGGGGACGAATTAATACTCTGTGAGGATGAGGATGTACACAACACTGAAGAGGGTGAGGAATCGGTGGATGAGGAGGATCAGGACGACATCTTGCCGCCGTAGAGCCAGTTTGTGGAGGGACAGATTAATTGCCAGCTTGTTTTGTGGGGGCCCAAATGAACCAATCATTTCAGCCACAGTCGTGTGGCAGACTCTGGTGCTGAAATGATTGGTTTGTTAAAGTGTGCATGTCCTGTTTATACAACATAAGGGTGGGTGGGAGGGCCCAAGGACAATTCCATCTTGCACCTCTTTTTTTTCTTTGCATTATGTACTGTTTGGGGCCTAGTTTTTCAAACAGCCATCCTGTCTGCCACTGCAGTGTCACTCCTAGATGGGCCACGTGTTTGTGCCGCCCACTCGTGTCGCTTAGCATAGTTATCCAGCTACCGCGGTGCAACCTTTTGGACATAAAAACACTATTGTGAGGTGTGAAGTGTTCAGAATAGACTGGAAATGAGTTGAAATTAAGTTTATTGAGGTTAATAATAGCATAGGAGCAGAAAAACCAACACATTCTGTGATTTTAGCTGTTTTTATGCTTTTTTTAAAAATACAGATCCAAAACACAAATCCGAGAACCCAAAACACGGAAGGGTGGTTTTGCCAAAACCAATCCAGATCCAAAACACTAAGAAAGATCCAGATCCAAAACACAAAACACGAAAAGTGGCCGGTGCACACCCCTAGTAATAAACCAGCCTTTAGTGTAGACATTTCAATGTACAGTACATTATGGTCAGAGAAAACATTAGGGCATACTTAGGAAACAGAGAATTGCTACAAGTTACTGTGGCACCTGGCATATTTCACTAAATCTAATGATGGAATCAGATTGTTTTACAATGCTGATGTCATCCTATTACTGGGCTTGATGTCTATTACTTCCAGACATAGGACAGTTTGAGTGGCTGCATGAAAATAAATTAGGTGCAACTTATTGAGCTGATGAGGGAATTTTAATGCACCATGAGTCATCTGGAGTCACCCCCTTCTCTGACCTTATTTGTTCTCATTTATTCCCTTCATTTTCAAAGAAGAAGTCATGTGGCAGTGTGGCTGACTCATAAAGGACAAATCAATTTCAGTATTAAGTGCCAAATATCATACAGTATATAGCATTACAGTACCTACAGCAAGAGCTAGGTACGCTAAAATATCAGCGCAAAACTAAAAATAATAATGTTACTCATATATAGCACTTTTCTCCAAATAAGACTCAAAGTGCTTTACATTTGCATTTAAAACACAATATTAGTATTATTATTATCCTTTAATTATATGGTGCCACAAAGGTTCCACAGCGCCTTACAAAGTACATAAACAAATGAAATACAAAATAAGCTTAACAGCATAGAGAAACATAAGTGAAGGGACATTACTTGAGTAAACATGTGAGTCTTGAGTCTGCTTTTGAAGGATTCTAGAGTGGAGGTCTCTCGAACTGTATGGGGAAGCGAGTTCCATAGAGTCGAAGCCGCACAGCTAAAAGCATGACCGCTAGATGAATTCAGGGAGATTCTAGGTACTGCTAATAGTCCTTCATCTACATATCACAGTAATTGAGAACTGCAGTAAGGAATCAGAAGAAGCTTGTGGGAATCTTGGGCCCTGGTTATGTAGAGCTTTGAAAGTCAGTAAGCCAATCGTGATATAGATTGGCTATGTATAATAAAGTCATCACTATTGTTATCTTACCCCGAGAACATTTGTTAACTTAAAGGTGTATTTTTGGACTAAAGCCATAGTATCTAATCATATATATGCATGAATTGTCTAACTTGCACTAAATATATAAAAGCTAATTAATTGCTATGGCTTTAGCGCAGAAATACAAAGTTGAGCAATGTTAATAAAAATAACTCAGCTTATTTTAAAGATACTTTACCTGTATGATATAGGATATACAAAAATAATATTCATATAAGTTAAACAGTTTATCATAATCAATTTGATGATGATGCAGGATAAAAAGACGTAAAATGTAGTAAAAAAAGATGACCTGTACAATATTGGAAAAAAAATATTTGTGCATTATTTATAGTTTCATCTGCACAGGGAACTCTGCCTTTCCAAAATGTGCTACATGACATTTCTAATAACATTTCTTTATGAGTAGGAGCACTCAAACAAGCTATTTGCAGAAAATGTTTCTGTACATTTGTGGTAGAATTTATATTCATATGAAAGGAAATGACGGCTAGAATTGGTCTTTCATTTAGAGAAACAAATGAAGGAATGATCAAACAAAACAGCCCAAAAAAAAACCTAACAAAAATGGTAACGGTAGTTACCTAGGGGTCCATTTATTTTAGAAAAGGTTTTTCTCTGGCATTTTCAACAGAGAAAGGGCTTATCTCATCTTTTTTACAGATGTGTCCTCACACATCTAGCCTCGATATACCACGCGGCATGAGATATCTGGTGCAAGTGAGCCGCCAGGTCCTGTGCCTCTATTTTGTATCTTGTGTGCAGAAAATGCATCTTAGTCACAATGCGACATGACTAGGATGCACTATGAGACTGTACTGAATAATTTAATAAGCTAGACTGAATATCTGTGTGAAGTGGTTGGGTACCAGATCCCAGCAGTTGGGATGTTGGCAGTCAGAATACAGACAGCGGCATCTCAACAGTCAGATTCCCAACCCAATTAGGTAAGTGTCCTAACCTTCCCCTAACCCTAAACCACCTCTTTCGCAGCCTAACTCTAACCCTCCACCCTCCGCAGCATATCCCTAACCCTCATCCCCCGCAGTCTAAACCTAACTCTCCCCTCCGCAGCCTAATCCTAACCATCACCCCCCACAGTCTAAACCTAACTATCCCATCCGCAGCCTAAAGCTGGCCTCACACTAGACCAACTTTCATCCAACCAGCCAACTAGTTGATTGGTTGGAATGAAAATCTGGTAACGTATGGGAGTAACTGATGATCAGCAATTTGCTCCTAAATGCCAGAAAACAGATGAAAATGGCCGACAGACAAGTTTGTTAAATGTTTGATCTAAACAATTTGTTCAAACATCAGTTTTTGTCCATTTTCCAGCGTTTGGGAGCAAATTGCTGATTGTCATTTGCTTTTCCCTTACTAGGTTTTCATTCCAACCAATCAACTAGTTGGCTGGTTGGATGAAAGTTGGTCTAGTGTGTGGCCAGCTTTACTCTCCCTTTAGTGCCTAACCCTAACCCCTAAACCTAACTCTCACCATAACCCTAATACTTACCATTGGGATTCCGGAAGTCAGAATAGCACCAATATTCTCAGTGCCGGCATCCCAGCCATCGGGAAGGTAACCACATCTCATGTGCAGTACTGACTGATTTGTGTATGAATTTGTATATGAACGTGGTGTGAAAATAAGCAGCGGCCACACACAGTCGCACACAGATATACTATACAAGTGTCAAATATCACATTAATCAGTACAGTGTCCTGGTGCATCCTAGTGGCATCACATTGAGACTTAGACACATTTTCAGCAGAAAAAGGCACCCGGTGCTATTAGAGTCTCATACGACCTAGTGCGCCGAAAGGGGGCTGTTTGGTGCCACTGCAGCAATGATGTGTGAGGATACATCTGTAGCAAATAGTTAACACAGAATAATCAGAAAATGTCTGGTGACAAGATATCTTCCATTGCTTCCCACTGTAGACCTCTGTAGAGATTTTGGCCTGTGTCTCTTCATCAAGCGTTAAAAAAGCCATGCGTATTGCCTTCAAATATTGTCATCAATAGAGCTCTACGCTTTCACTGACAGCATTAATATATTGGTGAAAGAGGAGAATGGTTTTCACTGGGGTTCCCAGCATTGTCAATTGCTGTGATATGACATCCAGTATCGCTGAGACAAGCGTTGATACGGAATGGAGATTACAATTGTTGCATGTTAAATAGACCCTTTCGGTCTTCCTTTTGGTAAATGTATCATATCCTTGTGATTTATGAATCATTTGTATAGGTGGGACAATGCAGTGCACAGTTCTTGTTTGTAGTACAGAGCTCCTACGTCTTGTTCATTGATGTGGACTGCATTTTTCCACACTCAATATGATTTGTCTTAGGGAACAGATATTCAGCTATTTCCTTTTGAAACAGGAAGTTTTCAGTAAACAGTACAGAGAAACAAGATGGTTCGTCCACTTCTCTCCTTTGTTCCCCTTTGTGTCATCATATTTTATTTTCAAATTGTTTTTTTTTGTTGTGTCATGGAGAGGAACATGTTCATCTACAGAGACAGAAGATAGTTAAATAAGGAATCTCTGGTCATACCCATTAAATCTCATGTCGGCAGTATTACAGCATTACTCAAAGTACATTATATTACCTTTATAGAGTGAACACAGTGTTTAATGTTATTTTGACAGTGCTAAGTTGGCAACATACAGTACTGTAGAACTTTATAACTTACTCAGTTTATTGTAGACTTTAAAAAGTCACATACCTTTTGCCTATCACAGATATGAAAAATAAAATATTTATTTAGAGATAAATATTTCTTTATACCCATTTCCCACACACATGTGTCTGTCTTGACTGGAGTTTATTAAGGGAGAAAAGCCTTTAAGGTACAATGCTGTTAACAGAAGATAATTGAATAGAATATATGAGGTCACATACAAGATATATGGCAACATACAAATATGATATGGGAAAGTCATCTAAGGAATGGAGCACAATAATACATGTGACACTTAGAAAACTACACAAATAAAAAAATAGGGAGGGGGAGGCAACAAGCACATAATGTAGTATATACAAAAAGCAGATATAAGATCTATTAAAGGGCATTATCCACTTCTCTGTAAAGGTATCATGTCATATTTTCAAAAAGTTTATACACGTGGGATTGAGTCTGGTTATCTAACTAATTAATTTAAAAAATCCCATTTCCTTTGAAACCATACTACCCCCTGTTCAATAGCAGTGAGGATGGCTTTTCTATAAAAAAAAAGTTATTTCAGAAGTAGCCTTTTAACAGTGGATAACATTGGAGGGGCCCATGAGGTCTAGCTGATTAAAATAGCTTTCTTTGCAACTGTGCCAAATGACATCAAAAGTGGGAGGATATCTTGCTTATGAGGGCCTATAGTCCAATTATCAAAATTAGAACAAAACATTGCAAAAGGATCCATAGCCAGATGAAGTGAGAACATGGAATTAATAAACTGGAAAATATTCCCCCATAATGTATGAATTTTACCAAATTTCCATAAATTATTATTTTTTTTTTAACAAAGATAATTTTTATTTTTCATTTTGCATCTTTCTTGAGCACATACAAATAATGGGTAAAGGGCAGTATAGAAATAAATAAAAATAAAAAAGCTAAAAAAATTGAAAGTATAAAAAAAAAAACACATATACGGCATTTTTTTACAATTAAGGTGTACCAATATATCTGGTAATACTAATCACATATCATGTATATTCACAAAGGAAAAATCAAACATACACTTTTCCCGTAACAAGGGGTAATCTTATTGCCCTCCACCTTAGTTCCTGCCTCTACTGAGCTGGACACCCCATAAACCAGAGAGCTTATCTCTCGATTGCTCTAAAGATTGTTAGCTTCCTCCCCTTCCTTTATATATTCTTGCCATAATGACCATTTCCTCCTTAAAGAATTAAGTACAGAGATGTATAAGTGTCCATTTCATAATTATATTGAATCTTAACAATCACTTTTGAAAAACTGGGCACATTAAAGATTTTCCACAATTGAGCTATAACCGTTCTGGCTGCAATAAATATTTGGGCAGTTAAATATGGCTCGGTTTTAGGGATGTTTACAGACCATCAATTCAGTGGGGCAAGAACCAGATCATGGTTCACAACAGTCTGTAATACTTTAGATAGTAAATCTAAAACTTCAGTCCTAAAATTATGCAGTATTGGGCAATCCAAAAATATATGCATAAGGGTACCTTCTTCTAAACATTGTCTCTAACAAAATTTAGAGCTTGAAGTCCATATTTTATGTAGTTTAGTTGGGGTAAGATATAATCTCTGAAGCAGTTTAAAGTGCATTTCTAAATGGTTCATACATTTAGACATTTGAGAAGAGCTAATATATATGGCTTCCCATTGTGCAGAGGGAAACATATGTTGTAGATCTGTTTCCCATCTAATCTGAGATGTTAATTTATCAGTTGGTTTAGTTTGTATATACTGTTATTCTTAGATGGTTGTGGTGCCAATTTGTATAAGATTTTTTTTTCTGGTGTAGATAAAGCTTTACTCAATCTACCCATATCTCTAAGCAAATGGGCAATTTGAAGGTAAGCATAGTAGGCATTGTTAGGAAGATCATACTGTAATTGCAGTTGTACAAAGGACAGGAGCGTATTACCTAAAAACAAATCATTCAGAGTTTTAATTCCTACCAAAATCCAGCTATCAAGAGAAATATATGGGATCATTAAATCCTCCTAGCCTCCTTGATAGTGTCCTAATATGTGTTCCCAACCGTGGTGGTTTTTGTTTCCAAACATATGCCAACATAAGTTTTCTGAACTTTACTAAATACTGAGTAGTACATATATATGGGATGGTTCTAAACAGGTACAATAGTTTTGGTAATAATGACATTTTATTTCATAATCTCCCCACATATTGACAAATGTGGTCATATATAAGTACATCGCATTCATATTAATTTCATAATTGTTTTTTTTATGTACTGGAATCTTGATTCCTAAGTAGGGTATGAATGTTGACTTCCACGTATTATGGAATAATTGCTTTAAAGATGCTAGGACAGATGGTGATACATTAATGGGTAAAGCCTCTGATTTGGACTTAATGACCTTATAATAAGAGGCCTTTCCAAACCTATCAAGTATATTATGTAAAACGGGTAAAGAGGTTAAAGGTTTGGACACAAAAAGTAATATGTCATCTGCAAATAGACACAGCTTATGAAAGCCTCGTATTGAAGAATATCTCAGGAAACCTTCTTGAGTTCTAATTTTCTGTGCTAGGGGTTCCGTAGCTAATGAAATAAAATAATCAAAGGGGAAAGAGGACAACCTTGTCTTGTTCCATTGTGAATAGGAAATAAACTAGAAAGAAAACCATTACCAATACTCGTGCTGATGGGTGTTGATATAAAGCCTTTACTGAGTCCATTATGGTTCCTGTAAATCCAAAAGACAACAACGTATACCTCATATTTTCCCAATGAAGTCTTCCAAAGGTCTTTTCAGTGTCTAAAGAGAGTAAAACAATTTGCTCCTGAGACCTAGAAATCATTTAATTAATATTAAATACTCTTCTCATATTATCAGAGGCTTGTCTATCCCAGACAAAGCCGACCTGATCCGGGTGTATTAGCCTTGGGAAAAATGGTTCTAATCTGTTTGCTATTAACCGGGCAAATATCTTAATGTCAGTATTGAGAAGTGCAATGGGCCTGTAATTCTTACACTTCGTATGATCTTTGCCTATTTTTGGTATGGTAATTATTTGAGCTTCCAGTAGTTCCCGGGGGAAATGACCCATTTTAGTAGCTTCATTAAAGTGGGAGGTTAATATAGGCGTCAAGACGTTGGAAAAACAAATATATAAATCATTAATTAAGCCATCTGGCCCTGGGGCCTTACCCTTAGGTAAGGTTTTAATAGATAATGCCACCTCTTCATGGAGCATTGAGAACAGATAGATCCTCCATAGTTAACGACAGGAGCTTTAAGTTCGAAAAAAAATGAAGATACAGTATGTTATCTTTATTAGGTTGTGGCGTTAGCACATCAGCTGCTAAATTATAGAGATTAGCGTAATATTTAGCAAATTGATTGGAAATACTTTGTGGCTTATATACCTTACTGCCACGCTCATTATATAAATACTGTATTCTATTCTTAGCTCTTTGTCTCCGTAGTTGTCGAGCAAGCATTTTACCCACTTTATTTCTTGCCATGTAAAATTTATATCTAGTCTTGAGAAGAGATAAATTATGAATGAGTGTGGTTGTGGATATATTATATTTAGGGCAATGTCCTCCTGGATCATGTGACACCTCTGGTCCTGAGCAATATTAGCATGGTGAATGTCCATTACTTTACATGTACTTCTTGAAGAAGGACCGACAACATATGTCAAAGTGTACAATCATAATATTTCAAGATGGGATCAAAATTGTCAGTGGAGGGCAAAACTGCATGCCAGCTCACTGCATATTTGGACCAAAGAGAAGAGTAACGTGGTTGAAGCAAGTCAACCGTAAGCATTCTGGATTTATAAGTACGAGAGACAACGCATCACAGTAGGGCAGATAAAACATTGGTATCCTCTTCATCAGAGGAGAGTGATAATGAAAATTGATGAGCCTGGAGATACATATAAAATTGGAAGTGTGCTGAATCACATTTTTCTCGTAGGTTTTGAATAGAAAGTATATGGCCTCCCGGATCAAATACATATTTTATGGCTGCAATACCTTTAGACCTCCAGATTTTAAAAGGGGAATTGACTAAGCCAGCCAGGATAGAGACATTGCCCCAAAAGATGGTATAATGGGAACTAAGGGGGTTCTTTCGAAATGTTTGTTTACTGAGAGCCATGTAGATGTAGAGTAAAGTAGGTGTCCCTAAAGACATAATTATCAAGACAACCACATGGTAGTGATAAATGTTTAACATGCAGCAAAGCACTAGACAATAAGGGGGAAAATATTTCAAATTCTAATTCAATATTAGTATACTGTACATGCAGCAAAGCACTAGACAATACGGGGGAAAATATTTCAAATTCTAATTCAATATTAGTATACTGTGTGTGTTTACATCCTCAAACCAATCAAGTACATACAGTACCTAAAGAAAATAGCTTTTGAGAAGACTGCAAGATTAGGGATAACCAGCCCTCCATGTATACTAGGAAGTCTCAGCTTCTTAAGTGCAATGTGGGATTCTTAGCATACCACAAAAATTTAGAGAACACACTGGCAACATCTGAGTAAGATAAGAAATCTTCAGAAAAATTATGCTCTTAATAACAGCTGATCTGCCTAGGAAGCATAAAGGGGGAAATCGCCAGCTATCTAGCAGATGCTCAATCTTAGAAATCATAGGGTGGTATCCAACTAGCCTCAAACACTGTTCGGATGCTTTTGGATCCCCCAAAGTTAATTGGATAGCCCGACATCGGCACTTATCAGGGCTTTTTTTCGGGACCTGATGGGTCCCAAAAAATTATCCCAGAAAAATGCAGTGTTTTTTCGCAGCTGCGATGGAAGAAACACCTAGGTCCATGAACTTATCACGGATCCTATGTGCTTTCTCCAGAAAAATCCTATTTGTTTGTCTGAATAAATAGGATACTGGGATTAAAAAATGGGCAAAAAATAGGGATTTATCACTGAAAAATCACAGTTTTTCGCCCCTGAAAATATATAGGGGATCATTAGATATCCCCCATAGAGTTAACATTTTCTAAATATAAATTAGAAAGAGATGGAGTTAAGTTAATCACCCATATATTTTAAAGAAGGGACAGTTTTCATAAAGAGAGCCAGAGAGAGAGGAGGAGTCAAGGTGTGAAAAGGAACCCAAAAGCATATATTGTGATGTATTAAAGTTCACCTAATAGCCTGCAAAATATCCAAATTTTGCAAGGGCCTCCACCACCGCAGGAATTGAGCAGAATGGGTTAGAAAGAAACAATAGCATGTCATCGGCAAACAATGCCAATTTAGTTTCCCTTGACCCAACTCGAATTCCCATGAAGGAGGACTTGTTTCACAAAAGGAAGGCCAACGGTTCCAATGCTAAAGCAAATTAAAGAGGGGAAAGGGGACACCCCTGTTGAGTGCCCCATTGAACCAGAAATGGGGTTTGAAATAAAACCATTACATGCCACATGGGTCTGGGGATTAGAGTAAAATGTTTGAAGGATATCAATTAAGTTATCCGTGACTCCAAAGTGGCGGAACTTCTCATAAAGATGATCCTAAGTGAGCCTATCAAATGCCTTTTCCACATCTAAAGACAAGAGAACCGCTCCACCAGAATTACCGGAGGATTCCAGCCACTGCTGTACTGCAAAAACCTTGTGGAGGTTGACCAAAGAATGCCTAACACACACAAAGCCCACTGATCAGGGTGTATCACCAATGGAAGAATATACTTAAGATGTTCAGCCATAATTTTGGTTAGAATCTTACAATCTATAGTATGTTCAAAAGTGATATAGGCCTATATGAGCCCAGAAGCTCAGGGTCCCTCCCAGTTTGGGTAAAACTTTCAATGTTGCTGAATTGAAATAGTATGGCTAGAATGTCATTATACACAGCCAGAGTGTATCTTTAAGTCTGGGGAACAGGATTTTATAATACTCCCCTGAAAATCCATCCAAGCCTGGGGCCTTAAAAGGTTTCAACAATTTAACTACAAAGGATAATTTTTCCATGGTGATAAGAGCTGTCAGAGATGAAGAATGTTCAGGGGATATTTGCTGAAGAGAAATACCAGACCAAACGTCTTGTTTTTAAGCAGTCTCTATAATTTCAGCAGAATATAAATGTTCATAAAAATCTCTGAAGATTTCTGTAATTCATTTTCCAGAATGCACTCTGCTACCATCATATTTACAAAGACCCTAAATTATAGTGAAGGGCTGGGTACCCCTAAACAGATTAATGAGTAAGCACCCTGTTTACAGTAAACACGAAACCGGTAGCTAAATTTTTATGCCAAGTGGTCACCAATCTGTGACAAAATAGAATCAAATTATTGTTTCCTAAGAAGATAGTGGTCTTTACTTGTTGGGGTGGCATCAGTGAGCACTTCTTGTGCTTTGATATAAAAAATTTTAATTTTTTTGTAATGTTGTGCAATATTAGAGCTAATCTCAGTCCATAGAATGGTCTTCCCAACATAATAAAGGGTTCTACCACACATGGGATAAGTTGTTAGAAAAATAGGACTGCCACACAGATTTCACTATACTTCTAAATTTCAAGAAATTAGCCAAATACGTTATGAAACACCATTGGTAATGCAGCAAACCACGGTCAACCATAGGAGTAATAACAAACCATGTCAAAGCATGGTCTGAAACGCAAATGGGTTCTTTGACAGATTCAGTGATTGGGGAACCAAATGAGTGGACAATAAAAAATAGTCAATATGTGACAAAGTGCCATGTACAGCAGAAAAGCATGTAAATTCTCAGTCTGTTGGGTGGTGAACCCTCCAGACATCAGAGAGGTGTAGCTCTTGAGTAAAGAAAGGCACACTCAACTTAAGGGGGTTTACTTTCATTTACATGGGGTCAACCTATACATAGTAGCAGAAGGAAATAAATTTGCCTCCAAAAATCAGGGAGTAGGAGGCAGAAGTAGACAATTTAGCAAGTAGTTGTTGAAAAAACAATTTAGAGTAAAAATTAGGGGCGTGGATGTTGCACACCACATAATGGACAGTTTGAGTCGTCACATCTACCAGGACATATCTACCCTCAGGGTCAGACAGGGTAGAACGAATTGTATATGGGAGACATCCCCGGCTTTAGAAGTAAAAGAAGCCATAACAACCCTTTTATACATGGGCAGCTTTGTGGTCTCCTGTGGGATGACATGGGTTTCCTGCACAAAGCCTAATCAACACATAGTTTTTGAATATAGGTAAGTACCTTGGTACATTTCACAGGGGTGTTAACCTTACCAATATTCCATTAGCAAACCTTCAAAGAGGTCATAATGCAAATTCATGGGGGATCCACATGCGACATGGCAAGCCTAAGCACATTATAAAAGTTGGATAATACAAAACATGTGTCCACACCTGCAAAGTATAGGTGTAAGAGAGAGAAAGCAAGGAACATTTAAGGTCATGAGTTATACAGAAAAAAAAACTAAAACCAAAAATGATCAGAATAAAATAAAAGAAGAAGCATTCCATAATATAACAATAGAAAACACTTACTCTAGGACAGTAGTGTCAAACTTGCGCCCCCCTGCTGCAGTGGAACTACACATCCCAGCATGCACTGCCACAGTTTTTCTATTAGGACATGCTAGATTATGTAGTCCCACAGCAGCTGGATGGCCAGGAATTTGACACTGCTGCTCTAGGAGCTCCTAATCAACCACTGTCCATCTTTGAAAGAATAAAAAATTAGAAACTGGTGTAGGGATATAAAAACATATAAAACCCCTTAATTATCTACAAAGGGCCTATCATAAATGGAGGAGAGCACCAGTTAGCAAAGTAGAAGGGTGCAGCATATGTGTCATAGAACAGGATCAAGTCCCCAAAAGAGACCAATGCACATATGGAGGCCCAAAGTCCTGAAGGCAATGTAGAAATATCTGCAGCAATAAGTAAAGGACGTAACCACAAGGTCAGGTAGCTGAAACAGACGAGGCTTGGACCAAAGGCAAACTGGCAGTACGAATCTCTAGTAGATACGCCTCCACATCATCCACTGTAGGAAAGTCAAATTAAAAATTGCCATCAAACAATAGTAGCCTGGCTTGAAATAACAGGATGAATTTCTGACCTTCTGATATGAGCTTAGTACAGACAGGAGAAAAAGCCTTGCGGGCTTTAGTGACTTCAATGGAGTAGTCAGTAATTTACCATCATTCCAAATCAGCTCTTTCTTATGCCTAGATGCAGACCAAATAGCTTCCTTATGCACATAATTTAGGTATCTAAAGATCACCACATGGAGGCATTGTTTCTTCTGATCCCTAAGTTGGCCAGTTCTGTGGGCCCATTCAATTACTAAATCAGAGCAGGCATCGCAGATGTCTAACAGTTCACGGCAAAGTTTTAAAAAATGGCAGAGAGTAGGGGTTTTTACTTATTCTGGAAGACCTATGATGTGCAAATTGTTCCTCCGGGAGCTTTTTTCAAGGTCATCTAATTTATTCCAAATTTTATAGTGGTCTTTCTGCAGATGTGAGGAAAGAAACTGCCTCCCTAATATCCTAAAAATTTGCTCCAACTCTATTGACTAGATTTACCATATCAGATTACAACTTCTGCATCTGTGATTGACCAGAAGTCCCACTTTTTTTCTTCTTTTAATTGAAAATGAAACTGGAAGTTTGAGCCAGTGTGTGAGCCTGTAAACCATACTAGCCTTTCCACTGCCCGCCCATATGGACAGGATCTTGAGTATATTTTTCTTAGCAAGTGAATACAATTTTCTTAGTATATTGCGTCAATAACTTATTTTCTTACTCTTTGATTGTTTTATTTTTTCCATATTAATATTGTTTGTTATATTTTGCAACAACCGTTATTAAATTGTATTTATAAAGCAACGTAGTCCCTCATCACTATTCACGTAAGCATCCACTTCTCTTCTACTTTTCTAATGTTTTTACATGCGGTGATGAAAACAAAACACCTACCTTTGCTGGCCCTGGAGATTGAACCAACCCTGGGTATAACCCTTCCAACTTTCTTTCCAACTTTAAAATATAAAAAAATTTATGAATACAAAATTGTCAGAATACATTAATATTTACTGTTAGTTGTCTAATATTGGTAAGAGAGCATTGCATTCTCCTAGTCACCACAATTTTTTTTGCACTGTCAGGTAGGCACAATAGACACTTCGGCTGAATCTTCTAAAATGCATCACAATTGAGTTTGGACTCACAGTTTTCACGTATGTTTCAAAGAGCATATTTAAAACAATAATAATAGAAAAAAAAACAGAAAACAAAAAACACATAAAACTATTTTTTCTCTTATACTTAATGTTTTTTGGTATGTTCATATTAAAGGGACTACCTCACTGAACCACCTCCCAGTTGTCAACTGTGTCTGGGCAGCTGATCCCAGCAATAATATTAAATGTACGGTTCCAAGAATTGATGGATTGCAAATAGAATAGATTCAAATAGATCACCTAAATTAGTTCAGGTAATATCATGCTTTCCCACGATGTCTTTTATTATATCACTTTGCAAACCTTCACATTCTATCAACATTTTGTGTCTGGATAACAGTTTAAGGGTTTTGACTAAATTGTATTTAAGATTCACATTCAGGTGCTGAAAGCCTGTGTCGTTCTATTCATCTTGTTTGTTGGGGTGCCAAGAATTTGAGTATTTGAAAGATCCAACAGTGATGTTTTGTTTTATAAATTTTACTAGAATTTTGGCAATTCTATCTGGTACTTCTGCCAAGAATATTTCACCAGATTTTCAACCTATGCCCTTCAACACACATTGTTGTGGAAGAATTCTCCCTGAATTGTTTTTACTCTTCTTAAACAGGTTTTCGTTAACTTTTTGATGAGTTCATCTCCGTCAATTGTCTGTTGTCAATGACCATCTTGTCAGCTAAATCGGGTTATTATTGATATTCCTTAATTGATGTTATTTTCTCACTCAACAGAGAAAGAACCTCGCAGCAGTCATGAAATAATTTTAACTTTCTTCAAATTCTGCTAACCTATCCACAAGTTGACTTTAGCGTGGTAGACCTTCACATTATACAGTTTTTCCAAAAAAACTTGGCACCAAAACACAACATAGCAGAATGATCATTTCTTCACTTTCTTTAAGTAGATATTAAACCTTTCTTTTGCAGAAATGCAATGGCTTCTTGTTCTATATGACTCAAAACCCATACCTTCTTTATGACGATAACTAGTTAGTTAGCCATGATGAAGAAAATACCTACTGTATATTGGTTCTGCGCAAGTAATCAGGTCCTTAATTGAAGCAGAATTACCAAAATTGAAAGCTATAATTTCTTAAACTATAATTTTTGCAATGTCCGCATTTACTGAGAATGTAGTAGCCTGTTATACTCTTTCCCCCTACCTAATACTTCCAGCTGTGATGGTTATATTGGCAGGTCAAACACTTTTTGTTTTCTTTACAGTGATAATGTACCTGCTGAGTATCAGCAACATTGAGTTCCTCATTACCATCACTGCTTGATACAAATACAGAAATTCCAGAATATAGTTTGTCTATGTGATTTCATTAAGTACATTTCCCTGTTCTGCCCTTGCTAGTTTTATGTTTATATCTTGGTGGAAAATGTTATCCTCATATTACCACCTTTGAGCATGAGACAAATTATCATTCTCATCATCATTCTGAGGCTGAATATCACATCATAGCACTTCTGTTTCATCATCATGTTCATCCTCAAACTGCTGCAATTATTCTCTGACACTTAATTTTAATTTCAGATGTACTGTGCTTCATCATTGCTAGTGCCTGATATATTGTTCCTAAATGCAACAAAAAAGTGACTAGATATTCTTTTAGTCATAATTTCATTAAGAAAATGATAGAGATTCACAAGTTCCATTATCATCTAAACTGGCAACAAGTGCTTGCCAGTCCATAGTTTCATGCGTTTGACTCACACCTAAACACTGACTCACTCCTAAACACTGATTCACGCCTAAACATTGACAACACACCTAAACCCTGACTCACTCCTAAACACTGATTCACGCCTAAACATTGACTCACACCTAAACCCTGACTCACACCTAAACACTGACTCACTCCTAAACACTGATTCATGCCTAAACATTGACTCACACCTAAACCCTGACTCAGGCATGAACACTGACTCTCTCATAAACCTTGACTCACTCATAAACCCTGACACACCTAAACACTGACTCACTCCTAAACACTGATTCATGCCTAAACATTGACTCACACCTAAACCCTGACTCAGGCATAAACCCTGACTCACTCATAAACCCTGACTCACACCTAAACACTGACTCACTCCTAAACACTGATTCATGCCTAAAAATTGACTCACACCTAAACCCTGACTCAGGCATGAACCGTGACTCACTCATAAACCTTGACTCACTCATAAACCCTGACTTACACATAAACACTGACTCACGCAGAATCCCTGACTAATGCATAAATCCTGACTCACACCTAAATCCTGACTCACACCTAAACACAGACTCATGCCTAAACATAGACTCACGCCTAAACACAGACTCACACCTAAACACTGACTAATGCATAAACCCTGACTCACACCTAAACCCCGATTCACACCTAAATCCTGACTTACAACTAAATCCTGACTTACACCTACATACTGACTAATCCATAAACCCTGATTCACACCTAAATCCTGATTTACACTAAACACTAATGCATAAACCCTGACTCACACCTAAACCCTGAGTCACACCTAAAGCCTGTCTAACACCTAAACACTGACTCACACTTAGAAACTGACTCACACCCAAACATTGACTCACACCTAATTTGTGCACGATCTTAGAACATACTTACCTAGTTTCTCCTTCTCCCATCCAGGAGTTTTCCTGCGGTGAATGTTGTGATTCTTTTTGCCCACCACATTGGCCATTGGCATAATGGCCAATGTGGTGGGCAGGATGAATCATAATATCATGGGCTCCCCTCTGTGTTGCAATTCCACAAATGAGAATCACATCTTCAGACCTTCCATCCAGCTGATTGCAATAGGAAGAGGGTGGGAGGGTAACCACCACTCTCCTACAGAGTAGATAAGTATGTCTTAGTAGTCCTCCTTTTATGAATAATTCCAATTTTACTAGTGTGTTTTGGCAGAGCTCTGGGATTACAGCTTTGACTACATAATGATAAAAATGAGACATCAGGACTCTCTTTTTTCATATGTCACTTTATCCATTTTAATTATTTTGTTTTTGCAATCTAAAATGTTTCTGAAAGATGCAAAACACATCCAAATAAAAGTATATGCCAGTGGTTCCAGAAACATATAAAAATGAATGCCTTTTATGGATTGTGTGGCCACCCGTTAATTTCGGAGAATCCCTATAAACACATACTCCACCTCATTAAATGTCTTGTCACAAAATCTTTTTCCTAGTAATTTTTCCTCCTTTCTGAATGAAGATGAAACAAGAATGTAAAAGATCAGTTTTTGCTTTGTCTTCTATAACTGTGTATCCTTCTTGTTATTTATGTATGTATAACAAGGTTGGGATTAATCTAGCTATTTTTTGGCAATCAATTTTTCAGTTATAACCCGAAACCTCCCTTTCAACAGCAACTTCTTAGCCTATTATTAGCATAACCTAAGTCCCCCTTGTCCAGGTAGTATTTCAAAATATAATACCTTGAGGGTCTTTGCTTTACGCTAATAAAGGCCTATTAAAGAAGTAATTTGGCCCCATAAAAATGCAGACAAAATTATATTTAAATATACAGTTTATTTACCAATGTCAACAGCAGGAGATATCACAGATATCTCCTGCATTTGGCATTGAAATTGCTGCATACCACTGTCCCCATATAATGTATGGAGATGGTAACACCATCTGAATATGGCATCATCCCATCACCTTGTTATGGTGCAACCTGGCCAGAACACTCTTGCAATCCCTCACGGGGGGGGGGGGGGGGGGGCTGTAACTGAACCCAATGCACATCACAACTACTTCATATTGTACATGCATATCAGGATGTGCATGCATGCACTGTATTGTGGTCAGAAGTAAAGTGATTGTATAAGTATTCACCAGGATATGGGCTCTTACCTGTCATAGCACCGATAAGAGCCCGTGTTCTGGCAATGTCCAAATTTTGAATACCTTTAAAAAAGTTCCTTTTTGTTGTGAAATGTGAAAAGTAGATTTTTGGGGCTGCCCCCATTTCTGGATAAATATCCCACATAGCCTAAACCCTAATTTTGAAGAATACTCTTCTACTCAGTTTGCTGTTGTTAGTTCCTCCTACCATTCTATTAAACTCACCCTCAATATATTGAATCGTACATCTGTGAGACTTCAAACTGTTGGTCATTCACTGACCAGGTGACAAATTATCTGTTATACTGTTAAGTGAGGCCCCTATAACCAGTAGAACCATGGATTTCATTACACAACAGTTCACATAGGAGATCCTGCTCTTCCGTGTCTCCATCACCTCCTACACTGGTTCCAACCATTGTCTCCTCCAAGAGCAAAAATCTTCTTCTTCATACTATCAATAGAGCTCAATATTTTTAGTTGCTCATTTAGATCCAGAAGGAAAACTACCAAATGAGAATCATGTCAGAAGTGTATGTATAGTAGAGGGTGTAGACAGTGTTGCATTGTCAGTCACGGAATATATACTAAATGTGTACAACTACAATGTAATATTTGAAGAGAATACCAAAGAGAGTACTCAAATAAATCATAACCTTTTAAGAAGGACCAATTAACAGAATCTGAAATTGCTTAACGGTAATTCTGCAAGAAGAAAAAATTAGCCTGTCATTAATGGAATAACTATGTAAATAGAGATAGGGTAGTGTCTTTTAATCAGCATATAAAAAAACAGAATGTGGGGGAGATTTACTAAGCCTTGGAGAGTGATAAAGTGGGGAGTGATAAAGTACCAACTGATCAGCTCCTAACTGTCATTTTTCAAACACACCCTGTAATCTGTCACTTAGGAACTGATTGGTTGGTATTTTATCTCTCTCCATTTTATCAATTTCCAAGATTTAGTACATCTCCCCTTGTATATTCCCTTGAGACCTGCATTGTCAAGTGCCCATTTCATGCAGGGAACACAATTTTATTTTGTGTAATATATTGTCTATAGAAAAGATAACATTTATTTCCTACTGTAAATACTGAGAATCTAAAATGGAGATTTCACTGTTTTAAATGTAATTTATCTATTCTCATACAAAATTTAATGTCACCATTTTATTTTTTGTCATTATAGAAAATTATCTGCACAGTAAGAAGGCAATGGTATCCTCTCCCCGAAACACTTCGCTGTATCAAAAGGTGTGAGGTAGGTCACTAAGGTAACAGGAACCAATTAATGGCTAAAGCTTGACTAAATAACTGTAGTAGAAGGAATAAATTAAGGTTGTAAGTACTTAAGGTATTCATAAAGTTTTATTGATAAAACTAACAATAAGCTGCTCAATTTGGGCCTGGTGGGATTAGCATATGGCATGTTTCATTGTAAATAGGGCTACCGCCTCTTAGAGATTTCTGTTACAGCAATCACAGATACAAAGCAAGTTACTGTAGCCTCCCTATTCATAAAAGGAGGATTCGTAGTCCAGGGTCAGCACTTTAAATGTTACCCTGCATGTTAGTGAAAGACAGTGTAAGGTTTGTCATCTTAAAGTAGTAGATTACAGTGGCAAATGCAGGATTTTGAAAGGGGGGTTTCCAATACTTGGTTACAAAACCAATGGCAAAAAATCTAACCACATAGAGGCAGCACTCCTCGGGTACTCAATAACCAAAGCTTGTTCATCCATTACTGTACAACGTTTCAGATGAATTTATTACATATTTTGGCAAAGCCTTGACGAAATATGTAATAATTGCATTAAAAAGCTTGGATTATTGAGTACCCGAGGAGTGCTGCTTGTATCTGATTGTATGATCAAGACTGAGCGGTCTGCACCCTGGCTGTTGAACTTTATTTGGAGTGCCGTCTACTTGACTATATTTATGTGGAGCTTTTCAGCTCCTCGAAGAAATAAAAAGGCGGCATTGCTAACATACACTGTGACATATACACGCACACACTGACACAGACACACACTGACAAAACCTAAACGCACACACTGACACACACTGCACTGACAAAGCCTACACACACACACACTGATAAACACTACACACACATACACACTGACACACACTCACTGCACTGACAAGGCCTACACACACACTGATAAACACTACACACACACATACACACTAACAAAGCCTACACACACACACTGACACACACACTCATTGCACTGACAAGGCCTACAGACACGCACACTGATAAACACTACACACTGACAAAGCCTACACACACTGACACACAGTCACTGCACTGACAAGGCCTACACACACACACACACTGATAAACACTATACACACTGACAAAGCCAACACACACACTGACACAGACAAACAAACTGCACTGACAAAGCCTATACACACACACATACACTGATAAACACTACACACACACACTGACAAAGCCAACACACACACTGACACAGACACACAAACTGCACTGACAAAGCCTATACACATACATACACTGACAGACACACACATAGATACATACATACACACTGCATTGGCAAAACCTATACACACACACACACTGATATACACTACACACACACTGACACAAACACACACAGACTGACAAAGTATTTACACCAACACATACTGCACTGACAAAGTCTAGAGTCACACACATACACACTGACAAAGCTGGCACACACACACTGAAATACACACTGACACAAACACACCTCTCACTTGACACAAATTCAGTCATATACAGCGCTGGCATGGCTTATTAAAGATTGTCTCCCCCCACATGTAATACATTACACCCACCTGTGGTAGAGAGCGCCGGTCACTGTCACTGAGGAGGATCAAAATCACGATCTCTCAGCTCCCACAATGCGGTGCCCTCAAGGGAATTGGAAACTGCCCGGGAGGAGCTGCACGCTACTGCTGCAGCTCCCCTTACAGCCAGCTCAGCCAGGTACAATTGATGGCTCACTCAGATCGCTTTCCAAAAAATATATATATATTGCTAAGCTGCGCTGCGATGTAGTGAGGGGCAGGGGGGGTTCCTAGATACTCGGAAACCCCCCCTGCGTGTGCGTATGGATTCAAAGTTCTGGGATATCTTGGAACATCAGCCTACATGCCAGAAAATAACTTATAAGAGTGTGGATAGCAAGATAGAATGTAATAAACAAAAAAATAGGACTAATCCACTGGCACCACAATTTAAAGCAGCTCACTGACAGACTGAAACATGTCACCACACTGAAAAACACCAACAAACAAAGCAGAATGACAATAATTGCACTAAAAATACAGTCCAACAATGGCACAATAACTTCTTAGATGTAACTAAGGAGTCTATGTATTAAGCCTTGAATGAGATAAAGTGAACAGAGATAAAGTACCAGCCAATCAGCTCCTAACTGCCATGTCACAGGCTGTGTTTGAAAAATAAGAGTTATGGGTTGGTTGGTACCTTTTCTCTGTCAACTTTATGTCAATCCAAGGCTTAGTGACTAGACCCCTTAATCCCTTGAAGTCACTTCACATGCATCCTTAGGAAACATATGTAATAGCGTAATCCCTGAAGGTAATTGGCACCCTCAGTGCACAAACGGGTGAATATCAGAGTTTGTTATCAAATCCCAAATCCTAATAGCTCTGCTCCACCAGTAGCGCAGAGCAGACCAACAGGTGAAAGCAAGCCTTAGGGATTGAACGTTGATATCACATGGATTTGACACCAACTAATAAAGATATCTTTAAATGACCATCTAGAAATTCATAGCTCATGGTGCAGTATAACAAACTGCTAACAATACTGCTAATACTTTAATAATAAATAAACAATAAAATTAAATTATGATGACATAAAAACTAGGGGTGTGCACCGGCCACTTTTCGTGTTTTGTGTTTTGGTTTTGGATCTGGATCTTTCTTCGTGTTTTGGATCTGGATTGGTTTTGCCAAAACCACCCTTCCGTGTTTTGGGTTCTGGGTTTTGTGTTTTGGATCTGTATTTTTTTGAAAAAAAGCATAAAAACAGCTAAAATCACAGAATTTGTAGGTTTTTCTGCTCCTATGCTATTATTAACCTCAATAACCTTAATTTCCACTCATTTCCAGTCTATTCTGAACACCTCACACCTCACAATAGTGTTTTTATGTCCAAAAGGTTGCACCGAGGTAGCTGGATGACTATGCTAAGCGACACGAGTGGGCGGCACAAACACGTGACCCATCTAGGAGTGACACTGCAGTGGCAGGCAGGATGGCAGTTAGAAAAACTAGGCCCCAAACTGTACATAATGCAAAGAAAAAAAGAGGTGCAAGATGGAATTGTCCTTGGGCCCTCCCACCCACCCTTATGTTGTATAAACAGGACATGCACACTTTAACAAATCAATCATTTCAGCGCCAGGGTCTGCCACACAACTGTGGCTGAAATGATTGGTTCGTTTGGGCCCCCACAAAACAAGCTGGCAATTAATGTGTCCCTGCACAAACTGGCTCTACGGAGGCAAGATGTCATCCTCATCCTCCTCATCCACCGATTCCTCACCCTCTTCAGTGTGTACATCCTCATCCTCACAAAGTATTAACTCGTCCCCACTTGAATCCACCACCACAGGTCCCTCTGTACCTTCTGGAGGCTGGTCTCCCTGGAAGAGCTGATAATTCATTTTGATGAACATCATCTTCTCCACATTCTGTGGAAGCAACCTCCTACGCCTTTCGCTGACAAGGTTCCCGGCTGCACTAAACACTCTTTCGGAGTACACACTGGAGGGGGGGCAACTCAGGTAAAATAGAGCCAGTTTGTACAGGGGCCTCCAAATTGCCTCTTTTTCCTGCCAGTACAGGTATGGACTGTCTGACATGCCTACTTGGATGCTGTCACCGATGTAATCCTCCACCATTCTGTCAATGGTGACAGTATCATATGCAGTGACAGTAGACATGTCAGAAATTGTTGCCAGGTCCTTCAGTCCGGACCAGATGTCCAAACTTGGTCCTGCCTGCCCTGCATCACCGCCAGCGGGTTGCTTAGGATACCTAAGTTTTTTCCTGGCAGCCCCAGTTGCGGGAGAAAATGAAGAAGGAGCCGTTGACGTGTCACGTTCCGCTTCAGCTGACAGTGTGTTCACCAGCAGGTCTTTGCACCTCTGCAGGCTTGTGTCGGCCGGAAAGAGAGACACCACATAGGCTTTAAACCTAGGATCGAGCACGGTGGCCAAAATGTAGTGGTCTGATTTCAACAGATTGACCACCCTGGAATCCTGGCAAAGCGAATGAAGGGCTTCATCCACAAGTCCCACATGCCGAGCGGAATCGCTCCGTCTTAGCTCCTCCTTCACTTTCTCCAGCTGCTTCTGCAAAAGCCTGATGAGGGGAATGACCTGACTCAAGCTGGCAGTGTCTGAACTGACTTCACGTGTGGCAAGTTCGAAGGGCTGAAGAACCTTGCACAACACGGAAATCATTCTCCACTGCGCTTGAGTCAGGTGCATACCCCCTCCTTTGCCTATGTCATAGGTGGATGTATAGGCTTGTATGGCCTTTTGCTGCTCCTCCATCCTCTGAAGCATATAGAGGGTTGAGTTCCACCGCGTCACAACCTCTTGCTTCAGGTGATGGCGGGGCAGGTTCAAGAGTGTTTGCTGGCGCTCCAGTCTTCGGCACGCAGTCGCTGAATGGCGAAAGTGGCCAGAAATTTTTCGGGCCACCCAAAGCGTCTCCTGCACGCCCCTGTCGCTTTTCAGAAAATTCTGCACCACCAAGTTTATTGTGTGAGCAAAACATGGGACGTGCTGGAATTTGCCCAGATGTAATGCCCGCACAATATTGGTGGCGTTGTCAGATATCACAAATCCCCAGGAGAGTCTAAGTGGGGTAAGCCACTGGGCGATGATTTCCCTCAGTTTCTCTAAGAGGTTGTCGGCGGTGTGCCTCTTACTGAAACCGGTGATACACAGCGTAGCCTGCCTTGTAACGAGCTGGCGTTTCTGAGATGCTGCTACTGGTGACGCTGCTGCTGTTGCTGCGTAAGGTGATACATCTACCCAGTGGGCTGTCACAGTCATATAGTCCTTAGTCTGCCCTGTTCCACTTGTCCACATGTCCGTGGTTAAGTGGACATTGTGTACAACGGCATTTTTCAGGACACTGAGGACACTTTTTCTGACGTTTCTGTACAGTCTCGGTATCGCCTGCCTAGTGAAGTGGAATCTAGACGGGATTTGGAACCGGGGACACACTACCTCCATCAATTGTCTAAATCCCACTGCACTAATGGCGGATACCGGACGCACGTCTAACACCAACATAGCAGTCAAGGCCTCAGTTATACGTTTTGCTTCAGGATGACTGCTGTCGTACTTCATCCTCCTCGCTAAGGACTGTTGGAGGGTCAATTGTTTAGTAAAAGTAGTGGTGTTCCTACTTCCTCTCTGGGATGATGAACGACTCCCAGCAGCAGCAGCAACAGCAGCAGCGGCAGCAGTAGGCGTAGCAATGCAGGATCCTCCGGAGGAATCCCGGATAGGAGAGTCAGTCATGCCAGTGATATGGCCTGCAGGACTACTTCCGATCCTGACTAAGGAGGAAATTGACGAGGAGGGAGTTGACGGTGTGGTTTGCAGGCGCTTGGATACAACAGGACAACGGGATTTAGGTGTCCCTGGACTGCTTACGGTCTGAGCCAAAGTTTCTGAACTTGACAGTAACTTTTTATGAACGCGCTGCAGGTGCCGTATAAGGGAGGATGTTCCTAGGTGGTTGACGTCCCTACCCCTACTTATTTCACCTTTACATATGGTACATATGGCAAGACAGTTGTTGTCCGGATTTGGATAGAAATATTGCCAGACCAAAGAGGTGGAATGTTTGGTCTTCTGCCCAGGCATGACCGTGATGGGCTTTTTCATCCCACGGACAACAACTGTCTCCCCCGGAGCCTGATTTAAACAAACCACATCACCATCAGAATCCTCCTCGCCAACTTCCTCCTCAGCGCCAGCTACACCAGTATCCTCATCCTGTTGTACTTCAACAGTGACATCTTCAATTTGCATATCAGCAAGTGGACTGTGGGTGCTCCTTTCAGCACTTGCAGGGGGCGTGCAAATGGTGGAAAGAGCCACCTCTTCCCGTCCAGTGCTGGGAAGGTCAGGCATCGCAACCACCACCACACTTGGACTCTCTTTGGGGATTTGTGATATCTTCTTAGAAAGCACAGTTCTTCGCTGTGCTTTTGCCAGCTTAACTCTTTTGATTTTTTTAGTGGGAGGAGTGCTTCCATCGTCATGTGAAGCTGAACCACTAGTCATGAACATACTAGGGATCGACCTTAGCCGTTCCTTGCCACTCCGTGTCGTAAATGGCATATTGGCAAGTTTACGTTTCTCTTCAGCTGATTTAAATGTCTTTTTCAAGGTCATTTTCCTGAACTTTGCCATTTGGGATTGTATGTGCCCTCTACTATGACATTGGGCATCGGCCTTGGCAGACGACGTTGATGGCATGTTATCGTCTATGTCATGACTAGTGGCAGCAGCTTCAGCACTAGGAGGAAGTGGTTCTTGATCTTTCTCTATTTTATTTTTATCGGAGAAAGTTTGGTCCTCCATTTATGTTATATCGATTTGATATATACGTGCGGCTAAACACAGAAAATAAATTTTTTTTTGGTTCGGACTGGAGTGTACTTTGTGGGTTACAGCACCCTTTAACGGTCAAGCCAGCCGGCCCTTTACTTATGACACAGGCGCACGCTTGGCACTACTTTGTTGATGCACGTGCGGCTACTGCGCACACAATTCACAAACACAGAAAATAATTTTTTTTTGGTTTGGACTGGAGTGTACTTTCGGGGGTTACAGCACCCTTAACGGTCAAGCCAGCCGGCCCTTTACTTATGACACAGGCGCACGCTTGGCACTACTTTGTTGATGCACGTGCGGCTACTGCGCACACAATTCACAAACACAGAAAATAATTTTTTTTTTGGTTTGGACTGGAGTGTACTTTCGGGGGTTACAGCACCCTTTAACGGTCAAGCCAGCCGGCCCTTTACTTATGACACAGGCGCACGCTTGGCACTACTTTGTTGATGCACGTGCGGCTACTGCGCACACAATTCACAAACACAGAAAATAATTTTTTTTTTGGTTTGGACTGGAGTGTACTTTCGGGGGTTACAGCACCCTTAACGGTCAAGCCAGCCGGCCCTTTACTTATGACACAGGCGCACGCTTGGCACTACTTTGTTGATGCACGTGTGGCTACTGCGCACACAATTCACAAACACAGAAAATAATTTTTTTTTTGGTTTGGACTGGAGTGTACTTTCGGGGGTTACAGCACCCTTAACGGTCAAGCCAGCCGGCCCTTTACTTATGACACAGGCGCACGCTTGGCACTACTTTGTTGATGCACGTGCGGCTACTGCGCACACAATTCACAAACACAGAAAATAATTTTTTTTTTGGTTTGGACTGGAGTGTACTTTCGGGGGTTACAGCACCCTTAACGGTCAAGCCAGCCGGCCCTTTACTTATGACACAGGCGCACTCTTGGCACTACTTTGTTGATGCACGTGCGGCTACTGCGCACACAATTCACAAACACAGAAAATAATTTTTTTTTGGTTAGGACTGGAGTGTACTTTCGGGGTTTACAGCACCCTTTAACGGTCAAGCCAGCCGGCCCTTTACTTATGACACAGGCGCACGCTTGGCACTACTTTGTTGATGCACGTGCGGCTACTGCGCACACAATTCACAAACACAGAAAATAATTTTTTTTTTGGTTTGGACTGGAGTGTACTTTCGGGGGTTACAGCACCCTTAACGGTCAAGCCAGCCGGCCCTTTACTTATGACACAGGCGCACGCTTGGCACTACTTTGTTGATGCACGTGCGGCTACTGCGCACACAATTCACAAACACAGAAAATAATTTTTTTTTTGGTTTGGACTGGAGTGTACTTGGGGGTTACAGCACCCTTTAACGGTCAAGCCAGCCGGCCCTTTACTTATGACACAGGCGCACGCTTGGCACTACTTTGTTGATGCACGTGCGACTACTGCGCACACAATTCACAAACACAGAAAATAATATTTTTTTTGGTTTGGACTGGAGTGTACTTTCGGGGGTTACAGCACCCTTAACGGTCAAGCCAGCCGGCCCTTTACTTATGACACAGGCGCACGCTTGGCACTACTTTGTTGATGCACGTGCGGCTACTGCGCACACAATTCACAAACACAGAAAATAATTTTTTTTTTGGTTTGGACTGGAGTGTACTTTCGGGGGTTACAGCACCCTTAACGGTCAAGCCAGCCGGCCCTTTACTTATGACACAGGCGCACGCTTGGCACTACTTTGTTGATGCACGTGCGACTACTGCGCACACAATTCACAAACACAGAAAATAATATTTTTTTTGGTTTGGACTGGAGTGTACTTTCGGGGGTTACAGCACCCTTAACGGTCAAGCCAGCCGGCCCTTTACTTATGACACAGGCGCACGCTTGGCACTACTTTGTTGATGCACGTGCGGCTACTGCGCACACAATTCACAAACACAGAAAATAATTTTTTTTTTGGTTTGGACTGGAGTGTACTTTCGGGGGTTACAGCACCCTTAACGGTCAAGCCAGCCGGCCCTTTACTTATGACACAGGCGCACGCTTGGCACTACTTTGTTGATGCACGTGCGGCTACTGCGCACACAATTCACAAACACAGAAAATAATTTTTTTTTTGGTTTGGACTGGAGTGTACTTTCGGGGGTTACAGCACCCTTAACGGTCAAGCCAGCCGGCCCTTTACTTATGACACAGGCGCACGCTTGGCACTACTTTGTTGATGCACGTGCGGCTACTGCGCACACAATTCACAAACACAGAAAATATATTATTTTTTTAGCACTTGGGGGGAGCACCCCTGATGGACAGAGCACCCCCTGGACAACACTACAGCACTCCTTTAGGACTGGGACACTGCACAGGACTTTGGAGTGGACACAGCCCCTATGGAGAACTGACTGCACAACACAGTCCAGCCAGCCCCTATGGACTTTGAAGTAGTGGACACAGCCCCTATTAACAACAGCAGCACAGCACAACACAGCCAGCCCCTATGGACTTTGAAGTAGTGGACAACAGCAGCACTACACTACACTACACTACACAGCCCTAACTCCCACCCTCCCTCTTCACTGTCCACAGCCGAGTGAGAAAATGGCGCCGACGTGTGTACCTTATATAGGATCCAAAACCCGCGAGACTCGGAAGGCGGGAAGATGACGTTTTGCCTCGATTTCAGATCCGAGTCAGGCGGGAAAAGTCGAGCCTGACTCGGATCGGACTCGGATCGGGGGGGCTCGGGGGGGTTCGGATTTCAGAAATCCGAACCCGCTCACCCCTAATAAAAACCCATATGGGGATAAGTTCCGTACCAGACAAGTGACATGGGGATATTTACTCCTATCCAGCTTTCCATTTCAGCTCACTATGACGGACTACCCGGGTTCCATCTACCTCCTCTGGAGACTGATATGTGATACATGTACATCTATATCTGGTATGGAGCTTATCCCCATATGGGCTTTTAATGTTATTAGAATTTCATTGTTTGGTTAATTTAACATTAAAGTATTAGAAGTTTGTTATATTGCAACATGAATTTATAATTATCTTACATAATTGGAGCTATAATCATTATGAATTTATGGATGATTGTTTAAAGATACCTTTATAAGCCGGTGTCAAGTCCATGTGATGTAAGTATTCAGTCCCTAAGGTATCAAGTCCATGTGATGTAAGTCCCTAAGGCTTGCTTTCACCTGTTGGTCTGCTCTGTGCTGTTGGAGGAGCTCTGCTATTAGGATGTGTGAATTGATAACATACACTGCTATTCGCCCATTTGTGCACCGAGTGTGCCAATTACCATCAGGATTACGGTATTATGTCCCCATCTCTTAATTACATATGCCCCTGTGGCTGCATGTGAAGGGATTGAGTTGCATCTAAGAAGTTATTGTGCCATTGTTGGACAGTACAGATGTAGCAATGCTCATCTATGCCGCAATGCAAGTGCATCATGGCATGGATGGCGCGACTAGCGTGCCCATGGCTATGGTGTATGCATGCACATACCAAAGACTTCAATGGGGTAATCGCCGGCTGCGAGTGCTCGAAGCCTGGCGATTGCTGCGCTATGCGGCAATGCATGCGTACGTGCAGGCGCATCGCGACAACAGTAAGACTGGCTCCATCTGTATGTTGGGACATTTTTTTGTGCAATTACTGTCATACTGCTTTGCTAACAAGCTTGAATGTATCCACATAGATTACATCTAAATGTGGGATTAAGGAAAGTGTCAAAGTGTCCAAAAGCTATAATGGTAAGTAGTAGATTAATTGGTGTTCGACAAAGACATAATTAATATCAAGAAAGGGCAGCAACACAGATATTTGGAGAATTTAGAATGTACATGAACGGGTAGTGATCAACAGTATTAAAGTATTAAAGAATTATCTACAGTAGGTATAGCAAAAGAGTAGATTCCCCTTTTGACTAGGTCTACAGAGTAAAGCTGGCCACACACTAGACCAATTTACATCCAACCAGCCAACTTGTTGATTGGTTGGAATGAAAATCTGGAAACGTATGGGAGTAACTGATGATCAGCAATTTGCTCCTAAATGCCAGAAAACAGATGAAAATGGTTGTTCAGACAAGTTTGTTTAATGTTTAATCTAAACTATTTTTTCAAACAACAGTTTTGGTCCATTTTCCAGCGTTTGGGAGCAAATTGCTGATTGCATTCCTTACCAGATTTTCATTCCAACCAATCAACTAGTTGGCAGGTTGGACAGATAATCTTTAGATGTGTGGCCAGCTTTAGGGCAAAGTGAAAACCAATTTGCAGAGCTTCCTAATAGAAACTAAAGCAAAGTGGGCCTCAACGTGGCAATATGCCATATCAACTCTTTTCCTACTTCCTCCATTATAATGCTATCAGAGCCCCTTAACTCATATTTCTAAATTTCCATCCCAGTCACTGAACTTAAGTCAGTGAAAAAATAAAATAGGAGTGTATTGTAAACAAGTCACTGGAGTAATTTGTAGGTAAATGAAGGTAAACCTTTGTGTAGGCAGGCAGATAAAGGTGTGAATTTAGTGAGGTTTGCAGAATGCTGACAATTGCTTTTTGTTTAGAGTAAAGCAGAGGTTCCCCCACTCTGCCATTATAATCTAGGTTTCAAGAATATCCATGCATTAGTTATTTAGTACCTCAGTGAATTTGATTTAATCAACTGGACTCAAGCATGGATATCCTTAAAACCTGGACTGTAATGGTGGAGTTTGGGTAACTCTGGAGTAGAGGCAAAAATGTAAAATATAGTATTGAAGGTTTACAGATTAGTTAGTTCGTTTAGTTTCATTCAAGGCTAGGACCAATGTGAACGTGTGAGAAAAGTATGTAGTTAACGGAAGAGATGAATCAAACAAACGGTTGTGAGTATGATAATTTATATCTTTCTAAATTCAGTATAGAGGAATAGTTTAAACTATGATATCCTAGTGCCATGTTTGTGATACTCGACTTTAATAATTATAAGGCCTTCCTCATTATGGTGTCACATTTATCTTGTTGCCTAACGGTAATGAACCTGGATATGGATATTCACTATAGAGGAATAATTTAATATTTGATATCTTAGCGCCTTTGTGCTATACTTGCCTATAATAGTTGCATATAAGACCTTCATCAGCTCGATGTCACATTTGTCTTATTCCCTAATGTTTGTGATCCTGGATAGTAAGTAAGAAATTGGTGAACAGGTTTTTTGAGGCAGTAGGTGAAGTGGGATTCGATGATCTATTTGGGGGAATAGAAAGAAGGGTGGGGATTGGAAGGGCGGGTACAAATTACCCAAGTCTGGAGCTCTGTAGGGGCATGGGAGTACAGGGAGATATAACCCTCCCCACCTTGCAATGCCGGTAAGAGGGTGTTAGTCATATATGATGAATGAGTTGTCTTTGTCTTCAGTTACAAAAATCCATCTCAGCTAAAACAGTAATATAGAGGAAGAGTTCAAGCTTCAAATTTGTTCTCTTATTTTCTATTCTTACAGCCATTCATTGCAGACAGTTATTGTGATGGTGGGAACAACTGGGCTTTTTGTGACTATGATGGAGGAGATTGCTGTTCCTCCACTGTTAAGACGACAACGGTAAGAAACCTCAATATTTCTGCAGATAGCTGACCTTTTGTTAATTTATTAAAACTGTTTCCTCATTACCTGAAGCTGAGAGGCCCCTTGCCCGTAAACAGTTTATTGCTCATTGCTCAACAGAGCTATTTGGACCACTGTTGAAGCTGGATAGAACGACAGGGTCCTATGACTTAAGTTGTTCTTAGGTAACCAGAGAATCTCAGGTCTTCCTGCTACTAGATAACACTTGTTTACTAGACAAGGGAAAGGAGCAATTTTAGTTAGGACTTGGGATGTAAAAAATTGGAAGAATCCTATTTTATTTTTATTTAGTGCTTTTGCAATATTGTAGAGGCTAGGATGGTGCCTAACTAATCAGCACAGCTTGATTATCAGAATGTTCATTCAAAACTTATACCCATCTGCAAATCCACTTCCTACAGTTCATGCAAACACATATGCATGATATATAAACTCTACCTTGAAATAATTTGTTATACATATGCCTGAAAGTGCTTTTGTGAACTTGTTATGCGAATATCCCAGCATTTCCAATGTGAGATGTCACTATACTGTGGTGCATGTAAATTATATTATATTAGAATTGATCTCTTTTTCACTTTTGAAGTTACAATTATATATATTAGATGGAGATAAAGTAAACATAGATAAAGTACCAGCCAATCAGCTCCTAACTGCCATGTTATAGGCTGTGTTTGAAAAATGAAAGGTAGGAGCTGGTTTGTTGGTATTTAATCTACGTTCAATTTATCTCCATCCAAGGCTTAGTAAATAGACCCCTAGGTCACCCCTAGGTCAGTAGAAAACAGTCCAGCTACTGCAGTAGTATCCTTACAGTCCAACTACTGCAGCAGTTGGACTATTTTCTACTGAACTTCCTGATTGAAGCTCTATAATTTATTCAAAGCTTATCTTTATACAAGAGATCAAGCCGTTTTTGATGTGTATGACATTTCTAATTGCAAGTTCTTATCACACCTGACTTTTTACCCAAATCAGGCTTAATCCTATACAAAGGATTTAACCCTCTTTTGAATCCTGGGTCTGTTTTAAGTGCAAGTTCACACTACATGAGAATTGTCATATAAGAATTTGATTACCCCTGAAGAAGTCCTGTGCTGATCATACGCGTAGGGTTTATATTCAACGTGATTAACAGTATTCAAAATATTTTCTGGAAAAGCTTGAAAAAAGATATACGGCATCTTCCAATTAGTGGCATCACAGCAATATTATATTTTACATACCTTGTATTTTACGATCTGTGATTTTTATAAAATAAATCATTATTTGTTTTCATTTTGGCATTGGCCATTTGTTGGGTGATCACCTTCATGAACTGAGGAGTTTTTATACATATTGATTGGTACTAAGATCAGTGTATTATATATGATTGTTGTACAAATGATGGTGTTTTAGCACCCTTGAAGGCACCCTATTAAATGTCAGTGCACTTTGCAAGTGTATTACATTCATAAGGAGCATCAAGTTCCAGGAGTAAAGTGTTTGCCGTGAATCTGAGTCTCTATTATTTGTCTTGCACTAGATATCCTCTGTACTGCATCCTCCCCATAGTTCCCATATCAACACCAGACCACACAAATTATATAAAGTAAAATTAGAATAGGAGGTGTCACATTAAAAGATAAAATGATTTTACACTTATTGTTCAAAAGCATCTTTCAATAACCTAGATCTGTGCAAGTTCTTCATTCATTCATTCTTTCATTCTGGCTAGTCAAGCAGATTGACATCCGTCTGTGCAAAGGCCACCTCCCTACGCGTTTCATCATCCAAGACTTTGTCAGGCCCTGCACTCTCCACGCTTTCTTTAAATAACTATTCAATCACAAACAGGTCATGGTGTTACAGCTGTTACACATTACCAATTTACCAATCCACAATACATCATATTTTTAATCAAACCAAGATCATAATAACATATTCAAACTATCCAATATTATGCAAAACCAACATATATACTTTTGCCATTGTTTATATTCAATACTATTTATAATAATAATAAAACAGCAGCTGCTCTGCTAGTGTAAAAAAATGCTTATTAGTGAACAAGCTGCTAATGCAATCCTGTAAACTGTTGCATGCAGACTCACATTAAAAACATTTACATACTGTGATATTTATAATATTGAAATAGCCACTACTCGACTTTTGTAAAAAAACAGGGGAGTATCTATAATGGGTGCAGGGTGTGCAAGGCACATGGGCCCCTGGATCCAGGGGGGCCCACACCATACACCCTGCACCCATACTTCCTAATACTTATCTCTCCAAAGTCCCACTTGGGAGAGGCACTACACAGAACGCCTGGAAAATACCCGCATCGGCCACTTTCATGGCATTCTGCGCTTGCGCAGTAAAGAAAACGTGGGGAAAATGGCTGCCGCGCCATTTTCTCGGTGTCCTACGCATGCGCAGTAGACTCCGGGCACAGACTAGTGCCGGAGTCTACTGAACCTGTCAGTGTGCTGTAGCCACAAGAGAGAGAGGAGGGGGCCCCGGATGGTGAGTGAACACCTCTCTAAATACGCCCCTTACTATTATGCAAACAAGTCACCAAGTTCGGCTGTACAATGTCGTCCATACTTTTACAAAGGACATTAATAAGATAAAAATCACATATAGATAAAGAGGCCATTGATGTGTAATATTACTTATGCACTTTTGTATTTAAATCAATGTGGTGCTATGTCAATTTATTAAGGGGATTATTAACATCATATGACTAGAAACTAGATAATTTATCACTATCATTCTGATACCACAAAGGTCATAACATCACACCACATATAAAATCCTAACAATATCAGAATTATTTTCAATATATCTTCATTTCACATGCAAGAAATAATTACTGTGATGCTCTGTGCAATGTTCTGCTGGGAAACCTTGGGTCCTGGCATTCATGTGGATGTTACTTTGACACATACCACCTACATAAACATTGTTGCAGACCAAATACACCCCTTCATGGCTATAATATTTCCTGATGGCAGTGGCCTCTTTCAGCAGGGTAATGCACGCTGCCACACTGCAAAACTTGTTCAGGAAAGGAACAGGACGAATAGTTCAAGGTGTTGACTTGGCCTTCAAATTCCCCTGATCTCAATTCAATCGAGTATCCATGGGAATGTGCTGGAAAAACAAAGGTTTACTTTATTTATTTAATTTTTTTATCTGATTCACTTTGCTTACATCTATTTACACTATTTATTTAAGCACAACTGGTTCTCCATTCATTCATCAATTCTTTTATTCAAAATGTAATACATGCCTTGGGAAACAGTTTTGGACATTACATAGGAGTGCAAGTCAGTTATATATTGTATATATAGGCCTCTGGAGAGATGTTGACCCATGCCATGTGGATAACTTCCCACAGCTTACTGATATTTGTAGGTGCACGATCTTGGGTGAGACTGGACTTCTCCAACTATAAATGCTCAATTGGGTTCATGTCGGGCGAACATGATAGCAACACCATTCATCGGAACTCTTTAGAATGCTTCTCAAACCAATTCTGGACAATTTTAGAAAGATGACACAGTACACAGTATCCTGCTGTAACATTCCATCATTGTGGGGTTACATGAAGTCCATGAAGGGCTGAAGGTCATCATGCAATGCAACAAAGCAGTTACTGATCAATGTCATGTTCCTATGGACCCAACCCATTCCATGTGAAGACACCCCACATCCATTATGGAACCACCTGCACATTGCCTTGGTGACAACTGGAGTCCATGGTCTCATGGGGTTTATGCCATGCCCGAACCCTACTATCAGCCCGAAATAACTGGAACCATGTCTCATAATCCACTGCACTTGGTGTCAGTCTACCAATGTACAAATAGCGATGTCACAAGCCCAGGTGAGGTTCTGTGTCTGGTGTTAACAGGGGCATTCTGGTGGGTCTTTTGCTCCCATGTACCATGGAAGCTAAAGAACACTGCACTGACCTGCTGGATATGCATCTGGTACAGTACCACCTGTATTGATAGGGATATGATTTGAGCCAATGCCACTTGTCTCTTACCATAGACAATTCTGGCCAGATGCTGCTGGTCTTGATCATTAAGCACCTGTGGTTGGCCACAGTGCTGTCCACTGTGGGTGGTAATGCCTTCAATGAGGTATTCCTGGTACACACATGACACCATAGATCAAGGAATGTTGAATGTCAGCATTACTTCGGAAATGTAATGTCCCATCCTTTGAGCACCCACTGTCATGCTCCGTATTGAACTTCAATAATTCACGATGCCACCTACCAGTGCCTTTACATACTGCTATCCCATAACTATTCCATGGCATTTCAGTGTATATATATATATATATATATATTAGAAGATACAGGCAGCACAAGAAATGTAATTAAGCATTTGAAACGTTATTCATGACCATAGTCGGTGATTATTGAAAACTATTGAGTGCCGCCTGTATCTTCTACTGCATTTTGGAGATTGCGATTTCCCGGGGAGGGCACCCAGGTATTTTCTTTTCCTATATTGGAGTGACGGTCAAACTTTTTGTGTATATATATATATATATTAGGGATGTGCAGGCTCGGATAGGTTCGAGTTTGCACGTGGAGTTCGGATTTTTCCCTCCAAAAAAACGGAACTCAGAACGAGGCAAAACGTCATCTTACATGGACGAACATCATCATTCCTGGTCTTTTGTCCAGGAATGATGATGTTCGTCCATGTAAGATGACGTTTTGCCTCGTTCTGAGTTCCGTTTTTTTGGAGGGAAAAATCCGAACTCCACGTGCAAACTCGAACCTATCCGAGCCTGCACATCCCTAATATATATATACTGTATACTGACACGAGAGGCGGCACTCGGGGTCCTTTGATGAAGAAAAAAGTGCTGAAGTTTATTCAATCATGGGCTCTTCAACGTTTCGGGGCCACATGCTTATTCATCAGGATGAAGGGGCATGTGGCCCCAAAACGTTGATGAGCTGATGATTGAATAAACTTCAGCACTTTTCTCTTCATCAAAGGACGAGTGCCGCCTCTTGTGTCAGTATATTGTGGGGACGCTGTTCCCTGTAAGGAGAGCACCGGAGCAAGTACATACATTGGTTATTTAGAGAGTGCCGGATCATTGCTGCAATCATATATTATAAGGACACAGTCGTGCCCTTATATTAAGGCTGCATCTAAAAAAATGGATTTCGCCATAGAGAATTCTGAAGGGGGGGCAGGGTGTTCAAGGGGCTACACCTGAAAAGCTACAGGAGATACGGATCTGAAATTTGGTAGGGGTGGGGTAGAACTGTCGCATGGTGCTGCATGCGAAATTTCAGGGCAAAAAAAAAAAAATTAGGATTTGGGAGTAATCTAAATGCTCCAACTGTCAGTTTTTCTGACATCGTCAATTAGGTACCTTTTTGTGAAGTAGTCTATGGGGGATTTTTGGGAAAGCAAAACTCAAGTTAGGGGTGGAATTTAGACTTGGGGTTTGTTTTATTAGGTAGCTATTGTGCCACAGTACGTGCTTTTGGGGTTCAGGTAAATTAGAAAGTTACAGTTTTGAAACTATTAAGTCAAGAATGCGCCAATTTGTTGCGCAGCCGCAGTAGGAGCTTCCAGCAGGTGTAGTCATAGAGGCTTCACTTGGGTGCAGCAAGATGGCCGTCGTCTGTGGGCGGCAGCAGGAAAAGCAGCGGTGGGGACATGGATGCAGCAGTGGGGACCTCAGCAGCGGCAGAGGGTGGCGGGTCATGGTTGTTGGTGGGGGACGTGGGTGTCGGCGGGAGTGCAGGTGTTGGCGGCGGAGGGTCCAGCGGCGGTGAAATTCAAAGATGACCGCCACTAGCCAATCACGGCTCGTGGCTGCCATCTTTGAATTTTACAATGGGCTCCGCTGCCGTACTCGGCAGAATGGCTGGTGGGGACAATATCTTCTCAGACCCAGGCCCGCCGCCGACACCCTGGTGGCAGCCATGCAAAAGAGCTGACACAGGCTGCCGTCCACTAGGTGAAGAGGCTGAAGCCCTGGCAGGTTGGCGCCCGAGGCAAAAATGCCAAAGCCCTGGCAAGTTTGTGCCCGCCGGGTGAAGACACCGTAAGTCCTAGTGGGCGGTGGCCATGCAAAAGAGCTGACACAGGCTGCTGCCCACTAGGTGAAGAGGCCGAAGCCCTGGTGGTTTGGCGCCCGCCGGGCAAAGACACTAGAAGTCCTGGTGGGCGGCGGCCATGCAAAAGAGCTGACACAGGCTGTTGCCCACTAGGTGAAGACGTGGAAGCCCTGGCGGGTTGGTGCCCACCAGGTGAAGATGCCAAAGCCGTGGCGGGTTGGCGCCCACCAGGCGAAGAAACCAGAAGTCCTAGTGGGAGGCTGCCACGAAAACGAGCTATCACAGGCTGCCACTCACTAGGCAAAGACACCAAAGCCCTGGCGGGTTGGCGCCCACCAGGCGAAGACGCCGGAAGTCCTAGTGGGCGGCAGCCACAAAAGAGAACTATCACAGGCTGCTGCCCACTAGGTGAAGTCGTCAAAACCCTGGTGGGTTGGTGCCTGCCAGGTGAAAATGCCGAAGCCCTGGCAGGTTGGCGCCCGCCAGGCGAAGATGCCTAAGTCCTGGGGTGGCGGCGGCCATGCAAAAGAGATTAAAGGCTGCCGTCCCCCAGGTGAAGACCTGTAAAATAAAATGTTACACTATTAAAGTATGTTGTGTTATTTAAATATTTTTTTTACAGGTGGACTACAGGTGGCAGTGGGCCCTAATGCCCAGCAGGCTGGTACTTGTGGTTTTCCAAGTACCAGCATGCAGTGAGATGTGCTGGGACCTATAGTTCACCTTCAAAAGAAAATATTCTTTAAAATGCACCAAACAACACAATCAACCCAGCACCCACCGCCCAGGGGTGCTGGGGATATCCCCGAGCAATCAGCCTGGGCCTGGGGTGCCCTGAGGAGGAGGACCCCTTTATTGGGGGGGTCCCCAGCTCTTCAGGGATCCCCAGCCTGGACTGACTAGCGGTCAGAGTTGATGCTGCGGCTGGGAGGCCCGGTGAAAGGGCTCCCCTGGCTGTGGCATCACCCCCCGTTAGAAATAGTCCGGTGCTGGTCCTGGAGAATACAGGTGGACCCTACTCATTTTTTCCCCCTGTATTTCCAGAACCGGGACCGGATCAGAGCCCAGTGCTGATTGCACAACCTACGGGGGACCCCTACGTCATTTGTCCCCCGTATTTTGGCAACCAGGGCTGGTTCTGACTAGCCCGGTGCTGGTTGTGCCTAATTATGGGGGAACCCTATCTCATTTGTTCCCTGCATTTAAGCACAACCATGACTGGCTGCCTGAGTTTAAAAAAAGAAAAATGGCGTGGCCCCACCCCCCAGAAAGCAACCAGCCCCGGGCTTTGGAGCCCCAGAATTGGTTGTGCTAAATACAGGGGACAAAAGACATAGGGGTCCCCTGTTTTAAGCACAACCAGCACCAGGCTTTTGAGAACCTGTCCTGGTTGCCAAAATATGGGGGACAAATGACGTAGAGGTCCCCCGTATTTAGCACAACCAGCACAGAGCTCTGAGCTGGTCCTGGTTCTGGAAATACAGGGGGAAAAATGCATGGTGTATACTCACTACCAGTGAGCCCTCTGTCGCCCACTGATGCTCCTTTTGCACTGCACTGCTGCCACTGCTCTGCACCACTGCTGCTGCCGCTACCCCATGCACCTACAGCCATCTCGCACTCTGCACCTCCCAAACCCATATATCCCAACATTAAAAGATGTTGAGGAGGTACAGGTCACGCTCCTGACAAGTGGGCGTGGCTTGCTGTAAAAGGGGCTGATCCTTGTGGCTTCCCCCATTTTCGTCACTTTGGGGGCGTGCCCAGCACTCTCCAAGACGCTGGCCAGCCCCCAGGCTCTCCCTACACAAGAGAACAGATGCTGTGCGCATGCACACGGCATCTGTTCTCCTCCTGCACTCTGCGAGACGCTGAGCAGCCCCCAGGCTCTCCCTACACAAGAGAATAGATGCGCACAGCATGTTCTCCTCCTGCACACCCGATGCTCTGCTATGCAGAGCAGTGGTTTGTGCTCCCCCTAACTTCCCCCCCACCACAGGACACTGCAGCACGCAGGTGGGACAGTCCCAGAAAAACGGGACTGTCCCACTGGAAGTTGGACAGTTGGGAGGTATGCAAACCAACCTCCTGTGTGTGGTCCCCTCTTCCACCCTCTGTCACCCACTGATGCCCCCTTTGCACTGCACCGCTGCCACTGCTCTGCACCACTGCTGCTGCCGCTACCCCACATGCCTACAGCCACCTCGCACTCTGCACCTCCCAAACCAACCTCCTGTGTGCTGTCCCCTCTTCCACCTGCGTTAGAGTACCATTTTGTTGCCCTTCTCCCCTGCAGGTAGCTCGGTTTGCTCATCCAAACCCTGATAGTTAATACATTTTAAAAAAGCTATGAAATTCCATAGACAAAAAAACCTTACGGTTCATATGTCCCATTACGGCTGCTTAAACATGATCTGAAAATTCACAAAACCTATTGATTTTCTGCCACTCAAACTCCAAAAAGCAATGAAATTATGATCATTAAGGCTTGCGCAATACAGATATGGTATGCCATCACACCCTGTGGTTAACGGCAGATTCAGCACTCTCACAGAATGAGATTGCTGTCACTCACAAAATGGTGGAACTGCTAATTCACAGAATTGTGCACTCATTGGAATACATACATGCAGTCTATGCAACTGAGGTCAAAGCAGAGAATACAGCTGTGTAGATGGGATAAAAGTGGTGTGGATTGGGGGAGGAGACACAGCAGCATGGATAGGTGAGACACAAAGGTGTGTAGAGGAGAGAAGGTTAAGCAGTACAGAAGTGGGGGGGTTGCCAAAGTAATGCAGATGGGTGGAAAACAGTGGTGCGGATGGGGGGAAACAGAGTGGCACAATTTGGGGGGACAGTGACGTGGATGGGGGAAGCAAGTGGCATGGACATGGGAAGACAGGCAAAGACAGATTGGTGCGGATAAGGGAATACAGACTAGCACAAATAGAAGAACACACAACAGTAGGGATTGGGGAAGTTAGAGTAGTGCATGTGGGGGCAGGAGACAGAGTTGCACAGTTGGGGGGGACAGAGTGGTGCACATGAAGGAAGAATGAGTGCCACAGAGGAAAGGAAGACAGCGGCATGGCTTAATGGCTATGGGGAAGGCAGTGGTGCAGAAGGAAACAGAGTGGCACGGATGCAAGGTGGTGCAGATGGAGAAAGACAGATTGGTATGGATGAGAGAACACAGACTACCATAGTTCGGAGACCACACAGCAGTAGGGATTGGGGAAGACAGATTGGTGTGGATGGGGAGGAAGACAGAGTGGTGTGGGTGCTTCGGGGAGACAGAGTTGCACAGTTGAGGGACCAGAGTAGTGCAGATGGAGGAAGAAAGAGTGCCACAGATGAGAGAAAAACAGCAGCATGGCTGTGGAGAAGGCACAGATGCAGGGCGGTGCGGCTGGGGAAAAACATTGGTGCGGATGAGGGAACACAGACTATCACAGTTGAGAGACCACACAGCAGTAGGGATTGGGGAATATATAGCAGCATGGAGGCATATAGGGGAAGATAGTGTACATGCATAGACAGAGTATGATATTTTTAAAAATAAGGGAGCTAAACGTGTATTCTAAATTATATAAATGTATGCAGTGAGAAGGATGTGGGAAGCCAGTGAGATTGTTTTGGTGATCAAATGGGAAGATTGTGGGCACTGAGTGGGATGTGGGAGCCACATAACTGCTTTGACCTCAGTTGCATAGACTGCACGTGTGTATTCCAATGAGCACACAATTCTGTGAATTAGCAGCTCCACCATTTTGTGAGTGACAGCAGTGGGACATATGAAACCGTAAGTTTTTTTGTCTGTGGAATATGTATATATATATATATATATATATATATATACTGTATATATACATACACAGTATATTTACAGTATATGCACACATTGGCTATAGAGTAGCAGCATGTAGAAACAGAGGCAGATGACGGAATTAGTAGTGACCATAGGGGTAATTTATTGTGTGGCTACAACAGCATCACTGTGAACCAGCTTGATTGATGCTGATGAATGTATTGTTTGACAAGCCACAATGCTGGCATTAGTAGTTGTGAACCACGTGTTTTTCATCTAAGTTAATACACAGAACCTTAGATTGTTCTCTAATTTATCAAAGTTGTCAATAAAATTTGTGCCAATTGGCAATCTTTTCAAAGCACCCGCATCTGCAAGTTTCCTCCCAGCTTCCAAGCATGTCAGCACTGCTTCCTTCACTGGGAGAGGACATTTTCTCTTGGACCAAATATCAGTGTTTACTACCAGCATTGTTTTTTTTCTGTTTTAAATGGAACCTCTCTCTGTGAGGGTGTATCTGCTGGAGTTTATTTACAAAGGGATTCTATATAGACAAAGATAAATGAGAAACAGAATGCAGTCTTCAGTTCCAGAATCTTAATTCTTCAGGACCACACAGTAATCTACAGATACGTAGAAGAAGCATGCTAAAAGATGTGGCAGAAAATGTTCTATCTTTAGATAGGTAGAAAGATAGAGTGTTGCTGATGTAGAGTGTAACAAACACCCATTGGTGGATTGCATTTTTACACTGTGAATGCTGCGGATCCTCCCCTTATGTCCTTGATAATAACCTGAAGTGACCTCAGAGTGACCTTGTGGGTGTGAATGGACAACCCAAGACTATCAGTGATGGTCTGCTCTTGCCCTCTGACGACATAGGGAAAGCCAGGATAAATTTAGTTTGCCACCTGGTAGTTAGAGGGTGACTTCTGCTCTCGATAGCCTATAAACATTAGTAGACATGCATATATACATATTAGATTAAAAAAAATAATTATAAAGTTAATTTAGTAATGTAATTATAAGAAATTACAGTATATGGTTAATTGTAATCACGATCCCCTGCATAGTAGACATGCATACATACATATTAGATAAAAAAAAATAATTATAAAGTTAATTTAGTAATGTAATTATAAGAAATTACAGTATATGGTTAATTGTAATCACAATCCCCTGCATGCGCAAAAATCAATAACTCGGCTTCTAGGGCCTGCAAAGGTTAAAGCCCCTAGAAGAACTCTGCTCATTGCAGCCAGTCCACCTGAGACTACCTGTCCAGCATATGATAAGCAGGGAGCAATTTAATTGCGAAGTCTCTGCCACTGCTAGACAATCACTGGGGGAAGGGGATTTTATGGGGGGGGGGAGGGGAGAGGCTGCAGCCCCTAGGTATAATCAACCAAAGGTTTCTGGGCTTCACTGAATGTTGTAGAATGCATGTTTAATAACATATGCAAAGGTTTTAGACCACTTGCCTGGCATGGTCATATTATATGCAACCACAACAGACTGGGCTTTCTCTGACATGGTCGCATCTGATATGACCAGTCAAAAATGCCCACTAGGCGGCTGCAGGAAGCTAATCTTCAAGCAGCCGCCTATATCAGAGGGACCTGCTAGTTCCTCAGCACCCTCGGATTCCCCTCCAGTGTGTCCCGATCACTGCTAGCCACAGTGATCAGGCACCCAGTGGGACCCCCTCCCAACATGGCTGCAGACAGCTGTGTCTTTAATAGAAGCAGCAGCTGCGGCTACTGATAGCCACGGCAGCTTCTGTGTCCTGATCACTATGGCCAGCAGTGATCAGGCAGCCTGTATGAATCCCCTCCCAGTGTGGCTGCCTGCTGTGTCTCTGACGTGGGTATCCGGCAGCACCTCCACCCCCTTCTCCCCGGTGTGGCTGTGACTCCTAAAGAAGCAGCGGCCTTGGCTTCTTGTAGCTGCGGCTGCTGCTCTGTCCCCGGCCCGGGGACCCAGCAGCACTCCCATCCCCTCCTTCCCCAGTGCGGCTGCCTGCCCTGTGACAACTACAGAAGCAAAGCTGAGTACCAGGAGCATTTTGGATATGGGAGTTTTTCAGTATTTAGAATACTTTAGGTCCTGCGGCGTTGGCGGGGGTCTGGTGGCGGTCTGTAGGGGCCCAGCGTTGTCTGCAGCTGGTCTGTCTTGCGTTGCGGGGGAGCATTTTGACCATGGCAAGGTGTGAAGGGGTCTGGTGGTGGGGTGCGGGGTGGTCTGGCAGGGGTGAGTCCAGAGGGCTCCGTCTCTGTGGAAGAGAAGTAGCCAGTGAGAGAAGGGATGCAGTCAGGATACCGGCGGGTGCTATCCCGACACTGACAGCCTGACAGGGGACTAAAGATAGGTGTCAAAATCCCGACGTCTATCATTAGTCCCACTACAAAATACTGACACCCGGCTTACTGAAGGAAGGTAAGCCGGGTGTCTTAGAGTCTAGCCACGGGGGGGAGGGTTAGGTTTAGGGACCCCCAGGGGGACTTAGGGTTAGGTACCCCCCAAGAGGGTTAGGGTAGAGAAAGAGATGATTAGAGTTAGACACCACTAGGGGGGGTTAGGGTTAGGCACCCCCCAAGAGGGTTAGGGTAGGGAAAGAGGTGATTAGAGTTAGACACCACTAGGGAGGTTAGGGTTAGGCACTGCCCCAGGAGGGTTAGGTTTAGGGTGTGAGGAGGGGGGGTTAGGTTTAGGCACTAATGGGGAGGTTAGGGTTAGGCACTTGGAGGGTTGTTAGGGTTAGGCACCACTAAGGGAGGGTTAGCGGAGGAAGAGGGGGGGTTAGGTTATATATATATAGGGAGAGGGAGAGGGGAGGGTTTTATATATATATATATATATACCCATTGAATGGTTCTGTAGCTAGAACGGGATTCCGCAGATTGTTAGCTGTGTTTTATGTCATTATATTTATGGGCTTCACTCCGTTTTATTTACAGTAAGTGGATGCCTTGACTTAGAGGAGTGATTAGTGCCTATGCGACCATTGTTATATTGTCTTTGGTGTCTGTGGGTGTCATGTTGTGCACATTGAGCATTGAGTATGTGACAGCAGACGTGTGGGCAGCTACTATCGCCATGATTGTTGTGGTGACCACCCGGTTGCTTGGCAGCGCGGGTGCTATGGATGCACTGCCGATGTCACTTCCGGCGGATGCAGTTCCCTGCACTCTGCGCTGTCTGCGGCTGGCCTACAGGTCGCGTCACAGGTGGGTATCATTAGATTGATTAGATTATGTATTTAGGGCTGCACTTGCACTTTACCACTACTCTCCCCTGAAGACGGTTGATACCGAAACGGCCATTGGGAATAGGTGCTGGGTAGGAACGCTGAGCCCCAGCTATGACTGAATACTTGGATAAGTGATTTATAAGATATATCATGTTGCTGGTACATGTGCTGCTTTAAAGATGTTTTGCACTATGGATATTAAATACTTATGATTGACTCAATGGAGTGCTATACCTATATCTATACCTGAGCCCCTGATTGGATCTCTTGGATGGATGATTACTTTATCTAATATGAGGATCTTGCACCAATTATATTGACTACACTAAGTGTAGTGCGGCTTTTTCATTGTGAACTATATATATATATATATATATGTATATATACACAGGTATGTATGTGTATATATAGATATATGTATGCGTATACATAGGAAACATTGGTGGCTGTGGTCTCAAACAATCAATGGTTTCTATTGATGGTTGAACCCATCAGCCAACGATGGTACAGCTGTCAACAGCCATCGTTACAGTGTACATACAGTACCATAAAAATTGCTATTTTTATGGTATACGGTGTTTAAAAATATATTTTTTTAAATAATCGTGTTGGATAAGTTTTAAAAAGATGTTCTTGAGCTAATTCAGTCATAAAAAAACCTGACCATTTCTGAGCGGTTTTTGGAAAAAATATTAGCCAGTTAAGTGGTTATATTGGCCCAGTAGTTTCAGATGTAAAAACTCAGTGGCAGGGTTAGTCATACTGGAAGTCCATGCGAAGAGGTTGATGCTGAATTGTGCATACACTCTTTTTTTTTTTAGTTTAACACTCAAGTTTGCATTGTGCATGCCCACAAATAACTCATACACCTTCTGTACATCAATATGCTTCTCTGGCACTTATGGATCCTTCTACATCTAGAGGCAGGACTGTGGAGGGTGGGGCATACTTTCCAACTTTTAGAAGATTCTCCTCTCTGGGAAAAGCCAGGAGGGTAAAGGCAACTGGCCACTGATGGGGTGGAGCGGGACTTTTCATGTCATTAGGCCTCAACCCTTTGTGGTATAATTCCACAAAATGTAGTTCTTTGAAGAGGGGGTGAGACCAAAATGACATGACTCTCATAGAATCATGTTATATTGGCCCCTCCCCATTGACCTGCAATTTGCTGCTTTAGTCTCCCTGTACAGCCCACTTCACTAGGAAGTAGGCGGGATGTGGGAGGACTTCCCACTCTTCTGTGGCCCGGGAGACTCCTGAAAATGCAGAAGACTCTCAGGGGTTCCGGGAGAGTAGGTAGTTATGAAGTGGGGGAGTACTGTAAAGGCCGGTTAGTAGCCAGACCACTTGCGGGTGCCTGAGGGCTGGTGTAAATACATTCTGACGATGATGGTGGGTATCTCAAGCTAGCTACATCTGATTGGTTTGATATGGATTGGCCTCTGAAAGCTGATAGTGTTTTCATCATTGATAGTACCTACTGTATATTATTATGATTTTGTATTATAGAAGGTTAATTACTTAAATCAAGCCTACTGTGTTAGCCTATGCTACCAATACAAATTATTAAAAACTTTTCTTGTGCTCATTATCTAAAATGACTCAAACTCAGCATGCATAACACACTATATTGTTTTTTTATGTGTCTTTTTATGCATTTTTTTCCACACATAAACCAAGCTCAGCATCAGCTTGGGTGTTTTTTCTGCATTCACATGAGCTTTCTGCACATGCTGTGGGGAACATTTACTAAACGGCAGCTTAGTTCTTCCTACGATATTTAAAATGGCAATAATATTATGTGCAAAACATGCCTGGTTCTGCATTTAATATTATTGGCTTTTTTTTCAATCCGCAGACAGAACCACCAACAATCCGGGAAGCTGTCACTTAGTATATTTACCCCATACTGTATGTTTAATCGACTTCTGAATAAAACCAACCACAGAGTATGACTTAGGTCAGGAAATTACATTGCACAAACCCCTGGTGCAGAGACTGATGCTCCCGAATAAGATTATGTGAAGGTGTGGGACTGTATATGATGGAGCTGTGTAATCTCAATAGCCCCCTCTACAAAAAAGTGTAGCAGAATGTTAAGTAAAAATATTTCAACCCTGTATAATGCATGGGGATGTAGTTTATATCCCAGCTGTCAGGATGCTGATGCTCCGAATGCCGGTGCCGGAATCCCAACACCAGTGAGAATCCTGGCGCCTGCATTCTGACTGTAAGTATTGAGGTTAGGGGGAGCAGGGCCGTAGCTAGGGTAGTGCAGCCGGTGCCATCGCACAGGGCACCGCACGGAAGGGGGCGCTGTTTGGGCCATGTCAAATTTCTGTTTATTATCATTCTCACTTGTAGCTTCCTCTTATTTCATCCACAGCACCTCCTGGCCTCCCCTATCTCTTCCCTGGCCCTTCCCCATGAGGCCATTCCCCTTTTTTGGGTGCATTATGTCTCTTTGAAAAATGAGGGGGGCACCAATGCTCTTTCTGGCACAGGGCACCAAAAAGTCACCGCTCTGAGGGGGAGGGTTAGGCTGCGGGAGGAGGGCTAGATTTAGGCTGTGGGGGAGAAGGTTAGGTTTAAGCTGCAGGTGGGTGGGTTAGGTTTAGACTGCAAGGAGGGAGGGTTAGAATTAGGGGTAGGATACCCATCGATAGGTCTCTATCGAGATGCCGTTGTTGGGATTCTGACCGACGCGATCCCGAGCACCGGCATCCCATACCCAACCCTATTGCATGTATTGTAGCATGAGAAATATGCAATATATTTGGGTGCATTAGTTTATATACAGTTTATATATCCTGTTGCAATATGTTTTGCAATAGTCCTTAGATATTTTCATTTATATTTTAAAAGCAAAAGGACCTATTCCTTTTTTAAGCAATTATCAAATGAAATTATACCATATGATTCTCTTGCTCTTGTGTTCTCTGCAGGTGATTCCATTTCCTGCAGGGTGTGATCTACAAGAGAAGTGTGCATGCTTGGACCCCAATGCAAAGGAGAACAATCCGAATACTCAAAGCCCCAGCCTTGGATAACATAGCGTATGACTTGCAAAACCACAATCAAAGGCAGACTGGAGAACACACCTCATTCCCTCTGTTACTTTTACATTAGCTGCTGAACTGGATAGTGTTTCTCTACCAGAAACCATTATAAATGAACCAGTCTGAACTTTTTTTTGTTTGTTTTATAAATGGAGAACTGGGAAAATCCGAATCATGATTTTAATGCCATAAGGAACAAACACAAAAAATCAGATGTGTTGAGCTGTTGTATGGCCAGAAGAAGACAATGTACAAGCCATAAACACATTCTTTTTTTCCAGCTAGCTAGACTGGTTAATTCAGTCCTCCCTATTCCTCACAGATGGTTAGGACTAAATTGTTAAAGAATTCAAGTTGAAACGGGAGTGACTGGTTAATCTAGAAGATGACGTCTAGCTTTGCAGTCAACGCAAGCTTTAGTTTTTCTTTATCCATCAAAAACATGAGCTGCACACTTTTCCCTTTGGAAGGTCTGTTAAGATGACATCTGACTGCCTTACAATGGACATTTATGATTTGTCCCAATGCCACCAAAACCCAACACTAGTTGTTTGAGCGTAACTGTTGCTGCTAATCCTGCTGCTATGCCTCATACAGCCATTTTCCTTACTGTGTCAGGTCAAGTTGAAATCAATCCAAACAACCAGTCTGCCTTAAATCTTGTCTTCAGTCTGCCATTACACCCTCAGGCTTCGTCCTTAGATACAAATCACAGGGACCAAACTACATCTTTATCTTGAGATGTGTTGATACCTCCTGGTAAAGTCTAGCATAGAGCTTGGAGATCGGATATGATATTATTAATTTTCCGAAAAAAAAAAAAAAGTACTCCGATCAGAATAGACTGTATTCAAAGGAGACTTCTACTAACAACTGGTCATTAATGTACTTGTGTTTTAAATAATCTGTAGTATTTAACAGGTTTTATCAGTATTATATTTTAAGGATCAATCCATAAAGAAAATATTTCCATGAATGATATTTCCATTCATGGATGGGTATTCCTGCTTATTCATGGGAACACACTGCCCTTTTTCAATTTCCATTATCAAAGTTTTATTACCTTTTTTTTTTACCATGGTAGAAGAATTTTGTAGTTAATGTTTGTCATATGTGTTTGCAGCTGCTGTGTTCTAGCTGTTTTCATATAAATTAAATACACTTATTATGTGAATGTTAAATGTGTACGTGAAGGACTCAGAATTCTCAAGTAGACCAGTAATTGATCAGGCTAAAATGAGAATAACATGCCCACAAGTAGCATATACTTTGGTCTCCTTTATTTTGTGATAGCATGAACAGCATACCGAGAATTATTCCTGGAGGGCCAGTCTTGCATAGCAACGCTTACTGTACAGTATACACTGCTTAGCAGTCTCATTTTAGGTTCATATGCAAAATCATGATTGGAGCAGGATAGATCTTATTCTTCGTGCTGCTGCTGAAAGTAGATTGTTCATTTTGGTTTTTTTAAAGCATGATACTGGCACACAAATGATTATGGAGATGTCCAAGGAACAGTGATCTTGTTGCAAAAGAGATGGGATTGTCCTGGTTGTGAGATCCCTGAAAGATTAGGGCATTCCCTGAGGGTGTTTGTAAAGCAGGTTTCAGCTACCTCCCTTCTGGTTTCAATTTCACTGGCTTGAAACTGTCAGTTTTGTTTTAGTTCTTTTTCCTGTGTCAAAAAAAAAAAAGTAAAAAAAAAACATTTGTTGTGACTGTTATGAGTGATATATAGAATTTTTTGAATTTTTTTTTTTAAAAATACTGCACGGTCCAAAATGCGATGCAAAATATATGGTTTTAAAGGGACGTAATGTAACTAATTGCAAAGCAAAAAGCTACATCCACCCCAGGTGGAGTTGGCTTGAAGCATGTTTATTAATCTTATGTATTAGCATCTTTCCCAGTGTGCAAGATTTATTTTTACTGCAAAATTTTTGTGTGATTGTGCTTATATTAGACAAAAAAGGACACAAATAGTTGTTTGCTACCAGTATTTCACTGAGCTCTGGTTACTGCACTCAGAATCTTACTACAGCCATATGCATTGATTTCGAAAAGCTGCTAGTAGCTTACACAAGAATGCAAAATTGCTTAAAATGTACTTTATTTTACTGCAATGCCGTTTTGCCATAGGCACAAACCAACTACTGCTCTCAACTGATTTGCCAATACATGTTTACTCATTAAATAGGCTCCGTGCATTTGTCTTGTATCAGTCAGCTTAAAATGCTTCAGAAAGCATAACTGAAATATTAACAGGACAGCAACAAAAAAACATACATATGTACTGTACGTGAATCACTCCTTATAAAATGTTGGGGGTAGTCAACTTCTTACAAATCCAACAACAAAGAAGAGCTACTCTAAAACAAGAATGAAAAATTGAAAGGGTGAGGTGAGCACACAGACCTTTAAATACCTGGAAAATTGTTCACCAAGTTGGATTGAAAGTATCAATCCATAATATGCAGAAGTGCATTGATCTGTAAATCTATAATACACACAGAAGTGCATCAATCTATAATATGTGGAAGTACATCAATCTGTAATACACAGAACTGCATCAATCTATAAATCTATTATATGCAAAAGTGCATCAAATGATAAATCTATAATATGCAGAAGTGCATCAAAGTCTATAATATGCATAAGTGCATAAAACTATAATATGCAGAAGTGCATCAATCTGTAAATCTATAATACACAGAAGTGCATCAATCTATAAATCTATAATACACAGAAGTGCATCAATCTATAAATATATAATATGCAGAAGTGCATCAATCTATAAATCTATAATATAGAAGTGCATCAATCTATAAATCTGTAATATGCAGAAGTGCATCAATCTATAAATAATTAATAAACAGAAGTGCATCAATCTATAAATCTATAATACACAGAAGTGCATCAATCTATAAATCTATAATACACAGAAGTGCATCAATCTATAAATCTATAATATGCAGAAGTGCATCAATCGATAAATCTATAATAAACAAGTGCATCATTCTACAAATTTATAATATGCAGAAGTGCATCAATCTATAAATCTTTAATACACAGAAGTGCATCAATCTATAAATCTATAATACACAGAAGTGCATCAATCTATAAATATATAATATGCAGAAGTGCATCAATCTATAAATCTATAATATAGAAGTGCATCAATCTATAAATCTGTAATATGCAGAAGTGCATCAATCTATAAATAATTAATAAACAGAAGTGCATCAATCTATAAATCTATAATACACAGAAGTGCATCAATCTATAAATCTATAATACACAGAAGTGCATCAATCTATAAATCTATAATATGCAGAAGTGCATCAATCGATAAATCTATAATAAACAAGTGCATCATTCTACAAATTTATAATATGCAAAAGTGCATCAATCTATAAATCTTTAATACACAGAAGTGCATCAATCTATAAATCTTTAATACACAGAAGTGCATCAATCGATAAATCTATAATACACAGAAGTACATAATTGTACAAATTTATAATATGCAGATATGCATCAATCAATAAATTTGTAATACACAGAAGGGCATCAATCTATAATATGCAGAAATGCATCAATCCATAAATCTAAAATATGCAGAAGTGCATCAATCGGTAAATTTATAATATGCATAACTGCATCAATCTATAAATCTATAATACATAGAAGTGCATCAATCTATAAATCTATAATATGCAGAAGTGCATCAATCTATAAATCTATAGAATTCATAAGTGCATCAATCTATAAATCTATAATATGCAGAAATGCATCAATCCATAAATCTAAAGTATGCAGAAGCACATCAATCGGTAAATCTATAATATGCATAACTGCAGCAATCTATAAATCTATAATACATAGAAGTGCATCAATCTATAAATCTATAATATGCAGAAGTGCATCAATAGATAAATCTATAATATGCAGAAGTGCATCATCTATAAATCTATAATACACAGAAGTGAATCAACCTAAAAACCTTTAATATGCAGAAGTGCATCATCTATAAATCTATAATACACAGAAATGCATCAACCTAGAAATCTATAATATGCAGATGTGAAACAATCTAGAAATCTATGACATGCAAAAGTGCATCAATCTAGAAATCTATTATATGCAGAATTGTTCAATTGCTCAGCATTCCCCTAATTATTGTTTTATTACTTTGCAGGCTATAATTTTACGCTGTTAGAAATGTCGATTGACCACAGACCCTTTTTTTTTCAAAAGTTTCTGGACTACAAGCAATGCTTACACATATTTTTAAAATGTATATTTTATGGCAGGTGCATATTTTTGTAAATAAATGTATTTGTCAGCAGATAATTGAAAGAAACTAAAAAGTGAATTATGCTGTTTTTATACTCTTTCAGACCCACACACATTAATATTTGGCAGAGGTGCTTTTTGTTACAATACAAAGGTCTTTTCGGGTAAGGGTTTGGAAGCTTTGCACACAAATACTGATTTTCACCCATTCCTATTGACAGCTTTATTCCAGTATATTTTAAATCCATGGGCAGTGCTGGTGGAACCCAATTCTCAAATTCTACCACTGGTTATTGACAGAGTGGAATTTTTGCACTTTGACTGGGCTACTTAGGGGCATTTACTTCTTTATTCTTGAAGTGCTACAATGGAGATTTGTCCCTGTACATGGGATCATTGTCCTGAAGAATGGTGGATTTTATTCTAATCTTCAGTTTCCTAGTAGGCCAAAACAAGTTACTTTGCCATATTTCCTTGTGTCTTGCTCCATCTTGGCCCATTTGTTCTTAGTTCCAGGGGCGTAGGAACTGGGGGGGGCAGCAGAGGGAGCAGTTGCCCCCCATGATTTCTGTTGGGTGGGCAAAAATTGTGTTTTGCTGCCCCATGAACTTCTAAACAAAAGCGAATGGTGATGAATGAAATGAAAATGGGGATGAAGAAATAATAGATGTATTTGTACTCACTAACTGTTGTCATTTCTGTTTACCAAAAATGAAGTTATCTTTTGGCAAACACTTTTTTCTTCCTTTTAGAAGCCCCCCTAATTTTGCTATCACAATTTGCAGTAAGCATAAGCAGACACACAAGACCGGGAAGCTTCACTTCCCATTGAATGTTTTTGTACGACAATTGAACAGAGAGAGCAAATGATTGTGGCCTACGGACGGTTTAAAACATTAGCAGCACTCTCATTGTCACCAGATCGTAGAACATACGAGAAACTATAGCACATGCCATAACCAGTGAGGTAGTGACTATAAATTTCAAAATATTCCCACTCAAATGAGATTAGGCTGTTAACAAAATCTGAATAAAAACTAGGTTAATGACTATGAAAAAGAAACAAATGTAAGATTAACAATTGAATTTATCCTTCTTTCTAATTGAATTTATCTTTCTTTCTAACAGCTATTGTACTAATTGGTAATTAATATTAATAATATTTATTTAATAACGTATAAATAGATTTTAATCATAAAATAAACATTGGAACTGGGGTTGACCAACCCCAGAAACACTGACGAAAATTAACATGGGATTGGGAGTCTTTGTAAATCTACAATCACTGTTACAACTGTTGTAAAACAAGATACCAAATGTGAGAAAAAGGGGCTTCAGGCCCTATAGTAGTCTTTGGCCTTTTGCCCCACCCCATGAACATTTTCGTTCCTACACCCCTGCTTAGATCTGTCAAGATTTTCATTGCGGTGCAAATCAGAATGCTTCAGCCATCTTACATAGGCTTACCATACAATCCCTTTAAACCCAGACCACTCATGAATTACAAAGGTTCTGTGGCTGGCTGACTTGAAGCCCGCATTTCACCTGGTTTTAATCAGCCACAGAACCTGTGTAATTCATGATTGTCCAGGTTTAAAGGGATAGTATTGTATTCATAACATTACACCACTAGAAATAGGGCTTGGTGGTGAATGAGCAGTGTTACATTTGTGCAACACATACAATTTTATAATTTCAGTTATAATAAAGGACTATTATCTGGCCACAAACATTTACCTCAAATCTTCGATAGATCACTCTTGTGCTATCTACAAATCTTCATACAGACTATGAGATTGTAACAGTTTCCCTTTAAACTCATTTATACAGTCCAGTTTTCTGCAGAGCACTTGATATAGTTGGTTAATGCACCTTTACATAATTTTCAGCCATAGAACTCTGTAGGTCTTTCAAAGTGATTGTTGCCTTCTCAATGGTTCTCCAGTCTGTGTCAGACTGGGGCACAAAGGGCCCACTGGGGGTATGCAGAGGTAGGGGCCAATGATTGTGGCCAGCCACAAGCACATGGTCCTGGTCCACCAAGTAACTGACTCTCTAAAAGAGTAACAATGTATGTAAAGAGTGCATGGTCTGGAACTTGACCAGTAAGGGAGGAGAAGGGACCCTCAGTTAATGAAGCCCCTTTGTGGACCAGTCCGACCCTGCACAAGTCACCTCTTGTTCAGATGCTGAAGCTTGGGAGGCCATCTTTCAATGCAGTAAGGGTTGATTATGAACTGCCATCACATAAAGTCACAGAGAAAATGCCCATCTGGGGTGTCAGATGCAAACATTTGCTGAAATGTGGTTACTGTAGGTGTATGGAGAAGCACACATATTCTATGCTTCAAGAGGGTGACATTATTTAGGGTGGAAAGGTTTGTACGGGCCGATGGGAGAAATTGGTTCGATTAAAAGCATGCCTGGGATCAAGTGTATAAGTTGAGTCTGTATGTCCTTATAAATTTAAGACAAAATTACACTAAACAGAATTTTTGGAAAAAAAGCTGAAAGGGTTGATTGAGTAAAGGTCCAAAAGTAGTAACAGATACGACTTTGATGCCCTGTGCATTTTTCTGGAGAATCTGCCTCCCTGCAAAATTGCTTTTGCAGTCTATTTCAAAGATAATTACAAACTGTAGATCTGCAACTTCAGTTGTGCTTGAAGGACAAGTACTTTAATTGCCAAATAAATAGCATTGCATGTCCACCGATGTTGTGGTTCGTAAATGACTTGTGTGGGGAAATGTAATAGATTGTGACTTCCTGGCATCTGCAAGATCCCCACGAGTCTGCCCAATGGGCAAAGCCAACCTGATTTTGTCTTTTAAATGATTGCCACTTTAAAACGTCATCCAGACCCACCGGCATCTCACAAGTCGCTGTAGCTTTATTATTTGATCATTCAGATTCCAATAACTTTATCCCTAACTCCTGAAGAATGCTTTATAGTCTGTTCTCATATACAATATTTTTAAGTTATCTGCTTTATCAATGATTCTTAAACAAATATGGAAGGGTAAAGGGTGGGTTATCTAGTAAATGTCATTGTAACTTCAGTGGAGTATAAATAGAAGTACAGCTATTTTTCACCTGTATACAGAACAAAATCAGTTATGCAAGCAGAATATTTCAACTGTTGGCCTTTTTTAAGACACATTACGAATAGAAAAATGTGTAAGTATAATTGCTAATCCAGCAACATTTGAAAACATTCAAATGATCTGTAAAATTTTGCAAGGTAATGAAATAACATATACTGCAGAGCATCTCATACTAAGAAAAAAAAAATCTAAATTTCATTTATTTTTACCCATTACTCTTGGAACATCTACAATTCTTTAGAACTTGAATTCTCTTAAAAAATGTAACATTTTGAAGAAATTTACCAGTCCCTCTGGCTGATGAAATCCATGTACATATCAATAAAGCATCATTCAATAAATTGTCAAAGTGAGGTTGTGAACAGCAAGCTGCCTCTTTATATTTGCAGTCGGTCCATATACAGTGTATATATATATATATATATATATATATATACTGTGTACATGCTGTGGATAATAAATGGAAAGTAGAGAAGTAAAGTATATAGCAAAGAGGCAAGACGTGCATTAATATAAAGTTTTTCTTCAAATCAGGTCTGAGTGCTCAGTCCCAGTTTACACCAGCATTTAATTGGAACTAATATTCACTGCATTATGCAGATATGAAATGACCCGCCTGTGTTAAGAGTAATATAGTGTGTTTCTGTGTATGAATGAGTGTTTGTATGTATGCGTGTGTGTATAGCCAGACGCACTGTTGATTGCTTCTCTGTATAATACATGCCAAGTCTCCATATAAAAACTGTGATCTCCTCAAAAGAAATGTAATGTACTAATATTATGGAAATTGCTCTTCCTTATTTATGTATTGTAATGGAACTTTTATTTGTAATATTATGAAATCTGTAAAATTTTTTGATCAAGAAAAACTGAAAATATTGACTTATCTTAAGAACATGTTACCTACTGTAATGTTATTGTCAAATTTTCCTCTTCCTCATCCTCTCCCTTCCACACCTCATGTGTGTATTTGTGCTGCTCCATATTGTCGTATTTAGAGATTTGTTTTGTTTGAGAAAAAAAATATATAATTGAAAACCTCCAAGCAATATATAAAGATGTAAATAGTAGAGCTTATTTATTAAGAATGTCATACATTTAATTTATATCTACACAGTTATTTTTAAATTATTTTACTTTCATCCAATACAGTTTTTAACTATTATTTTGTGTTTATTTCATTGTTGTTGTTTTTTGTTAATCACATACTGTACACAGGTCAAGTTTCACTCTGTTTTGAAATCATATTTTATTTTTTGTTTGCATTCCTTGTATGGTAATGTATATTGCTATGTGACTTTGTAATCATACTATTGAAATAGTTACATTACCTTTTTGTTATGGCAGTTTAAGGTTTTGTAAGATGGTCCAGGTCTTTTCAACTAACAAGATGAGACATTAATGGCAGATTTACAACTTCAAGACAATCTCTTGTAATAGCTTTGTGACTAGTATCTCTAAATATGCAATGCAACATTGCATGGTAAAATCACCATTATGAATCAGCCATTAAAGTTTAATACTTCACTTACATGCAATGCTGATATGTTCTTAAAGGGACACTACCACCAAAAATAATATAAATAAAGTTATGTTTAATAATTTTATGTCTATCAATTTAGTGAATGTATTTACTATTGGGGGGTGTTTCACTTTGCATAATTCACAGTGACTTTTAAAAGACACCAAAATAAAACAATAAAAAAAAACATATTTGAAATTGTATTCTTAAGGGGTCCATACATCTAACCGCTAATGCGGCAAATCCCTGTTCTGCCGGCAGCAGGGTCGGGGAATTGTAAATATTCAACATGTGGAAAAATCTCGAGTCCCCGATCCCGACCTGAAAATGGTCAGAATCGGCGAGTTAGGGACTTTTTACATGTTAAATTTCCCTGATCAACAATGGATCACTGATCATCAATGGCTGCCAGTCAGCTTACCGGATCGTGGTACAGGTCGAATTGACATAATGGGGAATCAGCCTTAGATGTATTGGCCCCTTTGGATTTAATTTTTTAGAATTCCTAAGCAGAAAATTCTTTGATTAACCTATGTGTTATCTGTTCAGATGCTCTAATAAATAATCACAAAATACATAAATCCTTAGGAAATTATATTCAGTTGTATTCCCATGTTGCAGATTTGACATAAGTTCAAAGGGTTTAAAAAAAATGAGCCTTTCACCAACAGCAGTGTGGATGGAGCTTGTTAACCTATTCTGGTGCTGTGTGAAGCACAGGAAAAATGCCTCCACCACTGGACCTTGGTGGAACATCATAGCCTGCAAGCTAGTGCTGGAGTCCTACCCAACCTTCTATTGCTGCCTGGGAGACAGGACAGATTAACAGCCTTCAGTCTAGTCGTGAAAGTTCTACACTTTCTTTGTCATCAATGTTTGGGAAACACAAGGTGGGTTGTATGATATCTTCAATATGATTGGAGCTGGAAGGTGGTCCGACACATAACCAGCACAGTACCAGCTTCCAAGTAAGTGCAACAATCTTTTATGTCAGCAGGTCCATATTTATGAGCCCTAATGGTGACTAACAATGGATTTTTTTTTAAATGTAGCCCCCATACTCTTCTACTGATTTTATTGTTTTGAACAAAAAGTAAGCAATAGAAAATGCTGTAAATATAAAGGAAAATAAAGTAAAAACCTTCCCATCTATCTAAGGAGCTTTAGGAATAGAGGTTATTTTATAGACTCTCCTCCTTGCTCAACTGTCCACAAAGCAGTGTTTAAAATAATTAACATATTTTCTCATGTATCTCTGTACTAATACCATTTCAGACTGGTTAAAGCTTTCAAGTATTCAATGTCTGGAGGAGAAATAGGCATATAGGGAGCCCATTGCTAAACTAGGGGCCAATCTGTGGACATCAGACACCATCTCCGAACCAGATCCAGGTGTATGAGTAGACTTGGCAGGGGATATATTCTAATAAATATCACAACATAAACAACATGTTTATACATTGCTTATTAAATATATTTATGTGTTTAATCCATGTTTGTATTACATTTCTAGCTCTTACCTCAGGGGCCTGGGTAAAAATAAGTAATAAGTTTAACTGGTCACAGTAGATTAGTATACCGTTGTTATGTTGTCTAAAACCAGAATTGTAAAATGTTTAGCAGTGATAACTAATTAATCTTTGGGCAAAGGACACCAAATAGGGAATTAATATTAAGTATTAAAGACAAGTACACTCAAACTTGATTTTTCTGTGGTTATGTTTGCTTATGTGCACCTAGACCATTCACATTTGCTAGAGCTTGTATGTAGCATCTAGACTTGTGTTGTGTGTCTACAGCTTGTATTTGAAGCATGTCATTGTTTCTCTCTGTGCAACCTCTGATTTCTGCTCGACCTAAGGGCATGTCTAGAAAGGTATTTGCTTGTATGCTCTTTCTGCCTGCTACTGGCACAGAGTCTCCACCAAAATCTTGGTTCGGTAATGTCTGGTTAATGAGGAGTGATTTTCCTAGCAAGAACCCTTGTCAAGCTCACTAAATGTGGGACATAAGTATCTTTGGTACATTTACAGGGGCAGAACTATGGGAGACAATAGAGGTGCCTGCTGTTGGGCTCAAGCTCTGAAGGGGCACCTCCTCCATTGTCCACAACATATTTACCTCACTTAGGACTGTAACTATGTACCCGGAGAGCACTGTCACGGCCGCCCAATACATGGCACCCCTTCCCGTCACCTGAGAAGCCACCATACACTAGTGGAGAGCTCAGTGTCAGACCATCAGCTGCTGCCTTCTTCTATCTATAGCCTGTTTGCATGCAAATTGCTACATTACAGTGTCAGTGGCTGTGACGAGGGGGGGCACCAAGTTATAACTTGCCTCCGGGCATCTGGGATGAATTTACGCCACTGTACATTTATGTGGGAATAAATATGAAGGTAAATAATTATATAGACTTTGTAAAGTCTACAATAAACATCAATGTAAAGTTAATACATTATAAATGGTCAACACAAAAAAAATATCATTAACATCAAGAACTGTGTCTGTAGTTAGTAAGTTACCCAGGTAAATTTATTTCAACATAAAGTGATATAAATGTCAATATACACACTGTACAATATAGGTTACAATCATAATATGATCAGACAATGTAACTGATCATTTACTCCTAATATAACCAAGGGAATTTACGTAACTAATTAAGTCATACACAAATTTAAGCATCCTAGTGTTAGTGCACTTGGTAGAGATTTAAATCTCAGATTTATATTTTGAAACTGGAAAATATATTTAGCATTGTCATGAAGAAGAGTCACTGTCAATAACATTGAGCTTCTTAGCTCAGTGGTAGATTACAGTTAAAATAAATTTGACACTAATGACTATTTTCATTCACTTTATGTCAGATGTAGTCACATACAGCTATAGCTATGGCATTATATCAATATAGAGTAATAGAATTATGGAGATATGTAAATGTAATAGCCTATGATTTGCAGACACTGGCGCAATTTTGTCAACATAGCTGCTGGTTTTGCTTTAAAACTTTTAAAAATTACTGCTTTATCTAACTTTACATAGCTGAAATCATGTCGGAGCCCACAAATCGCAGGCTATTACATTTACACATACACTCGATAATTCTCCATTTCAATATAGCATTATAGAGTTATAGTGATATAAAGTTATAGGGTAAAATTCAGTTAGCCGCTGTAATTTATTGCGGGCTAATTGATCCCCCAGGGCTATTCAATTAGCCCCAAAGGTTTCACATAGTGGGAATTTTTCCTGGATCAGACCGGAAAAAAAAAATAGATACATTTCCTGGTTCTAAGACCCCGTTAACACATAGATCTGTGAACTTATCAGGATCCTATGTGTTAACGTCCATTAACACTTGTTAATGCTCAATAACATGTTAATTTACCAGGTATTAAAAAGGGTCTTGGGTGAAAAAGGGGCTCTAATTGTATAGTCCTGGGCGTTAACAAGTGAAACTACTATTCTTTTTCACATCTGTTAAATTAACGGGTCTATTTGAATTACCCCCCATAGTCTTATAATGATAGTGTTACAGTAATATAGAGTAAGGGATGTATAGTTAAAGTGATATAAAGTTATAGGGGGTTATGTAATTGGTTCTGAGATTAAGGAACCAACAAGATGTCGGTGAGTTTGCTGCCGAATATAATGCAGCAATCAGTTATAAGACAAAAACCAGCCTTATAACAGATTGTTGCTTTAAATTTAGTGGTGAACTTGCTAAAATAACTCTAGTTCCTTAATCTCTAAAACTATTACATAACCCCCATAGATTTATGACAACATAGAGTTTTAGAGTATAGCTAAATTAAGTTCTAGAGTTAGATAGGTGTAAAGTCACATAAAGATATGAAATTATGACTATATATTTATAGAGACATAGAGATCTATTGTTATTCAGTTATAGCAATAGAGATTTATAGTGGTATAGACTTGTAACGATGTAGAGCTACAGCAAGCTACATCATAAAAGGATCAGAAAAGGTTGACATTCAGACCCCGTAGGGTCTTTATCAAAACAGGTCACAGGAGGACAACCATTCAGTATGCAAGCAAGGAGCATACTGACATAGCCTAATGAGCTCCCTAATGTAGCTTAACTAAACACCAATTAATTAAACAATTGACCATAAGCACAACCACCTGTATAATGTAATAGTGCTCCACACTGGAACGCATAGCATACAGTATCAAGGGAACTAACAAAAGTAGTAAGTAAATGGGCATAGACAGAGGGGAAGGAGCAAACAAATCACCAACTATAGCGCTAATAGCAATGTAGTGAAAACTTACCTGCACCAATGTAAATAAAACTATTGCCACCTGTACACGAAACCGGAAGCACGTCACTGCTAATAGTCACAGTCACACCCAGGAGTCAATGTGTGTCAAACTAGCCCATCTCTATGTTCCACAAGCAGGAACTAGATGGGAACTAGTTTATTAGAGGGCGGGATATGTGTTCCACTGGAGGTAGTGTTGCATGTAAAATAGGATAACTACACGTAATGGTGCATACACACGGTAAGATCTGTCAGACGAACGAGTTTCACGTTTTTTAAGTCATAATTCACGGTCACCTCCTCTTGTAGGTTTTGGCATGTGGTCGATGAGCATACACCGCAATGTAGAGACTTGCTGTCCCAAATGTAAATAATGCTTAGCATTTGGTTTGCTGGAATCACCAGTGCTGAGTGCGGCACGAATGGAGGCTCGATGGTTGGCCATCCTTTCTCTAAATGATCTATTGGTCATACAGACGTAATAAAAGTCGCATAGGCATGTCAAAAAGTAAATAACATACTTCATTTTGCACAGCAATTTCTGTCTGATCTTGATCTTCGCCCCACTGTGCGGATGTGGGAACATACTACCACATAACATTGAGTGACAAGTCACACAAGCATTACACTTGAAACAGCCTGCCTTATCAGCGTTCAACCAAGACTCTGCTCTTATCTTAGGTTATAACATTGGGGGCATCAAAAGCTGACGTATGTTAGGTCCTCTTCGATAGGCATTCATGGATGGTGAAACCCTTCCCAATTACAATGAGGAATCAGATGTGACCAGGGGCCAGTATTTCTTGTATATCCGCCCAGCTGTGTTAGATGTATGATCATATGTAGTAACATGTACAATATGATCACCAATTTTCTTTGCCAGTTTGTTGACTATAGGTGGGTGTAACCATTTGTATGCTTTGGTAATACACCAGTTTAATGTCTTCAGTGAGTACCCTCTGTTAAGGAATCTTGATTTCATATCCTCAATCTGTGAATTTGTGCAAGTTTCAGAGGAGTACTCAGAGAAATTGTGATGTACTGTAGGAATACTCTCCTTGAGGGTTACTGGGTGTTGGCTATTGGCCCTTAATATCATATTCCGATTGGTCGGTAAGCTTCCTAAACAGTGTTGATCCAAGTTTATCGCCAGATATATTTAACATATAAAATATAAGTTATAGCAATATAGAGTTACACAGTTAGAAAGATATAGAATTACAGTGATAAAGTTATGACATCATAAATGAATAGTATTATAGCATTACAGAATTATACCAATATTTTTTTTGGGCTATAGCAAAATAGAATAATAGCAATATAACAGTATAATGTTACAGCAATATAGACTTAGAAAGGTAAAGAGTTTTAATGACAAATATTATACAGTTATAACAAAGTACAGTTATAGAGATATAAAGTCATCAAACTACATTATACTGATATAGATTTATAGCCATATAGATATATGACAAAGCTATAACAATATACATTTATATCAATGTGGAGTTACAGTGATATAGAGTTATAGCGATTTAGAGAAGTGAATTGAGTTACAAAAAAACAATACAGAGTTATAGCAATATAAAGTTATAGCAAAATAGAGCAATTTAAAGTTTTAGAATGATAGGGTTCAAGAGTTTAGCAATATAGTTATGGAGTTGTAACAATATAGGATTATAAAACTACAGCAATGTAATTATATAAATAGTTATAGCAATATAAAATTTTAGAGATACAGTACAACATTATAGAGTTACAGAGTTATAGTGATTTAAAGTTATAGCTATACAGAGTTATAAAGTTATAGCAATATAAACTACTAGTAGTTATATCAATATTGAGTATTATTAACATAAAGTTACAGAGTTACAGTATAGCAAAATTTAGTAAAGAGATTTAGAAATGTAGGGTTATGGCAATATAAAGCTATAGTATTTCTGGTGAAACAATGTCAGAAATTTTTGTCAGGATATAAAAAAACATTGACACACATCCAATTATCCATCAGCGATTCCTAGAGATAATCTAACACAAAATACCTCTCTATTAGATCGGCTTCTTGTCCAGCTCTATCCTAATATGCTTGTGTTAAATCCATGTCTTCTTCTCTCTGAGCTTGACAGCTCACCCCTTTACTGAATGAAGAAGACTAGCCCAGTTGTTCTTTATGATCTGTCTGAATGCAACTGGAGACTGAAATCTGTCAGCAGGAATGAGAGCAGAAACACTTCAAACATATATGGTATGTCCCTTACTTTGCCACAAAAGTTATAATGATATCAAGTTAAAACTATATAGTTATAATGACATAAAGTTCATTATACATTTTACAGCAGTGTTTCCCAAACTTGGTCATCAAAGACCTTACACTGCCCTGATTTTCAGGCTACCCATGTACACGTGATTTAATAAATCAATCTTATATTGTAACAATCTGTGTTCAAGCATGGATATCCTTATAACCTGGAATGTAAGGGGGTTTTGAGAAAAGTGTTTGGAAAACACTGTTACTGTATAGAGCTATAGAAATATAGATTTATTGCAATATAGAGTTGTAATTATTTAGAGCTATAGCAAAAAAGAATAGTAGCAATATAGAGTTATAATCAGATACATAGCTATATAGAGATATAGTGATATAGAGTTGTAAAGTTATAGCAATACAGTTTAAAAAGTTCTAGAAAAACAGTAAAAGATGAATAGCAATATAAAATTATAATGAAATAGGGTGATATAATGTTATAGAACTAGTTTAAAAAAATATAAAATTATAGCAATATAGAGTTATAGTGGTACAGAGCTATATAGTAGTTGCAATGATATTGATGAATAGCTGTTTAATGTAACAGTATGTGTTATAGAATTATAGCAATCTAGAGTTATAATTGTATACAGATATAGTGACATAAAATAATAGTGTTATATTGTTAAAAGAGTTATATTGATATATATTTATAATGATACAGAGTTAATACAATATAGAGCCATGGAGATATAGTTATAGCTCTACAGCATTATATCAATATAGAGCTATAACAATACATCTAATACAGTATTATAGAATTTCCAAATACTGTGAATTAAGTATTTCCGAATTGTATTAAGAGATTACTATATATCTACTGTAGTCCCTCTTTTTTGATCAGGTGAATCAACATACTGTAGGTTTTTATTGGGACTGTAAAATTGAAAGTGTACAAAGCTCTGAAAAGCTCACTATAGCTACATTTTACATTTTTTTGGAGAGGGATCTGAAGGAAATGAAACAATTGCATATTTGTGGTCAATGTGAGCACATTGAGAAAGCTGGGTTTGGTCCTGGAAATAAAGTGATAATGGTAACTATCTCCTTACTTTTCTCTCTCATCATGTATGGACTTGTATCTGGAGGAAAGCATGGGCCTTAATGCATTAGCCCCATACAGTTATGGGGGCATATATAAATGATCAAGTTTTAAAACCAATAATTGGAATATGTTATTGCTGCTATTCGTGGCAATAATAAGCAATATACTGCCCAAATCTATCAATATACATGTGAAAGGAGACAGTCTCTGCGATATGTTCGGAGTGAAGTGACCACATCAGCGTCCTCTACAGTCCTCTATTGGGACTACTGCGCATGCACAGTCTACTATGTATGTGCTGCGGCCATTGCCGGGAAGAGTTCAGAAGGAAGCCTCTACCGGTAGTTTTTGTGAAATATACAGTACTGTGCAAAAGTTTTAGGCAGGTGGTGGAGGTTCCTTGCAAGTTTAGGGCTGCATTTCAGCAAATGGAGATGGGCATTTGGTCCAGATTAATGGCATCCTCAATGCTGAGAAATACAGGCAGGTACTTATCCATCATGTAGTACCATCAGGGAGGCATCTGATTGGCTCCAAATCTATTCTGCAGCAGGACAACGACCCCAAACATCCAGCCAATGTCATTAAGAACTATCTTCAGCATAAAGAAGAACAAGGAGTCCTGGAAGTAATGATATGGCCCGCACAGAGCCCTGATCTCAACATCATCAATTACATGAAGAGACAGAAGGGTGTGAGCAAGCCTACATCCACAGAAGATCTGTGGTTAGCTCCAAGATGTTTGGAACAACCTCTCTGCAGAGTTCCTTCAAAAACTGTGTGCAAGTGTATCTAGAAGAATTGATGCCATTTTGAAGGCAAAGGGTGATCACACCAAATATTGATTTGATTTACATTTCTCTTCTGTTCATTCACTTTGAATTTTATTAATTGATAAAAAATAAACTTTTAACATTTCTATTTTTGAAAGCATTCTTACTTTGCAGCATTTTTTCCATACCTGCCTAAAACTTTTGCACAGTACTGTAACTCATAGGCTACTATAAGTTAACACCATCTGGAGATAGCATTACCTTTCAGAGCCAAACACCGGAATGCTTAGAATTCCAGAGTTTAGTAAATCTGACAGATTTGCAGAACCAGTAGAAACCTATGCAGCTGCTGTCGGAAATGGAGCGAGCAAAGCAGATATTGAAGATATCTGCTGTGGAGACTCCATGTTACATTCAGGGGATACTTAATATTTGCAGGTATCCTCCGAAAGTGCCTGCTTTCACGGAATATCCTGCAAATATTATTTGATAAATAGGCCCCATAGAGTTATACAGCCCTATTCATCATTCTTTTTTTTGCATTATTTTAGTTTCACTTAAATGTATTAAAGTGCTTTTGGAGCAGTTTTCATTAAAAAAAAAAACAAGTCCTTTAATGAGCTTATTCTTATTAAGCAAATCACATATGCCATACTGGAAAAATGTGGTCTGTGCAGATTTGCTAAATATGAATTGTAAAAAATACTGGGGAAAGCACAGGCATCAGTCATGGGGGGGGGGGAGAAGCTGGCAGTGCATGCACAGTCACGCTGTCAGGGTATTTTTCTATCCTGAAAAGTGTGCGGACAGGATTTGCAGGGACAGCGTTTTCTTCACCATCTATTTTCTTACAGAACAGCACCTATCCCTACATCTGATGCATCTAATTGTACAAAAATTCCTATTTAAAGTCAAGTGTCACAGAAACTGCACAGTGCTACCAAACATTTGCCTATGGTGTATCCAGGGTACTTCTCCTATTCAATCCCTAAGCAACACTTTTTTGGGTTGGCTGTTAATCCTGTCTCATGGATGGAGTCCAACATTGCTTGAACCCTGGGTAAATAAGATTGCCAATCAGGATGCATGCAGCAACATACTGTCTTTGGGGGCCTTAGAATTCTATCCATAATCCTCTAAAAGGAGGTGGGTGAACCATGTAACCCAAATGGCAACATCTTATATTGGAATAGACCCTTTGGTGTAGAAAAATCTGTCTTTTCTTTTGCATTGTCTGTCAACAGCACTTGCCAGTACCCTTTAATTAAGTCTAGAGTGGTTAAGTACCATGCTGTTCCCAGCCACTCAATGAGTTAATTTTCATGAGGTATTGGGTAGGAATTCATTGCAGAACCATAAGTTCCCATGAGATTTTGGAATGAGTACAATGAGACTTGACCACTCACTATGTGATTCTTCAATTATATTTGACTTCAACATTTTTAAAATTTATTTACACACAAATTCCCATTGGGCTTCTGGTATTTTATTGGGCTTTAGGTTAACCTTAACCTCTGGTTCAGTGATTATGTCATGTTTAATGACTGTTGTTTTACTAGGTATTTCAGAAAACAAATCTCTATTTCTTATGATACATTTTTTATCCATATGCTAATGAATAGTTGTAGGGGTTTTGGCCTTTGTTACTTTGGGAACCAAAGGAACTGCAGTTACTGGAGGGACCGGGGTGGCTGAAAGAGCTACTCTATCTTTCCAAGGTTTCATAAGATTTACATGGTGGATTCATTCTGGCTTTCTTTTCCCAGGCAGGTAAAGTTCCAAAGTGTACCTACAAACACACAATATAAACACCTTTTTCATTCTAATAAAACACAATTAAGTCTGATAGCCATAAACACGAGACTAGTAATACAATGACATTGCTCAGAGAACTTATAGTGTATTCTTTCACAGAGTTAACTGCACCAATATTCTCTCTATATAGTATCAACTAAAAGTACAAAATGCATCCAACAATGTAAGATAAAAATATAGTTGCCAGCAATGTGAAATTGAAAAAATTTTGCCAAATGATCACACTTACTCTTAAGGATCAAACAGTTCACATATGCTGTGACAGTAATAATGGTAAAAAGAGCTCTGTAAGGTGATCCAAACTAATAATGTCAAAGTTCTGATCCCAGTATTTAAAACATCAGAGTCCATAAGCAGAGGAACTCACCCATGTGAAGATGATAGCCAGTAAATGCTGTTATTCCTAGTGCAATGGCTAGTATTGTACTTGGTGGCTCCTTAAGTCAGGTAAACCAGGCAAAGCAAGTATGAGTAGCCACTGGGCAGGAAGATTAATTTGGCTCCTATCAGGTCACTAGTTAGCCACACATCAACAACATGCTCCTCCACATATAGTGTTGAGACCTGATGCAGTGCATAAATGATATCCCAGGAAGTTCAGATGACCTTTATCTTGTAGTCCAGTGGTTCTCAAACTCGGTCCTCAGGACCCCACACAGTTCATGTTTTGCAGGTCACCCAGCAGCTGCACAGGTGTAGTCATTACTCACTGACACATTTTAAAAGATCCACAGGTGAAGCTAATTATTTCACTTGTGATTCTGTCAGGAGACCTGAAAAACATGCACTGTGTAGGGTCCTGAGGACCGAGTTTGAGAACCTGTGTTGTAGTCCCTGTCCAGTCATTGATCAGCTGCACATCAGCAGCGTGCTCCTCCACAGGGAGTGCTGGACAAAGTCTGGCTGCAGAGCAGCAAATGTATCCCGGGAGATTCAAGTTTCTTTTATCCCAAAAAGGAAATAACAGAAGGCTAACAATAGCAAGCTCTAGGTGTCAGAGCTCCTCTGATGGTGTGTGTCTGAGTGGGAATTATATAGCACAGACAATTGCCTTAATGAAAAAAGATTCTTTCCAGCTGCTAATTAGCCAGACTCCTGTGGACTTTTGTTCAAAGACATTATACTAGTGCAATATCTTGCCTTTAATAACCAAGATGTATGTCTCGTATAGACTATTATCCATACATGAGAATAATTAAAAGATACTAAAAATATAGAATAAGAATAAAATAACCTACAGCTGATGATCCATGAGGTATAGCAGAAACAGACAAGAATGAAAAGATATATAAAGTAAAAATAAAAATAAATATGTACAAAATTACCTAGAGAAAAATACAATAATAATAATAATAATAATAATAATAATAAACAATATATGAAATAAATATACTGGTGGCCAAAATTGCGGAACCATTTTGAAATTTGAATGTTTATCAACTTCGATTGCTTATAAAAACTGTTTCACTTCACGCAGTGCAAAGATTCATTTACCAAATGAAAGGAAATTTAATGCTGAATTCAACACAATAAACAAAGGTCAAATATTTGCATTACAAGGGAAGTTATGCCATGAAAAATTAGGGTGAAAAATCACTTAGGGTGAAAATCCCTGTGTACTTATGATGTTACTGTCCTATCAGTATTTCGTTGTGTATCCTTTATTTTTCAAAACTGCAGCACAACGACGTGATCCAGGCTTGTGGTGTTAAGTGAAAATGGTCTTCCGTATGCAGCAATTGCGATAGAAATTGGTGGGAATGTGACAACATCAGGAGTACGAAAGTTTTGTTTACGCTATCAGGAGACACAATCCATACAAAACAAAGAAGGAAAAGGCCGGAAAAAGTGCAAAACAGCTATTGATGATAGGAGAATAAAACAAATTTGCATCAGGGACAGATGGATGTCATCTGCGGCCATTAGCAGTAAACTGAGTGCAACTGAGTGCAACTTGTGTTTTTGTCAGTGCAAGAACTGTATGGAGAAGACTAAAGGAGGTTGGCCTAAAAGGTAGGATTCTCCGAAAAAAGCCATTGCTGAATATAAAGCAGCAGCATAAACGAATGCAGTGGGCAAAAAAACACATTGCATGGACAGAAGGTCAGTGGAAACAAGTGATATGGAGTGACGAAACTAAGATATCGATATTTGGTAGTGATGGGAGAAAATGTGTGAGACGTCGCATCGGGGAAGAGGTACATACAGATTTTATTCAAGCAACAACAAAGAATCCTACAAGTGTTACTATCTGGGCATGTATGACAGCAGATGTTGTAGGCCACCTTTATGTCATAGATGGCACACTGAACAGCAGAAAGTACATTGATGCCATCCTACAACCAAAACTTCTACCTTCTATCAGGGATCTTTTTCCAGATAATGCCCCATTTTTTTTCCAGCAGGATTCAGCTCCCTACCACACTGCACGGACATACAAAAAGGGGTTCACGGAGAATGACATACAGGTGCTGGAATGGCCAGGAAACAGCCCAGATCTGAACCCCATAGAACATTTGTGTTTAAATATAACGACAGGTTGATCATTCAACTCATTCTTCAAAATGGGGTCCAATTTTAAGATGGAGAAGTTGTCCTTAACACAATTCTTAATTCTATGGGCTAAACTAATCTGCTTCATTACAAAAGCAACAGAACTATAAAATGTTCCCTTTTTTGGGTTTGAATTACTTTTAACCATACTGCAAATAGCAGGTCTTTCAAGAATCTGAATATCCTTAAAAGCTGTTTTAAGTAGTTCATTAGGTTATGCTTTATCCCTAAATGCTTCCTTCATAATATTAGCTAGTTTGGTAAACTTATCAACATTGGAACAATTGCGTCTTAATCTGCGCAGTTGTCCTCTTGGTATATTGTTTAACCAGCTCTTTTGATGATTACTGGTGTAACAAAGATAATCATTGCAATCAACATCCTTTTGATATGTACAAGTAATAATTTTATTTTCTAAATAATTAGTAATATCCCCCAAAAAATTTTTTGGTGATGTGCTGTGCTGGTTAAAGTGAGGTTGAACATATTGTGATTAAGTTGATCAACAAAGGAAGAAACATCAGACAGACCCCCTTTCCAAATAAAAAATAAATCATCTACTGTATATAGCAGGCAAAGAGGACCAGATTTGCACCAAAGGGGCCATTCCAGATGTATTGATTTTCAAAGACTCCCATATATAATATCCCATTGCTGTACCAAGACATTGAAGATAGAAAATGGGATCAAATAAGAAATAACTCTGAGTAAGAAAATAGTGGATAGAGGACAGAATGAAATCACGCTGTTGCGCTTAGACCCCAAAATCCTCTTTGAGGGTATCCTCCACAACTGACATCCCTAACTAAAGCAGTATATTCATAGAAAGGGATGAAACATCACATGTGATGAAAATATAATCATCCTTCCATTCAATCTCAGAGATCTTTTGAAGAAAATGGGTTGTATCCGTAATGTGGGACCTCAGTGAAACAGTGTACATCTGAATTAAAAGATCTACGTAGTGCAAGAGATTGGCTGTGAGAGTTAAGTCCAGAGATTATATGGTGCCCAGGTGGTTGGTGAAGTGATTTGTGTATTTTAGGGAGGTGATAGAAAGTTGGAGTGTTGAGATGTGGGGAGAACAAAAATAAATATTCATCCTTCATTATGATCTTATTGGAAGGTGCAGACTGTAACAATGTGAACAGTGGGATCCTTCTCCAGGACCATATCAAATGTAATGTCTGATAGTTGTCTTTGTGCTTCCACAATGTAATCTGCAGTATTTTGGATAACAACTCCAGTACCCTTGTTTAAAGCTACAGAGACCCCTAGGTATCCTTTTTGTGTCAATATATTTCTCTAACATACAATTATATTAACGTATAAATATTTTTTACCTTATTCTGTTTTTTTTCTGCTTGGAGCTGCTTAGATGTTTCAGCTTTTGTCACCAAAAAAATTAGTTTAACATGCTATTCAGAACATTATAATAGGAGACAGGGATATTTTAACAAAACTGACGACCATGAGGTCATTATTGAAACAGATGTGTCTATGCGCGAACAGTTTTTTGATTTAGAGGATTTACTAAAAGATGAGACCAGACATTGGTTGGATAAATGTATGTTCGAGAAATATATTGACACAAAAAGGATACCTAGGGGTCTCCATATCTTTAAAAGATGTTCCTTTCAGAATGATTCGGCATTTTTAGAGAAATGGAACTCTTGAAATACCTGCCTTTCTCTGTATGGATAAAATTAATTCAAACCCAAAAAAGGGAAAATTTGATAGTACTGTTGCTTTTGTAATGAAGCAGAATAGTTTAGCCTACAGAATTAAGAATATTGTTAAAAACAACTTAAAATAGAAGAATTAAAGATTTCTATCAAAATTTTATATACAAATTACAAAAAATCCAGCTTGCATGCAATTACAGTAAGGAATCCATTAACTTTCTGGATATTAATATTTACATCAAAGAGAATAACATCTATACCAGGGGATAAACCTACTGACTCCAATACATATATTAATATTAAGAGTGAACATCATATCTGGATAAATAGTGTCCCCAGAAGTAAATTTTTACATTTACGCAGGAATTGCACAGAGGAAGCAGTATTTAGTGAACAATTGAAAGATATGAAGCAGGAACTCATTGAAAGTGGGTACCAGGTGGAACTCCTTGAAAAGGCTGAAGAAAAAGCAACCACATCTTCAAGGGATCCAGTACTGTTACATCAAAGTAGAAATAAGGAAAATGGAACAAAAGGTGTTGAATGGTCGTTTATTACAGGTTACAACCACGAACACAAATTGGTGGAAAAGAGCTTTCGAAAACACTGGGGAATTTTAAGAAGTGACCCATTATTACAAGACAAACTTCCTCTTGCTCCTTCTTTCATATACAGAAACCATCTTGTTAAAAGCTCTTTGGACAATATAGAAAAACAATATATCTGCACTAAAGGATTCCACAGATGTGGCAACTGCATCGCCTGCAAAACTATTAAAATAATAGTAGTAACATCACAGAATTTACGGTTGATGAGACAACATATATGTTTAACCATTTTATAACATGCCACACCACGAAAGTGATTTATCTAATTGAGTGTAATTGCATACTACGGTATGTAGGAAAAACCACGAGAGCCCTAAAAACCAGGTATGGGGAACATATTAGAAATATCAAAAAAGAAAGTGTTCCCCATACCGTCTCTGAACATTTTAAAAAACATCATAATTGTTCACCAGGAGGTTTGAAATTATTTATTGGGATTGATAATATACGTGGAAACTGGAAAAGGAATAACATTGATACTTTATTATCCAAAACAGAAATGAGATGGATCCACAAACTAAAAACTTTATCTCCCAGTGTACTCAACACAGATTTTGAGTTGAAGTGGTTTTTATGATCTTCTTTCTATATGTATTTCCGATATTAATTATTTTTATATGAGTTTTTAATATTTATTTTTTTTATATAAATTTAAATACATTTTTTATGGGGGTAAAAAATTATTTTATACAAATATTTTTTTATAATCAGATCCTCTTTCTTATACTTGTTTGAACTTATGGTTTTATGGTCTCTCTCTCCTATGTATTTTTTGCTGATTTTAGTCATTATGTATCAATAAGATAATGTATCATTTACTAAGAATTATTCTAATTTTAAGAACACTAATGCACTTTTTATTTATTACATATGCTGATTGTGGAACAATGGGAGTTATGACAAACTACACCTCCCGGAATCCTCTATTTATGGGAGTTAGTGACCACACCATATAATTATGTCCATGAAACTACATTTTGAACGGAGTCTAAGAACACATCTCTTATGACTTTTTCATTTTGACACATCACAGGTGACTGCTAGTTATGGAGCAAAATGAACTACATCTCCCATAACCACCCGCTTTGTTGACAAACTCCCCGTTATCCAGTATCAGAGCAATATGTTCGCCATTTCAAGTCGGACCACATTGTGGATATGAAAACTACAATTCCCATGACCACCCACTTTGTTAGTGGACTTCTTGTAATAATTTACTACCTGTTACCACTTGCTGAACTGACGGATCCCCGTTCTCTCAGGACAGACCACTTCAATTTATGGAAGGAAGTGACATTGAAGGCTCAAGCGGCCACTTTATATTTGTTCATATTTTAATGTAGGGACATTTTTATGTCACCCGCCGATCATCATCTTGGGAGGGGAACCAGCCTGGAACTAGTTACGGAGATACACTTCCGGCTGAACACTAATTTATACATTTTTTAAACATTGAACAAACATACAGTAGCTACATGCGATTTGGAATAAGATATTACACAAGGGAAAGGCATGATTGGAGCTCTGTTTTAACCCTGTACTTGAAAGGGTTTATATGATTTCTATATGTCCCATCCATAAATGGGTGGATCATGAAGTACTCAACTGACTGCTATAAATACCTTCTCTGTGCACACATCCACATGCCTTGAGAAAGACCTCCATAGTTTGAAACATGTCAGCGCTGGATGCATGCACAGACAACATGCCAGGAACCAAGAACATCCCTACATAAGCATTGCAACCCTGCATCTGACCCCTTGGGAGATTTATGATTACCCTAAGACCAGTTACCTAGGGGCCCCAGTGCTCTGCCACTAGATATGTGTTCCTAACCATTTTCATATGTACTGTATATAGAAAAGAATTGCCATTTATTGTCATTTCCTGCATATATATAGTGAAATTAGTACCATTGATTGTGTGCCATTTTTTATTGTTTTCTACTATCTCCTATGTCAAGGGTAATTTATGTTTTGAATAAATAGTGATTACTTTTATCTATTTCTTCCTATTTTGATTAATATTATATTTTCTCAGTGCTTTGGTGGGATTTGTATATTTTTTTGCATTCTCCATCTTAAAATTAGACCCCATTTTGAGGAATGAGTTGAATGATACCCTGTCGTTATATTTAAAAAAGCTGATAACCTTCAAAAGAAGTAATTTTGAATTAGAGCAAAACATGGGTGAATCCTTACACATACCTTCATTGGGGGGAATTCAATTTAATGCGATGATGAATTAGCCGTGGGAGGGAGATCCTGCAGCTATTCAATACACTGTGCTGTTTACCTGGCCGGGAATTGGTTAAGTCAGAGAATGCCGGTTCTAGCGACTTAACCTGGGTGTTTAGTCACGAGAACCGGCATTCTCTGACTAAAGTGCCAGCCGCGAGGCTGTTAGCTCCACGATAAGCAAGCAATTAGCTGCGCGCCCAGCACTTTGTCAGATTTTTCCTCGCATCGCAGATCCTTTATCGTGCCCAAATAGTGCTGTGATTTGAATAGCTTCGGGAGCTCCCTTCTGTGGCTACTCATCATCGCATTGTTTCCCCCCATTGTTATCTAAACCGTTAGGATGTTTTAGGTGCATGACATGGATATGAATATATCGCCATTTATTACCCTTTTCACATTATTTTAGTTTAACATAAATTTACTAAAGGGCAATTGGAGAAGAATTTGTAAAATTCTACTCCAAACCCTAATTATCACATATTTTTAGTAAGCAGATCACTTTTCCCATAATTGTAATGGAACAGTGATCTGGCCAAAGTTACTAAAAATAAAATGTGAAATTATACCGGGCGGGCTGTTGCAGGGGGGGGGGGTGTTTGTATGGTGAGCCGGTTGGTGCATGTGCAGCACCTTCTTACTGTATTTTTTGTAAAAAATACAGTGATAAGGCTGCGGATGGGATTCACAGGGACAGAGCATCATCTCAAGCTCTGTCTCTGCAGCGGATTCTTGATAAATCCCTGTGATATTGCTTAAATTTGCAATGCGAAAATATCACACTACAATCTGCATTTCAAATGTGAATTGTAGTAAATAGAGCCCTCAGACAGCAGGATTTCTGTTACCGTACCATACCGAACAAACAATTACTATTAAAACCTTTCTCAATTGTGAAACAGATTATGTTATCTACTGTACATTCTTTCCTGCTTGTGCAAAAAACAATACATATGTAAGACCACCAGAAAATTTCAAATACATTTCCCGGAATACCGGAGGAACATTTTGAACCATGTGTCAAAACATAGTATACCACATCACTTCTCTCAGACACACTTGATCCTGAGTCGCTTTGTGCGATTGTGATTGAACATATATCATCAACACAGATAGGAGGTGATCATTACTATAAACTGTGTGCTAGGTAAGTTTACTGGATACACTCTCTTGACACCTTATTTTTTCTTCCTCTATCATTGTATTATGTTTTATATAATGGTATGTACATCCCTGCATATGTATATACATATATATTGTCTACTCATGAAAACAATTAACTTTATGTCTGGATACCATATAAATATATATTTTTTTTACATACTTGTTTATATATTTATTTCATATATTCTTTATTACTATTATTTTTGTATTTTTCTCTAGGTAATTTTGTATATATTTATTTTTATTTTTACTTTATGCATCTTTTAATTTTTTTATGGATCAAAAAGTATATATGAAATTGGGTGCCAAACAAATGTGAATCGATAATTGAGTTTATTTAAACCTGCATGGTCTTATGTGGACCCTGAATAAAATATATATATCACATCCAATCAAATATCAGCATGATGTATTAAAGCATATGTCACATACAGTGAATATAAACAGTAAATAAAGAAAATAACATACCATACATTAGAGCAAATAAATAAACGAAAAATGAATAGATAAAAAAACCACAGGACCTTTGTGGAAAAAAGATACAAAATATGTATCAGAACACTCCAGGTGCTAGTTGTTATAAGCTTAGGTGCTTTGTATAAACAGAAAATGTTAGTCTGTAACAAGTAGGTAATGTATCTGCCAAGTGGTAACAAAGTCTCAAAATCTTGGGTGCTTTGTATAAACAGAAGATATCAGCTTGTAGCAAGTTGGTTATGCATCTGCCAAGTGGTAATAAAGTCTCAAATTCACAGGGAAAAAAAGCCTTTCTGTGAAGCGGTAACTGATGTATTAAAAAAACGGAGCTTCTAAAAATGCTGGTGAATGGATCAAATGATCAGTTTTTGTGCCTTTTAAGACATCCCTATGGGGACTAACTTAAGCTGTCTATAGTCTGTAAGTGGAACTCCTAACGGTGCAATATGAAGTGGTGTCCTGCTCTGTACTGGCTTACTGGTAAGCTGTTTTTCAAATCGTCCTCATTCCTCTAATGTCTGGATCTTAGTGTGGCTCGCCTCTGTTTTTTTGCCGGCTTCGCTCCCCAGCTGCACGCTGGTCCGGGCTGTCTTTTAGATGCTATTTGGGCTTACAAAAGGAAGGTATTCTGAGGTCACGTGATTTTAGATGGGGTTCCTGCTTGCATCAAGGAATACCTACGAATGTATCACGCTTTCCAACTCCTGCCTTCTAATGCATTTCACCCATAGGGCTTCGCAGGAGAATGTAGGAATGTGTCAAAGTGTTGCTTAAATCCCCTGCTTGTCTTACTGGATTAATGCTTATTGGTTAATTACTTATTAATGCGGTGTGGCTTATTTGATTGATTGATTGATTACTCTCAAATTACTATGTAGCACACAAACTTGGCTGTTACCACATGTTTATATCTATTAAAAATCTGTCACGGTTGGAGTCTAAGAATTACTTGACTCAGGTGTTGAAGTGGATTCAGTGGAGACCGGTTTGACTGGAACCATGGTTGAGGTAAATAGCTCTATTTGCAAAAGAATTGTATAGCAGTGAGAACTGCCTTTGGTGATAAATGACAGGAACAGGAAACTTGTAACGTTGGAGTGGATCCAGTAGAAGACTTGGAGGAACCAGACCGGGACCGGCAGGAAGACTTGCTGAACTGGCAGGATATCAGTAGATGACTTGGAGGAACTGGACTGGGACCGGAAGGAAGATTAGTTGAATAGACTGAAGGATAGAGTCTTCCAATAATCGCTGAACCTGGAAAAGAAACTGTAGACTTGAAACTTAAATGAACTGGTACTGGATCTCCGGACAGGAGTAATGAGGTTTGAACTTGAGGGATTTGGAACTTGACTCTGGACTGGAATAATGTGGATCAGACTGAAGAACTTGGACTTGGACTCTGGACTGGAGTAACGTGGACTGAGCTGGCGAACTTGGAACTTGACTCCGGACTGGAGAAATGAGAATTGAACTGATGAACTTGGAACTTGACTTCTGACTGGAGCAATGTGAATTGGCTTGGAATATCACTCCGGACTGGAGTATCATGAAATAGACTTGGAATATCACTCCGGACTGGAGTATTGTGGAATGGGTAACTTGGAACTTGGAACCTGGATCTGACTCCGGACTAGAGTAGAGTGGAATGGGTAACTTGGAACTTGGATCTGACTCCGGACTGGAATAGAGAGGAATGGGTAACTTGGAACTTGGATCTGACTCTGGACTGGAGTAGAGTGGAATGGGTAACTTGGATTTGACTCAGCTATGGAGTAGCGTGGAATGAACTTGGAACTTGGAACTGACTACACACTGGAGTAGCGTGGATGAACTTGGAACTTGGAAGCAAAGGTTTCACACTAGGAACTCAGGAACACAGGTCATGCTGCAGCAGGACCTCTGGATATGCCAGGTATTGCCATTAGCAGGATTTCCAAATATGCCAGGTATTGCTGTAAGAAGGAATTCTGAATATGTCAGGTATTGCTGTAAGCAGGATTTCTGGATATACCAGGTATTGCTGTAAGCAGGATTTCTGGATTTATCAGGTGTTGCTGTAAGCAGGATTTCTGGATATACCAGGTATTTCTGTAAGCAGGATTTCTGGATATATCAGGTATTGCTGTAAGTAGGATTTCTGTATATACCTGGTATTGCTGTAAGCAGGATTTCTGGATATACCAGGTATCGCTGTTAGCAGGAATTCCGAATGAACTGGCCTAGGATCCAGCAGGAGCAGGAGCCTGGGATACCCTTGTACTCTGAAGTAGCATGAACTATACACCATGGGAAGTAATGAGATGTTCAGGCCCAGAATGCTATCAGAGGAGGATGTATGTACCCTGGGTTTGGCAGGAATTGGTGGATACGGTCAGGTGGTCTGGTAGCAGCACTCTGAGTGGTGAAGGGCACAACATGCAGAAGGAGTAATCACCCCTGCAGTGCTGGGAGTCAGACCTACACCTGCAATTCCACTCAAGGCTAGCAGTGTTCACAGACAGAGGAGGGCCCAGGTGAACAGTCACTGTGGAAAGGAGAGCACAGTCCAAATGCATACACAGAAGTGCTGCAGCCAGCATGATCAGGACAGATCTCCCAGGCGGATTACACATACAGATCCATGGGATGGCTGACAGGGGTAAGTCTCAAGGCAAAAGGTGAAAATTTAGAAAGGGTCGTGACAAAATCTAAATTAAGGACAAGACATATATGTACTCTTGCATTAAAAAACAAAAAATATATAATAAAAATAATAATAGTGTATATTAAGATAGAAAAGAGTATTAAAAAGGGAAAAGATATTTAGTGGATAGTCAGAGAAAAATGCTAGTATAATGATATGAAAATATAATATAAAATATAAATATGAGATATATAGATCTACTATATAAAAGTGAAAATGTATCCTTCTGTCTGTCTTTCTATACGAATCCACAGTTACAAGCCAAGATCGTGAAATTTTACATATGAGCGTATTAAAACATGGCGGAGGCAACTAAAAAAATTTAAAATCGAAATGAATTACTGTTCATTTTTAATTAATTAAAAAACACAATTTTTGCATAGCATTCGCCCTCTACAGGTCAGGTACGGAATTAGAAAAGGATTTAGCCCACAGTTTACAAGCCAAGATCTCTCATGGTTCTACACCTAAAACACCAAAGAAGAATAAAAGCATTGTCCTGTTTGGTTTATTGTTAGATGCAGATTTGGACACCATTTTTCTTGGTCCATCTGCAAGGTCAATAATAAAAATATTAAAATGCTATTTTGTTTCATTTCATAATTTGATTTTGTAACATGCATTTTGCTACATACTAAGGAATTATGGAATTGTATTCTGTGGCATATAATCTAAGTCTCTGAACATCATTTACTATGGCTCTCGCATGGAGTTTACAGTACCTTTTAAATGCTGTATGAATTTAATAGGGATGAGCGGGTTCGGTTCTCAGAGAACCGAACCCACCTGAATTTTGGGGATCCGAGGCGATCTGAGATAAAGCTTGGATCTCCCTGCCTGCCCCGGATCCCTCACCCGAGGCAAAACCTTGCAATGCCACTGTCGGGTCACGAGGTTTTGTATTGAGTGGGCTTAATGCTGATTGCCTGAGAGAGCCGTCTGTCACGGCTCTCAGCCAATCAGCGTTAAGACCATTTAATATGCACACAGGAATCAAAAGAAGATGGCGCCCGCCATCCCTCGCTGCCTGACACCGCCGGCACCCACCGCTGCCGACACCCCCACTGGCAGCATCCCCCGCTGCCGTCACCACAGCTGCCTACACTGCTGGCACCCCTGCAGTGCTGCCTCACATACTGAGGAAACCGTTAGCAACCCCCACACTGCTGATACTTCTGGCACTCCCACACTTAGGACACCACCAGCACCCCTGCACTGCCAACACTGTCAGCACACATGCACTGAGGACACCGCTGGCACCCCCGCTCTGCCGACACTGCCGGCACCCTGCATTGAGAACACCCTTGCACTGCCGACACAGTCAGCAAACCAGCACTGAGGACACTTCTGGCACCCCCGCACTGCCAACATCGCCAGTACCCTTCCCTGAGGATACTGCCAGCACCGCAGCACTGCCATTCCATGTACTGAGGACACCGTCAGCAACCCTGCTCTGCCGACACTGCTGTCACAGTAAGTGCACTATTGCTGTATCCAACCCACACGATATAACACACTTTATCTGTGTTGGAAATTGGAAGCTGAACTGCCACATGTTAGTGCCGTCCACTGTGTCGCTTAGCTTAGTCAGCCAGCTAGCTGGATGCTACCTTTTGGACTTAACTAGATGAAAAAAATAATATTGTGAGGTGGTCAAAATTGATTGGAAATGACTGGAAATAAATGTTATTGAGGTTAATAATACTGTAGGAACAAAAACAGGCCCAAAAAACAAAACACCAAGGAAAAAAAAACGAAACCAGATTCAGATCCAAAACCAAAACACGAGGATCGGCGCACATCTCTAGAATTTATAACACTATTGACATTAAGTCAGGCTTATTATGAGTCTGAATATGGTAAAAATTGATATCTGCATCCATGAGGAGAGATCAATCTGATTTACAATCAGGCCCATAAAGATGGCAACTATACTTGGATGCAAAAACGCAGCTCTGCAGCACAAATTTTTATTTATACTTGATCATGCATCAGCTTACATAACTAGATGGTGTCAAGAGTGGCGACCAAACTTTTTTGTCTACCTCCTTGGTTGCTGGACTGCACTATGGAACCCACAGAGGCTACTTCCAGTTCATTCCTTTGTCAGCCCCTGAAGAGTAAAACCGATTGGATGAATCTTATACACTGTGGAGACCCTGAATGCCGGAAACAGCTGCACAAGGAACTGGAAGTAGTTGCTGTGCATTTCATAGTGTTATCCAGCAACCAGGAAGTACACAGTCATCCTGGTATCAAAGCAACAGAAGCTCTTGGCCATGTTTAAACTGTACATTCGACAAATTTTAAAAGCTTCTATCTCCGAAGTTTGCTTTACACCATTACAGGTCCTGCTTCCTTCAAAGACTGTGGATGGGGAAGTTTGTCACACTTTTCGTAACGCCTGCCTAAGGAGAGGTTTGTTGGAGGATGATGTGTAAACAAACATTCTTAAAATCCCGGGCAACGCCAGGTACTCAGCTAGTCCTGAATAAAAAATAGAATATGGGAAGGTTTCTGGACTGCACAACCTGACTATATATGTAATGGGAGGTGCTACCTGATGAGACTAATTGCAGGCACAGAAACAGACAAATCTCAGGTGCACAACTCCAAATTATTAATAATATATATATATATATATATATATATATATATGAATGCAATAAAATTTAGCAATCAATAGAGGTTTTTAGCATAATCATGGCCAAGGTTATGGGCCTACCCACCATATCCAGGTAAACTCTTTCGGGTAGGTCCCTAACATACTAGGGTTCAAATCCAGAGCGCAGGACCCCCCAAAAACTGGCCCAGCCAAGCTGCCCCAGGGCACCACCATAGTAAGAAAAGTGCAGTGTAAAGAGATAGTTAGGAGCAGCTTCTGCTGCATATAAAGAATGAAAATAAAAAAGTGAACTACATATATATTAAACACACAGTGAAGGGTTAAAATGTGTTATAAAGGAAAATATGTTATAATGCGGTGCCCTGACTACTTGCTATGGTGGTGCCCTGGGGCAGCTTGGCTGGGCTAGTTTTTTGGGAGTTCTGCACTCTGGATTTGAACCCTAGTATGTTAGGGACCTACCCGAAAGAGGTTACCCGGATATGGTGGGTAAGCCCATAACCTTGGCCATGATTATGCTAAAAACCTCTATTGATTGCAAAATTTTATTGCATTTATATATATATATATATATATATATATATATATATATATTATTAATAATTTGGAGTTGTGCACCTGAGATTTGTCTGTTTCTGTGCCTGCAATTAGTCTCATCAGGTAGCACCTCCCATTACATATATAGTCAGGTTGTGCAGTCCAGAAACCTTCCCATATACTCCATTTAATGTGCTTTATTGCACTTCTGAGGGAAAGGAGATGCCCTCATTCTGGATTAGCACCCTTCCTTATTGGTTTCAAAGCATGGAGTATGGTAATGTATATGCACACTGGTATTAGGCACAATTCTAGGTAAGTCCTACAAGTTATATACTGTAATGCAACTTTGGTTCATTTTGGGGGCGTGGGTCCCCCTGGATTGTGTTGGTTGATCTGTATCAGGGCACCGCATTATAACACATTTTCCTTTATAACACATTTTAACCCTTCACTGTGTGTTTAATATATATGTACTTCACTTTTTTATTTTCAATCTTTGTATGCAGCAGCAGCTGCTCCTAACTATCTCTTTACACTGCACTTTTCTTACTATGGTGGTGCCCTGGGGCAGCTTGGCTGGGCCAGTTTTTGGGGGGTCCTGCGCTCTGGATTTGAACCCTAGTCTGTTAGGGACCTACCAGAAAGAGGTTACCTGGACATGGTGGGTAGGCCCATAACCTTGGACATGATTATGCTAAAAACCTCTATTGATTGCAAAATTTTATTGCATTTATATATATATATTATTAATAATTTGGAGTTGTGCACCTGAGATTTGTCTGTTTCTGTGCCTGCAATTAGTCTCATCGGGTAGCACCTCCCATTACATATATAGTCAGGTTGTGCAGTCCAGAAACCTTCCCAAATACTCCATTTAATGTGCTTTATTGCACTTCTGAGGGAAAGGAGACGCCTTCATTCTGGATTAGCACCCTTACTTATTGGTTTCAAAGCATGGAGTATGGTAATGTATATGCACACTGGTATTAGGCACAATTCTAGGTAAGTCCTACAAGTTATATACTGTAGTGCAACTTTGGTTCATTTTTGGGGCGTGGGTCCCCCTGGATTGTGTTGGTTGATCTGTCTCAGGGCACTGCATTATAACACATTTTCCTTTATAACACATTTTAACCCTTCACTGTGTGTTTAATATATATGTACTTCACTTTTTTATTTTCATTCTTTGTATGCAGCAGCAGCTGCTCCTAACTATCTCTTTACACTGCACTTTTCTTACTATGGTGGTGCCCTGGGGCAGCTTGGCTGGGCCAGTTTTTGGGGGGTCCTGCGCTCTGGATTTGAACCCTAGTATGTTAGGGACCTACCCGAAAGAGGTTACCTGGATATGGTGGGTAGGCCCATAACCTTGGCCATGATTATGCTAAAAACCTGTATTGATTGCAAAATTTTATTGCATTTATATATATATATATTTATATATTATTAATAATTTGGAGTTGTGCACCAGAGATTTGTCTGTTTCTGCGCCTAAAAAATAGAATATACTGATCCTTAATATAAAAAATTCTAAGCAAAACACACATAGAATAAACATACACAGAAAAATAGGAAGACAGAACCATAAGAAATATATATATATATATATATATATATATATATATATATATATATATATATATATACATATAGACATACATACACAGATTCTATATCTGAAATCATGTATATGATGTATCTATGTTGATGAATATAAACATTAACAATGTCATAGAACAAATGACAATGTATTCCATAATGATGTCCATTGGTTTCTTCTTACTGAAAAGTATATGAGAATTGTTTTTGTGTAAACATATATATAGTCCCCCTAGTTAAAATAAGCTTTCAAGGATTGTTAATAATAAAATAAAATAGTTTTATCTTATTTTGAGAAAATTACTGTATGGGAGAATAGATATGCATACATATGGTCCCTATAATATTATAGAGGACAAAACTTTCATTTGCTACTTTGAATATATGCATTTATCAACATAGAATGAATAATGCTCAGGGATATATATTATATATCAGAACACTTGATAAATAAACTCTACTTTAAATAAAACTGAATTTTAATAGTGTAATATATATAAGGTGTATAAATCTCTTGAACCCTCTAATAAAATAAAATAAAATAAATAGTCATTTCCAATAGGTTTGTGCTTATTCTTTTTCCTTCATAAAGGATTCATCAGAATTTAATGGTCATATAAAGGAACTTAATATGTGTATATGCAATTAGTATCTAAAATTATGCAGGAACCCAATATGTGGATATGGAATTGGTATATAGAAACATCTAATAGTTTGATTAGCTTTTACAATAGGTTTGTGCTTTATTCTTTTTCCTCCAAAAAGGTTTTGTTAGCATTCAATGATCATATAAAAGAACCTAAGTCAAAGTCTAAGTTTAGACCATATGTATGTAAGGTTTTCAGATTGTAGAGATCCATTTTAATTCTTCTTTAGAAATTTGGGCTATGTAATCACCTCCTCTCTAGTTCTTTCTTATATACATTTTTTATGCCTATAATTTTGAGGAGGGAGGGGTCACTATTGTGGGCAAGGGCAAAATGGTTAGAAACACTATGGGTATCTACTTTTTACCTTATATTTCTGATGTGCTCCATCCATCTTATATTTAGTTTCCTAATCGTTCAGCCCACATATTGGAGACCACATGGGCAGTCTAACAGATAAATGGCCCCTACTGTATTACATGTGATGTTATCTTGAATTTTAAAGTTCTTTTTCAAGTTCGATGATGTGAAATTTGTGATGGTTTTCGTGCTGCTACGTCTTGTGGTACAGCATGCTTTACATTTCAAACAGTGTCTGAAGCCTGGTATTTCCTTTTTTAATTGTCCGATTGTTCTTAGGGCACTGGGTGCCAGACTTTTTTTTAATATTGTTTGCTCATGTAAAAATGACTCTAGGTTTTTTTGGTAATATACCTGAGCTTTTCATCCTTCAATAGGAGTGACCAGTGTTTTGTCACAATTTTTTTATGTAATGAACATCACATTCTCTTTTTCTAGCATATATGCGGAGTCTGCTTTTTTATCCTCTAATAGTATATCTCTTTTTATTCCTTCTATTTCTCTAAATGCAGTTTCCACTTTATTGTGATCATAGTCTCTTTCCAGAAATCTTTCTTTAAGTTTTTCAGCTTGTGTATGGTTATCCTTCAAGTCTTTACAATTTCTTTGAATTCTTCTGAACTGACCTTTAGGGATGTTTTCCAGCCATTGTTTATGATGGTTACTTGTAGCTGGGATGAAATTATTAGTGTCCACTTTTTTGATGAATGTCTTTGTTAAAATATTCCCTTCTTTTATGAAGATTTCTAGGTCCAAAAAATCCACTTTACTCTTGCTGATATTCGCTGTGAACTTCAGATTCAATGTGTTTTTGTTGATGTGTTCCACAAAGCTATTAAGATTTTCCATGTTGCCTGGCCAGATACATATCACATCATCTATGTATCTGGCCGAAAGGTGAATGTTATCGTGGAATGGGTTGTTATCTCAAAAATTATGATTTTCCCAATTGCCACAAACAGGTTTGCGTACCCTGGTGTGAATTTCGTACCCATCGCAGTACCACGAACCTGCCTGTAGAAGGTGTCCACAAAAAGGAAATAGTTATGCTGTAGAATGAAAAGCATGGAGTCCATTAGGAAAACCACTTGTTCTTCCTGTAGTCCTGATTCTCTAATTAGGATTTCTTTTACCATTTTACATCCCACATCATGTTCTATAACCGAGTATAGAGAAGTAATATCACACGTCATAAGGATGAAATTATTTTCCCATTTGAAGTTTTCAAGTGTCTTCAGGACTTGTGTAGTGTCCTTGATATAGCTTTTCTGGATTTTTACTACTGGTTGAAGGAAGGTATCGATATATTCAGAGATATGCGAAGTTATTGATCCAATACCCACCACTATGGGTCTTCCCGGGGGATTTGATTGGTTCTTGTGGATCTTAGGGAGGTGGTAAAAAATAGGTGTAATAGGATGTTTATTCAACAAATATTCATATTCTTTTTTATTCAAAATCCCCTTTCTTTTAGCTCCTTCTAGATGTTTATATAATTACTTTTCTGTAGGGTCCTTTTTCATAACTTCATACATAGTTTGGTCCATAAGCAATCTCTTTGCTTCCTCAACATATTTGTCCCTATTCATGATCACTATACCACCTCCCTATGTTCTTATTTTTTTGGAGATCCTTCAAAGCTTTTTTTTACTGTTTATATAGATTAGACTTTCTTGTTTTCTTGTATTTTTGATTCCTTTCTAGTTTTTCTATTTCTTCTTCCACTAGCTTTTGGAATTTTTCAATAAATGGTCCCTTCTGATCGTGTCGAAAGATTTTGGACTTCGGTTTTAGGTTGGTATGTTCATAAGTTTCTTCCTCTATAGTTTTTTCTTGTTCCCTATAATTTTTGTTTCCCAGAAAGAACTTCTTTAGAGTTGATTTCCGTATAAACTTTTGTAAGTCAATATATCTATTAAATTTGTCCATTGTTTGGTTAGGAGCGAATTTTAAACCCTTGTTCAAAAGTTTGATTTCATTTTTATTTAGGATATGTCCACTTAAATTGAAAATCCCTATTGGCTTTATATCCTCTTTTGTTTTCATTTTTGTCTGTTTCTGCTATACCTCATGGATTGTCAGTTATAAGTTATTTTATTCTTATTCTATATTTTTTAGTATCTTTTAATTCTTATGTAGGGATAATAGTCTATACAAGACATATATCTTGGCTTTTAATGGCATGATATTGCACTAGTATAATGTCTTTGAACAAAAAGTCCACAGGAGTCTGGTTGTTTAGCAGCTGGAAACAATCTTTTTTCATTAAGGCAATTGACTGTGCTTCTGAAAGAGCCATCTGCCATCAGGGAATACCATTGCCATGAAGGGGTGTACTTGGTCTGCAACAATGTTTAGGTAGGTGGCATGTGTAAGTAACATCCTCAATAATGTAGGACCCAAGGTTTCCATGCAGAACATTGCCTAGAGCATCATGCTGCCTCCACCGGCTTGGGTTTTTCTCATAGTGCATCCTGGTGCCAGCTCTTCCCCAGATAAATGATACGCACACACACACGCACACATCCACATGATGTAAAAAAAAAAAACATGATTCATCAGAACAGGCCACCTTCTGATGCTCTCATGCTCATTGTAGGCGTTTTCAGTGGTGGACAGGGGTCAACACTGGCACTCTGACTGGTCTGCGGCTATGCAGCCATTTACCAGCAAACTACGAAGCACTATGGGCCTGATTCAGTCTTCGGAATAGAGAGAGATATCTCTCTCAACTGATCATCTTGGTGAAACCATGCTGCACTGCAGGTGGGGCAGATTTAAAATGTGCAGAGAGATTTAGATTTGGGAGGGAGATGTAGAAAACTGACATCTAAATTGTAGAGAAATAATAAAGCTGTGCAGTATTTGTGGGCTACATGTAAAAGCAGCCAGTATTTACCTACATGCAAAAAAAAATTATGTATTTACACCCCTTGCATTGCAACATGGTTTGTCCAGGTACACAGTTAAGTGCTATCTCTCTCTCTCTATTCCCAACTCTGAATCAGGCCCAATGTTTGCTGGCGCACATTAACATTTTCAGCAATTTGTTTCTACAGTAGTTCTTCTGTTGGATAGGTCCAGCCAGGCTATCCTTGGGCGACGATAACACTGTCGCCCATTCACTGGTAGTCCTTCCTTGGATCACTTTTAGTAGGTACTACACACTGTATACCGGAAACACACCACATAAGACCTGTCATTGTAGAGATGCTCTGACCCAATCATCTAGCCATCACAATTTGTCCCTTGTCAAAGTTTCTAAGATCCTTACACTTGCTCATTGTTCCTGCATCAACTTCAAACACTTAGGGGGTATTCAATCCTGCACCTGTGGGGTTATTCCTGTAGGGGCAGGATTTTTGCTTTTCAATTACAGTAAATGCAGGATTTTTCTTTTATTGAGTGCCGGGAGGTTTTTTTTTTCCTGCACCTTCAGAGCACGAACAATTTTTCTTAAAATCCATATTTTTATGAAAAATGGTCGGAAATTGCTCTGGGACCCAAGCGGCACTCATCCTAATGACTAATTAAGCGATTGGAAGTTTCCAATTAGCTTAGTCAGTAGTTACTCAGCTTCCGAAGCTGTGTCTTCTTCCTCCAGCGTCAGGACCTGGTCTTCTGCAGCAGCGGTGTGTGTAAGTATGTGTAAGTAAGTGTAAGTATGTGTGAGTGTGTGTGAGTGTGTGTGAGTGTCTGTGTTACCCTCATGTGTGTGTAAGCCCCCACGGAGGCAGCAGCAAGGACAACTACATCTCCCAGCAGCCCCATGGCCTCCCAGCAGCCCTCCTGACTCCCAGCAGCCCTCTCCCCAGTGCAATCATGGAGGGGAGATGACTGGGAGCCATGGAGACCACCAGAAACCATCGGAGAGGTAAGTAAGTTTAATTTTTATTTTTTTTCTCGCACGGCGGGGTTTTCAGTGCTGAAAACCCTGCATACATTTTTTTTCACATTGAATACCACTGGTATTGGGAGCACGAATACCTGCGGTATTCCAAAAACGTGATTTTTTGCGGAGAAAACCTCGCTCCCAATTGATTTCCCCCTTATTGCCTAATATATCCCACCCTTGACAGGTGCCATTGTAATGAGTTGATCAGCAGTTATAATACTCAAATAAGCTGCTAGGTGGTAGAACCTAAGGGCTAGGTGACTGTTGCAGACAATGGGGAGGAGATGATGGTACAAGTGAGGGAATAACAAGCACATGAGAGAAGAGAGCCCTGCTCATGAGAGCTTACAGTCTAAATACTACGGTATATCTTTCCACTGCTGCTCGGCATCCACAGTGCTGCAGCTGCTCATCCTGCCCACCCCCATTCCGCTATCTATCTATCTATCTATCTATCTATCATAATAAGGAATAATAATGATATAGAGTTATATAATTTTATGATAAAGAGCTTTAAAGTTATACTAATATAAAGTTATAGAATTACAGCAATATAAAGTTATTATAACATTATACAGTTACAGAGATTAAGGGCCGTATTCAATTAGTTTTGCATCAGCGAGAAAGATTCACCTGCCTGACTTTTCACCGCCTTTGCGTGTTTTGAACGCAAAAACTTTTTGTGCGTACTCCTGATTTACTCCGTATTCAATTGCCAAACAGGCAAAAACGGGACCCAGTGAATGTGAGACTGGCGAAAGTGCAGGTTGAATTGGGGCAATCACTCTGTACCCCAGAAAAAGATGGGCTGACTTCAGAAATCATTATGTTAGTTTAGTATTAGCCCTAATTGAACTAGTTAGGGTACCTAAGTGGTAGTAATTGTTTGCTATTAGCGTCTTGGTAAAAGTGGTGAAGAATGGCATAAAGCAGTGTTTTTTTGGAGCAAATAAGTAGTTCCATCAAATTTGGGGTGCTTGAAAATGGGTGCTAGTATATGTTTATGTCTCTAAAGTGAAGTTTCAGAAAAAGTGAAATTCCTCCGCCATACAAGCACCTGCAATCCCAAAAACACTTGGCCTCTTCTTAGAGCACCCCCAAAAGCTTATTTGGCTAGTTTTTGAAGTTGTTCCCCCACTTTTTTCAGTTTTGACCCAAATTTCAAATGCGATTTTTGGGTGTTATTTCTTTTTTTGGATGAATTGTCCTTTAGGGGGGTGTACCAAAAGTTCTGAGTGGTTTCCCAACATCTGCACCCCAAAATATAGATTGTGCACTTTTTTTCTCCTGCTATTCTGTGGGGAAAAGGTTTAGCCTATTTCAGTGCATCGACTTTTCGCATAGGCGAAAACGGACTGGAATTGAATACGGAGATAAATTTTCAAGCTAAATATTCGCCAAAAACCATGCTGACACGGCTTTTCGCTCCGAATTGAAAACGGCCCATACTGTAGAGTAGGGGTGACCGGTTTCGGATTTCTGAAATCCGAACCCCCCCGATCCAAGGCCAATCCGAGTCAGGCTCGACTTTTCCTGCCTGACTCGGATCTGAAATCGAGGCAAAACGTCATCATCCCGCCTTCCGGGTCTCGCGGGTTTTGGATCCTATATAAGGTACCCGCGTCTGCGCCATTTTCTCACTCGGCTGTGGACAGTGAAGAGGGAGGGTGGGAGTTAGGGCTGGCTGGGCTGTGTAGTGTAGTGTAGTATAGTGCAGTGTAGTGTTGTGCTGTGCTGCGCTGTGCTGCTGTTGTCTATAGGGGCTGTGTCCACTCCTTCAAAGTCCTAAGGGGCTGGCTGGACTGTGTTGTGCAGTCAGTTGTCCATAGGGGCTGTGTCCACTCCAAAGTCCTGTGCAGTGTCCCAGTCCTAAAGGGGTGCAGTAGTGTTGTCCAGGGGGTGATCTGTCCATCAGGGGTGCTCCCCCCTAGTGCAAAAAAAATATATATTTTTTCTCTGTTTGTGAATTGTGTGCACTGTGGCTGCACGTGCATCAACAAAAGAGCAGCGCCAAGCGTGCTACTGTGTCCCATAAGTAAAAGGCCAGCTGGCTTGTCCGTTAAAGGGTGCTGTAACCCCCAAAGGGCACTCCAAACAAAATAAAAATATATATTTTTTTGTGTTTGTGAATTGTGTGTGCAGTAGCCGCACGTGCATCAACAAAGTAGTTCCAAGCGTGCGCCTGTATCCATAAATAAAGGGCCGGCTGGATTGACCGCTAATGGGTGCTGTAACCCCCAAAGGGCGCTCCAAACAAAATTAAAAAAAAAATTCTGTGTTTGTGAATTGTGTGCACTGTGGCTGCACGTGCATCAACAAAGGAGCAGTGCCAAGCGTGCGCCTGTGTCCCATAAGTAAAAGGCCGGCTGGCTTGTCCTTTAAAGGGTGCTGTAACCCCCAAAGGGCACTCCAACAAAATAAAAATATATTTTTTTGTGTGTTTGTGAATTGTGTGTGCAGTAGCCGCACGTGCATCAACAAAGTAGTGCCAAGCATGCGCCTGTGTCCCATAAATAAAGGGCCGGCTGGATTGACCGCTAAAGGGTGCTGTAACCCCCAAAGGGCACTCCAAACAAAATAAAAATGTTTTTCTGTGTTTGTGAATTGTGTGCACTGTGGCTGCACGTGCATCAACAAAGGAGCAGTGCCAAGCGTGCGCCTGTGTCCCATAAGTAAAAGGCCGGCTGGCTTGTCTGTTAAAGGGTGCTGTAGCCCCCAAAGGGCACTCCAAACAAAATAAAAAAACATATTTTTTTGTGTTTGTGAATTGTGTGCGCAGTAGCCGCACGTGCATCATCAAAGTAGTGCCAAGCGTGCACCTGTGTCCCATAAATAAAGGGCCGGCTGGATTGACCGCTATAGGGTGCTGTAACCCCCAAAGGGCACTCCAAACAAAATAAAAAAAATGTTTCTGTGTTTGTGAATTGTGTGCACTGTGGCTGCACGTGCATCAACAAAGGAGCAGTACCAAGCGTGCGCCTGTGTCCCATAAGTAAAAGGCCGGCTGGCTTGTCCGTCAAAGGGTGCTGTAACCCCCAAAGGGCACTCCAAACAAAATAAAAATATATATTTTTTTGTGTTTGTGAATTGTGTGTGCAGTAGCCGCACGTGCATCAACAAAGTAGTGCCAAGCGTGCGCCTGTGTCCATAAATAAAGGGCCGGCTGGATTGACTGCTAAAGGGTGCTGTAACCCCCAAAGGGCACTCCAAACAAAATTAAAAAAAAATTCTGTGTTTGTGAATTGTGTGCACTGTGGCTGCACGTGCATCAACAAAGGAGCAGTGCCAAGCATGCGCCTGTGTCCCATAAGTAAAAGGCCGGCTGGCTTGTCCGTTAAAGGGTGCTGTAACCCCCAAAGGGCACTCCAAACAAAATAAAAATATATTTTTTTGTGTGTTTGTGAATTGTGTGTGCAGTAGCCGCACATGCATCAACAAAGTAGTGCCAAGCATGCGCCTGTGTCCCATAAATAAAGGGCCAGCTGGATTGACCGCTAAAGGGTGCTGTAACCCCCAAAGGGCACTCCAAACAAAATTAAAATGTTTTTCTGTGTTTGTGAATTGTGTGCACTGTGGCTGCACGTGCATCAACAAAGGAGCAGCGCCAAGCGTGCGCCTGTGTCCCATAAGTAAAAGGCCGGCTGGCTTGTCTGTTAAAGGGTGCTGTAGCCCCCAAAGGGCACTCCAAACAAAATAAAAAAATATATTTTTTTGTGTTTGTGAATTGTGTGCGCAGTAGCCGCACGTGCATCATCAAAGTAGTGCCAAGCGTGCGCCTGTGTCCCATAAATAAAGGGCCGGCTGGATTGACCGCTATAGGGTGCTGTAACCCCCAAAGGGCACTCCAAACAAAATAAAAAAATTTTTCTGTGTTTGTGAATTGTGTGCACTGTGGCTGTACGTGCATCAACAAAGGAGTAGTACCAAGCGTGCGCCTGTGTCCCATAAGTAAAAGGCCGGCTGGCTTGCCCGTCAAAGGGTGCTGTAACCCCCAAAGGGCACTCCAAACAAAATAAAAATATATATTTTTTTGTGTTTGTGAATTGTGTGTGCAGTAGCCGCATGTGCATCAACAAAGTTGTGCCAAGCGTGTGCCTGTGTCCCATAAATAAAGGGCCGGCTGGATTGACCACTAAAGGGTGCTGTAACCCCCAAAGGGCACTCCAAACAAAATTAAAAAAAAAATTCAGTGTTTGTGAATTGTGTGCACTGTGGCAGCACGTGCATCAACAAAGGAGCAGCGCCAAGCGTGCGCCTGTGTCCCATAAGTAAAAAGCCAGCTGGCTTCTCTGTTAAAGGGTGCTGTAACCCCCAAAGGGCACTCCAAACAAAATAAAAATATATATATTTTTTAAGTGTTTGTGAATTGTGTGCGCAGTAGCCGCACGTGCATCAACAAAGTAGTGCCAAGCGTGCGCCTGTGTCCCATAAATAAAGGGCCGGCTGGATTGACCGCTAAAGGGTGCTGTAACCCCCAAAGGGCACTCCAAACAAAATAAAAAATTTTTTCTGTGTTTGTGAATTGTGTGCACTGTGGTTGCACGTGCATCAACAAAGGAGCAGTGCCAAGCGTGTGCCTGTGTCCCATAAGTAAAGGGCCGGCTTTCTCATTTCTTAAAGGGTGGTGTAACCCACAAAGTGCACTAGTCTCCAACAAAAATAAAAATTATTTTCTGTGTTTGTGTGCGCCTTAGCCGCACGTATATATCAATATAACATAAATGGAGGACCAAACTTTCTCCGATAAAAATAAAATCTGGAAAGATCAAGAACCACTTCCTCCTAGTGCTGAAGCTGCTGCCACTAGTCATGACATAGACGATAACATGCCATCAACGTCGTCTACCAAGGTCGATGCCCAATGTCATAGTAGAGGGCGCATACAATCCCAAATGACAAAGTTCAGGAAAATGACCTTGAAAAAAACATTTAAATCATCTGAAGAGAAACTTAAACTTGCCAATATGCCATTTACGACACGGAGTGGAAAGGAATGGCTAAAGTCTTTCCCTATGTTAATGACTAGTGGTTCAGCTTCACATGACGATGGAAGCCCTCCTCCAACTAAAAAATTCAAACGAGTTAAGCTGGCAAAAGCACAGCGTAGAACTGTGCGTTCTAAGAAGATATCACAAATCCCCAAGGAGAGTCCAAGTGTGGTGGTGGTTGCGATGCCTGACCTTCCCAGCACTGGACGGGAAGAGGTGGCTCTTTCCACCATTTGCGCGCCCCCTGCAAGTGCTGAAAGGAGCACCCACAGTCCACTTGCTGATATGCAAATTGAAGATGTCACTGTTGATGTACAATAGGATGAGGATACTGGTGTAGCTGGCGCTGAGGAGGAAGTCGGCGAGGAGGATTCTGATGGTGATGTGGTTTGTTTAAATCAGGCTCCAGGGGAGACAGTTGTTGTCCGTGGGATGAAAAAGCCCATCACGGTCATGCCTGGGCAGAAGACCAAACATTCCACCTCTTTGGTCTGGCAATATTTCTATCCAAATCCGGACAACAACTGTCTTGCTATATGTACCATATGTAAAGGTAAAATAAGTAGGGGTAGGGACGTTAACCACCTAGGAACATCCTCCCTTATACGGCACCTGCAGCACGTTCATAAAAAGTTACTGTCAAGTTCCGAAACTTTGGCTAAGACCGTAAGCAGTCCAGGGACACCTAAATCCCATTGTCCTGTTGTAGCCAATCGCCTGCGAACCACACCGTCAACTCCCTCCTTGTCAATTTCCTCCTTAGTCAGGATCGGAAGTAGTCCTACAGGCCATGTCACTGGCATGACTGACTCTCCTATCCGGGATTCCTCCGGAGGATCCTGCATTGCTATGCCTACTGCTGCCGCTGCTGCTGTTGCTGCTGCTGGGAGTCGTTCATCATCCCATAGAGGAAGTAGGAACACCACTACTTTTACTAAACAATTGACCCTCCAACAGTCCTTAGCGAGGAGGATGAAGTACGACAGCAGTCATCCTGAAGCAAAACGAATAACTGAGGCCTTGACTGCTATGTTGGTGTTAGACGTTTGTCCGGTATCCGCCATTAGTGCAGTGGGATTTAGACAATTGATGGAGGTAGTGTGTCCCCGGTTCCAAATCCCATCTCGATTCCACTTCACTAGGCAGGCGATACCGAGACTGTACAGAAACGTCAGAAAAAGTGTCCTCAGTGTCCTGAAAAATGCCGTTGTACCCAATGTCCACTTAACCACAGACATGTGGACAAGTGGAACAGGGCAGACTAAGGACTATATGACTGTGACAGCCCACTGGGTAGATGTATCACCTAACGCAGCAACAGCAGCAGCGTCACCAGTAGCAGCATCTCAGAAACGCCAGCTCATTCCAAGGCAGGCTACGCTGTGTATCACCGGTTTCAGTAAGAGGCGCACCGCCGACAACCTCTTAGAGAAACTGAGGGAAATCATCGCCCAGTGGCTTACCCCACTTAGACTCTCCTGGGGATTTGTGATATCTGACAACACCACCAATATTGTGCGGGCATTACCTCTGGGCAAATTCCAGCACGTCCCATGTTTTGCTCACACAATAAACTTGGTGGTGCAGAATTTTCTGAAAAGCGACAGGGGCGTGCAGGAGACGCTTTGGGTGGCCCAAAAAATTTCTGGCCACTTTCGTCATTCAGCGACTGCGTGCCAAAGACTTGACTGCCAGCAAACACTCTTGAACCTGCCCCGCCATCATCTGAAGCAAGAGGTTGTGACGTGGTGGAACTCAACCCTCTATATGCTTCAGAGGATGGAGGAGCAGCAAAAGGCCATTCAAGCCTATACATCCACCTATGACATAGGCAAAGGAGGGGGTATGCACCTGACTCAAGTGCAGTGGAGAATGATTTCCGTGCTGTGCAAGGTTCTCCAGCCCTTCGAACTTGCCACACGTGAAGTCAGTTCAGACACTGCCAGCTTGAGTCAGGTCATTCCCCTCATCAGGCTTTTGCAGAAGCAGCTGGAGAAAGTGAAGGAGGAGCTAAGATGGAGCAATTCCGCTTGGCATGTGGGACTTGTGGATGAAGCCCTTCATTCGCTTTGCCAGGATTCCAGGGTGGTCAATTTGTTGAAATCAGACCACTACATTTTGGCCACCGTGCTCGATCCTAGGTTTAAAGCCTATGTGGTGTCTCTTTCTGGCCGACACAAGCCTGCAGAGGTGCAAAGACCTGCTGGTGAAAACACTGTCAGCTGAAGCAGAACGTGACACGTCAACAGCTCCTTCTTCATTTTCTCCCGCAAATGCGGCTGCCAGGAAAAAACTTAGGTATTCTAAGCAACCCGCTGGCGGTGATGCAGGGCAGGCAGGACCAAGTTTGGACATCTGGTCTGGACTGATGGACCTAGCAACAATTTCTGACATGTCTACCGTCACTGCATATGATACTGTCACCATTGACAGAATGGTGGAGGATTACATCGGTGACAGCATCCAAGTAGGCATGTCATACAGTCTGTACCTGTACTGGCAGGAAAAAGAGGCAATTTGGAGGCCCCTGTACAAACTGGCTCTATTTTACCTTAGTTGCCCCCCTCCAGTGTGTACTCCGAATGTGGAGAAGATGTTCATAAAAATTAATTATCAACTCTTCCAGGGACACCAGCCTCCAGAACGTACAGAGAGACCTGTGGTGGTGGATTCCAGCGGGGACGAGTTAATACTCTGTGAGGATGAGGACCTACACAACACTGAAGAGGGTGAGGAAATGGTGGATGAGGAGGATGAGGACGACATCTTGCCTCCGTAGAGCCAGTTTGTGCAGGGACAGATTAATTGCCAGCTTGTTTTGTGGGGGCCCAAACGAACCAATCATTTCAGCCACAGTCGTGTGCCAGACCCTGGCGCTGAAATGATTGGTTTGTTAAAGTGTGCATGTCCTGTTTATACAACATAAGGGTGGGTGGGAGGGCCCAAGGACAATTCCATCTTGCACCTCTTTTTTTTCTTTGCATTTGCATTATGTACAGTTTGGGGCCTAGTTTTTCAAACTGCCATCCTGTCTGCTACTGCAGTGCCACTCCTAGATGGGCCACGTGTTTGTGCCGCCCACTCGTATCGCTTAGCATAGTCATCCAGCTACCTCGGTGCAACCTTTTGGACATAAAAACACTATTGTGAGGTGTTCAGAATAGACTGGAAATGAGTGGAAATTAAGGTTATTGAGGTTAATAATAGCATAGGAGCAGAAAAACCCACAAATTCTGTGATTTTAGCTGTTTTTATGCTTTTTTTAAAAAAAAATACAGATCCAAAACACAAAACCCAGAACCCAAAACACGGAAGGGTGGTTTTGGCAAAACCAATCCAGATCCAAAACACGAAGAAAGATCCAGATCCAAAACCAAAACACGAAAAGTGGCCGGTGCACACCCCTACTGTAGAGTCATAGTTATATAGAGTTACATACTTAAAGCAAATGTCTGCAGAGTTATAGCAAAATAGAACTACAGAATTATAGTAATACAGATTTATAGTAAATATATTTTTCATGGTACATGAGCTGGTCACTAGTTGTAAATTCTAATTACAAAACTGCAATTTGTGTTCAGTTTTTTAATCGGCTAATTAGAAGCCTGAGTCCTCCAGAAACTACATTTAAAATGAAATAAGAAACAGCGCAATAGGTCAACACCACTTAATCAGTAATTATTATACAATGCTGGTACTGTATATACAAAATTAGCTTTTAATAAACACACATATAACAATATAAAACAATGATGACTATTTAAAAAACATATTAGGATTACATTTGGTCTAGTTAGCATTCACATGGTGACTGATTAATATAGAGACTGTATAGTTTCTAAGGGCACACCACAACAGCTGGTGCAGTACACATACATTTTTAATCAAAATAAAAGAACCGATGGGTATAGGCCAAATATCTTGTAACTATAGAACTCCTCACCGATTCAAAATTAATAGTATGTAGCTGAGTATTGATTTATAAAATCAATATATATCTTACAGTTATGCGCCAGTAATATTAGATGTTTTTCTTGAAATTGTATGTGTGGTACACACTTATGTTTCCCCAGAGGAATCTGTGTAAACTACGGTAAGTTACAGCATATGTTACTTTTAGAAATTTGCAGTGTGTTGTAATCATAATAGCTGAAATATATAATGGGCAGCAGTATAGTTATATTCTGTCGGATTAGCAGGCTGTTTGTTAAAGAGATATATATGTTTCCATATGTATCAAAATGTGCTTTTTGAAAACAATCTTAAGGGGCCCATACACGGTTAGATAGGTACATTGCGCTGCGATGGCCGATCCGATGGCCGAGATATCGGGTGGTCCCCACACACGGAGCGATTCGCTGCCCGACCACCCGATATGCCGGCACCCCCCCGCATAGCGCTGCATGGGATCGTACATCGCAACACCAGATCTTATGTGCAGCATGTAAGATCTGGAGGTGCGATTTACGATCCCACGGGAGCGCACACTGGCCAATATCATGCCCGCACACGGTACAATATAGCAGTGATATCGTACCAATTTGTCGGATCGGCTGCAATATTGCACCGTGTATGGGCAGCTTTAGTCTACTACATATTTAGTAGGCGTAATGTCAGTCCCTTCCATAACATATCAGCGGCATTATCTTCACTTGTTACAAAGGTGACGCTTATAGACTTTCTCTCCACTAAGTGGTGTCTAATAGCAATGTGCTTGGACCATGCATGGTGCTTGGTGATGTAGGACAAGTCAAATGCACCCTTCTTGTCACACTCTATGGTCTCATCCTGACTAAGAACACCTAATTCACACAAAGCGGTATATTTACTAAAGGTCGATTTTTTTCAATTTTGATCGATTTAAAATAGATGAAAATCTATAAAAATTGATCAACATTGATGTTGTGTTTCTGTGGCTCAATCACACATTTAGTAACAGACAATTTTTGATTTGTTTTTCTTTGATTTAGTAAATGTGTGATTTAACCCCAGAAATACAACATCGATGTCGATCAATTTTGATGATTTTTATTGATTAATTATTATATTGATCAAAATTTCTTAAAGATCAACCTTTAGTGCGTATACCCCAAAGTCTCTATTAAACATAAAGCGTCCTTGGCAGTTTCTGTAGGTGGCATATATTCTGCCTCAGTGGTAAATAGGGCTATAGTGGGTTCCTTTTTTCTTGCCCAGTTGCATCTGCAAAAGTACAAACAGGTTTCTCATGTATGAATAATGATGGTCGCCCTCATTTGATCCCCTCATTTGATACATTTCAATGTAGAATTTCTAGACTTTGAAAACTGTAATTTAAAGGACGTTGAACACTTTAAGTACATCACGATTCTTTTAGCTGCAGTCCAGTGCTGTTTCCCAGGGTTAATGGCAAATTGGCTACCCTGGCTCACAGCATGTGTTATGTCTGGACGAGTTCCTATACTTGCATACATTAAACTTCCAATAGCGCTCTGATAAGGGATTTTTTTCATGTCCTCTATCTCTGACTCACTTTCTGGTCACATGGCTTTTGCTAGTTTTGTGCCCTTGTCAATGGGACTACTGACTGGTTTTGCATTTGACATTGCATAAATCTAAGTATATTTTCCATATATCCCTGTTGATCAACTGTGACTGTTCCCATCTCCAAGTTTTGTATGATCCTTAAGCATAGTAGGTGAAGTGGAGGCCCTAGGTCTTTTAACTTGAATTTCTGCTCTACCATCTACCATCTATCTATGTACCTCTCCTGACCTGCTAGCATCAGATCATTCACATACATGACTACAATGAACAAATTATGCTCTGTTTTCTTGTGCTATAGACAGTGATTAGTCGCAAATACTACAGTACAGTATCTAGCTAAATGGTCCAACAACAATAATTTTTTTTTTAGACCAAACAATGCTTTCTTCAATAAGCAGACTATCCCCTCTTGGAACTTGTCCTTATTGTAATGCTCTGGAGGTTCCATATACATTTCTTCAATTAGCTCCTCATTTAAGAAATCTAAGTCACAGTGCAATTGGTTCAAATCATGCATCACACATTTGGCTGTGACCAAACATAATGTATTGTACCTTGCCAGAGGTAAGAAGATTTCACCATAGTCAATCCTGAATTTTTGTGTATCTCTTTTAGCAACAAGACTGGGTTAATAACGAGCAATGGTTCCCTCTGCAATTAACTTTTTACAAAAGATCCACTTGTTTTTGACTGTCTTGCGGTGACTTGGCCAGTTAACAACAGTCCATGTATTGTTGTTATGCAATGATGCCACTTCTTCCATTCCTTCAAGTCATTGCTTGACTTTGCTTCTTGAATATTTTGGAGTTCACACAAAACAATATTTGCAAACTCCTCATAATATCTCTTAGGTGGTTTTCCTTTATTGTTTCTCACAGAACTCTTACCCACACTGCTACTCTCTAACTCAGATATGCTTCCACATGTTGAAAAGGTTGTGCTGTGATTCTTGTTATAGCTTCCTGTTTGGTGGCACTGTTTCATGGGATACCACATCTCTGGATTTTATAAGCTTTTTGCTTACAATGTCCCATCATCTGTATCCTTTACTTTTTTGGCAGTATCCAAGCATTAAACACTGAAGTGACATGAGATCCAGCTTACGTATTTTCTCCTTGGGTATGTGTGAATATGCTCTGCACCCAAAGGCTCTGAGATGATTAACATTTGGCTTACTTCCAGGCCATGCCTCCAGCAGTGTTTTGCCTTTTACAGCAAATGTAGGTGCATAGTTCTACAGCTATACCTATGGTAGAAACTGATTATGCTCATAAACACTTTTTTAGGCCAGCATCGCTCAGCATATTTCACTCTCTATCCACAAGTGTGTAGTTGGCACACTCACTGATACCATTCTGCTCTGGCATGTATACAATGGTTAGCTGGTGCTCAATTACATATTTCTTTATTTTCATACTCACTGCCATTGTCAGATCTCAAGATTTTTAGTTTCTGATCCACCAAACTCTTGTAGTCTGCAATTTTGTTTACCACTCACTCTTGGCTTTCATGAAGTAAACATGTGTCATTCTCGTGAAGTCATTGATGAATGTCAGGAAATGTCTCAGCTCTGGTTGCTGACTTTATGAAGGGACAGCAGGTTTGTTTACCCATTATACAGCTCTCATATGTCAGTCTCTCTATCATTTATGGCTATTACTATCACCATCGCAGCAAGGAGTTTCTGGACATTATCATACCCAAGTGGCCTAGATGCCTGTGCTACAGCTCCATAGATTGGCTTGAATCACAGGCCACTATTGCATAACACTATCCACGTCTAATACATACAGTTGTTGGCACCAGGTTACTGTTGCTATCACAGTACCTCTTTTATTCGGCATAAAACACCTGTCCTATGCAAACTCGACCTTGAAACCTCTGTCTTCTCGGACACTTATGGCAATGATGTTGGTCCCAAAATCTGGTATGACTAACAACTTCTGGATGTCTGTGACTGTAATTTCACCTTTAATTTTCCGCGCATTGTGATTGTCCCAAACTTCGTGGCTGTAAGGACTTTGGGCCTGATTCAGACCCGCTCGAGAGCGCATAGCTCACCCACAGCTGTGCAAGCGGCCTGGAGGCTGGAATTAAAAAAAATAGGGAAGCCCTGATTCAGAGCGAGTGCGCACATATAGGTTGTGCCTCTGAATCAGGCCCTTTGTCTCCAATTCCAGTCAGACATGCTCAATGATGTAAACCATTCTTGATTGCAACTGAAATGCATTTTGGTTCCCAAGTCTATATACCAGAAATCCTTTCTGTGACTGGCTGTTATATTTAAAGATGACTAAATTTTTTTGGAATGCTACTTTTGCTGTGCACCACTTGCATCTCTTAATCTACATTCAGAGGCTTTATGCCCCACTTTGTGACAACAAAACACTTGTATTTACAGACCTTTTGAGTTTAGTGTCCTTTGTGAGTAAAGCAGAACTCTCAGCATTTGCTTCAACTCGCATTTGTTCCTAGCACTGCAATAGTTTCACGATCTCCATTGATAGCTTAATTGCACAGGATTCTATAGCCAACACCAGGAAATCAAATCCAGGCATTAGATTCTGTAGTAACACCATTGCAACCTCTTTGTCATCCACCTGGACTCCTGCAGACATCAATTGCTGAGATATGGACATTAGATATGGACATCTTGTCTATGTGCTCATTCATGTCTATGCATGCACTCAATCTGGTACCATAGACTGTACGCCTCATGAGACCTCTATTCATATGTCATGTGCTCACACTTTCCTGTAAATTATGGAATATACGTGCTGTTCTACAGCTAGAAAAATGGAGGGCAAAGTGATTGACAGGTAGTCGGCTTTTTGGGGAGGTAATGGGGTGTGGCCAAAGAAATGCAGGTGTGTCATGTCATTTAAACACTGTATTCTGGGCGTTCATATATTAGTCACTGCAAGTTAGCTAGCAGTGTGTCAGGAGAGCCGCTCTGGTCAGAGTTACTCAGAAGGTCACCCGATCTGGCCGATGTTTCCGATGTTATTGTTATTATTGTTATTAAGTTATTGCACGCTGTTGGACAGATATGAGGGCAGCAGTGGGTGTCCCTATGCTCTGACTTCTGAGTCATTAGCATATATTCGCAATTGCGAAGAGTGTGAAATCGTAAATGGAAATGCAGTTGGGTCCGGATCTGAATCAGGCCTATTGTGTAGTATTAAAATGTTTGACGGAATCAAAAACCCTCAATCTGTTATAAAAAAGGTAAGTGTACAAATAAGAGGATTCTTTTCTTCAAACTATATTGAAGTTTGGTCTATATGGACCAAATCTTTCACAAATTTTCAGCAATGTCTAAAGGTTATAAAAGATTCCTTTGAACATTTTAATACTACACTATAATCTTTGGGCCCGATTCAGCACAGATCGCAAAGCTGCATTAGCATGCACCCCCTCGCTGCAAAAATATTAATGAATGCGATCGCATGGCAACTGCAGCACTATACCAAGATGCCCATCACTGTATAAAGCAGCCCACTTCCCATTACATACAGCCGTAAGTCAGAAAAAACATCGGTAACATCAAGTAACATCGGACCCATATGCACAGTAGTGGTTGACCATGCCCCCACTCACAAATTGCTAAACTTCCTGTCGCCATCTAGACCTCTAGCTGCGTATGCATACGCAGTGGCTTAATTATGCACATCCCTGTAATGGCATTCAAATGTACAGGCTCGCCAGCATTCTGCTGACCACCTCCCCATCACCACCCCCAAATGGACACTTCCTGTCAATCACTGTGCGATGGAACTGCGTGATCTCTGTGATTGCTTCCCAATCACAGCAGCCGGTTCACGCACTGCGATGCATATGCGGAACGCAAACATCAACCGGGTGCGTGCAAACACAGCCTTGCGATTGATGCTGAATCAGGCCTTTTGACCTCTAGTTTGTATGCACTCGGATGAAAAGGTTAGTTCTAAGACTTATTGGAGACCTGTTTTTAAGAAAAGAATGAGTGTAAAGAACCTTTCAATGTCCATGTTTATACTACTAGGAGGACTATATTAGAATTCCAACAGGATTACACTATATTCTGTACCCTCCTTTTATCTTACATATGTCATGCATTAAAATTGTGAGGAGTTGTTTTGATTCACCTCCATAATTAGCAGTCACAACATTTGAATCACAGTGCTGTTTGGCATCCCCCATTCATTTTTGCAGTTTGATCTTAATAGAGTGGATGATCTGTGGGTTACACTTCAGCAGTTGTGCTCTAATATGCAGGTTACTACATTTCTGTTAGTTTTGTTCCACAGCTAGGCCTATGGTCCCAACGATCCTTTCCAGGATTTGTATTGTCACCTGGATCATTTGTGATTTTCCACAGCTTCTCAAGCTTTAGCTGAATCTCCATAGCAAATTTCCACATGACATAATTCACTGAACCTCTCAATTTAATGAAGGTCATGCCGGTCTCTGCACTGTGCATTTCCTGACTTGATCCAAACAAAAACGACTTCACTGTAATCTTCACATGCAGGGTACTGGGCATATAACCTATTGATATGACCTATTGGTGTAGAGCCTGAATTATTACAATAGGCACCAGCGGAATGGAGATTAGTTCACACAGTGGGTCCTTATCCAGACATGCAGGTTTAATGGTAAACATCTGTAACAGCAGTGACAACAGGTTTGGCTATATCAGAGGTAATGCAGTAAATATATAGCGGTGATCAGTCTTACCTGTGAGGAGCTAAGTACGTACTGCACAGCCATGCAGCACCATGACAGTCAACACAGTAATGCGTGCAGGGTTGCGCATGCTCCATAACATCATCCCGCCCTGGTCACAGAACAGTGGAGGAGACAGTGAAGGAACACACTTATCTTCAACAGTATCTGTCAGTTTGCTGCCCGAGATAAACATTGCATGCAGTACTGGCTGTGGAGGTGGCTTGGAGTATTGGTAGAAACAAATCTGTTTAGTCCTTTTTATAAGGCTAGCCTGATAAGTGTAAAAAGTGTTTAGTACATAAATTTCTAATATGTTTCATTTTAAATATGGAAGATTTCAACAGGGGTAAAAAGTAGTTGAGTCCATATTACTTTCAACTCATACTGTAGAAGACTCAAAGAGAGTGCATGTCCTGTGTTCCACTCTGTAAAGCAATTTGAATCACACCTGTTGATTACCCCATCAGCTGTTATTTAAGACCTTATAGAACATATATATATCAGGAGAAATAAGGTGGCACTCAGAGATTATATACAGCAAGTAAGGCACAATCCTTTAATCCAATGTTTCAATGGCACACCATTTTCTTTAGGGACAATGTGATAATGCAAATCATTCACCTAAATAGTGCCTACTAACACCACTTACCTGGGAACAAGGCTGCAATCAGACCCCCAATGCGCATCACAGAGGGGACAGCAACCGGTATTGGCAGATACAACCACCCTGGAATGCACCACATGTCTGACTCTGACCAAAAAGCATACAAGTGATAACGTCATAATACAGTGTGCATCACCATGACTACCACTAAACTATTACATAACAAATGATTTTAAATAAAAATACAAATATACACCACATAAAAGAAGATGTTACTCATTTAACCAATAAATGATAGTGAATATATAAAGACTTAACTGGTAAGTATGATAGTTAAATGGTAATAAGACTCCCAATCATAGCATTCAATAGTATACAATAGTATATAAATATCGAAAGGTAATTTGCCACTAATATAAGACAACAGCACAGTGTTTTATCAGACATATATTATATAGTTCCAAAACAAAAGGGTAAAATATTCTTAAAGCTATTATTCGTCCTAAAGATAACTTTAGGACTGTTGGGAAGAATAGACCTAAATGTTGAATCTTGTTTCAACATCGGAAAGTGTTGCTAATATTCCTCTTGATATCACATGAGCAATCATTACATTTTGAGATATATGCTATACATAAATTCTCAATTCCAAAGTTTGTGAGATAGGTATTACTTTTGTCCTTTTATAAAATTTGGGTGATATGGATAGTAATGTTTTTTTATTTATTTGAATGTCGATAAGTTATAAATGTCGACAGTCAGAACACCGGCATGGTTATTAGGTCCACAATCAATATGTAGACATGTAGATAGGTCGACATGGTTAAATGCTGACACGCTCAGAATGTCGACATTCAAGATAGATAGAGAGATAGATAGATAGATAGATAGATAGATAGATAGATAGATAGATAGATAGATAGATTGGTCTAAGAGAAAATTTATACAGAGTCCAGAGTAAAAACATCTGCCAGAATACAAGCAATGCCCCCAATTTGTATTATTTTATTACATACAGTAAGTAGCATCATTTTTGCCACAGTCCAGATGCATAATTTTACATATGTACTTGGTACGGGACCTGTGTCCTGAGTAAGTAATCTTCCTTTTTCAGTAAGCAGCTAGGCACAAGGTACCCAACATAAGATGCAGCACTCAACCTGTATGATGCAATGTAAAGATGAATCATAGATAAATATATATATATTTAAACAGTTTACTTTACATGCAGATGTGTCCACATATACCTTTCCTAAAATCTAGCCATATGACCCAATTTGGCATGCCATGGACTCTGCCACATAGCCACGCCTTGTGATTTTTCTTAAAATTGCTACTTTACTCTGTTACTTTATACAAATTCTTTTGCAGTAAAAAAAAAAAAAAATTGGGAATATAGCCATTGCTCGTGGTGCCATATGAAGCAAAAAAGGAAAGGTGTGTGAGGACACATCGGTATGTCTACTTTCATGCTTTATCTACCATCTGTAAGATAGATATAGGTGCTAAAATGTATGCTGATCATTAAACTAATACAATAAGCCAAATAAATGTATTTAGGAGATGTCTGCAAACAAATATATATATATATACATATATTATATATATATATATATATATATATATATACACACATATATCACGGAATCTGGCACTCATTGTGTGCTTGCCTGTTATTGTGTACTTGCCTGTTACATTAAGCAGATACTTGAGCACTCATAAAAAGGGGTGGTACTCCAAATCTTGGAGTACAACACAGTCACCAACTCCAATGTTTATTAAAAAAGCCATCATCAGGGATGTTAGTTGTTATATTGGAGATGAGCAGTTTGGTTTTGCTGCAGCATTTGCAGGAGTAAACAGAAGCAGGAGACATTGTTGTGCCATGTGCCTCTTGAGCTGACAACTTGCTCGCAACAACATTTTGTATCTCTTAAGATCTTTGTCAGTTGGGAAGAATGACATTACATAGGACTTAAACCTAGGACCAAGTAAGGTTGCCAACATGTAGTGATCCAACTGCAATATGTTGCAAACTCTTTGGTCCTAGAGAAGGGAATAATGAACTTACCAGTGCAACATACTTCATTTAATCTCCTCCATCATAAAGGGTGCGGTGTACACGGGCCCCCAAGTCCAGGGGGGCCTGCATCGCATGCCCTGCACCCATATTATGTAAAACTTACCTCTCCTAAGTCCTGCGTCGGGTCTCCCAGCGCTGCTCAAACACCAGAAAATGGCAGTCGTGGCCATTTTTCCGGCATTTTGCGCATGCACTGAGAGGAAATCACCGGGAAAATGGAGCCATGCCATTTTCCGCCGATCTGCACATGTGCAATTGACTCCGGGCACACTCTAGTGCCCTGAGTCTATTGATTCTGCGGTAGCCGTCCAGCCGCGTCAGTCGACTGCCATCCGCGTAGTGAGAGGAGGGGGCCAGTGATGGGGGATGCACAAGGGCCCCCATCTCTCTAAAAATGCCCCTGGTGTAACAAATGTGTCGTTGGTCTTTCAGAACATTTTATCTATAATGGGTGCAGGGTATGCGGTGCACACAGGCCCCTAGGTCAAGGGGGGGCCCGCACTGCACACCCTGCGCCCATATTTTGTAAAACTTACCTCTCCGAGGTCCCACGTCAGGTATCCCAGCACTACTCAAATGTCGGAAAATGGACGCGTTTTGCGCATGCGCTGTGAGAGGAGTGGGCTGTGATGGGGATGCACATGGGCCCCTTCCTCTCTAAAAATGCCCCTGGAGTAACTAATGTGTCGTTGGTCTTTGAGAACTTTTTTTGCACATGCGCAGTTGCACATAATTGCTCAACTATGTGTTGCGTGCAGATCGGGTGCGACTCAGCCCAGTGTGTTGCATGATTTCTAATTTTTATATGATTTTGTGTAAATACATTTTTTTATAAATGTAATTACACTATTTTGCTGTCTTTATTTCCTATTTCCCCACAAGTGTGATCATCAACTGGAGTGACTAAGAGTGGAATGTCGAACATGTAAATTAGATTTTACATGTTCAATTTACATATCTCTGACATAAGCACATTACTATAAGAGGTTTTGATTCTGAAGGTGGAAGGACTCACATTTGATGTAATTCTCTTCATATGGGACTTTTTTTACATCTTCTATTTCTAAATGTGCATATAAACATCTAGGGTTACATTTACTAAGATTCGAGTTTGGTCGAGATTGCAATCTCAGGTGAGTTTAGGCATTTTTTTCAACTCGCAAATTTACTAAAGGCAAACTTGTGTGAGGTTTCACTCTTTTCACTGCAAAACTCAGGTGAGGTTGCAAACTCATATAAACTCACCATCGGCCAAACTCGGAAGTACTTTTCATAAAAAAAATGCAACTCAGGAATTTAAAAAGATTCAAGATTACAATCTCAGGTGTAATTGTAGCAAATTCACAGCTAAATTGAAGTTTCAAATAGACCACCTCCTGAGCTGCGAGTTTTTCAGAAACATACACAGATCAGTGTGATTTGTGTATGTTCTGCATATAAACACTATCTAAAGGGTTAATATAAAATTAAATGATGTAGGGTCCCCCCTAAAAAAAAAAGCATAACCATCCCCGGGCTGCTCACCCAGTCCTGGCTCCTAAAAATATCGGGGAAAAACAAGTATGGTTACCCCGTATTTTAGGAACCAGCACTGGGCTGCTGAGCCTGTCCTGGTTTTAAAAATAGGAGGGGAATTGTGTAGGGGCCACCTATTTTTAAAAACCAGCACCAGACTCAAATACGCCCAGGGTGTAATGCCACAGCCAGTGGACCCTTTCACCGGGTCTCTCCAGTCAAAGCATTATCACCCCAAACCAGTCAGCCCAAGCCGGGGATCTCAGGGGAGATTGGGACTCCCCCAATTAGGGGTTCTCCCTCTCCCAAGCACCGCAGACTTAGGCTGAAACCTGGGGCTCTTTCCTGCACCCCTGAGCTGTGGGTACGGGGTTAAAGTAGTAAAAATAGATAGAAATTATTGTTTTTTTACCATGGAACTAAGGGTGCCAGCATGCCTGCCCTTTGGCACTTGTGGAACTACAAGTGCCAGCAGGCGGATGGCACCCATTCCCCCCGCTGTTAAAAAAAATAGTTAAAAAAACACAAGACACACACCGTAGTAATTACAATTTTATTACATATACCTACCACACTCACACATACTTACCTGCTGCAAGATGATTTGTCTCCTTGACCAGTAGTAATCAAATGGGTGTACCTGCAAAAAAAATCCTATACTCCCCTCAGTCCTTGCACTGGTCTTTGTAGCATCCCCGGGTCTTGGCAAAATAACAAACGGACTATAGTGATGCATGTGTGACCACATGCATCAAAACCCAATAATAGTGACCGGAGACCACTCGTGTGAACTGTAAGAAGCCGGAGCCATTAGCCAAAAAGCGGCCGCTCTACAGTTAGCTGCCGCTGATTGGCTGACGGCTCCAGGTACTGAGAGTTCCCACGTGGACAAAAGAAACAAGAAAAAGACAGAGTTATATAATTCGGTGCATTCTATTTACTCTTTAGTTCCACAAAGTATTAGGATAATTTAGGTCTGTTAAAATATTTCATCTTTTTTATTACATTATTAAAATATATTTAATAAGGACACCTTTGCGGCAAAATATTAAAACAAATTGGAAAGTTCTCCAAAAAAGAAAACAAACAAAATTAATGTAAGTGATATAAAAAAATAATGTGAATTAAAAAAGGTTTTTCCAAGTACCGCTGTCTATTTTTTATATATAGATATTAAGTAGCAAATCTCTCTTTAATTATATCTCTCAGACCTGTGTCTTTATATGTAGCGTAAGGGGCCTATCTATTAGCAGATTTTTCTCTACGATGAAAGACAATAGATTTATCCCTTGAAAATTCCTGGGGCTGCGGTGACAGATATCTATCATGTACATGACAGATTTTTACGAACGACGAACGATATTGCATAACATCATTCAGGGACTCGATTTTTTTTTATGTTTCTATTAATTTTCATTAAAAATATCGTTCGTCGTTTACCGCTTATAAATTGACAGATATTTCTAATATCTGTCAGTGATAAGCGATAATTGACCAACATGTTGGAGAGATGAAAGACACAATTTGTCAGCCACGGGAGTGCGCATCTGTCATCATTCAGGGCCTATCCATGACATATACAGTAAATTGAACGACTGAACGATATATCGTTCATCGTTCAAATTTATCTGCTAATGGATAGGCCCCTTTAGTGTGATCATTCTGAAAAAAAAGATGCTTCACACTATAAATACCATATATTCCAAATGGGTCTGTCACTGAAATTTAGTCAGTGTATCTTATCTTTCAAATATATTTCTCCTATGTTCTGGAGGACTACCAATGTAACGTAAATTGTAGCAACTTAGTTGTAATAGTTTATTAGTATCCGTATCTCTGTGCTGCTACCAGACAAATCAATATTAATTCAATCTATGATTACCTATGTTACATCTAGCATATATCTTTCTCCACTCTCATGATACAGTGGAATAGGGCAGAGGCATTACCAGAGTAGGTTATTAATATTAGGCTTAGTTACATTTTTCTATAGCCTGTGTTATAGGTTATATGTGTGCTGACAGTAGTGATAAGTCAGTCATTTTAGTGCTGTCGTATACGGTACATATTAATATCGTTGACATATAGTGTATATAAACCACTGTCCTATTAATATAGTAGGGAGGGAGCATTGAGCTCTGATCTGCTTTCACATAATATGCGCAGTATAATAGACTGTACGTGTGATAGTAATAGCGCTCAGTCAATCTATTCTACAGTTTTCACATGCAACACATATTAATCTTATTACCTTGTGACTTTTGTAATCCTCCATCCCTCTAGTATAACATAAGGAGGGAGGAGAGAGATGCAATATAATGCTTCAATTGGCTCCAAATACTATAAGCTACAGATCACAGATTATCTTCATAATATTTATTATTTGTTGTATATCAGCATTATTATGCATGTAATGACAGAGGCACCCAGCCCGTCAGTTACATATAACAGATGTTAATGTAAACAACATGTAGCATGTATAGTATGGTATGGTCCTTCGTCCTCATAGTATAGTAAGGGCACAGAACCAGACTCTAATCCACTTTTTGCATGTACTGCAGGTTATACATATAATAAGGATAACGATCAGTCAGCTCGCTTTCACAACCATAACTTATAGCTCATAGTAATGCACGATAGAATAATCCTCCATCCTTTTAATAAGACATAGGAGGAAAGAGATATATGCCTTATTCTGCTTCACACATTTACATGCTATAAATCACAATTTCAATAACTAAAATGACAGCGGCACATCATGGAAACGCTGACGCGCGTTTCGCCAGGTGGCTGCTTTATCAAGGCAGATCAACCCCTTTGCTGATCTCAGTCCTTACATATACCCTCAGCTTAATCCTCATTTGTCTATTCAAATTGCATCACTAGCCACTTACTTCTTTCATTGGTTATACTTCTCCATGTCAATGTTTCATCAAGAAACAGCTGTAAAGAGTAATTGAATGATGATGAATTCTTAGTCTGAGCCATTAAGTCTCTGACGTCATTACTCTCAATATGAATTAGATATTAGATATTTTATATATGATTCTATTTATTTACCATATATATGATTTTATGTAAAGTAATTACACAGTGACAAACTACCAATTTGTCTGAAATGCACTGAATTATATAACTCTGTCTTTTTCTTGTTTCTTTTGCTTACAATTTATATAATATACAGAGTTATTGGTAGCACCACCTTGGTACGGAATTCTTGGATGTCACTGTAGGATCGCAAACAGTGAGAAGAAGATATTTATACATATTTTTTGATACCTAGGAATTCACTAATTTACTAAATAAAGTAATAAATATATGATAATTGACCTCATGTAAATTTCCACAAAATAATTCTCTGGTGCGGGATCAATTCTCATTCCAATTTGTATAGTTCCCACATAGGGTCTGAAGTCACTAGCCGGTTAGAGATGCATGTGGTCACACATGCATCGCTACAGTCCGTTTGTTATTTTGCCATGGCCCGGGGATGCTACTGAGACCAGCTCAAGGACGGAGGTGAGTATAGGATTTTTTTTAACAGGTAACCCATTGGATTACTACTTGAAGAAGGGGACCGACCAGCTGGCAGCAGGTGACTATTTGTGAGTGTGGTAGGTGTATGTAAGAAAATTGTACTTACTATGTTGTTTATGTCTTGTGTTTTTTTCACTATTTTATTACAGTAGGGGTACGGGTGCCGGTCGCCTGCAGGCACTTGTAGTTCCACAAGTGCCAAAGGGCAGGCATGCTGGCACCTGTAGTTCCATGGTAAAAAACAATAGTTACTATCTATTTTAACCACTATTACCCCAGGCTTCAGCCTAAGCCTAGGATGCTCGGGAGAGGGGGATCTCTTTATTGGGGGGGTCCCCACCTCCCCTGAGATCCTCGGCTTGGGCTGACTGACTTGGGGTGATAATGCTTTAGCTAGAGAGAGCCGGTGAAAGGGTCCCCTGACTATTGCATTACACCCCGGCTGGATTTGAGTCCAGTGCTGGTTTTAAAAATAGGGGGACCCCTATGCATTATTTCCCCCTATTTCTAAAACAAGGACAGGCTCATCAGCCCAGTGGTCTGGCCCTCAAAGGTTTTTTCTGCTAGCCTCATCTGACTAGCAGGATGCCTAGAATGGCACCCTGTAGCCAGAATCTATGCAGCAGTGCCGCCTGGAGCATCCTTAGGAGAAATGACAGATAGGAGCTGATTGGTTGCTACTTTATCTCTCTCCACTTTAACTTTCTCCTAGGCTCAGTACATCTACCCCTGTACCTCTACATTTTTACCCTGGCCTCCTAGGCATGCTTCTGTTTTGTAGTTGCATTCTGTCCTATGTAGGTGCAAAGCCAAATTGTTTTATGCAACTCATTCAGTTTAATTTGGATCCCTCTTAGATAGTTTTTCAATCTATTTATAATGGCTCATTACAACCATTTCTATTTTTGCTATTTACAATATGCACTTTATACTTTTTTTTCATATTTCCTTTCCTTAGTAATCAATGTCTATATTTGCTATAGTGCTTTCTGAATAACATCATTTGACACTTTTCTTGTAATTGTCTAAACACAAGACCTTTATATAATTGCTACATTCCATTATATTAAAAACATGTAACACAGTGGAGTAACAGTTCCAGTGCTAGGACAGAAAGCGGACACAATATTGGTACTGTAGGAAGATGTTTAATGCACACAGGTTGTAGAACTATACACACAAAATTGAGCAGGTTAAGTGAACTACAAAAGCAAGAAAAAAATTATAAAATTCCCTGCATCATTTCCACATAAATTGGAAAATCAAAAGGAAAATGAAAATATTAGATTGGGGACAACTCCATCCAAGGAGTAAGTTGTATAGAAGTGCCTTGCTGGTACTTGTTTTTGGGTTTTAACAAAATATGTATTAAAAGAAAAAAATGTCTTTGTCCAGTAAGGTTCTTAAAAATGGATGTGTGTCTCCATAGCACCTTATCTGTCCTTAGCTTATAAAAGTTGCTATGACCATTTTCTTGGCTGCTTTTATAATAACCTTGGCATGACCATTGATGCTCTTGCCAGTCCATCCAGAGTAGGGTGGGGTTTCTTGGCCACGCTCATCGACCTTTTGAATCTCCATACGTATTACGAGGCATCGATACCATTTTTTCTTCACATGTAAATTTGCTGTCCCTCAAAATGCTGTACAAAACAAAGCCTGATGTTCGGAGATCCTCGCTGTGACATATAAGATAAGGAATGTTGTCTATCCGTCGTTGGATATGTGTACTTCGCAAAAGTCCAGAGCAATGACTGCTTACTTTTTCCAGTCTTCTGAGAACCAAGTGGGCTTTCCTATAAAAGGAGAAAACACATAAAATGTACTGTAAGCTTTACTGTAATCATTAAAATATAAAAAAGAAAACTGAGTTGCTTGAGGTTAAAAGCTGCTACAAACATTGTCATCCCTACTACAGATCCCAGTCAGCACTGGATGGTACCTGTAGTTCCACAAGTGTCATCATGCTCTGGCAGCTATAGGTATGGCAGCACTTAAAGCAGGGATGGGGAACCTCAGGCCCGTGAACTGTATAAGGCCCGCGGAATCATTTGGTCTGGCCCTCAAAGGTTTTTTCTGCTAGCCTCATCTGGCTAGCAGGATGCCTAGAATGGCACCGTGTAGCCAGAATCTATGCAGCAGTGCCACCTGGAGCCTCCTTAGGATGCTTCAGATGGTCACACCGCTGCCCTTACAGCTCTCTGAAGCATCCTCAGGGTGTTCCGGGTATTGCTGTAATTACTAGCGATTGTGGCCCCGCCCCCATGTTACATCACACTGAGGGGGAATGGCCTGTACAGGGCTTGCGAATAATCTTATATATATCAAAATGGCCCTTGGCAGAAAGAAGGTTCTCCACCCCTGACTTAAAAGGTCAAATGTAATAGGGTGCAGGATTCGGAAACTTGTTGAGTAATGCAAGAAGGTTTCATACACATGTTATAGCTATGTAGACAATTTAATGGTAGACATGGTTAGTAAAAAAAAAGTTAAGAATTAGAGGACTTTGGGCCTGATTCAGACCCACTCGCGAGCGGCTGTCCGCTCGCAAGTGGGTCGATGTTATGGACTGAGCATGCGCACGACGGAGGGAGCTCCGTCGTGCGCATGCGCCAGACGCGACGAGCGAAGGAAAGTCCTTCGCTCGTTGTGTCCGATCAAAGGGGGCGTGCTGTCAATGTTGATTGATAGCACGCCCCCTTAGGTGGGCGTGCCTCCCTGACGGGGGCGTTCCCACGGGAACGCCTCCCGTCAGAAGCCGGCCCACTGACATCACTAGTGATGTCAGTGGGAGTGATTTTGGCTCTGATAGAGCCAAAATCACTCCGGAGCTTGCGGTTGAAAACCTCAACCGCAGGCTCCGGCTCGCAAATTCGATGGTCGCGATGGTCTCGACCATCGCGACCATCACAATGCACGCTCGTATAGCCTGTGGGTGGTGACCCACAGCTATACGAGCGTCCAGGAGGACGCTCCATGAAAATGGAGCCCGGCCCTCATTCAGAGCGTGCGCTCTGCTCAGAGCGTATGGCTCTGAATGAGGGCCTTTATCTGCACTTATGCAGCCAGCATTTGGTATTGCTCCAGGATCTCACATAGGTGTTCAACTAGGCTGAGCTTTAATGAAATACTAAAGGAATAGATTGTGTGCCTTGTCACTGAGTGATATTTCATTTACATTAGGATAGAAATGTTTGAATTTATAGCATTAATTTGCCCTCTATTGAGACAGGGGGACCTATACCATGACAAGTACATTTACATCACAATGTAATAAAGCTGCTAGAAATCATCATCAAGAGAAAGATTAAATTACACAGTCAGTGCCATAACTAAGGGTGTGCGTGCAGTGTCACTGCTCAGAAAACAGAGCCAAGGGGCCACACTATTGCTGTCCAGAGGCACCTACATTTAACTTGTAGGGAGTCTGGAACAACACTCTGCAGCTTGGAGGTCTCCAGCTTCTTCTTGCATTGCCAACCCATCAAGACATCATCATGTCACATAGGTGAGGGTTGTGTCACCAAGGGCAAATTATAATCCTGCTATTGTCCTTTTATTCAGCAGACAACTGACTGTTGTTTAGATACCTCTGTTTCCTCCTCTCTCTATTCAGCGTACCTCCACTCTTTTTATTTTCTTTTTTATCCCACTCCATATCTCTCTTTCCTCTCATCTGTCGTTTTCTCTAATCAACACTTGATTTTACTATATAGATTACCCTTTTGTTAATTCATCTTTACTATTTTGCTATTTGGAACTTTTTGGGACTTCCTCGCCTTTTGTGCTCTACAGAGTGTTTTTTCATTCTGTATGTGACCTGTGCATTCCTGTGTGCATTTGTTTTCTATACTGTTCTAAATTTTTGGTTGTAACTAAAGTTGTGATGTTGTTATAGGTTGATTTTCAGGAGTGTCTGTGTTTTCATCATGAAATGGTATGTGATGACTAAGTAAGGGAAAAAAAAAGTGTTTGGACACTGTAGATGTGTCAGAAATCTCTGAAAGTAACATCGCTGACACTGGTGGTGGTGGTGGGGGATCAGAGTTTACCCAACAGTCATTAAATTCCAACATGGTGTCATCATTTTTATCACTCTTCAATCTTATAATATACTAGTTGCAATGCCCTGTGTTGCCTGGCTTTTATTTATTTCTACCTGTGTAAACCACTTTCCTTCTTATTCTGTCCATCTCTGTCTTTCTTCCCCCTACACTATCTTTCATCCACCTCAACACTTTCTTTCTCCCTCCCCACTAGTACTGATTCCTCACTCTCTGATAGTATATAAAAAAATGAAACAAACAATAAAATATATTCAAAAATGTTGTAAAAATGTGATAAAAACACAACTGTATCAAATTAAAATCAAGTATTTGCAAGAAGACAATTTAAAAACCATTTATAAACAAACAAGGGGCAAATCTGGCTTATACTATTTACCTATACCCCTAAAATATTATAAGTCTATACCCAAAAATAGACTAGTAACCATACAAAAATATTAAAAAGCAAAATAACTAATGAAGCCAAAAATAAAAATGAGAACTAATATTGATTAAAAATAAAAACAGAACTTTTTGTAAAAATAAAAAAATAAACCAATATGAAAATAAAAAAGAGATGAATACAATTTTGAAGAAATGTATATGGAAAAGGAAATATAGATTAAAACAAAATAAGAATAACAAAAATAAAATAGTTGGTAATAAAATAAATGAAACTATATATTGAGAATAATAATAATAATAATAAATATATTCATAAAAAGTGATTGTGCATCTGTAGAATCAATGCAGAGAAGAAAGCTTTGTTGTACCTTTTAAATTTAAATCTGGAAAGTTTTTAATGGCCAGTTGCTGGCAATGACCAGTAAACACCTGATGCTTATTCATTAACCTCCAGGCCTATAAGTCTGTTTACCGTATCTCGCTCACTGCCAATTTACTGAGATTTCCGTGTACCAGACAACATGAAAATGTCTTTAACTGCTGATCTATATATATACTTTAGCTTGCACAACTACCCTTCTAGATTTGTACCACCTGGCTTTGGACGACTATCCCATTCGGCCTTGCCCCCCCCCAGCTTTTCTTTGAACAGACAGAAATACTTAAAGCTACAGATAATTTAACATCATATCCATTAATTGTTGAAACAACCATTAAAAGGGGCCTATCCATTAGGCGATCTGAAAAACTGAATGTCTACCGTTCAGTCCTTCAGGTAGCCGAGTGCGGTGCCTGCACTGAACGGCGTTCACTGAACGTCATTCAGTGCAGGAGACCGACCTCCTATCTGTGAACATGTGGAACCTGATGATCGTCGTTAGGTTGAGGAGCATGTTCCACAGATAATCGGGGTCGGCAATGACCCAGTGTGCACGCGCACTTTTATCCAGAAAACAGTTTTAATACAAAAACATCTTTCATTACACCTGTATAATGTAGCAAAAGGCGTACTGTATGTACCTTTCCTAGATTCCCCTACTTGATGGCTTTTGCTCAGAATTCCAGACCCTCACGTCTCTGCTACCTCTTGCCTGACACAAGCATGTAGCAGTGTTGTTGATACCAATTCTCAGTGAGTTTTCCATTCATACAAGTGGCAAATGCACATTGACAACCTCATTCCGAGATAGGTCCACCCAACCAGGAGATGACTTCCTGCACTAAGCCTTTACCATTACAGACATGGTGCATCTGCTGAATAGTGGTTGAAAGAAGTCAGGTAAGGTTTTATATTTTATAGTATCTCTTTAATTTCTTCCAAAGATAATCATATTGGCTCATCACTGTAAAAAAATTAAATCAGTGCAGCCCTTAGTAACACTGATACACAACTATGTACAGGTTGAGTCTCCCATATCCAAATGCTTGGGACCAGGGGTATTTTGGATATCGGAATATTCCGTATTTTGGAATAATTGCATATTATAATGAAATGTCTTGGAAATGGGATCCAAATATACACACAGAATGCATTTATGTGTTATATACACCTTATACACACAGCCTGCAGGTCATTTTAGACAATATTTTTTATAACTTTGTGCATCAAAAAAAGTTTGTGTACATACGTGAAATTCATTTATGTTTCATATACACCTTATACACACAGCCTGAAGGTTATTTTATACAATCTTTTTAATAATTTGTGCCTTAGACAAAGTTTATGTGTATTAAACCATCAAAAATCAAAGGTTTCATTATCTCAGTCATGCTGAAAATATTCCGTATTTCGGAATATTCTGTATTTCGGAATATTTGGATATGGGAGACTCAACCTGTATAGTATAGGTTGGATCAGTGAGGTTGTGAACAGAAGGAGCATCTGCAATTGTTACAGGAATTATAGGGGGTGCATTTTCATCTATAAATTATTTGTCCTCTTCTATGATTATGAAAAGTTAGGTATTTGCCTCAAGTTACTTTCCTCTAATCCTCCTCCCAGAAGTTAGAGACAGAAGAGTCATCCTCTGTCATTCTGCATCGTTCTGTGTCCTGCAATGATTACTTATATGCCTAGGTTAGCAGAAAGGATGCTGATTATAAGTACAGAAGTTACTATTAAGTAACTGCAGACTCAAACATGTAATTCACCAAGGGGTGCTCAAATATATAATATCCCACATTTGTGCAAACTTTTATTACCTTTGTTTACATTTATAGTTGTTAAAAGTTGCATGACTATTGGTAGAATATTATATGGTAATTAGGTTAAACTGAACAGATAGTTTATACATTTTATTTTGCATGTTTTTATTTCTCTAAATGTATTCATATCCTTCAGCCTGACAAACCCGCCAGTATACATGAAGAGGCCATCTGGCTTTAGACAATTAACACTTCTATAAAAGCACAAACAGAGAAACCATTGCTAATTCAGAGTTCCAAGTGATCCACAAGACTAGCCAAGAAAGGAATCCTCTCCATCAAGGGACTTTGAAGAAAAACAGTAGAAAAGAATTATGAGATGCAACTGGGAGCATAAAGTCTACTCTGACGAAGAACTGTGTTTGGCTGGAAAAGTGTGGGGTCCTTCCATTAACTCTGACATGACCACCACCTGTCACTATAACCTCAACTAATTCCTGTTGCCAGTTGCCTTAAGCTGGCCACACACTAGACCAACTTTCATCCAACCATCCAACTTGTTGATTGGTTGGAATGAAAATCTGGTAAGGAATGGGAGTAAATGATGATCAGCAATTTGCTCCTAAATGTCAGAAAATAGATGAAAACGGTCGTCAGACAAGTTTGTTAAATGTTTGATCTAAACAATTTGTTCAAACAACAGGTTTTGTCCATTTTCCGGCGTTTGGGAGCAAATTGCTGATGTCATTTGCTTTCATTCCTTACCAGATTTTCATTCCAACCAATCAAAAAGTTGGCTGATTGGATGTAAGTTGGTCTAGTGTGTGGCCAGCTTTAGAATGTAGAACAGAATGAGATCTCTGCTATGAGATTTTTGCCATACCCGTGGTAAGGATGTTAGCAGTAACTAAAATGTATTTTTATGTTAAAAAACATAAAATGTAAATAGTATTACACTGTCATGTGGCTCTTGTAATATACATTATAGCTACAGTAGCTATAGGCCTCTCATCATAAATAAAAAAATTAAAAAATAAATGCATCCCACAGAAAGGAAGATGTAATATATAACTGGATCCCAATGACTAAAGTAATGGATTGCTAGTGATTGGCAATGACTGGCTAATGGTAATAACGGAATAATAAGCATGCCATTTCTGCCCTAGGTCATGGGCATTACTGCGGGGTGCCCACACAAACCATAAAATCCAGCTAGGTGTAACATTCTGAAGGGCAGAACTGGTTAAAGTTTAAGGCATAGGCCAAGATCAAGTCTAATAGGCAAAATATCGGGCAAGGTGAGAGTGTTTCAATAAGACAGAAAAAATGGCAAGTTCTTGTTTATATAGTGTGGCAGAAATATATAACAGGTGCCATCTCCTGGATCAGATGATGGCACTTAGTAACACAGCAGTCAGTAACAAATACAAAAGTCCAGTTGTCTGGTGAAACTAGACTGCAACTAGTTTTATTGGTCATTGACTAAGAAGACAATAAATAAATAATAAATTCTAGCCAATCTAACTCTAATTATAATAATAAATTATCTCTGTACTTATGGGTACCTGGTATTCAGCAGTACACACAAGAGCTGTACACAGGAAGCTTGTCCCATGTACAAAAACAGGTGTCTCGCAGAACAAAGCTTCCTTACTTACTTATCTCCCTAGGTAATGAGACACAGACTGCAGGCGGTCACACCCTTTTATTTAGATCTCACAGCTGCAGCATGCAAACCAGAGAGTCCATGCGCTGGGAGGCCAGGAGATTTGAACTGGGCCAAAGGATTGAAGACTCTCCCTCTCTCTGCCATTCACTCCAGGGATACTTAAATCAACTCTAACTTAAGCCAAACATACTGGAAATCTGTAATTTCCAACACACATTGAACTTGTCCTGTAATTTAAAAGACATATGTGACGCACATATGTACATTATATTACTTTTCCCAGTGCTTCTCTAGCAAACTGTAAGTGCAAGCTTAAGTATGTCAGGAAGGTAGCAGATGGGGTTTTCTTGCTGAATGCTGGCTAGGTGCAGGCTAGGTGCAGGCATGTGAATTGTAATGTGCTTTCATGCAAAAGCAAGACAATTTTTGATGCAGGATGTGATATAATCCTAATATGGTACAAATACTTTTCAAGAATTATAAGCGTGTGCGAAGCTTGTAGTTGTTTTTTATATTTATATTTATGTTTCCCATTACATCCCCTTTACATTAGGGCAAGATTGATACATTATCTCTGTTCTGAACAAAATAACCAAAATAAATAATTGTTTTTTAAAAAGTACCTCTGTGTCCCAAACGGGAAGCAGTCGGGAAGCCGATGGACTGAATCCCGACCGTCAACTTCCCAACTGCCTAATCCCGGCGAGGGCAAAATGACAGGTGTCGAAACCTGTCATTGTACCTACCAATCGACGGTAAGCCGGGCGCCTGGCTTGGACAGCTGCGCGGGGGGGGAGGGTTAGGTTTAGGGTTCCCGGGGGAGGGACTTAGGGTTAAGCACCCCCCCGGGAGTTTAGGGTTAGGCTAGGGGAATGGAGGGTTAGGGTTAGGCACCCCTGGGGGGAGGTTAGGGTTAGGCACCCCCCCAGGGGGACTTAGGTTTAGGTGGCGGGGAAGGGGGGGTTAGGTTTAGGCACTTAGAGGGGGGATAAGGGTTAGGCACTTGGGGGGAGGTTAGGGTTAGGCACCCCTAAGGGAGGGTTAGGGTTAGGGGGAGAACAGGTTAGTCAATACTTACCTCTCGACGATCAGAATTTTCTCTGCTGCCAGGATGCCGCTGTCTGGATTTGAACCGCCGGCCATGCGGTAAATCATACTGAATCCATCCCAAGCATATACTTCCTTACTACCTTGGTTAGACATTGATGACATTTAGTTTCATATGGTACCCTGCAAAGCAGGTAAAGGACTGTCTGCTCAGCACAGATCTGCAGCTGGCTGTATTACATAATGTAAAAACAGAGTTTTATGTTAGGCTAGCGAAGGCCTGCTAATTAAATCTGTATGGTCAGCCTGGAATACATTTGCTCAGCTCAGCTCTGCTGCCGGCTGCATCACATACTGTAATTTAAAAAGTTTCTCCCCCCCAAACAACCACATGGAAACCCACTTTTCAAAATCCTGCATTTGTCGCTGTATAAGACTTTTATTTTGACAACTGGTTTGCTGAATCCTTTTACCGCCTCGCTAGGGCCGATTCCATACCTAATACTAATTACTAGATACCCATAGGTTTTATCATGTGAAAATCAGACTGAACATGTAGATACTGATATTTTACAGGAACGCTTCATTTGAACATGCATATGCAAGGTCTGGGGCTTACAGAATGATTTACTATTTGTATGTCTTCTTATCTTCTACCCACAGAAAACTATGTATAGGTGACACTAAGATGTGACCTTTCCTTTACAAAACACTCATATTATGGCATTATCCCCCTATTATGTGCAATCCATCTGTCTCTCTCCTCTATTCTGATCAGGCAGTGCTAACAGTGACCCATATTTTAAGGTAAACATTTTTTTTACAGTTCATCTTATGGTTCTGGGTAACGTTAGTTACTGGCACAACCAATTCCTGATGAATCATGTTTTGACAACTTAGCTCCTGATGAATCATGTTTCTACGGGAAAAGGGCCGCAACTATGGGAGGGAAGGGGGTGGGCGCATAATTTGAGGGGGAACCACAGGGCCGGCTCCATGGCCACTCAATCAATGCATTTGAACCAGGGCAACACCCTATTGGGGGTGCAGTACCACAGTTTGGAGAGAGTAGCACCACCTCCTACCTTCTCTCCTTGCTCCATCAGTGCACACTGTGCATGCATTGCATGCAGAGAGAGCAAGGAGAGAAGGGTGGAGGGGAGTTGGGCCACGACTGGGCTCTTGCAGGCTCAGTCGCAGCTCAGGCGATGCGGCGGCTTGACAGCATAGGTCACGTCGAATTTCACATCGCCGCATGTCATCCCTGCCTTTGCTGAGGCTGGCTGCAGTGGTGAGGGGCTGGTTGAAGAAGGTGCGGGCTGACTGAGGAAGGTGATGGGGGCTGGCTGAGGAAGGTGATGGGGCAATGACGGAACTCCCAAAGACAATGGAGTAATTTGCCGTGGGGCACCAGCCCTGAAGGGGGCACCTGGCTCCATTGTCACTTGGAGCTGAATGGAGTAGGAGCGCTGCTGATCGGCGCTCCACCTCCAGCAGCGTAACTACGGAGGGTGCAGGGCTGAGTGTGTTACCAGCGGGCACCCGGCTCCTTCTCTCCCCCCGGCGGCAGCTGGAGGATGGAGCTCACTCCTGAGCTCCGGTTTCCCAGTCCCACAGTGCACTATGGGAGTGACGTCATGACATCACTCCCATAGTTCCGAGGAGTGGGCACCGGGGACGGGCGGCAGCAGGCACTGGAGTGGGGTTTCAGGTAAGTATATATATATTTTTTGTATGTGTGTGTGCATGCGCGTGTGGGGGGCACTACAGGGGGCTTACTACTGGGGGCATTACAGGGGGCTTACTACTGGGGACTTATTACAGGGGGCTTACTACTGGGGCACTGCAGGGGGCTTACTATTGGGGGCATTACAGGAGGCTTACTACTGGGGGCTTACTACTGGGGTCACTACAGGGGGTTTATTACAGGGGGCTTACTACAGGGGCCTTTCTACTGGGGGCACTACAGGGGGCATTACACAGGCCTTACTACTGGGGGCATCATATGGGGGCACTACAGCAGCATTACTACTGGTGGCATCATATGGGGGTACTACAGGGGCCTTACTATTGGGGGCACTACAGGAGCCTTACTACTGGGGGCATTGCATAGGGGGACCACTACTGGAGGTATTGCATAGGGGGACCACAACTGGGGGGCACTACATAGGTGGGCACTGCATATGGGTACCTCTACTGAAGGGACTGCATAGGGGGACCACTACTGAGGGCATTGTATAAAAGGAACTGCATAGGGGGCGGCGGCAGCTGGGGCTGGCATAGGTGCTGGGGGGTGGTATATTTTAATTTAGGGGGGTGGGGGAGCAACCTCCGGGCACCTGGGATGAAGTTACACCACTGGGTGGGGGCTGGATGAGGAAGGTGATGGGGCTGGCTGAGGAAGGTGGTGGGGGCTGGCTGAGGAAGGTGATGGGGCTGGCTGAGGAAGGTGATGGGGGCTGGCTGAGGAGGGTGACGTCACGCGCGCTGAAGAACAGAGTGTGAGGAGCCTGCCGCCGCTGCCTTAAGGAGGAGCAAGAAGAAGATCCAGGTACGGGAAGGTGGGGACACACAGACAGCTGCATAAATAGCAGGGTGGGGGGTCGCCATATTACTGCCTTTCCCTGGGTGACAAAAAATCTAATTGTGGCCCTGACGGGAAAGACAAAGAAATTCCTTCTAGAAGGTGATTCTTAAGCTGGGTACATACTACACGATATATCGTACGATATATCATTCCATTGCAGATCAGAACAATTTATGTTATGGATCGTGTAGTGTGTACGCCCAATTGCGCATTCAAGCTCGATGGATCATTACATCACGTCTTTCTGTTGCCGGGTGCACACATTGTATAGTGTATACCCATCTAGCAATAAGTTTTGCCAGTAAAACATGTAGAAAACATGTACAATTGCTTACCACTAGGGTTCAAAATTTTACACCTATTTTTGAGAATGTTTGGACGTTTTGTAAGCTAATGAATATGATTGCATTATTTGATCATTTTAATGCATTGTGGATATGGTGCTGTACCCATTTCTTATTTTCAACCTACCAATGACCATTTACTGTAATATTGTCCCTTGCTACTTATATGATTTATTTTTTTTGTTTTGTATTAAAATGGCTGTGTTGGCTTCTATACTATATTATATTTCTAAAACTATAAATAAGATTGATATACAAAAAATCTAATAAAAAAGCTAGACACCAAAGCTACCATAATTATTAGTTCAAAGTAAAACTATTAGCGAGTCCCAACTTTAAAAAATAAGTTAAACATTTAATACAACTGTGGAAACTTTAAACTCACATTAAGGCTTTAGGGATCTACAGTCACTCTTCCTCACTTATTACCCTGCACTTAAGGGTGTTTGAACCTTTGCTGTCTATGCTATGTTCTGTTTTTTTAGTTTCCCCATATATGTCATCACAAATACTTTGGTATTATACTAAAGCCTTTTTTCATGTATGTGTCTTTGGTTAGTCTGTTTCTTTGAACTGTAAACTTCTTGAAAATAGTACTGTATTATACATTTCACAGTTCATTTACATTTTACTTAATGGAATACTCTGAAAATTAGCATTTTGATGATCGTTCCCTGACACGAGAACAAATCATATAGAGAAACACGAGAACAAATCATGTCAAGTATCTAAAATTCTGTCAAACTATTTCAGCTATAGTTTTTATTTGAGCCGTTGTAACAATTCTGAATACCAGAAGTGAGTCAGATGTACAGAAAAGAAAAGGTGTGACCTAAATGTAAAAAAAAAATGACCTATGAAATCATAGTAGGGACTGTAAGTCAAATCATGGATGAGACGGTCATGGCAGGACAGGGAAATTAGGGTGTTTGGGAAGAGGAGAGTTGCTGCTTTGTAACTCTTTCCAATACACTGTTGTGATAGGAAAAGGAGGGCCACATGGAAAGGGAAGGAAAGTCCGTTCAAGCCCAAACATCTGGAAACAATTTTATTCTTTGAGAATAACATATAAGCAGTCATTTAGTATGTTTCCTAGACCCTAATATTTGTGTTTAGCTATAGTGAAGATCAGGCGGACACAGTGACAAGCGTACAATGCAAATCTCTAGCAGTTGGTTTTGTTAAAATAACAAAAAAAGGTCTTTAGTGAAACGGCAGTCAATATATCTTTCAGCAAAATATTAGGGCAAAAGTTTTAAAGAATTCAAAGTTAACTGTATGAAAACAAATAAGATTGCTACAATGAGTAACAGCTGGTAACAATATAGACTGTGACACTAGGTACAGCAGGAACAAAGTCTCAATAGAGTTCTACAGAATGTTATCATGTGTATGAGGTTTGAGAGATAAAGGGGCCGATGTAGAGATGGAAATAACTCGGGCATATCGTATTTATCTTAAAGAACTGTGCACGCAGATCTGACTTGGTGCTGAAAAATGGGGAGGTCTTGATAAAGGCCCTGTTTGGTGACCACCCTATTGCTGCAGGGGAAAACGCAGGATTTCTAGAGGGGGGTCCAAATGCTTGATTTTAAAGCAAGTGTGGCCAGCACCATGAGGGCATAATTAGCACTTAACCAGCTATAATATATGTCATAAGAAGTATAATGTATATAATAATTCTGACAGTGCTCAAAGTGTGCCGGTATGAAACGGTATGTCATACCGGCACTTAATTTCGACACCCGGCACTGGGACTGTCACAGTCCCAGTGCCATTTAACAAGCACTTGCGCTGATTGTTTACACTTGGCTCTGGTCACGAGCCAATCATGGCTCGCAGACTGGTGGCCAATCAGCAGCGATCTGCGGCATATTGTATTTGGCGCTGGCCGCAAGCCAATCAGGGGCAGCCACGTGGCCACCCCAAATTGGCTGCCAGTCCAAGGCGGGAGCTAAATTCAATATGCTGCGCCGACAAGGAGTGAGAAAAAGAGGCGGGAGCAGCGCCCATCAGAAGAGTGCAGAGCGGCACTGGTCAGCAGGGTGCAGCGCCGGTAAGCAGAGTGCAGCACGGAGTGGTGTGTTTGGAAGATGACCTGGGAGGGACTTGGTGGTGAGCTGGTAGCTGTGGTGTGAGGGCAGGTGAGCGGGTAGCTGTAATGGGAGGGCTGGGGAGCGGGTAGCTGTAATGGGAGGGCAGGGGAGCTGTGCTGTGAGGTGGGAGGGCAGGTGAGCTGTTAGCTGTGCTCTGAGGTGGGAGGCAGGTGAGGTGAGACCTGTGCTGGGAGGTGTGAGGGCAGGTGAGCTGAGACCTGTGCTGGGAGGTGTGAGGGCAGGTGAGCTGGGACCTGTGCTGGGAGGTGGGAGGGCAGGTCAGCTGGGAGCTGTGTTGGGAGGGAAGTGACCTGGGAGCTGTGTTGGAAGGTGGGAGGGCAGGTGAGCTGGGAGCTGTGCTGTGAGATGTCAAGGCAGGTTTGCTGGGAGATGTGAGGGCAGGTGAGCTGGGAATTGTGAGGGCAGGTGAGCTGGGGGATTTGAGGGCAGGTGAGCTGGGGATGTGAGGGCAGGTGAGCTGGGGGATGTGAGGGCAGGTGAGCTGGGGGATGTGAGGGCAGGTGAGCTGGGAGGTGTGAGTGCAGGTGAGCTGGGAGGTGTGAGTGCAGGTGAACTGGGAGGTGTGAGGGCAGATGAGCTGGGGGATGTGAGGGCAGGTGAGCTGGGGGGTGTGAGTGCAGGTGAGCTGGGAGGTGTGCTGTGAGATGTCAAGGCAGGTTAGCTTGGAGATGTGAGGGCAGGTGAGCTGGGAATTGTGAGGGCAGGTGAGCTGGGGGATTTGAGGGCAGGTGAGCTGGGGGATGTGAGGGCAGGTGAGCTGGGGGATGTGAGGGCAGGTGAGCTGGGGGATGTGAGGGCAGGTGAGCTGGGAGGTGTGAGTGCAGGTGAGTTGTAAGCTGGGAGGGCAGGTGAGCTGGGAGCTGTGCTGTGAGGGCGGGTGAGCTGGGAGCTGTGCTGCGAGGTGTGAGGGCGGGTGAGCTGGGAGCTGTGCTGTGAGGGCAGGTGAGCTGTGCCATGAGGTGTGAGGGCAGGTGAGCTGGGAGCTGAGATGTGAGGGCAGGTGAGCTACACTGAGAGGTGGGAGGCATGCTGTGAGCTGGGAGATGTGCTGTAAGGGCAGGTGAGCTTGGAGCTGTGCTGGGAGGTGTGCAGGCAGTTGAGCTGGGAGCTGTGCCGTGAGGTGTGAGGGAAGGTGAGCTGAGACCTGTGCTGGGAGGTGTGAGGGCAGGTGAGCTGAGACCTGTGCTGGGAGGTGGGAGGGCAGGTCAGCTGGGAGCTGTGTTGGGAGGGAAGTGACCTGGGAGCTGTGTTGGAAGGTGGGAGGGCAGGTGAGCTGGGAGCTGTGCTGTGAGATGTCAAGGCAGGTTAGCTGGGAGATGTGAGGGCAGGTGAGCTGGGAATTGTGAGGGCAGGTGAGCTGGGGGATTTGAGGGCAGGTGAGCTGGGGATGTGAGGGCAGGTGAGCTGGGGGATGTGAGGGCAGGTGAGCTGGGGGATGTGAGGGCAGGTGAGCTGGGAGGTGTGAGTGCAGGTGAGCTGGGAGGTGTGAGGGCAGATGAGCTGGGGATGTGAGGGCAGGTGAGCTGGGGGATGTGAGGGCAGGTGAGCTGGGGGGTGTGAGTGCAGGTGAGCTGGGAGGTGTGCTGTGAGATGTCAAGGCAGGTTAGCTTGGAGATGTGAGGGCAGGTGAGCTGGGAATTGTGAGGGCAGGTGAGCTGGGGGATTTGAGGGCAGGTGAGCTGGGGGATTTGAGGGCAGGTGAGCTGGGGGATGTGAGGGCAGGTGAGCTGGGGGATGTGAGGGCAGATGAGCTGGGGGATGTGAGGGCAGGTGAGCTGGGGGATGTGAGGGCAGGTGAGCTGGGAGGTGTGAGGGCAGATGAGCTGGGGATGTGAGGGCAGGTGAGCTGGGGGATGTGAGGGCAGGTGAGCTGGGAATTGTGAGGGCAGGTGAGCTGGGGGATTTGAGGGCAGGTGAGCTGGGGGATTTGAGGGCAGGTGAGCTGGGGGATGTGAGGGCAGGTGAGCTGGGAATTGTGAGGGCAGGTGAGCTGGGGGATTTGAGGGCAGGTGAGCTGGGGATGTGAGGGCAGGTGAGCTGGGGGATGTGAGGGCAGGTGAGCTGGGGGATGTGAGGGCAGGTGAGCTGGGAGGTGTGAGTGCAGGTGAGCTGGGAGGTGTGAGGGCAGATGAGCTGGGGATGTGAGGGCAGGTGAGCTGGGGGATGTGAGGGCAGGTGAGCTGGGGGGTGTGAGTGCAGGTGAGCTGGGAGGTGTGCTGTGAGATGTCAAGGCAGGTTAGCTTGGAGATGTGAGGGCAGGTGAGCTGGGAATTGTGAGGGCAGGTGAGCTGGGGGATTTGAGGGCAGGTGAGCTGGGGGATTTGAGGGCAGGTGAGCTGGGGGATGTGAGGGCAGGTGAGCTGGGGGATGTGAGGGCAGATGAGCTGGGGGATGTGAGGGCAGGTGAGCTGGGGGATGTGAGGGCAGGTGAGCTGGGAGGTGTGAGTGCAGGTGAGTTGTAAGCTGGGAGGGCAGGTGAGCTGGGAGCTGTGCTGTGAGGGCAGGTGAGCTGGGAGCTGTGCTGCGAGGTGTGAGGGCGGGTGAGCTGGGAGCTGTGCTGTGAGGGCAGGTGAGCTGTGCCATGAGGTGTGAGGGCAGGTGAGCTGGGAGCTGAGATGTGAGGGCAGGTGAGCTACACTGAGAGGTGGGAGGCATGCTGTGAGCTGGGAGATGTGCTGTAAGGGCAGGTGAGCTTGGAGCTGTGCTGGGAGGTGTGCAGGCAGTTGAGCTGGGAGCTGTGCCGTGAGGTGTGAGGGAAGGTGAGCTGGGAGCTGTACTGGGAAGGCAGGTGAGCTGGGAGCTGAGGTGTGAGGGCAGGTGAGCTGTTCTGGGAGGTGTACTGTGAGCTGAGAGCTGTGCTGTGAGCTGGGAGGGCAGGTGAGCTGGGAGGTGTGAGGACAGGTGCACTGTGATGGGAGGAAGTGGGGGTATGCCTCTGATTGGCTGCTGGTCCGTGGCTGGAGCTAAATTCAATATGCTGCGCCGAGTAGTGAGGAGAAGAGGCGGGAGCAGCAACGGTCAGAAGAATGCAAAGTGGCACTGGTCAGCAGAGTGCAGTGCCGGTCAGCAGAGTGCAGAGAGGCACTGGTCAGCAGAGTGCAGAGCGGCACTGGTCAGCAGAGTGCACCGTGGAGTGGTGTGTGCTGGAAGGTGACCTGGGAGGGACTTGGAGGTAAGCTGGTAGCTGTGATGAAAGGCCAGGGGAGCTGAACTGGGTATGAGGGCAGGTGAGCTGGGAGGTGAGATGTGAGGGCTGGTGAGATGGGAACTGTGCTGTTAGGTGGAAGGGCAGGTGAGCTGGGAGCTCTGCTGGGAGATGTGAGGGCAGGTGAGCTGGGAGATGTGAGGGCAGGTGAGCTGGGAGCTCTGCTGGGAGATGTAATGGCAGGTGAGCTGGGAGATGTGAGGGCAGGTGAGCTGGGAAGTGTGAGGGCAGGTGAGCTGGGAGGTGTGAGGACTGGGAGCTGGGCTGGGAGTTGTGAAGGCAGGTGAGCTGTGAGGGGAGGAAGTGGGGCTAAGGAAATATAAGGGGGGCTCAGGATTGGGCCTGCCTAAGTAAAGCTCCCCTGATATTTCCATACCCCCACTTAAAAATTTCCACTTCGGCCACTGAATTCTGATATATACTGTACAAGACCAGCGATCACAGTATGCCATTATATGCAGAAGTAGGGCCATCCTGCCTGGTCTAAATGGTTTTATTTCAGATGTGGGCTTCATTCCAGATCATTTGAGCAAGTTCGGGAATCTGGGAGAGCAGCACAAGAACCTTGCATTGCCCTGGACATATATGTACAGATTGGTCTCCTTATGCACTGGATAGTGTCTTATTATGCAATATTAATAATCTACTCCATAGATGGTCTATATCAGCGCACGTCTAATGCGGAGTACACACTTATCCAATCCACCGCAGATCAGACCGCAGATCAGACTGTTTATACAATCCTACTCAGGGCCGGCCCGAGCCTTATTTTTTTGGTAAGCGAAGATAGATTTCAGCGCCCCTTGTTGGACTTTGCGTGTGCCAAAGTCACGAACCGGAAAAATGGGCGTGTTCTTGTGGGAAAAGTTGAAACCCAGTGATGGTGATGTTCCAGCTTGTCGGTGGTGTATGACCTTTTAAACCATGTGGTAATCAGCCAACACTGTTTGAATTTTGGTACGAATACACCATACCTCAGACGCATTGTTTTTAGATGTGTTTGTGAATTAAAACTTTTTTTCAGCACTATGGAGCACTCCCTTTTTGCCATTTCACTTGTGGGATTTTGGATTTTCAAGGAGAGCAGCTGTCGGGAATTTATTAGGACACTGGTACTATTATTAGGACACTGATTAAACATTGCCCTGCCACACAGTGTGGACGTATACATTGAGTGGTAATTACCTGCAAACAGTCAAAAGAGGCTGCACACCAGCTAACCTATATATATATATATATATATATATATATATATATAGTATCATAACTATTATCCTTTGTTTAACCTCAGCTAATTAAATTAAAACACTAATATATATATATATATATATATATATATATATATTTGTGTTTTAATTCAATTTGCTGAGCTTAAACAAAGGATAACAGTTATAAGATATATAGATATACTGTATATATAAATCCCAATTGTGTAGTATGTATACTTATATAATGCACCCCCATCCTCCTCCTTCCCCCCTCCCCCAAGGCTGCAACATCTGTGACAAGCAGCCTGACAGGTACGGTAGGTAATCACTGCTCACCTTCACTTCTAATAATCATGTAGGCATCCTAAGAGGAGCGTTTGCATGCAACTCCTCATCTCTGGCACAGCACAGCACTGAAGCACAAGGCAGCGAGCGGGTGTCCAGCACCGGGCGTGACGTCATCACGCCGCGCTGTGGTACCAGAGGAGGGGGAGCTGCTGACTGAGTTAGATACAAGGCAGCCATAGTCCTCCCGGTCAGTAAATCTATTGCCGAGTCTGACCAGGCCCACATTAATTAGATGTTATCGTGGATCGGCAGTCCGGACCACCCCTTAGTTTTGCCACATACAGTACATCATCTCTGTAAATCACTCAGTGTCTTTGGCTGCACCAGGAAGGAGCTGAATTGCAGCCCGGCGGCTTTGCAGTTCGCAGCGCCCTTTGCCTACTGACGCTCTACGCTCGCGTAATGGGTGGGCCGGCCCTAATCCTACTGCAAACCTGCTCGCAGATTCCACATCCAATCCTCACTATTTACTTGTCCAATTTTTCAGCAGACCTCAGCAGAATCTGTAAGCCTGATTCAGCAAGGAACGCAGCCACTAATTTGCACGCACCCGGCCGATCTTTGCGTTCTGCGTATGCATAGCAGGGTGTGTGTGAAAACACTCCACTGCGATTGCAGGGAGCATGCAGTCTCAGCACACATTAATTGACAAGAAGTGACCGTTGAGGGTGGTGCCGGTGGGTGGTCAATGAAACGCAGGCTTGCCAGTGCGTTTGAACGCCGTTACAGGGACGTGCATAATTAAGCCCCTGCGACGGAAGACGCAGCCAGAGCTCTAGATACACACAGGAAGTGGCCCAAATCCTGAGTGAGGTCAGGTCAACCACTATTATGCTAATGGGTTCGATGGTTCTCAATGTTACCGATGTTTTCACTGCATAGCGAGGTATTGCGGATGTGAGTAAAGGGAAGTGGGCGGCATTATGTAGTGTTGGGCGTCTGGTTCTTGCACTGCGGTATCCTTGTTCTGATGAATGTGTGCTAAGTGTACAGTGTTAATCCACGCCGTGTTAAAGCTGCAGTGTTATGTAGTCTGCTGTCTCTTACCACCTTATATTATCCTACCCCCAATGATGTGTGTGTGCAATTTTGCACAGTCTGTTTAAAGCAGACACTTGCATGCTGAAGCAGAAATCTAGTGATTAAGGGCCTGATTCAGGGCCGCTCGCTATTTGCGGTCGTTCTTTCTAGAACAAGGGGTGGCTATTCAAATGAACCGTTCGCTAGATGCGGTCTGTTCACGCCTCTAAGTCTGAACGAGCGAGCAAAACTTGCGGTTGTAATTTTGTAAAATACGCCCCCTGGCCGCTCGCATCCTACGTCATGTCCGCTCTTTATTAGATTAATCGAGCACATCGAACAGCGTATGTACTGCTCGCTATTCTTGTGGCTGGTTTTTTCAAGCGCTATTTTGCGAGCAGTTCCGAGTAAAAAAAAACCAAGTGACGTGGTCAATGACGCTGCTGTATTAATTATGCACTCCCTTAAAACGCCCGTTTTGACCTTTAAGCACGCTTGCATTCGAATTCCACACCCCCGTTTTCAAGCACCTTCCCCTGTTACCACCCACATACGCCTTCCTCTGTCGCTCAAAATAGCAGGCATTCGCTATATAGCGAACAAATGATTTTCGGCCGCACTGACTGGTTCGCGCATGCGTATTACGATCCGTACTCATGCGCAGATGTGCGAACATCTGTCAGAACGAACGAGCGGCCGCTTACGAGCGGCTCTGAATCAGGCCCTAAGACTGGATAAAAGGCAATTTTCACAAGATTGGATGTATGTATAACAACAATAACATATGGATATAGGGTATCTGTCTCTTCTGTGTATAGAGACCAGTGATTACAAATCTGCTAAAAACGTTTGGGAGAACAGAATTTAGGGATTATATAAACCTCCCTTTATTCTGATTTGGTGTTCTCTTTTAATATACCCGTTTATGGAATCTATCTAGGATACTCAGAGGTATATATAGGATCCACCCTATTATAGGTGACAATATAGTTTATTTAATGGTGAATTATCCAGACACTGGTTCCAGGTATTGCTTGCAAAAAATAATATCTTTGGTATATGCGATTTATAATACTAATGAAAGAATTATTCTATATATATTTTTTTGTGATAAGCATACCATATATCTCGCCCTTTCTTTCCCATTGAATCATTAACACCTAAATTCCGGGTCTGACCCCGAGTTGGAACAGGGGGCCTGATTCAGAGCTGGACGCTATTTGCGCTCGCTCGTTCAGAAAAAGGGGCCGGCTATTTAAATTGAGCGCTCGCTTTTTTGCGGTCTGTTGACGCCTCTATGCCTGAGCGAGCGAACGAAACATGCGCTCGCTATTTTGTAAAGACGCCCCCTGGCCGCTCGCATCATACGTCATCTCCGCTATTTATTTCATTAATCGAGTACATCGAAAGGCATCTGAACTGCTCGCAGTGCTTGTGGTAGGTCTATCCTACCGCAATCATGCGAACAGTTCAGGCTAAGAAACAACCAACTGACGTGGTCGATGACGCTGCTTTGTTAATTATGCACACCCTTAAAATGCCCGTTTTGACCGTTTGGCACGCCTGCGTTCGGATCACCACTCCCCGTTTTCAAGCACCTGTTACCACCCACAAACGCCTCATCCTGTCACTCAAATTAGCAGGCACTCGCTATTTTGCGAGCGCTCGATTTCCGACCGCAATGACTGGTTGGCGCATGCGCATTACGACCCATACGCATGCGCAGATGTGCGAACATCGCTCGGAGCGAACGAGCGGCCGCTTACGAGCGGCTCTGAATCAGGCCCTGGGTTCCAATCCGGATCAGACCCGGAATTTAGCCGGCGCTGACCCAGGACATTCCCGAGTCGGCGCCGTTCACACCGGAGTCAGGTCTGCATAGACCCGGCTTTTCCTGCATTGAAGTGGACGCTTGGAGATGATGTCATCTCCAAGCGCCAATGAAGCTGGACCAATCAGCCGGCATGCGGTGCGCTCCAGGTCATCGTGACCCGGAGCGCGTCGTTCACACTGCAGGGTTTTACCCTGCAAGTTACCTGGGTTGGATTGCCAGGTCACTCGACCCAGTGATGCAACCCTCTCCCCTTTTACACCAAGGAGTTACCCGGGTTAACCCAGCAATAACCCGGGTTATAGATAAATTGTATTGAATACAAGCGCTTGAATATTGATAATAATGTATCTATTTGTGTTGCTGCAATATTGTAGCTACGGACCAATGATTAAAATGACACACAATAACAATCAACATATATAGACAGACACTTAGGGCCTGATTCAGAGCCGGTCGCTATTAGCGCTCGTTCAGAAAAAGGGGGTGGCTATTCAAATGAACCGTTCGCCCTTTGCGGTCTGTTGCCGCCTCTATGTCTGAACGAGCGAACAAAACATGCGGTCGTTTTTTTGATAAAAACGCCCCCTGGCCGCTCGCATCATACGTCATGTCCGCTATTTATTAGATTAATCGAGTACATCGACCAGCGTATGAACTGCTCGCTATTCTTGTGGTTGGTTTTTCCTACCACAAATTTGCAAGCAGTTCTGACTATAAAATAACCCAGTGACTTGGTCAGTGACGCTGCTGTATTAATTATGCACACCCATAAAACGCCCGTTTTGACCTTTAAGCACACCTGCGTTCCGATCTCCACTCCCCGTTTTCAAGCACCTTCCCCTGTTACCACCCACATACGCCTCCTCCTGTCACTCATATTAGCAGGCATTCGCTATTTAGCGAACAAACGATTTTTGGCCGCACTGACTGGTTCGCGCATGCGTATTACGATCCGTACGCATGCGCAGTTGGGCAAACATCGCTCGGAACGAACGAGCGGCTCTGAATAAGGCCCTTAATGTTTAAAGCACTTTTGTGGAAAAAATGTGGTGTTTGTAGGACTAAGGACCTCATGCAGAGTCGGTCGTAAGCGGCCTCTCGGTCGTACGCACCCGATGTTTCCGAACCACACATGCGTACGGTTAGTTGTGTGCATGTGCGTACGAGACCTTGCGATCCAAAATGCTGTCGATCGTATGGCTTACGAGCAGGAAGTAGCTTCCGAGAGTTGATTGACATGAAAGGCCGTTTGTGGGTGGTGATGGGGGTGGTGATCTGCAAACGCAGGCGTTCCTCACCGTTTTCAGGGCGTTTTAGGGGCGTACATAAATTACCTGCTACGACCGACATAGAAGGCCGGAAGTAGTAAAACGTCACTCTGCGAGTAGGTTAGAGGCCTGGCTGATCGTACAGCTTAAGGTTGGGTACGTGCACTCTCAAGCTCCAGAGTACAATCGATACTATCGAATGTTACTGATGTTCGGAGTGATGTTTATATTTTGAGCCACACAATGCAAGCAGCTAATAATCGTTTGTTGTAGCTAATAACACTGCTAATTGGCATGTAATTGATTCAGATGCGATTGCATTAGCGAATAATAAGAATAAATATATTTCATGGGGATGGCTTATTCTATGCGTTTTTTTGTTAATTTTTGGTGTAATTTGCACACAACACAAGCGAATGCAACCATCAGAAGAAAATTAACAAAAAGCGACTGACAATGACTGATTACGATTGACTCGATCGTTAGCTGCTATCACTTGCTAGCTAGAGGAGGTGCATTGTTCACGTATGGGCGTCACTTTGGTTGCGACTGACCGGCCGTGCGATTGCTTCCATTTTAAGTTTACGGTCGTTAGGCGTATGACCGAGTGGCTGCTTACGACCGACTCTGAATGAGGTCTAAGTCCCCGCCACTGGCCGCACGCTAGCCGATGTTAGCAGAAGCTTACCCTGTCTCTCCCTATGGTGCCGCTTTCCGTGGAATCTGAGCGCCGGGTTCCCCGTCTGGCTGCCGCTTGACCTTTAATCATTGGCTAGTGTGCGGCCAGTGACGGGGACTTAGTGCTACAAACACCACATTTTTTCCACAAAAGTGCTTTAAACATTGTCTGTCTATGTTGATTGTTATTGTGTCATTTTAATCATTGGTCCGTAGTTACAATATTGCAGCAACGCAAATAGATACATTATTATCAATATTCAAGCACTTCTATTCAATACGATTTATCTAAAACCCGGGTTATTGCAGGGTTAACCCGGGTATCTCCTTGGTGTAAAAGGGGAGATGGTTGGATCAATACAATTTATCTGATATTGGTGTATATTTACTAAGGTGCGGGTTTTTAGAAGTGGTTTTGTTGCCCATAGCAACCAATCAGATTCTACTTAACATTTATCTAGCACCTTCTAGACGGTAATAGCTAGAATCTGATTGGTTGCTATGGGCAACAAAACCACTTCTAAAAACCTGCACCTTAGTAAATATACCCCATTGAGTCACTTTTACTGACTATATAAATAGGAAGCTGCTACAAAACATTTGGGAGCACTAGATATTTGTAAACTAACCCAGGTTTTAGCTCCGGAGTAAAATGGGTATTAGGGAACAAATATAATAGAATTACAAATATGACTTAATATGTAAATTGGTATGATTAAGCCAAATCCTATTTAGTTATCTTTTTGTGACTGTGGTAAAATATTTGCTCAGGAACACCACAGTGCATGGATTGTTTATGTCATGTATGTGTAAAAAAATTCTAATAAATTCCCCCTGTTTTTAGGTGCATATATAATAAAAAGTTATGTTTTATAAATATTTAGTAATGTTTAATAGATAAGTGTGCCCCCCCACAAAGAAGTTTCTCTTGTTGTCCTGCTGTACAGGACAATAACAGATTATTTAGATAATTACAATGCAGGTTGCTTTATATTTTTCTATTTTTGAACCATAGCCATCAGTGAACCATATTTTCTTATTTGACCTGTATCTAAAATTGTGATATGTCTTATACAATGTTTCACACTAATTTTCCAGCTATATTTCAAATTGTCGGATAATTGTTATCAAAGTATTTGGTGAGATTGGAATGTTACCAGTGGTATATTATTTCCTATCTGTTTAAAAATCATTTAATCAGTGGGCGATAGTTAATCAGTATACAACAGAAAGCTGCTTAGTATATAGCTGCTTAGTATATAGGACAACAATACCTATATTCATTTGTTTTACAGGAAAATTGGGAAAGCACAGATATTTACCCCCAATACAGATTTTGATCAGTTATTACATGTGCGCTAATACAAAAAAAATTAGGTACACTCTATCTTCCAAATGCATATTCAGAGCAAAGACCATTATATGGAGCAGCGTAGCAGGGCAATATTACCCCACCAACCTACACACATGATGCCACAACATCACCGGGACTCGGAAACTGAGACCGGGGTGCATTCTAAGGACACGCCAGCAGCTCTCAGGGAGATCTCCAGGCTGCATCCCTAATAGGAAGTTGCAAGGGGCATGGCACAGTGAATTGTATCATTGGGGCCCCATCTCACTGCTCAATGGTAAGAATTGTGCATTCCAGCAGCAGACGCAATCATATTATCAAGCCCCTGGACTGGTCACTTCACTTGGAATGTGTGAGGGATCTGTGAGCCTGGTCTACTGTCTAGATTTCCCCAAAATCACATGGGAGTAGTACTGTATGTGTTTATTATTGTCAGTAGCTGCACTAGTGGATCCCATACTGTAGTATAAATTCTCCCTCTATATTAGATATGTATCCTTTTTCTTAACATTGAGGTGCCATGACCTGGTGGCTCCATGAATACTACAAATGGCGAAATAGATGACTCCTTACCGTGGTCCCAGCTCGTCTTCACTGCGCCACACAAAGTCTCCAAACTTCTCATAGAGGGTATTGTAATGATGCTGGACTCGGAGAAGCATTGAAGCAGAGACTTCCATTAAGGTGTTGTACGCTATCTGCTGCTCTTTCCCACTGGTGTATCCATTGTACAAAGTGTAAATCCTATCAGCGATTTCTGTAAGAGAAACAAGAGGTGTCCAGAACGCAGAAGCTGGGCATAGCATTTGGGAATTTAGCAAAAATGTAACCACATTTAATACATTTAACATTACTGACTCATTAGCATGTACTAGTCATGAATTAATAATGTACTTGTACATATTAAAGTTTACGCCGTTGATAGTTGGGCTCAGGGGCGCCAAGAGGGGGGGGGGAGCAGGTACAGATTACCTGGGCCTGGGCTTCCTGAGGGGCCCGGCGGGGGTCCAGGTCCAGCGCCGCCCCCCCTCCCTCACTCACAGCAGCCTAGCACACAGCGTGTGCTGAGCTGCAGTGGGAGACTGCTCGTGGCTGCTAAGCAGCAGCCACAGCAGTCTCCTATGCCTGTGGGGGGGGGGCGATCACACTGATCTCGCCCCCCCCTGGCTTTGAGCAGGGCTGAGGGGACTCAGAGCGCCCCCCTCCCCAGCGCGCAGCGCCACTTCGCGACGCTGCAAAGCTTTTTGTTTTTCAGGAAGGGTGCGTGGCCACACCTCCTGCAGTTAGGCCACGCCCCCTGTTACCCGGGACTGGGTTTAGGGTTAGGAACTTACCAGCAGGGAGCGTTAGGCACCAAGAAGAGGGTTAGGGTTAGTAAAAAATGTGTCAACCATGCTTGTGTCGACCTTTTGACACTGTCGACCTTCATCTGTGTCGATATGCAAATGTCAGCAAATATCACCTGAGCATTAAGACGCCCACTACTGCCTTCTCACCTACGTAAACAACGGTAACATCAAAGTACATCGGTGGCCATCTTACCCTTGCGGCAGGTCTGACCTGCTGCAGCCGTGGGAGCCCTTTTCTGACCCGCAGAGCTGCATATGCAAACGCAGTGGCTAATTTATGCATGCCCATGTAACAGTATTTAAACCGACAATCATGTCTGCGTTTTTGTGACCACTCACTTGGCGATGGATTCCTCTGTGCATGCGTGACCGCAATGTGGTGCAAACGCATGCACAGTGGCAAACAATCGCTCGATCTGCGAGAAAATTGGATTATCGTCCGTCTCTGAATCAGGCCCTGAGGCTGGGGAAATGTAAAGCCGCATTGTCGCGATGATTCGGTTATCGATGGTTCGAGATGCTGTTGATCGATATTAAATCGATATTAATGTTATGTGTTTACATTTTTTTTTTTTAAACTGTGTTGGATAAGTTATAAATAGATGTTCTTGACTTAATTCAGTAAAAAAAAAACTATTTCTGCACAGTTTTTGGAAAAAATATTAGTCAGTTAAGTAGTTGAAGTGATATTTTCAGTCTTTGCACCATGTGCATTTCCATCTAGACATGAAATCATGTAAAATTAGGCCCAGAGTGATGTTATAGGATAGCTGAAGATATTAGCCACATTTGTGCAAATGCATTTTCCTGTTTGCAAATGACCATTGGCCAGGATGGCACTTGCCAGGGTGCCAGCTGAGGGGGGAGGGCGCCAATCTAACTGTGGTGTGGGGTCTGAGGCCGGGCAGCCCCTGGTGCTTGCCAGCGGCTGCTTGGTACAATGAATAAAGGGCCTGATTCAGAGACTGACGCTCTGAACGAGCACTCGCTCTGAATCAGGGCGTTTTTGTTTTTTATTGTCCGGCCTCCTGGCCGCTCGCATAGCTGTGGGTGACCACAGGTTGATGGTCGCGATAGTCAAGACCATCGCGACCATCGGGCTTGCGACGAGACCCTTGTGGTAGGGTTCTGATAGAGGCAAAAGCACTCCAGGGCTTACGGCAGCGAGACCCTACTGCAAGGGTCTCATCGCAAGCCCGATGGTCGTGATGGTCTTGACCATCGTGACCATCATTTTGGCCGCTCGCTATAGCTGTGGGTGGTCACCCACAGCTATGTGAGTGGCCAGGAGGCCGCTCCAAAAAGGAGGAGGGACGGCCCTGATTCAGAGCGAACACTCTTTCAGAGCGTCCGGCTCTGAATCAGGGCCAGAGTGCGGGGAGGGGGGTTAGGTATAGGCACTAACGGGGGGAGGTTCTGGTTAGGCACTAGGGGAGGATGTTAGGGTTAGGCACCCCTAATGGAGGGTTAGGGGGGGAGAGGGGGGAGTTAGCTGTACTTACCTCCACTGTCAGGATTTCCTCCCTTCCGCCAGCCTCTGTTGGGATTTGAACCGGCGGCTGTATACAATCCCATTCCCTTATTTATTCACTTGACAGATTCTATAATGGACATTGAATTTGAACCGGGCTGACTAGCACATTTATTTTCTAAAACTAGAAATCTAGACCAATTTCACCCTAGGATGGCTACCTATTTATTGACTGGTTTAGAAAACAGACCCCTAAGTGCAATAATTGCAGTACTTAAGAAATTCCAGTTACAGTAATTTCTCAGTGGCAGCCCTCATTCATAAAAAGGAAAGTGACTAGGCAGGTTACCAGCTTGCTGCCGCTTAACCAGCTCAATCATTAATACAGATATATATAGTAAAATGCAACAGGTCAGTTAGATGACATGTTTAGGCTTAGCTATAATATTATGAGTAACATTTTGTAAGACATTACTGTTTTCTCACCCATGTGTTCATTTAAACTTTGTGCAAAATAAGTTGATGCTTTAAAATGTCTTATGGAAAGTACCTTCAGCTTTACTGTCATCCACCAAAGAGCAAGCTGTGCGTAACGTGACCAAACTTTGTGCTGAGTGCCGCCCGTGAGTATCAACAGCAAACAGACTGAACCTGTGGCAAAAAAGGAGTATGGATGAGAGGCACACGTTTCAAACTTATAGTATTAACTCTCCCACAGTACAGATAATGTAAATAAATTACTGTAAACTTTATTTGCCACACAGTGAGATAGGGGTTCACAGGGAATATAGTCGGCATCCCGGGGTGTGGGATGCCGACGGTCTGAATACCGGTACCGAAATCCCGACAGGTCAGGATCCCGGCACCAGTATCCTGACCGCCGGCATCCTGAAGGTAAGTATTGGGGTGTAACGGTGAACTTAGGGCTAAGTAGTGGGGTTAGGGTTAGGCATTAGGGGGATGGTTAGGGTTAGGCATCGGGTAGGGAGTGTTAGGATTAGGGCAGGGCCAGATTATAGGGGGGGCGACAGGGACGGTCCTCCTGGGGCCCCTACACCTAAAGGGTCCCCACACAGCAGCAGCAGCACAAGAGCAGTCACCGTTATTAAGCCCCGCCCACTTTGCGGAAAAATGCGGCGATTCGCGGGTCAATCGGCTGGAGGCGGAGCCAGTATGATGCCTTCCCATTACAATTGTGTCACTTGGCTCTGCCCCTTTCCGATTGACCCGCAAATCGTGGCCAAAGCCTGAGGGGGGCGGAGCTTAATAACATGGTACCTTCCTGCCAGGTCCCCTCCCCATCCACAACATGCAGTGCAGATGGTGAAGGTTAAGTGTGTGTGTGAAATGTGTGTGTGTGACTTGTGTGTGTATGTATGTATGTATGTATGTTTGTGTCTAATGTACAGTATGTGTGACACATGCATGTGTGGTGTATATATGTGTTTTTCTGTATGAATGTATGTGTAAGTTTATAACTATATGTGTATATATACAATTATATTGATAGGGGCCCCCACAAAGTTGTTGCCTCAGGGCCTCCTCAAACCTTAATCCAGCCCTGGATTAGGGTACGGGGAGGGGGAGGTTAGGTTTAGGCACTAGTGGGGTGGTTAGGTTTAGGCACCGTGGAGGTGGTGTTAGGTTTAGGGTGTGGGGAGGGGGAGGTTAGGTTGAGGCACCGAGGAGGGTGGGTTAGGGTAGGGGTTAGAAAAGTACTCACCCTCTCTTCCTATGGGTGTCGGGATTCTGGCTGTTGGTATTCTGACTAGCGGCATCCCAACAGCCGGGATTCCATACCCAACCCAATCACAGGAGTAAACAAGTTAAACATTTTTAAATGCTTATTTTTTTTAGAAGAAAATATTATGAACCCTTTACAAAACTCACACACAGCTTCCATGTGGCAGTGGGGTTATGAGTACTTTCTACACACACATAAAGAAAATTCTTTTATTATTGCACGGCCTTTAAATCAGATGTTTTCTAGTAGCAAATGATTGAGTGCTTGAAGGCATTTATGTACTCATTAGCAGTGTGCGGCCTCACATATAGTTTACTGTGGATTAGGCATGTTTTTGTACGTGGAAAACTAGCACGAAGAGAGGCAAAGTAAATGTTTTTCCACCACTTTCTGACTGGATATAGCTTTTAACCAATCAATGCTCAGGCCTGGTACAGCTCCAGCTGGTGCTCTGCTGTTCACTTAGGGTGGGTACACACCAAAACGATATCGGCCTGATTTGAACGACAAATCAGGCATATCATGCAGTGTGTATGCCCGATTTGCACGTTCACGCGGCTGCATGCGATATCGTGCGATTGGCTGTGCTGCACAGTCAATCACACGATATCGCATGTGAGGCTGCGATAACAGTGTTCCGTCTTTCATTAAATCTTTTAAGTGTGTACCAGCAATCATGCGATGTACAGGGTGAAGACATCAGCACGATTGCCGGTCATTTAGGTGTGTACCCACCCTTCAAAACAACACCCTGAGGGTTATTTCTAAACAAATCAATTTGTTTTAATTTCTGTTGCTGGTTAGATAATAAAAGTAAAAATATGTTGATTAATATAGTTTATGGCAAAAACTGTATACAGGTTGAGTCTCCCATATCCAAAATGCTCGGGACCAGGGGTATTTTGGATATCGGATTATTCCATATTTTGGATACTATAATGAAATATCTTGGGTATAGGACCCAAAACTAAACACAGAATGCATTTATGTTCTATATACACCTTATACACACAGCCTGCAGCTCATTTTATACAATATTTTTTATAATTTTGAGCATCAAAAAAAGTTTGTGTACATTAGGGGTGTGCACCGGCCACTTTTCGTGTTTTGTGTTTTGGTTTTGGATCTGGATCTTTCTTCGTGTTTTGGATCTGGATTGGTTTTGCCAAAACCACCCTTCCGTGTTTTGGGTTCTGGGTTTTGTGTTTTGGATCTGTATTTTTTTGAAAAAAAGCATAAAAACAGCTAAAATCACAGAATTTGTAGGTTTTTCTGCTCCTATGCTATTATTAACCTCAATAACCTTAATTTCCACTCATTTCCAGTCTATTCTGAATACCTCAAACCTCACAATAGTGTTTTTATGTCCAAAAGGTTGCACCGAGGTAGCTGGATGACTATGCTAAGCGACACGAGTGGGCGGCACAAACACGTGACCCATCTAGGCGTGAAACTGCAGTGGCAGACAGGATGGCATTGAAAAACTAGGCCCCAAACTGTACATAATGCAAAGAAAAAAAAGAGGTGCAAGATGGAATTGTCCTTGGGCCCTCCCACCCACCCTTATGTTGTATAAACAGGACATGCACACTTTAACAAACCAATCATTTCAGCGCCAGGGTCTGCCACACAACTGTGGCTGAAATGATTGGTTCGTTTGGGCCCCCACAAAACAAGCTGGCAATTTATCTGTCCCTGCACAAACTGGCTCTACGGAGGCAAGATGTCATCCTCATCCACCGATTCCTCACCCTCTTCAGTGTGTACATCCTCATCCTCACAGAGTATTAATTCGTCCCTGCTGGAACCACAGGTCCCTCTGTACGTTCTGGAGGCTGGTCTCCCTGGAAGAGTTGATAATTCATTTTATGAACATCATCTTCTCCACATTTTGTGGAAGCAACCTCCTACGCCTTTCGCTGACAAGGTTCCCGGCTGCACTAAACACTCTTTCGGAGTACACACTGGAGGGGGGGCAACTCAGGTAAAATAGAGCCAGTTTGTACAGGGACCTCCAAATTGCTTCTTTTTCCTGCCAGTACAGGTACGGACTGTCTGACATGCCTACTTGGATGCTGTCACCGATGTAATCCTTTAACAGACAGACGCACGCTTGTCGCTGCTGCTTTGAGGATTCAAGTGCGGCTACAGCCCACACAATTCACAAAGACAGAAAAAAATAAAGAATATTTTTATTGTTTGTGGAGCACACTTTGAGGGTTACACCACCCTTTAACAGACAGACGCACGCTTGTCGCGCTGCTTTGAGGATGCAAGTGCGGCTACAGCCCACACAATTCACAAAGACAGAAAAAAGAAGAAGAATATTTTTATTGTTTGTGTAGCACACTTTGAGGGTGTCACCACCCTTTAACTGACAGACGCACGCTTGTCGCTGCTGCTTTAAGGATGCAGGTGCGGCTACAGCCCACACAATTCACAAAGACAGAAAAAAGAAGAAGAATATTTTTATTGTTTGTGTAGCACACTTTGAGGGTGTCACCACCCTTTAACAGACAGACGCACGCTTGTCGCTGCTGCTTTGAGGATGCAAGTGCGGCTACATCGCACACAAGTCACAAACACATTAAAAAAATAGTTTTTTATTTTTTGGCGCACTTTGAGAGTTGCACCACCCTTTAACAGACAGACGCACGCTTGTCGCTGCTGCTTTAAGGATGCAGGTGCGGCTACAGCCCACACAATTCACAAAGACAGAAAAAAAAAGAACAATATTTTAATTGTTTGTGTAGCACACTTTGAGGGTGTCACCACCCTTTAACAGACAGACGCATGCTTGTCGCTGCTGCTTTGAGGATGCAGGTGGAATCTAGACGGGATTTGGAACCGAGGACACACTACCTCCATCAATTGTCTAAATCCCACTGCACTAATGTCGGATACCGGACGCACGTCTAACACCAACATAGCAGTCAAGGCCTCAGTTATACGTTTTGCTTCAGGATGACTGCTGTCGTACTTCATCCTCATCGCTAGGGACTGTTGGAGGGTCAATTGTTTAGTAAAAGTAGTGATGTTCCTACTTCCTCTCTGGGATGATGAACAACTCCCAGCAGCAGCAACAGCACTAGGAGGAAGTGGTTCTTGATCTTTCCCTATTTTATTTTTATCGGAGAAAGTTTGGTCCTCCATTTATGTTATATTGATATATATACGTGCGGCTAAAGCGCACACAAACACAGAAAATATTTTTTTATTTTTGCTGGAGAGTAGTGCACTTTGTGGGTTACACCACCCTTTAAGAAATGAGCCAGCCAGCTCTTTACTTATGGGACACAGGCGCACGCTTGGCGCTGCTCCTTTGTTGATGCACGTGCAGCCACAGTGCACACAAGTCACAAACACAGAAAATATATATTTTTTTGGTTTGGAGTGTACTTTGGGGGTTACAGAACCCTTTAACGGTAAAGCCTGCCGGCCCTTTACTTATGACACAGGCGCACGCTTGGCACTACTTTGTTGATGCACGTGCGGCTACTGCGCACACAATTCACAAACACAGAAAATATTTTTTTTTTTGGTTTGGACTGGAGTGTACTTTCGGGGGTTACAACACCCTTAACGGTCAAGCCAGCCGGCCCTTTACTTATGACACAGGCGCACGCTTGGCACTACTTTGTTGATGCACGTGCGGCTACTGCGCACACAATTCACAAACACAGAAAATAATTTTTTTTTTGGTTTGGACTGGAGTGTACTTTCGGGGGTTACAGCACCCTTAACGGTCAAGCCAGTCGGCCCTTTACTTATGACACAGGCGCACGCTTGGCACTACTTTGTTGATGCACGTGCGGCTACTGCGCACACAATTCACAAACACAGAAAATTATTTTTTTTTTGGTTTGGACTGGAGTGTACTTTGGGGGTTACAGCACCCTTTAACGGTCAAGCCAGCCAGCCCTTTACTTATGACACAGGCGCACGCTTGGCACTACTTTGTTGATGCACATGCGGCTACTGCGCACACAATTCACAAACACAGAAAATAATTTTTTTTTTGGTTTGGACTGGAGTGTACTTTCGGGTGTTACAGCACCCTTAACGGTCAAGCCAGCCGGCCCTTTACTTATGACACAGGCGCACGCTTGGCACTACTTTGTTGATCCACGTGCGGCTACTGCGCACACAATTCACAAACACAGAAAATATATTATTTTTTTAGCACTTGGGGGGAGCACCCCTGATGGACAGAGCACCCCCTGGACAACACTACAGCACCCCTTTAGGACTGGGACACTGCACAGGACTTTGGAGTGGACACAGCCCCTATGGAGAACTCACTGCACAACACAGTCCAGCCAGCCCCTATGGACTTTGAAGTAGTGGACACAGCCCCTATTAACAACAGCAGCACAGCACAACACAGCCAGCCCCTATGGACTTTGAAGTAGTGGACAACAGCAGCACAGCGCAGCACAGAACAGCACAACACTACTCTGCACTACACTACACTACACTACACAGCCCAGCCAGCCCTAACACCCAGCCTCCCTCTTCACTGTCCACAGCCGAGTGAGAAAATGGCGCCGACGCGGCTACCTTATATAGGATCCAAAACCCGCGAGACTCGGAAGGCGGGAAGATGACGTTTTGCCTCGATTTCAGAATCCGAGTCAGGCGGGAAAAGTCGAGCCTGACTCGGATTGGACTCGGATCGGGGGGGCTCGGGGGGGTTCGGATTTCAGAAATCCGAACCCGCTCACCCCTAGTGTACATACATGAAATTCATTTATGTTTTATATACACCTTATACACACAGCCTGAAGGTTATTGTATACTGTATTTTAATGAATTTGTGCTTTAAAACAAGTTTGTGTACATTGAACCATCAGAAAGCAAAGGTATCACATTCTCAGTCATACTAAAAATATTCCGTAATTCGGAATATTCCGTATTTCGGAATATTTGGATATGGGAGACTCAACCTGTACAACTTTTCAGTATCGTTAGTAAATAATCTTTCAAATAATACAATAAATCTGCATCATTATATATTAGCATAAAGTTGCAAAGGAAGTACTAGTCTAGCAATAGTCACAATTTAGTTTAGAAAAAATGACTCCACCTACACTACATGTATTACATGATGTCATTTCCTGTCTTTCCCCGACACTAATGGGAAGATTACTAAGGGGTGGTTTTGTACAGTATGCAGTTTCTAAAGCCAGCCTTTGTATGCATCAGAGCCAACCTGCAGGATTTACTATTGTGCAGCTTAGAGGCTGTAAATTCCAGCTCTGCTCAATATGTGTCAGTTTGTAAAACACTTAAACAGCACACAGTTCAGGCCAAACTTTATGTGGTTGAAGCAAAAGTGCATGGTAAAATCAGATGTGAAACATCCAGTTTTACCCCAACACTTTTCTCAAAAGCACAGTCCAGCATTTGGCCAGGTTCTCTAGGCTACCTAGAACGTACTAGCATAATACTGTGAAGGTGGGTCCCTGAGTAATACACTCTTCCTATGGGTGTCGGGATTCTGACCAGCGGCGTCCCGACAGCCGGGATTCCATACCCAACTCGTTCACAGGACTAAACAAGTTAAACATTTTTAAATGCTTATTTTTTTTTTTAGAAGAAAATATTATGAACCCTTTACAAAACTCACACACAGCTTCCATGTGGCAGTCGGGTTAATGAGTACTTTCTACACACACACACAAAGAAAATACTTTTATTATTGCACGGCCTTTAAATCAGATGTTTTCTAGTAGCAAATGATTGAGTGCTTGAAGGCATTTATGTACTCATTAGCAGTGTGCGGTCTCACATATAGTTTACTGGGGATTAGGCATGTTTTTGTACATGGAAAACTAGCACGAAGAGAGGCAAAGTAAATGTTCTTCCACCACTTTCTGAGTGGATATAGCTTATAACCAATCATAGCTCAGGCCTGGTACAGCTCCAGCTGGTGCTCTGCTGTTCACTTAAGGTGGGTACACACTAGGGGTGTGCACCGGCCACTTTTCGTGTTTTGTGTTTTGGTTTTGGATCTGGATCTTTCTTCGTGTTTTGGATCTGGATTGGTTTTGCCAAAACCACCCTTCCGTGTTTTGGGTTCTGGGTTTTGTGTTTTGGATCTGTATTTTTTTGAAAAAAAGCATAAAAACAGCTAAAATCACAGAATTTGTAGGTTTTTCTGCTCCTATGCTATTATTAACCTCAATAACCTTAATTTCCACGCATTTCCAGTCTATTCTGAACACCTCACACCTCACAATAGTGTTTTTATGTCCAAAAAGTTGCACCAAGGTAGCTGGATGACTATGCTAAGCGACACAAGTGGGCGGCACAAATACGTGACCCATCTAGGAGTGACACTGCAGTGGCAGACAGGATGGCAGTTAGAAAAACTAGGCCCCAAACTGTACATAATGCAAAGAAAAAAAAAGAGGTGCAAGATGGAATTGTCCTTGGGCCCTCCCACCCACCCTTATGTTGTATAAACAGGACATGCACACAAATCAATCATTTCAGCGCCAGGGTCTGCCACACAACTGTGGCTGAAATGATTGGTTCGTTTGGGCCCCCACAAAACAAGCTGGCAATTAATGTGTCCCTGCACAAACTGGCTCTACGGAGGCAAGATGTCATCCTCATCCTCCTCATCCACCGATTCCTCACCCTCTTCAGTGTGTACATCCTCATCCTCACAAAGTATTAACTCGTCCCCACTTGAATCCACCACCACAGGTCCCTCTGTACCTTCTGGAGGCTGGTCTCCCTGGAAGAGCTGATAATTCATTTTGATGAACATCATCTTCTCCACATTCTGTGGAAGCAACCTCCTACGCCTTTTGCTGACAAGGTTCCCGGCTGCACTAAACACTCTTTCGGAGTACACACTGGAGGGGGGGCAACTCAGGTAAAATAGAGCCAGTTTGTACAGGGGCCTCCAAATTGCCTCTTTTTCCTGCCAGTACAGGTATGGACTGTCTGACATGCCTACTTGGATGCTGTCACCGATGTAATCCTCCACCATTCTGTCAATGGTGACAGTATCATATGCAGTGACAGTAGACATGTCAGAAATTGTTGCCAGGTCCTTCAGTCCGGACCAGATGTCCAAACTTGGTCCTGCCTGCCCTGCATCACCGCCAGCGGGTTGCTTAGGATACCTAAGTTTTTTCCTGGCAGCCCCAGTTGCGGGAGAAAATGAAGAAGGAGCCGTTGACGTGTCACGTTCCGCTTCAGCTGACAGTGTGTTCACCAGCAGGTCTTTGCACCTCTGCAGGCTTGTGTCGGCCGGAAAGAGAGACACCACATAGGCTTTAAACCTAGGATCAAGCACGGTGGCCAAAATGTAGTGGTCTGATCTCAACAGATTGACCACCCTGGAATCCTGGCAAAGCGAATGAAGGGCTTCATCCACAAGTCCCACATGCCGAGCGGAATCGCTCCATCTTAGCTCCTCCTTCACTTTCTCCAGCTGCTTCTGCAAAAGCCTGATGAGGGGAATGACCTGACTCAAGCTGGCAGTGTCTGAACTGACTTCACGTGTGGCAAGTTCGAAGGGCTGGAGAACCTTGCACAATACGGAAATCATTCTCCACTGCGCTTGAATCAGGTGCATACCCCCTCCTTTGCCTATGTCATAGGTGGATGTATAGGCTTGTATGGCCTTTTGCTGCTCCTCCATCCTCTGAAGCATATAGAGGGTTGAGTTCCACCGCGTCACAACCTCTTGCTTCAGGTGATGGCGGGGCAGGTTCAAGAGTGTTTGCTGGTGCTCCAGTCTTCGGCACGCAGTCGCTGAATGGCGAAAGTGGCCAGAAATTTTTTGGGCCACCCAAAGCGTCTCCTGCACGCCCCTGTCGCTTTTCAGAAAATTCTGCACCACCAAGTTTATTGTGTGAGCAAAACATGGGACGTGCTGGAATTTGCCCAGATGTAATGCCCGCACAATATTGGTGGCGTTGTCAGATATCACAAATCCCCAGGAGAGTCTAAGTGGGGTAAGCCACTGGGCGATGATTTCCCTCAGTTTCTCTAAGAGGTTGTCGGCGGTGTGCCTCTTACTGAAACTGGTGATACACAGCGTAGCCTGCCTTGTAACGAGCTGGCGTTTCTGAAATGCTGCTACTGGTGACGCTGCTGCTGTTGCTGCGTAAGGTGATACATCTACCCAGTGGGCTGTCACAGTCATATAGTCCTTAGTCTGCCCTGTTCCACTTGTCCACATGTCCGTGGTTAAGTGGACATTGTGTACAACGGCATTTTTCAGGACACTGAGGACACTTTTTCTGACGTTTCTGTACAGTCTCGGTATCGCCTGCCTAGTGAAATGGAATCTAGACGGGATTTGGAGCCGGGGACACACTACCTCCATCAATTGTCTAAATCCCACTGCACTAATGGCGGATACCGGACGCACGTTTAACACCAACATAGCAGTCAAGGCCTCAGTTATACGTTTTGCTTCAGGATGACTGCTGTCGTACTTCATCCTCCTCGCTAAGGACTGTTGGAGGGTCAATTGTTTAGTAAAAGTCGTGGTGTTCCTACTTCCTCTCTGGGATGATGAACGACTCCCAGCAGCAGCAACAGCAGCAGCGGCAGCAGTAGGCGTAGCAATGCAGGATCCTCCGGAGGAATCCCGGATAGGAGAGTCAGTCATGCCAGTGACATGGCCTGCAGGACTACTTCCGATCCTGACTAAGGAGGAAATTGACGAGGAGGGAGTTGACGGTGTGGTTTGCAGGCGCTTGGATACAACAGGACAACGGGATTTAGGTGTCCCTGGACTGCTTACGGTCTTAGCCAAAGTTTCTGAACTTGACAGTAACTTTTTATGAACGCGCTGCAGGTGCCGTATAAGGGAGGATGTTCCTAGGTGGTTGACGTCCCTACCCCTACTTATTTCACCTTTACATATGGTACATATGGCAAGACAGTTGTTGTCCGGATTTGGATAGAAATATTGCCAGACCAAAGAGGTGGAATGTTTGGTCTTCTGCCCAGGCATGACCGTGATGGGCTTTTTCATCCCACGGACAACAACTGTCTCCCCCGGAGCCTGATTTAAACAAACCACATCACCATCAGAATCCTCCTCGCCAACTTCCTCCTCAGCGCCAGCTACACCAGTATCCTCATCCTGTTGTACTTCAAGTGACATCTTCAATTTGCATATCAGCAAGTGGACTGTGGGTGCTCCTTTCAGCACTTGCAGGGGGCGTGCAAATGGTGGAAAGAGCCACCTCTTCCCGTCCAGTGCTGGGAAGGTCAGGCATCGCAACCACCACCACACTTGGACTCTCCTTGGGGATTTGTGATATCTTCTTAGAAAGCACAGTTCTTCGCTGTGCTTTTGCCAGCTTAACTCTTTTGATTTTTTTAGTGGGAGGAGGGCTTCCATCGTCATGTGATGCTGAACCACTAGTCATGAACATACTAGGGATCGACCTTAGCCGTTCCTTGCCACTCCGTGTCGTAAATGGCATTGGCAAGTTTACGTTTCTCTTCAGCTGATTTAAATGTCTTTTTCAAGGTCATTTTCCTGAACTTTGCCATTTGGGATTGTATGTGCCCTCTACTATGACATTGGGCATCGGCCTTGGCAGACGACGTTGATGGCATGTTATCGTCTATGTCATGACTAGTGGCAGCAGCTTCAGCACTAGGAGGAAGTGGTTCTTGATCTTTCTCTATTTTATTTTTATCAGAGAAAGTTTGGTCCTCCATTTATGTTATATCGATTTGATATATACGTGCGGCTAAACACAGAAAATAATTTTTTTTTTGGTTTGTACTGGAGTGTACTTTGGGGGTTACAGCACCCTTTAACGGTCAAGCCAGCTGGCCCTTTACTTATGACACAGACGCACGCTTGGCACTACTTTGTTGATGCACGTGCGGCTACTGCGCACACAATTCACAAACAGAAAATAATTTTTTTTTTGGTTTGGACTGGAGTGTACTTTCGGGGGTTACAGCACCCTTTAACGGTCAAGCCAGCTGGCCCTTTACTTATGACACAGGCGCACGCTTGGCACTACTTTGTTGATGCACGTGCGGCTACTGCGCACACAATTCACAAACACAGAAAATAATTTTTTTTTTGGTTTGGACTGGAGTGTACTTTGGGGGTTACAGCACCCTTTAACGGTCAAGCCAGCCGGCCCTTTACTTATGACACAGGCGCACGCTTGGCACTACTTTGTTGATGCACGTGCGGCTACTGCGCACACAATTCACAAACACAGAAAATAATATTTTTTTTGGTTTGGACTGGAGTGTACTTTGGGGGTTACAGCACCCTTTAACGGTCAAGCCAGCTGGCCCTTTACTTATGACACAGGCGCACGCTTGGCACTACTTTGTTGATGCACGTGCGGCTACTGCGCACACAATTCACAAACACAGAAAATAATTTTTTTTTGGTTTGGACTGGAGTGTACTTTGGGGGTTACAGCACCCTTTAACGGTCAAGCCAGCCGGCCCTTTACTTATGACACAGGCGCACGCTTGGCACTACTTTGTTGATGCACGTGCGGCTACTGCGCACACAATTCACAAACACAGAAAATATTTTTTTTTTTGGTTTGGACTGGAGTGTACTTTTGGGGGTTACAGCACCCTTAACGGTCAAGCCAGCCGGCCCTTTACTTATGACACAGGCGCACGCTTGGCACTACTTTGTTGATGCACGTGCGGCTACTGCGCACACAATTCACAAACACAGAAAATAATTTTTTTTTTGGTTTGGACTGGAGTGTACTTTCGGGGGTTACAGCACCCTTAACGGTCAAGCCAGCCGGCCCTTTACTTATGACACAGGCGCACGCTTGGCACTACTTTGTTGATGCACGTGCGGCTACTGCGCACGCAATTCACAAACACAGAAAATAATTTTTTTTTTGGTTTGGACTGGAGTGTACTTTCGGGGGTTACAGCACCCTTTAACGGTCAAGCCAGCCGGCCCTTTACTTATGACACAGGCGCACGCTTGGCACTACTTTGTTGATGCACGTGCGGCTACAGCGCACACAATTCACAAACACAGAAAATATATTATTTTTTTAGCACTTGGGGGGAGCACCCCTGATGGACAGAGTACCCCCTGGACAACACTACAGCACCCCTTTAGGACTGGGACACTGCACAGGACTTTGGAGTGGACACAGCCCCTATGGAGAACTGACTGCACAGCACAGTCCAGCCAGCCCCTATGGACTTTGAAGTAGTGGACACAGCCCCTATTAACAACAGCAGCACAGCACAACACAGCCAGCCCCTATGGACTTTGAAGTAGTGGACAACAGCAGCACTACACTACACTACACTACACAGCCCTATCTCCCACCCTCCCTCTTCACTGTCCACAGCCGAGTGAGAAAATGGCGCCGACGCGGGTACCTAATATAGGATCCAAAACCCGCGAGACTCGGAAGGCGGGATGATGACGTTTTGCCTCGATTTCAGATCCGAGTCAGGCGGGAAAAGTCGAGCCTGACTCGGATCGGACTCGGATCGGGGGGGCTCGGGGGGGTTTGGATTTCAGAAATCCGAACCCGCTCACCCCTAGTACACACCTAAACGATATCGGCCCGATTTGGCCTATTTAGCCAAATCAGAACGACAAATCGGGCATATCATGCAGTGGGTATGCCCGATTTGCACGTTCACGCGGCTGCATGCGATATCGTGCGATTGGCTGTGCTGCACAGTTTATCACACGATATCGCATGTGTTGCTGTACATGTTGATGAAGGACGGAGCAGTGTTCCATCTTTCATTAAATCTTTTAAGTGTGTACCGGCAATCATGCGATGTCCAGGGTGAAGACATCAGCACGATTGCCGGTCATTTAGGTGTACCCACCCTTCGAAAACCACACCCTGAGGGTTATTTATAAACAAATTACTTTGTTTTTATATTTCTGTTGCTGGTTAGATAATAAAAGTAAAAATATGTTGATTAATATAGTTTATGGCAAAAACTGTATACAACTTTTCAGTATCACAATGCATATTGGTAGCTGCTCAATCACCTTGGTAATTTCACCCCGGTACATGAAAGGAAGGATTAGTCTTTACAAGAAATAGCAAAGGTTATCCCCCAGCACTCAGAATGATATCAGCAATAAGACTTGAAAAACTACATGGTACTAGATAATTCATATCTTTGCAAAAATATGTTTAAGCCTCCAGGCCACGTCACGGCATCTCTGATACTGGAGGTTCCTACTTCAAAGTCAAAGTTCAGGGCGCGGAACCTCAAAAAGCCAGTGAAGGCCAACCACCCCAGGGCAGCACACCAGAGAAAGACTAATGGTGCGCACACATTGGGCGATATTAATGAGCGATTGCATGATTACGACATAATTGCGCAATCGCTCAGTAATCGTGCACTTTTATATCAGAAACGACCAGCGATGCGTGCTCCCGCTGGTCGTTTCCGACATTGTCCATCGCCTGAACATGCAGGCCAATCTGCCGATAACGACAGATTGGCATGCTCAGGAATGTTGGACTGTGCCTGGACTGATCATTCAGTGCAGACACTACAGGTGATCAGGAACGACGGTACGATTATGATGTCGTAATTGTACTGTCTTTCCTGGTCGCCCAGTGTGTACGCACCTTAAGGTGTTAGTAAGTGTTAATAATAATATTAATAAATCAAAAGTTGTGTGTTAAAGGGTTATACACAGGTGAAGTGTGCAATTAAAATGATAAATAAAGTAGTATCAGTACTAGTAGAAGTGTTAATAAAGTGCTAAATAGAGTGTTCTAGTGTGCCACCCCAAAGCAGTCCAGCCATACCAACCCTCAGGCTTTACACAATTGTAAACAAACACCAGTAGACAGATTGCATTTGTTTTCAATTGTGTAAAGCCTGAGAGTGCCGCCGTCTGCTGATATATGATATATATATATATATATATATATACACACAGTACATATGGCTTAATCCATGGCTCTCCACCATATTGCAATAATTTCTCCAGCTGACCAACCACGTCACCGCAGATGGAATCAGTATGATTTACTGCTGGCTGCATGGCCGGCGGTTCAAATCCTCACAGCGGCAGCCTGGCAGCGGGGAAAATGCTGATCATCCAAAGGTAAGTATTGACTAACCCTATTCCACCCCATAACCCTAACCCTCCCTTAGGGGTGCCCTAACCTCCCCCCCAAGTGCCTAACCATAATCCCCCCCCCTAAGTGCCTAACCATAACCCCCCTTCCCCGCAGCCTAAACCTAAGTCCCCCGGCGGGGGTGCCTAAACCTAACCTCCCCCTGGGGGTGCATAACCCTAACCCCCCTTTCCCTAGCCTAACCCTAACCTCCCGGGGGGGTGCCCCCGGAGCTCCTAACCTAACCCCCCCGCGGCTGTCTGCGCCTGGTGCCTGGCTTACCTTCGGTCGGTAAGCCGGGTGTCTGGCTCCCGGCGTAGGTCTAATGAGACAGGCGTCAGGATTTTGACGCCTGTCATTAGACACTTGCTGGGATTAGACAATAACTGATATGCCTGGGTGTGGTTCTCTCTCTTTAAGCCAGGACCCAAACTCATGGAAGAAGCATAAATTGTATTACAAATCTATGTGATAGTTGGAGCCAAACGTGGCAGAGCAATGCTCATATTTTTGAGAGTCAGTATAGGGACTAACCAGATGGGAAGACCGTGACGTGGTGGGTCAGATGGACAAATTATTGCAATTATTGCAATATTTTGGAACTAACATTCCCTGAATTTATAGGAATTACAGTTTGAAAAATGCTGAGTTTGTATGATATATATATATATATATATATCACACAAACTCGGCACTTTACACACACACAGTATATATATTTACAGTATATATATATATATAATATATATATATGTATGTATAACAGAAGCTTGCAGCTCCAATTGGGTACAAGTCCCTCTATGTAATATTATATCAAATGTGTGTCTTTTATCTGTAAACTAAAAGTTACAATAATGTAAAACAGTTATCATGCACCCCCACAAACATGTGAGTGTCAGCTCAACCAGCAAAATAATGTACCAGTGGTGATCTGTTACATATACAAACGAATAAAAAATAATAAAAAGAGCTGGCATAGAGCACCTACCGTGCTTATATAACTTATTATAAAGTTCTAACAAGCTTAATATTCATAAAATATACAAGTGATTTAGTATAATAAAGTGCTAATGCAAGGATGGCAATATAAAATTACCATTATCGTCCAATACATATGAAATTATTGATATATATTATGTGACTTATAAAATAAAATAAAAACGGTATGTATGACTAAAGTGCTACTGCAAAGATCCTTTAAGAATCAGTGACTAAACTCCATAGAAATGTGCAACAATGCATAAATGATTTAAAGTGCAAATTAATGAAAGTGCAGAAAATTCATTTAAAATTACATAAATTATTTTATCCCTTGAAGAAGTCCAGGATACGGACTAAACGCGTTGGTGGCTCCTATTTCTCTGTCCATTCATGAACTTGCCCTTTTTTTTATCAGATAAGCTACGATTTTTATCCTTATTTATTCTGATAAATTTACAGCTATTTTTTATACATATACATTCGTCCATGGTTTTATGTGTTTTATGTTGTTTATCCTTCATGTGGGAGGCTTTTTGTTGTGTCTGATTAAAATAATTTATGTAATTTTAAATGAATTTTCTGCACTTTCATTAATTTGCACTTTAAATCATTTATGCATTGTTGCACATTTCTATGGAATTTAGGCCCTCATTCAGAGCCGTACGCTCTGAGCAGAGCGCACGCTCTGAATGAGGGTCGGGCTCCATTTTCATGGAGCGTCCTCCTGGACGCTCGTATAGCTGTGGGTCACCACCCACAGGCTATACGAGCGTGCTTTGTGATGGCCGCGATGGTCGAGACCATCGCGACCATCGAATTTGTGAGCCGGAGCCTGCGGTTGAGGTTTTCAACCGCAAGCTCCGGAGTGATTTTGGCTCTATCAGAGCCAAAATCACTCCCACTGACATCACTAGTGATGTCAGTGGGCCGGCTTCTGACGGGAGGCGTTCCCATGGGAACGCCCCCGTCAGGGAGGCACGCCCCCGGCACGCCCACCAAAGGGGGCATGCTGTCAATCAACATTGACAGCACGCCCCCTTTGATCGGACACAACGAGCAAAGGACTTTCCTTCGCTTGTCGCGTCTGGCGCATGCGCACGACGGAGCTCCCTCCGTCGTGCGCATGCTCAGTGCATAACATCGACCCACTTGCGAGCGGACAGCCGCTCGCGAGTGGGTCTGAATCAGGCCCTTAGTCACTGATTCTTAAAGGATCTTTGCAGTAGTACTTTAGTCATACAGACCGTTTTTATTTTATAAGTCACATAATATATACAAATAATTTCATATGTATTGGACGATAATGGTAATTTTATATTGCCATCCTTGCATTAGCACTTTATTACACTAAATCACTTGTATATTTTATGTATATATATATATATATATATATATATATATTTTTTTTTTTTTTTTTTAAACTGATCTGCAAACATATACTGTTCATTTAGATTAAACATACATTATAACTTACACTTGTGTTATAGCTACTGTATTAAATATAGATAGCAAGGCAAATAGCAATACCTACACAACAACTTCATAGTATAAAGAAATATGACAAATAAAAATATTTATGAGTATTTCAATCACTACAAGTAAAATAGTTATTTTAGTCACTACAAGTAAAAATAAAAGTACAAATACCATATAACATGATGGCTCACGGTTTCACACTACTGCCTTACGGTGCTACAGTTATAGGTTTAATGTCACCCTAAGCCCTATCTGTGTGGAGTTGGTATGTACTCCTCACATTATTGTGGGTTTCCTCTGGATTGTCTGGTTTTCTCTCTATATCCAAAAAACATACCATATATTAATTATCTTCTGCCAAAATGGATCCATTGGTTGCGTGTGTTGTAGGGAATTTAAAATATAAGCTCCACTGGGATAGATGTGAATTATACCATATTCTCTGTACAGCACTGTGTTATATGTACTGTATAAATAAATTATAACAATAATATACAACAATTAATAACTGGCAGAAACACAGCTATTAATGTACAGTACCACTAGATGGTGGTAGAGAATAATAAGAACTAGAGATGAGCAGTTCGGATTTACTCGGGTTATGTTCTGATCTCAAAAACTGCATCTTATTGCCTATCCAGCTCTCGCGTGTTGGATAGCCAATAAAATAAATCCAAACCTGTGCTGATTTGGCAAAAAGAACCAAGTCAAAACCGAACCGCTTATTTCGAAGTAAAACATGCAGGAAGAAAATATTTTAAACAATTTATTCATTAATAAAGACAAAAAAATTCTCTGTCCAGGTTTTATTTTTTTTTATTTCGTGAATACACCCAGTCATCTACTTAGAACTTTAAGTCTGTGAAGAATGTAAAGGACTAAACATTGAGGTGCGTAGTGTGATCAGATTGCTGCATCTAAAGGGCACATCAGCAGCTGTAATTCATCACCAACTTGTTGAGGAATACGGTAATAACATGATGTCATGGAAACAGGTTTGGGATTTTGCACTGCCTTTGATAACGGCAGGACAGAAGTTCAAGAAGAGCAGCGATCCGGCTGGCCAAGCACACCCACCACAGATGACCATTTCTGCCGCATTGAAGGTCTGATTCAGGAGAACAGACTCATTCGAGTTAGTGATATTGCTGATGAACTGAACATCTCAGTGGGTACTGTGCACAACATTGTTTATTAGCAAATGGAGTACAGGAAAAAGAGTTCACACTGTGTACCAAAGCAACTCACAGAAGTTCACAAAACCAATAGGAAGAGATTGACTCTCATGCACTTGACATACTACCATGAGGACTGAGTGCAGTTCCTGCAGCATATTGTTACAGGTGATGAAACTTGGGTGCATCGTGTGACATTAGAGATGAAGCAAGCATCCATGACATGGAAACACGCATCGTCCCCACCTTCAAAGAAATTCAAAACAACACCATCAGCAAAGACAGTCATGGTGACCATGTTTTGGGACCACAAGTGCATGTTTCTTGTTGATTTCCTCACCAAGGGAGATACTGTGAATGCTGTCCGCTATTATAACACATTGAGCCAATTCTGGAGGGCAATTTGTTAAAAATGACCTGGGTTGTTGCGAACAGGCATCGTATTGCTGCACGATAACCAGGTCACACTCAGCAAACCGCATGCGTAAGTTGAAACGGCGCTACCATTGGTAGGTACGGGTCCATCCTTCCTACAGCCCTGACCTGATACCGAGTGATTTCCATCTCTTTGGATCATTGAAGGAGACCTGGGTGGAAGACGATATGCAACCGACGGTAAAGTTCAGCAAGCCGTCATGCCCAGGCTTCAAGCACTTACATGATATGTTCTATGCAGGGATAGATGCCTTGGTGTACTGTTAGAACAAATGGGTTGGAATAAAAGCAATTAAAGAGTTAAAAATTAAAAACAAAATTGTGTGGTTTCCCACCTAAATCCATAACCAGCTCTTGACTTTTCAGCCGGGGGAAAAACCAGTGTGGGGTTCCCCATTTTTTCTTATAAACTAACACCAGGTTGAACCAGCTGGGAGACTTACGCTATAGCAGGAAGACACGCATCATGGGGTTCCTCTGCCATAAAGTAAAACTAACCCAAACTGGGAATCCCAGGGATGGAAATCCTTGGAAATTCTGGTCCCCAAAAATAAATTGGGGTCTCCCTTCCTGTGGATCAACCAGCCCTGTGCTTTTAGCCAATCAGCGGCCGGTTTCGTTGGCAGCGTCTGCTGCTTGGCTAAGAGTCAGACACTCTCAGCCAATCAGTGCTTCCCCCTAGATTCCTATGACAGTAACCCACGTGGGAACTGTCATTTTGGGAAGCGACCTCCATACAGTGTGTGTCTGTGTGATAAAGTCACAGCATTTTTTGTTTTACCAAAATGAGTGGACTACTAACTGAAGAAGGGGACCAAGCACATCCAGGAACTAAGTAAGTAGGACATCTGAGTGTGTTTAATAAAATGTTAACAGTGTCCGTGTTCTGTCATTATTGTAATATTTTCTTTACAGTGGGGCTACAGGTGCCAACAGACTCGTGATGTCCAGGCATTTTGTCACTTGTCATTCCACAAGTGCTAGCATGCCAGGATAGGCTTGCTGGGACCTGTAGTCCCACTGTAAAGAACAATATTAATATCTATTTTTTATAATATTAACCTTGCACCCACCACCATCAGGGCAGGGAATATCGATCCTCGGATGGACGACTCCATTTTTGGTGGGGGGTCCTTACATTCCAAGGATTTCCATTCCTGGGCTGATCAGTTTGGGGTTGGTTTTATATTAAGGGGACCTCACGCTGTGTGTCTCTCTGCTTTAGTATAAACCCCCTGGCTGTTTCAGCCCCGTGCTGGTTATTGGAAAATAGGGGGGGATCTCAAACCGTTTTTTAACCCATATTTTCCTGTACCAGACCAGGCTGAAAGGACCAGGGCTAGTTATGGATTTAGGAGGAACCCCATCCCAATTTTTTTAACTCTTACTTTACTTGTAACCCTAATAGTGATCTGTTGAATGCTTCTCCTAAACTCTCCTGCCACAGTCATGTCTATTATTTGCCCGTGTTTTTTGGTTCGATTTTGGTCGGTTTCTGGTCTTAGGTCTGGTTTTACAAATTGACCATTAGTAAATCTGGGTTCTTCTATTTAAAAGTATCAATTGTGCGTCTGTTGTTCTAAAGTGTTCTAAACACCGCCGTTTTTTTAGAATCCCACTGGGTTTGGCTTTAGTATACTTATCCTATGAAGAACAGCTGAGAAGCAATCTGTCAGTGGAGCTTCTTGAAGCAGTCCATGACAGTGATAGTCCTCCAGAGCAGCTATATTGTAATAAGCACAGCTATGATATTATTATTTTATTATCCTTTATTTATATGGCACCACAAGGGTTCCGCAGCGCCTCACAAAGTACATTAACAAATGAGCAAACTCGTAAAACAGTGACTTACAGTACAAGACAATATAGAATAAGAACATGGTTTATAAACATTGCTGCAGCGATCATAACACTCAAAAAAGCAGCAGGGCGTCAGCTACCAAGTGTTAAGTGCCCTTGTGGAGAGTTTTGAGTAGATGATTGTATGAGTGACGGAAGGAAAAGCACATAAGGGAAGAGGGCCCTGCTCGTGAGAGCTTACATTCTATAGGGGGGGAGACAGACAGGGGTGACACATAGGGTAGACAGTGAGGAAGAAGCATGCAAGCAGCAGGTTAGGATGAGAGCTGGAAGACTTTGAAGTAGTGAGTTTTGAGAGCCCGTTTGAAGATTTGTAGAGCGGTGGAGAGTCTGATAGGGAGAAGGAGAGAGTTCCAGAGGTAGGGAGCAGCACAGACGAGATCATGGAGGCAGGAGTGGAAGGAAGTGATCAATAGGCAAGAGAGGTGGGATGCATTTGTAGTAAAGGGAGGGAGATTAGTGTGATGTAGATGAAGGTGTGGTGAAGTGATAGGGAGAGGAGGGTGGGTGCTGAGCTTAGTGGTTGGGTAGTAAGACCATTGTGGGGGAGAAAAGAATGAAAGAGGCGTAACAGGAGAGGAGAAGGAGGAAAGCAGAGGGGAGGAATACAGACAGAGGAGGGGAGAGAAGGGGAGGAAGAAGTGGAGGAGACTAGGGGGGAAGGATAGAGGTGGGAACAGGGGGCAGAATAAAGGATTAGGTAGGCACTGAGTAAAGTGCGAATTTGAAGAAAACATGGTCACAGTGTGGATGAGCTCAGAATAGTGTATGTGTGAGAACGACAATGTTGAAGGTTTTTCAAAAATGCTGGTGAAAGAACACTGTTGGTGACTGCATATGCTTATCCGTATGATATTACACATAAATGTATGTACTGTATATACAGTTATTTTTTTTTATCATTTTTAATGCATGATAGAAGTATACAAAACAACTAAAACATGCTGACAAATAGGGGCATGGCTTGGAGTGGCATGTAGTAGGGAGCAAACGGGCGTGCTCTCCCTGAAATATCCTGCCTATATTCTGTAGGAGAGGTGCCCCTGCCTTTATACTCACCTACATCGTTGGTGAGTGTGTGCTGCTGCCCCTGGGTCGGTGTTGGGCCATCTCTCCTCTCCCTCCGGCGCTCACAGGTGGCTGGAAGGGGACGCTGCTATCCGGCTGTGGTCTCCTCTCCTCTGCTGGTCACGTGGACGGCTCCCGCTGACACTGCCCGGCGGCTGCTGACTGCGGGTCTCCTCTCCCTCCTGGCTCTGGTGATCCTCTGGGGGCAAGATACTCCTCTTCTCCTCTGTTGGGTGGACTGCTGGCAGGATCAGATCTGCCTCAGGCTGTGGTGCTGGCTCCGGGTGTTGCACAGTGACGGTGGCCATCTTGGACTTGGTCACACACAGTGATCTTGCTGCTGCTGCTGCCAGTTTAAAGTAAAGTACAGTGATTCTCTATAAACAGCTAAGTGGTGTAAAAATGTCTCACCCCTTCCCCCCTTCTGCCTGATCTCTCTGCAGTGGTGCCTGTTTTATATCCATATTATTGCTCACCTGCTGATTCCTGTGATTAGTATTTGCGGGTGACTGGCTGGGACCTGTAGTTCCTCCGTCTGGACTCCTCCAGTGCTGCCTGTATTTCCTGATTTATTGCTGGGCTATAATTTGATCTTTCTATATTTCCTGGACTTTCTGCCTGCATTAATATTCTACTTCCCAGTATTCTCTGGTGATCCCTTTGTGGTATAAAAGGGGAAATCCGGCCATTCCTCTGGGGCGGCCTCTAAATTGGAATGCTTTGCCCTTACCACTGCTCCTTCTCCGCCGGTCGACCCTCCTCCTGTCATTCCGCCACCTCCTCCTCCGGCTGCTGCGTCTGATTTTGCAAGTGACTCTCAGCTTTCACATATCTTACACGCTATTGCGGAGTCGGAAAAGAGTGTCACTGACAAGATAGGTGAAGTACAGATTGATCTCTCCATGATCCGTCATGATCTTCAAAAAATATGGGAATGAGTTGGGGAGGCTGAACATCGTATCTCTGCTGTGGAGGATCTTACAGCTCCAATACCTGGGCAGATTGCGGCTCTGTCCACTGAAGTGGCTGCCTGTCGTTCCAAGCTATCCGATTTGGAGGGACGCCTCCGAATAAATAATCTGCGCTTTGTAGGCCTGCTGGAGCGGGTTGAAGGTTCTGCTCCTGAGGAGTTCCCGGAGGAGTGGTTGGTGAAACTCTTTGGTAAAGATGCCTTCTCACTGCAGCTTTCCGTTGAATGGGCCCACCGCATGCCTGCTAGGCCACCGCCTCCAGGAGCCCCACCGAGGACATTTATTGCCCGCATGTGAGCATGAAGTATAAAACACACAATGATTTATAATAATATGATAATAATATGACCCTTAATAATAATATGACCCTTTCCACATGCATATGCTGAAGAGCAGTGAGGTCAACATAACCAGTAATCTCATCCGACTGTCATCAGTAGCAGCAATGTTTCTATGCCTCTTGATAGGCATCATGGTCCAATAGCATGTGATTTACGCAAACTCGCTTATCTAAAAAGTGTATGCCTTTTCCCATTGTTTGTTAAATCGGGACAACAATGTGTATTTGTGGCAGTTTCTAAACTTTCATATTTCACGCAGTTTAGATATGCCAATCTTAAAATTGTAAGAAAAAAGACCACATTTCACCCTTTAATAAATTTCCCCTTGCTGTGAGACCTCTAGTGGATGGTTATATTTCAATTGAAACACTTCATTACACAAGAATGGACTCTAGTCATTGAATTGTGTGACTTTAACAAACAAACTGTAAAGAAATGAATCCTTATGCAATCAATGGTTGTCTATTATTTATCAGTAGCTAACTTTAAAAGTTGCTTTTGTATTTGATATTAGAGTCATTGATTTTAATGAATGGTAATAATTCCAAAATAAAATTGTCCTATCATACTTTCACTGTCCTGTCTACTTTTGCCTGTCTTGTGTCACATCTATGTTATTTCTCTTTCAATTGTATTCCCTGTTACAATCTCTATCATGCTGCGATCCAACCCTAATTTACAAGTGCTGCACAGATCCCTAGGGTCTGTGCAGGCTTCATAATTCTAAATTGGAGAAGGCTTTGTAGACTTGCACCAATGAAATTTAGGCATGTGGGTTCAGAATGTGCAGCCTGAAATTGTGCTGGTTTCAACCAAACTCCAAAGAGTAGGATGTGGTATATGTGTGTTGATCTAGCAGTTCTGCCAGTTCTGAGCCATCAGGGAATAGTAGGGTTTTGTTGGTATGAATCCTTACCTTTGTTGTGTTTCCATGTGTGTGTCTATCAGACAAATACTGTGCAACTGTCATATCTTTGTATTATAGCTCTCACCTATGGGTGGTATGCTAAAGGCGTTGGACAATCTTACACCTTTGTATGCAGGTGGTTGTATCTACACTGTTGAGCTGGGGTGTCTAATGTAAGGTATACTCCATGGTCCACAATGCAAAACAAAATAGAGTAATCTATTTTAACAATGGTGTTGTGTAGCATTAGATATCTCAATTCTTCATCATTCCAAATAAATAAATATCTATATAATAGTACCAACACCCCAGGTTTGCCTACATTTATTACATTATATCCACAATGTGACATAACTCCAAAGCAGCAGGCTAATTTATAGAATCAGTTAATGAAGAGCTCTTTGCATGAGCCAATTAGGAATTTGGTTAGAAGAAAGGGATTTAATTTATGTGGAACTGTGTGTCTAATTAATGTTTAGGTGTGTCTATAAGATAGAGCAGGTCTGGTCAACCTATTGCTCTACAGCTATAGTGAAACTACAAGTCCCAGCATACCCTTCCACCGATCATCTGGTAAAGCATGCTAGGACTTGTAGTTTCACAACAACTGAAGAGTCACAGGTTGGCCAGGCCTGCAACAGAGTGTCATTGTGGTCTGTTTTATGTCAGCCATGCATCTAGACATATGAGTCTTCTTATGGCTAAACAAATCCATAACATCAGAAAAGGCCTCCTGACACACTCCTTCTCTTCCCATTTCAAAGACTATCATCAGTGCTCAGAGGGTAATATTAAAAATGTTGGGGTATTCATACTATCAAACCCCAATGGATCTAACAGGTCTGTGACTCATGTAAAACCCAGTCTCTCTCCCAGTTGTTTGCCTCCCTAAAATCATTGCCAGAAAATGCTATTGTATCACTCAAGATACCAAGGGGTAAATTTATTAAGGTGCTTATTTCCTGGTGAAAGGGTTTCCCTGGCTGTGGTATTACCCCCCCGCCCTAGAAACAGTCCGGTGCTGGGAACCCTATGCATTTCTTCCCTGTATTTCCAGAACCAGGACCAGCTCAGAGCCCAGTGCTGGTTGCGCTAAATACAGGTGACCCCTACATCTTTTGCCCTTGTATTTTGGCAACCAGGGCTGGTTCTTGGCCAGTGGACGGGGTTTGTGTGACAGGAAGGAATGGGGCCTGGCAGTGAGCTGAAGAAATTGAGTGTTCTATCTTGACACAGTACAGGATCCCGAATGCTGGCAGGCTGGGAGCACTGTTTAATTGGCATACGACCAGGGCCGGCCCTAGCCCAAATTTTTTGGTAAGCTAGTATATGCCCCTTTTACAGTGCCCCCGGTAGTGGTCCCCCCTGTGCAGTGCCCCTTGTGCCCCAGTAGTAAGCCCCTTACATAGTGCCCCCAGTAGTAGTCCCCCTAAGCAGTGCCCCAGTAGTGCTTCCCCCTGTGCAGTGCCCCTTGTGTCCCCAGTAGTAAGCCCCTTATATAGTGCCCCCAGTAGTAGTCCCCCCATGCAGTGCCCCCCAATAGTGGTACCCTTTATGCAGTGCCCTTTAAACAGTGGCCCTAGTTGAAGTTCACCCCCTAAGCAGTACCCCCAGTATTGCCCTTTATATAGTGCCCTCAGTAGTGGTCCCCCCTTGTAGTGCCCCTAGTAGTAGTCCCCCCTTTTGTAGTGCCCCTTGTAGTAGTCCACCCAGTGGAGGTTCCCCCTCTATGCAGTGCCCCCAGTAGTAGTCCCCCCCTGTAATTTCCCCAGTAGTAGTCCCCCCCTTGTAGTGCCCCCAGTAGTAATCCCCCCTTGTAGTACCCCCAGTAGTCGTCCCACCTTGTAGTGCCCCCAGTAGTAATCCCCCTTGTAGTGCCCCCAGTAGTAGCCCCCCTTGTAGTGCTCCCAGTAGTAGCCACCCCTTGTAGTTCCCCCAGTAGTAGTCCCCCGCTTGTAGTGCCCCCAGTAGTAGCCCCCCCTTGTAGTGGCCCCAGTAGTAGTCCCCCCTTGTAGTGCCCCCAGTAGTAAACCCCCTTGTAGTGCCCCCAGTAGTAATCCCCCCTTGTAGTGCCCCCAGTAGTAGACCCCCCCTTGAAGTGCCCCCAGTAGTACTCCCCCCTTGTAGTGCCCCCAGTAGTAATTCCCCCTTGTAGTGCCCCCAGTAGTAATCTCCCCTTGTAGTCTTCCTAGTAGTAGCCCCCCTCCCGCTGTAGAGACACACATAATAAAATAAAAAAAAAACACTTACCTGAAACCCCTCTCCTGCTCCTGGTCCCGCCGCCACTATCAGCTCCTCCGTCCATCCTCCCGGGCTGGGCCGCTTTGCATAATGGTAGAGATGTCATGACGTCATGACGTCTCTCCCATTACCCACTGCGGGAGCCGGAAGATGCCCGGCTCCGGCAGTGGGAGCAGCAGCCAATGAGAGTCTGTCTGATTCTCATCAGCTGCTAAAGCAAACACACAGCTACCGGCGCCGGTGACTGTGTGTTTGTGCTGTGTAGTGCTGACCAAACTCCGTCTGGTCAGCGCTACACACGCGGTGCAGCTGTGTCACAGAGACACAGTCTGCCCGCGGCCCGCATGGTACGCAGCTGAGGCACTCCCTCCACTATGTGGCACCCTACTCAGCTGCGTACCATGCGTAATGGGAGAACCGGCCCTGCATACGACCCATATACTGTATTTGAGCATACACCTGACAAAAATGTTAAGAACTTATTTGAAACTAATACCAGCCCGTACTTCTAACCATCAGAAGGGACCTTCAGACATGGCAACCTAAAAAAATTTAATGAATAGAGAGATTAAACATTATAAAGATCTTTCCAAGGATTTTGTATTGCTTACAGACAATACCTATTTGGATCCCACCATCTTTCTTCCATAATTAGATTCCGCCAAGATATTCTTTGTAGAACTAAGGTAAATGGGGGACATCAGTTACCTAGTTTTCTGCTTTATCACCATCTCAATAGGATTGTAGAATGCTCCAAATTACATTCGGAAAAATAATGTTTTTTTTAGAGGAACATTGCAGCCCAAATCCTTTGGAAGCCCTGCACCCACCTTTGGGTGTGTGCAGCCTTTGGACCCATCACACTATTCCCCCAATTGACCATCCCACTATTTCTCCAACTTTACAAATTTAGAATTAGTTAAGGGTCTTTCCTCCAGTCTACTCCGTTCCCTCCCCTTTGACCTCAGCTATGCATAATTCTGACTTCCCGCCGGGCTTAGTAACTCATACTCTGCAGCATTGGAGATCCCCCAGAATTCTGAGAATAAGCCAACTGGTTCACTCTGAAATTCTTCGGTTATTTTCTGCTTTACGAGAGAAACTAGACCTACCCCTGTCCGAATATTGGTCCTACATGCAACTTGGATCATATGTAGTCAAAGTTAACACACAGGGTGACCTTAGAAGTCTTACTCACTTTGAGGTGCTCTGCTCCCAAAAGGGGTACATACGTCACTCCATCTCCATTATTTATAAAATGTTATTGAATTGTGCTGTTGGTTCTCTGCCTAAGTTTGATCAAAGACTTGTACATCCAGCTCACTGATAAACAATGGTTTACCGTGTTTCAATATTTACATGTATCATCTCAAAGCACGTTTGTTATTACTAGATGGCATAGGTGTTCCAGCATATTGAGTAGAATGTTCTCAGGTCTTTCCAATCTATGTTGGAGATGTAGCAGCAGTGTGAGCTCTCCCATACATATATAAAGGCTTTTGGTCCCAAGTTATTCAGCAAGTCAGAGATATTATGGGGGGTGAGGTGCCTGACGGTCTGGAGTTTTGGATCCTTAATGTAATCTAGTGGCCTATCTCTAGATATAAAAGATCTCTCTTAAGACATATGAACAATGGAGCCAAGGCAGTAATTCCAGTTAAATGGAGATCAACTTCCCCTCTGTCCATTACAGACTTGTTCCTATGGCTGAATAGGTATATGGTTATGGAATAGATCTCATTGTCAGCATAAAGCCACCTTGCACATTTACCACCACAAACTTTTATTGGCTGGAATTTAAAGAGTCTGCCAAGTATAAAAACTTAATGGCTTAAAGCCTATTCTTCTTCAAGATGCTTCTGTGTTTGATATATGATATACCTGCTGGAGACCTATAAACCCCCCTCCCTTCCCATTATCTCATCCCCCCTCCCCACTGTCCTCCCCTTTTGATTATCTGAGTTGTGTCTTATATTTAATTTGTTCTTTTTTTAAACGTTTGGGTGCATTTGTTCACATTGTAATATTTTCTTATGTATGTTTTGGATTATGTTTTGATGTACTGGACATTTGTATCTTTATATAAAAGAATATATATAAAAAAATAAATAAAATAAGGTGTCTGTGTCTCGGTATATAGGGCTCTGCGTTGGTATATATAGAGCTGTATGTCATTAAATGGTCCACTGCAACAAGTGTATCATTATTGTGTTATCTATCAAGAAGTTGGGTGGGGCGGCCAATAATGTTGTGCCTAGGGGCGGCTTGACCCTAAATTGCACCCTTGTTTCCAGTGGTGAGTACATTTGTGCCTGCCTGTGGCTGAAGTTAGAGTGATGTGCATCATTGATAGGTAATACAGATGAAAGAAAGGAATCAGAAAGAGAGTTAGGGAAAGAGAGTAGGAAAGTGTAAAAGTTGCTATTAGTACATAATTATTAAACACGCTGACATAAGAAATATTGTTTGACATTTCTCATTTAATTTACATGGTGAAATCATACCTAACGTATCATGAAGTTGAGACCACTCAGAGTAGAACGGTAAAAGAGGAGCACTTAGAAGTATGTAAGGAATTGGCCTACAAGCTTCTGTATATGTAGTATCATTGCAGACATGTGTTGCACACAAGCATACTTGCTAACAGAAATTACAGAACAAGCACAACACAAATGCAAACAAATCTTGGGAATATACCTGGTAAATAACTATAGTAACTATATATCAAATAAAATAAAATGCAATTTAAATCAGTGGCGTTGCTCTGGGGGTGTGAGAGACACCAGGTGTCACCCTCAGAGGAAGTGACATCAAAATGCTGGGTCCTTCTCAGTGACAGGAGCTGGGTGCTGCAGTGTGATATTCTTCTGCAACACTCGGCTCCTGTAAAAGAGGAGGAGCTGAAAGTGCAGGCACTAGCCTCCAGGGGCATCCCAACATCACCGGGGACGCTGCGCACAGCCCCAAAGACGTTCTGACATTATTTTGAAAAGGAATTGTTTTGTACACCCATATGCACAGTGGTATATTACAGCCACTTTTGTGGACGAATTGAATGGTGAAATCATCACGTCGCTTTAGACATAGAAATTATAAGAATTGTCTCAAAAGCAAAGTGGTTTAAATAACCAAAGTGGATTTATGGAATAGTGACATCATCACAGTCTTCAAATAGAATTATTGTGGACATATTAATTGCTATTTCTTTGGAAGTTTTCTAGAATCCCATTAGGAGCACACTGAAACTTTCTTGTTTTTTTCTTTATACTGTGATTAGGGTGATCAAGTGATAATCACCATTGTTTTGAGTGCGGCCCTATTTAATGTGGATCGCTTTTGTTTAAATTGCCTTTTTGTATACAGCCCCAAAGGGATTTCCTGCGATACCAAGCCTCCTTTATTTTATGTCATGCCCCTTTTTCGGGCACAGCAGCGCGAGGGGGATATGGAGTGCACACCGGGTATCACCAGACCCGGTAACGCCTCTGACTTGAATATAGTTATTTTTACTAATATTTATGCAGTTTTTCCTTATATGTTTATTTTATTGATGTGTGTTTTGATTAGTAGATGGCTCCAGGAAAACACTGGAAATTATCTTAAATAGATGTGAACATCTTTAAATGATTAAATAAGTATTATGTTTAGACATTCTCAGATGTATAGTACCACATTTGTTCATATACTATATGCAATTGGTTTTGTCTTACTTGTAAAGACTATCAGCTTCCAGGCACTTGAAGATGACAGAATAGAGGTTGTTGTCTGCAGTCCCTCCGTGACTACGCCCAGCTGCAATGCAGGCAGTGCCCAAACCAGACAATAAATCATCAGTGAGGCTCAGGGACTCTCCTAGTAATATACAAGATAAGCAAAATAAGATGGAGTGATCATAATAACACAAAATAACAATAAAGTGTAAAAATATTTGGTAACACCTTATTCTTAGGAGACAGGTATGCTTTAATTTAGCATTAAATATCCAGTCCAACATAAAGAAATAATAAACAGAAAATAAATACCTTGGTTCCTAAATAACTTTTCATATATGTGCCACAGGTATGGGTGATAGCAGAGGTTTCCCTACAACTGCAGCCTAAAGGGAAAACAGGGTTTCCCACACCCTTTAGGGTAGACAGATATAAAAATAAGGATTCTCTGGCGCTGGAAGAGGGTAAGATGTAATATCTTACTTAAAATGAATGATTTCTATGATGCTATAATGTGAATAGACCAATACTTACACATAGAGGGATAGCTAATGTGTAGATTGGGAGAGGTCAAAGTAATTATCACAGCTATTGTACAATTGGGTAAACCTCAGAAACATTAATAAAAGATTTAATTTAATAAATGAGTATATCCTTTTTGGCTCAAGTAACATTTATTATAAATTTATAAGTGTTATTAAAAGTACAAAAATTTCTGTAAAGGACAAATGTAATATTAAAACGTTTAAACTTTTTCGCTTTTTACAGACAGTAAATTGAATATGTAAGAAATTTATATTTAAAATAGAACATAATGCATAAAATCAAAATAATCCAAAAAATATAGCATAAAATAGCTCACTTCTAGATGATACATAGTCTGTTTCAGTAGGTTGCAACCAATGTCATAAATATACAGTATCTCTCAACTTTTCTACTTAGGGATTAGAGGTTTAGTGCATACTAGAAGGGGCTAAATTCACATGTCATGGGGGCATGGCCATGTGTCATAGGGCATAACCATGGCTTCTGAAGCCTTAGACTGCCTGCCTTCTTAAAGGCCCCCTTTAAATGCTACATGTACATGTCATGTTTAACAGATAAGCAGTGAACTTGTTTCATACCTCCCAACCTTGTGATCAAACCCTCAAATCCAGGGCCAGCCCTATGGGTATTCCAGGGACGTCATGTGACAAAAAACACAGCACGTCAGATCTATCTTGCAACAATGACTGTGTATTGCATTCACAGTGAAATTAGGAGTACACCGTATGAGCAGGGGCTACTGAATTGTGCATACCAAAGTTCATACCAAATTACATAGGGTCTAACAGGACCTGCTCAATTCGGGACTGTTCCACCTACGTTAGGACAGTTGTAAAATACTCCAAAAAGACAGAAAACCCTACTTTACTATACTGTAAATAGGCAAAGATTATGTGAGCTGGGTATGATACTGATGTGTCCTCCCTCGTTGTTGCTCGGGTCGCATCATACAGGCGTCTTATTTGCATTATAAAATACCATGGGTGGGCGCAGTGAGACGTGACTGAATCCATGGTATGCAATACATAGCTTAACCGCTGGGTGGACAGTGGCCCTGATTCAGAGCCGGACGCTCTGACAGAGCGCTCGCTCTGAATCAGGGCCGGGCTATTTTTTTTTTTAGAACGGCATCCTGGCCGCTCACATAGCTGTGGGTGACCACCCACAGCTATAGCGTGCGGCCAGGAAAATGGTCGCGATGGTCAAGACCATCGCGACCATCGGGCTTGCGATGAGACCCTTGTGGTAGGGTCTCGTTGCCACAAGCCCCAGAGAGATTTCGGCTCTAACAGAGCCGAAATCTCTCCCAGTGACATCACTCGTGATGTTAGTGGGGCCGCCCCCAAACGGAGGCGTTCACATGGGAACGCCTCTGTTTGGGCAGCCACCCCCCGGACCGCCCACCAAAGGGGGACGTGCTGTCACTCAACATCGACAGCACGCCCCCTTTGGTACGAGACCCGGAGCGACGGATTGCCCGTCGCTATCCGGGTCTCGCGCATGCACACGACGGAGCCGGCTTCGTCATGCGCATGCGCTCTGGGCCACCATCGACCCGGTTGCGAGCGCTCAGCACTTGCGACCGGGTCTGAATCAGTCCCAGTGCTCCAATGATGAAATCTACGGAACTAAATACAATAGCAAGGGATGGAAATGGCACTACAGTATAGCAAGCCCTGACAAGCGTACCGCTCGTGGACGCAGCCGCTATAAGGCCGCAGATGTAGAGTACGGCAAACCACCATAGCAGCATTGCACGGGGGAATTTTATGATTTTCTGCATACAAATTGCAAACTTGACTGTTAATATGTCGCATGGGCAGTCTTTGATAAAATATTTTCACGATGAGACTTGAATTCTTGCTCAATGCTGACAATAATGTCGCAGACAGCGGCATTATTCAAAGCTCGAGCTTCTCATACTGCACAAGCCCCTATGCAATAACAGTGAGAATAATCAGGGCCATCAGAAAGGAAGGTGTGCAGCAGCGGAATAGTTGGCTTCTGTGGTATGTTGAATGCTTAACATGTTCTTCAACTGGGGTTCGACTCTGTTGAGGACAGAGGTAGTGAAGAATAATTTTGAATATGATTTTGTTATCAATATTATATACAGTATATGTTTAAAATGTTAATTTTAGAATGCTCTGCAAGTGAACTATTGACAAATGAAAACAAAGTCTATGCACTCTAATGCACATCACTGCAAAATAGAAATGACAGCAAGTACAGCACAGAAAATTAGCATAGTACGTAGTACGCAGCTGCAGTTCTTAAAAAAAGTATGCAAATGTTGCAGCTGCATACAAGTGCCTGTGACTACGACAGTTACATATTGTATTTTACTGTACCTACTGGACAAGAGGACTGAACTGTGCCAGGGAGTAGGGAAGTATGTAGTGTAAGAGGGGGTGAGTGTAAGAAATGAGGGGGTAAGTGGGGGTGAGTGTGGGCGAGTGCATGTACAATCAAGTAATAAAACATACGGTGTCCGTGTCTTGTCATTTTATTTTCTATTTTTACCATATAGCAGCACAAACTAAATCCAATAATTTGACATCTTCACTATTTAAGATTTAAAGCCACCTAAATTGCTAATAGATCTCTATTTTATATAAATAATATTATATTCACTGGGCTTGGAAAATGTGGATCTACACAGTTCAGTGCATTTACACAAAAACTAGGGAGTATATTTACTAAAGTTAGAGTTTTTAGAAGTGGAGTTGTTGCCCATAGCGACCAATCAGATTCTACTTATCATTTATCTTGCACCTTCTAGAAGATAATAGCTAGAATCTGATTTGTTGCTATGGGCAACATCTCTAAAAACTTGCACTTTAGTACATATACCCCTAGATGACTATTATAATATGGAACAGGAAAATGTGTAAATAGCATACAAAAATAAGAAATGAAGCTGTTCGAGAGTTACCATCTTCTTCATCTGTAATTGTTACTAAGAGGACTGAATGTACAGAATACTAGAGAATGTAATTCTACATAATTATTTCCATTCATTTTATAGTACAGCTTATCCTGAGAAATAATTGAAATGTATTGACAAGTGCTGAGATATAGGAGCCTCTTTTATGTATTACTGAGATCTAATGCAAACATAGGTCTTTTCTTTTTTTTTTCTTTTGCTGGATTTGTAAGTTAAATGAAAAGGGTATTTCAAAATAAGCCACTGGCACTAGCTTACATCAATTATATCTATGATCTATAGCCTTAATCACACATGGTCGATATTACATAATGGTAAAAATTATAGACTCTTACAGAATATTATATATATTGTACTGCTCTCTCGTACAATAAAGTATACAGTAGGTGAATACTGAGGTGGAGTTGAATGAACTATCAAGAAGCTTTCTTCAATTTCTATACTTCCACAGCTTATGATCCCAGTTATCATGGATCTTTAAGCACAGTGCAAACCCATTAGCTATAACTAAGGACAATATTACAAAAAGTGCACTCAGCTACTGGTAGCCATGCTAAATATTCGTATAACACAACACACCATCATTGTTTATTTGTAAGGCGAAACTCTGCAGCGCTGGACAGTCAGATTAGCACATCATACAAAACACAAATGGAACAAGTGCAAACAAGATTGACTACATAGAGGGCTAAAGCTGGGCATGTACTGTATGTAACAATACATTGCGCCAGCTGTACACACAGCACGATGCAGTGTATGATAGCAAAATTTATCATTCAATGCTGCATTTAGCAACATGGCGTTGTTCCTCGCATCTTCACACCTGTTGTGCAGCACAGCAGATGGGACAGTACTAGAAACGACCACGGGCACGCACTATTAGGCGCACACACTATGTGGTCATCACGATATACAGCTTCTGATCTGCATTGAAATGATCGTGCAATGGTTCGCATGGTATGTACCCACCTTTACAGTCTTATTTTATCCTATCTGAGCCACAACTGAGCAGCACCCCATGAACTTGAAATCTAGCACACAGTTGTAGCAAAAAGGAGAATCTCTAGGTGATATGTACTAATCCTCTCTAAATGTTGTTCAGCTCACAAGCAGGAAAATCGAAGTCACAGGCCTGGCCACATGTAGGTACACCTCCCTCATCACCTTTAGAACACCATTTGCAGAAATAGTATATACTGTATACTATAGTATTGTAAGTAATATAAATCAAGATCAAATGGCAACTCCAATGTAATCCATTACATAAACACCCTTGAAAATATGTAAAAAAAAACATATTCACAGGTCTGTATGTGGAGTGTTACCTTCATTATTGATAACTTGTCAAACTGCATTTTCCTTTGAGAACATTTGGAGCAAATGTACTGAAGTGGTGAATTAATGTTGCTTTACATTGAAGTCATTTTTTGGCATGACCACTGTTACATGAGGATGAGGTATATGAGACTGTGTTGTGAGTAATGATAGAGGATGTTGTTTGGTCAGGACGTGCCTGGAACTGATTTGCCTGCAGGACTGAAGCATATACCAGATTGTCTACTAGTAATTGAGGTCCAAACATGGGAGTTGTCATCCTGACATCATAAGGCACATGAGAAAGCAGATTATAAATGACAGACTACAGCTTAATTAGAAACGTCTGCTAGGAATATGGGAGCTAGATATCTTTGCATATTATTAGACTGCTCAGGTAAGCCAACTGGGGTTTTGTGGAACATTTGGTTTGCCATGACTGAGTAAAGTACCTTTTTCAGCTGATAGAATTAGAGATAGAATAATTGAAACTAAAGGTGCCCATACACGGTGCGATAAATGGATTAGCACGATATCACTGCTATATCGTACCATTTACGGGCATGATATCGGATAGTGCGGGCACCCGTGTGGTCGCAGATCGCACCACCAGATGTTACTACAGGTTCAGTTGATCTGGGGTTGCTATGTGCGGTGCTATGTGGGGGGGATGGGGGGTGCCAGCATATCTGGCGGTCGGCCTCCCGATCACACCATGTGTGGGGACTGCCCGATATGTAGGCCGCCGGATCCCCCGGCGCATCGCAAGGTGCATATTGCACTGTGTATGGGCGGCTTAAGTGGGATATGTTTAACAAACGCTATAATGGTAATAAGCAACACTCCAAAGAAAACTTGCTTGTAGTATATGCACACTATGGGGGCGCGTTCCAAATCTTGTTTCAGTATTCCATTTGTTTGGAAAAAAAACTTCTTACATTGCTTGCACCAGAACACATAATAAGCAAATATAATAACCAAATTAATAATAATTTTATATATATATATTATATATATATATATATATATATATATATATATATATATATATATATATACAGGGGCATCCTAGGGATTCATGTTGGGGGGGGAATGTATCTTCCTATGTCTGTGACTTTCACAGTGGTGGAAACACTCACCTTCATCTCCCTAGGTTCATTTACTCACTATAAACAGACTTTAGATAGAAGAACAACAACTGTATCAGTATCACTGTGACTATATTTACAAACTGCTGCTACATTATATCTCATTCCTATTATGTATACAAAAGGGATTATGCATGACAAATCTGTTATTAATACCGATCTTGTGGCTATTATTAAGGGATAAAATAGCAATCCTCCTTATTATCCCATTCTATGACTAGACAGGTTATACTGTATTAAGCAGTATTTACACAGCAGCTTTTTGGGACACATTATCCACTGTATCCCCAGCACTTTGATAGACAGTGGTTTCAACCTACTAATAGATCTGATTTTTCCGTTTACCCCCCTTTTACCATTACACCCCTGTAGTCTCTTAAACGATTTGTGAATTTAATTAATGATTTGCTACATATTTCATCACGTTAGGTATCTTATACCAACTATATTATTATCATGAAATAGAAATGTGTATTACCTATTAACACACTACCAGAGATTAGTAGTACATGCTTTCTCTCCATTATAAGAATACTGATAGCAAACTCCAGACCGAATCTGCCTGACTGGCTTATCATGTTGCCTCACAAGCCTATTTGTTACACGCAATATTAGAGCCAGCATTCGCATTATGCAACATTCTGATATTGTAAAAATTATCATTTCGGAGTTTCATGGGAATCAGTATGTAATGCCGGCAGCTGATTAGCTGCCGGATAAAATACAGACGCCAGAAGATAGAAGGATCTACATCCAGACTGGGGCTTGTAAGTACCCTAACCCTCCCCTGTCCCCCCCTAACCCTCATCCTCCCTTAGTGGTGCCCCCTAACCTCCCCCTGGTGGTGCCTAACCCTAACCTCCCCCTCGGTGGTTCCTAACCCTAACCCACCCTTCCCGCACCCTAAACCTAACCCTCCCGGGGGTTTTGTCTAACCCTAACCTCCCCCTGGTCGTGCCTAACCCTAACCCCCCCTCCCGTAGCCTAACCTCAACACTCCCCGGGGGTTGCCTAACCCCAGTTTCACCCAGGGGTCCCCAAACCTAACCTTCCCTCCCCCCCCCACGGCTAACGCTAACCCTCTCCCGCTTACCTTCGTTGGGGATGCCTATCTTTACTCCCAAGTCAGGCTTTCCACTTCTGGATTCTGGCGGCTGGCTTTCTGGATGCCGGCAACATAACTACTTCGCTGTTTCATGTATACTAACTGGTAGAGGTGTATGACACATCAACATCAGATATTATCCTGATTCCTCATATCACACCTTCATTGTGGGGAATTGGAACCACCTAGAACACAGCTCAAGCTGTGACTTTATGTTAAGTCACGCTGTGACACTTAGCCTTGTGGTTCTCATTATTTCTCTGTTATTAATTATAAACCATTTTGGGGAACTTGAACTAATTACCACACAGCTTATTCAGTGACCTGACATTAAGTCAGTGGTTCCCAAACTTTCTTGTATCATTGCTCTCTATAGTATTAGTATTAGCATTTTTTTATGGCACCCCTCAGTGCTCACAGAAAGTTCCAGCCCTGCCAGTCAACCTTCAAGTTCCATTTAAAGCAGAAAGATAAGACCTAATTCTTCAGAAAGGCCATGACTACTGTAACGATGTCTAGTGTGCCCGACATCTTTAGCGACAGGGGGGAGCTGGCATTGGCAAGTCCATACACACTTGCCGATACTGGCAGCGACGGCGGGGGTCAATATCCAGTGGCGTCACAAGGCGGGTGTGGGGGGTGCGGCCCGCACCCGGGTGTCAACCGCCGAGGGGTGACACCAAGGTGCAGGATCCCCCTCAGTGACAGGAGCCGGGTGCTGCACTATAGCATTAAGTGCAGCACTCGGCTACTGTCAGTGAGGGAGCCGGCACTGCCCATGCCCGCACCTCCTGCACCCCCTGCCGGCACCACCCCATTGATACCTAATGTATCATTTTGTTAACCACGGCCACGGGCCGGGTTCGCGCCGCGAGGCCACGCCCCTCCCGAAGGCCCGATATGCCAGGCCACGCCCCCAACACACACCCTCCGAAGACCACGCCCCCATTTCGGCAGGTGCCGCGCGCATGGCGTCCCTCCCCGCACCGGGTGTCACCGTGGGGAGGGACGCCACTGTCAATATCCCTCACTGGACCTGCACTAGATGATGTGCCCGATATGTCGCTCCGATCTGCCAGATCGGACGACATATCATCTAGTATGTACCCGGCATAAGTAAGTCCCAGCATATAAAAAGGGCCTTGTCATACCTTTTTTTTCAAAATCCTCACAGTTTGCTATCAGTAAAGGACAAGTCAGTGTTTTTGAAAAAAAAATGATTACACATTCCAAGTGACAGGATTTATTTTTTTTCACATTTATTAGGCACAGCAACAATATTTGCGGCCTGGTGGGGCTGTCTCTGACTGTGTTGGCACTGTCTCCGACTGTATTGGAGCTGCCTCCGGGTGTGTTGGGGCTGTCTCCGGCTGTGTTAGTGCTGTCTCTGGCTGTGATGGGACTGTCTCTGGCCAAGATTGACTACCCACAGCAGGTGGTTCGGGATGATGGCCCACAGCAGTTGGGTGCAGCTGGCGGTCCACAGCAGGTGGTTGCAGCTGGCTGCCCACAGCAGGTGGTTGCAGCTGGCAACCTAGAGCAGGTGGTTGCGGCTGGTGGCCCATAGCAGGTGGTTATGTCACTGGATGTTTTTGACGTGCCACACTTTGAGGTGGGGGTGCCAGAGGTCGAGATGACAGAGCCTGACTTGGGGAGGTTACATCCCAAGACATCCCAGGTTTTAGTATTGATGTAATTATGCGGTTGTGGAGCATTAAAACTGTATTTCGCAGAATGATATACATAATGGGGCAACAAAGGCCTGTATGGTGGCCAATGTGGTGGTGGCACCACAGGCACTTTTCCTGATTTTGCAGCATGCATTTTCCTTTCCAATTCTTTGCTTTGTTAGTGAAGATATGGCAATAAACTGCCTTGAGGCAGTTGAGAAATCATAAATTACTAAAGCAGTCCTGTTAGTATTGCAGTTTACCACGTACCTGTAGGAAGATAAGGGCATCACAGTATTAAGTCACGGAGTGGTTCAGTAATTGTAACAAATCCAAACTTTATATCATTGGGGGCATGGATGTATATATAATGGGTGGTGGATGTATGATGCACACGGGCCCCTGAGTCCAAGGGGGCCCACACCAGCACACTGCACCCATACATTATTCTTATCTCTCTTGAGTCCAGCATCAGCACTGCAGAAATCGCCAGGAAAATTTGACCAGCAAAGACATAATTTTCTCTAAATAGCAGAAACATGGGTTAAATGATGTGGGACCTGTTTGTTGTGTGCTGTATTGATGGGGAAGGGGTTTCTGAACTTGCAGGTAAGTTACAAGGGTATTTTTTACCAGCTGTTTACAAACTTGTAAATGCACACTTGTAAAATCTATAGAGACAATTTAATGTACCCCAAAATACTATGGGCCAAATGTAATAGGGTGAGAGTTTAGAAAATGTGACAGTTTAGCAGTAAACTTTCTCTCTCACATTGGTTGAGGCTTATCTTCAAAATAGGAAACCATCTGGATGAGAGTTTGAATCGTGAGAAATTGTGGAGTCTAAAAGCATGCGTGTTTGCATGTTCTCGGACTCTATTAAATTGGGCAAGTTTAAAAAGTGTGAGAGTTTACTGCTAAACTCTCACATTTTCTAAACTCTCACCCTATTACATTTGGCCCTATTTTTTCATAATTTATAAAAGTTGCAAAAATTAACCATGTGGCACCATTTCACTCCAGTGATGTGTTTTATGGCCACATACAACCTTCTATACTGTCCTACTTCTTGAGATCCTGAACCCCCTCTTTTTGGGGGGTTCAGGATTTCCCCACTCTTCACATAGGTCGCACACTGCAGAATAAATGCACAAAATCCAGAGAATAGGGAGAACCCTTCAGGAAAACTTAATAGGAAATGTGCGTAATATTAACCCGCTAGCACAGGGCCCGGAACCCAAGGTTAATTGAATCAGCTCTTTAAGGTTGCAAATGGAACTTCACCTAGAACCAATGCTATGTCTTGGTGCAAAGTCCAGTTAGCTCATACAGCCAAACCAGAATTATAATTAAAAACTGAAAAATATCATCCTAATTTAGATGAATTTAAAAGGGCAGACTAGATGGGCCAAGACATTCTTATCTGCCTTCAAATTCTATGTTTCTAAGTGGTGCTGCTGCTGTTCATTTGCCCAGATGATCCTGGTATGAATAACTTGTCAATATCTCGATCAGTGATCCGGCGCATCTTCCTCTTTGGCAGGACCTTCAGACTTCTAAACTGCTTTCTAAGTTTCTATGTGTATAATGGCGCTCTACATATAAATAAAATATATTTTCCTAGCAGTGCATGTGTAGGATCTTTTTCATGGTTGGTTCAAACCTCAAATATAGAGAAATCACAAATACAAATAGTGTAATCCTGTTATCATACTGTATCATGTAAAGGTTTTTTAGTTCCTATCAATAAAAAAGTAGTGAATTCTTCTCAACCACTACTGAAAGAGGCACGTAGAAATATACTCGTACAGGGTCTGCAGCCACCTCATTTTTCTCTGTATTTATATACAAAGCACCATTATACCCATATTGTGCATTTGAGTCTATCCATTGTTGGAGCAGAGGTGTAGCTCCTATTTTGGTGTATATAGGCTGCTTTGTTTTGCTCAATGTAAGATACCAATCTGTCTGACATTGTAGTCTGAAATACACTGCAGTGCCCTCAGTTTACATTATGCCAAACAGAAATCCTACTTCATCATGTTATGATGACATCACCAGTAATTCCCTGTGTGGCAGGGATCCCAATTTCAGTGTACAGGAGATCTATACAGGATCTCCCCTGCCACTATAACTAATAAGTCCTGTGTCACCTGGATCAGTTTTACCTGGTTAACACCCCATCTAATAATTTTAATGTGCAGTTGAAAGCAACCAGAATCTATGCACACTATATTTAGTTTTTCAGAAGGCTATAAATAAAAACTTCAGCGGTATTAATAATATATAATAAAAGCCTTTCTTTCTTTCCCTAACCAAGCCGAAAGATGACAAAATCACTCAAAAGTGAGTAGATATTACACTGAATGACAATCAACCAAAATCTTCCCAAACTGACCATGGCCTAGAAAATATGTCTTCCTAGCACTAGTGCTACCTCTCTTTCCTCCAAGGTTAGAAAACATGCACACGGGTACTTTACACCCTAGTGCTAATGTAGCATATGATTAGGAAAACCAAAACTTAAAAAACTGTCTACTGTATCTTTGTTCCTTAACCATTTGCCTATGTCAGACATGTATAAAGTACTATCATCTGGTACTGTTATACTCGGGAGAACTTGTGAATTTGATTTTGATTAAAATATTTCAGTTTGTACTATTTGGGTGACAGTAGATATCAGAAGACAAATGTTCTCATTTGCCCGCATATGCTCAGATAATAAAAAAATATATATTCTATTGTGCTACATTATCTGTCCTGGAAATAAAATATTATTTCAATAGACTAAAAAATTTTTTTAATTCCCATTGAAAGTAGCAGGTTACCAAAAATGTAACAACTGGTCTGTTATAGAATGTGAAAACCCTCTGAATATGAAGTGGTTAATGTTTGTATGCTCACCATGTTGACTATAAAACATCACTAATTCATGTATCGTGTGATGTTGTAATACTGTTCCATTTGTACATTGAAACTATAAAACAATAAAAAATAACTTTAGGAAAAACAACTCTAATTGTACTTTGATTATATAACACCTGTAAAGTTTAATCTTTTGGAAAAGTTTGCTTTCATCTTAAAGCGCAGCAGAACCACCATTATAAAATGGGATGTTTTATCAAGTTTATTGTCTTTGGTTAATAACCGTGTTTGTACTTTTTCTAATGACAGGAAGGAAGCCAGTGAAAATGATTAAAACATATTCAGCTATAATGCTGTTTGCATGGCCTAATGAGCAGTGAATGTCGGTACAGCATATTAACATTATGCCATTAGTGCATTCAATCATGGAAACAAAAAACAGAGATTATTCTGTTTGTGGAGTTTCTTGTGCCATGACATCACTGTCTTGTAAAGACTTTGGTTACAGTAATACTGACAGCAGAGGTTGGATAGGATCCTAGCTGTCTTTAGTTGGGATTCTTGTCCAGGACAGACTATCAAGTGCCGTCTCTGAGCAACAAAGTCAGAAATACAACTAGTGAGGAGAGTAATCCACCCAATTTTTATATATTAATTTAGACTTTTCTAAGCCTAAATTAGTCTGCCAACTACAATAAGGAAATTAACTTTTTTTATATAAAGGAGAAATCTCCTAAAACATATCTAAACATCTAGGGGTATATTTACTAAAGTACGGGTTTTTAGAAGTGGAGATGATGCCTATAGCAACCACTCAGATTCTAGCTATTAGGTGTTATATAAATGTTATGTAGAATCTGATTGGTTGCTATGGGCAACATCTCCACTTCTAAAAACCAGCACTTTAGTAAATACAGGTTGAGTCTCCCATATCCAAAATGCTTGGGACCAGGGGTATTTTGGCTATCAGAATATTCCGTATTTTGGAATAATTGCATACAATAATGAAATGTCTTAGGAATAGGGTCCAAATCTAAACACAGAATGCATTTATGATTTATATACACCTTATACACACATCCTGAAGGTAATTATATACAATATTTTCAATAATTTTGTGGCTCAAACAAAGTTTGTGTACATACATGAAATTAATTTGTGTCATATACACCATATACACACAGCCTATAGGTCATTTTATACTTTACTTTTAATAATTTTGTGCCTTAAAAAAAGTTTGTGTGCATTGAACCATCACAAATCAAAGTTTTCACTGTCTCAGTCACGCTAAAAATATTCCGTATTTTGGAATATTCCGTATTTCGGAATATTTGGATATGGAAGACTCAACCTGTATACCCCTAGAATCTAAACCTGTTTATTAAAAGTGGTAACAAGTCTAAGAAAGTTAGAACATCAGCTCTAAAATTTGTGTTTGCCAACAAGAGTCTTTATGACCTGACAGTGGTAATTATCTGCACTGATTGCAGATTGTTTAAAACAAATTAAATATAGATAGGTAAAGACAGGTGGAACAAATGTAGTCTGAAACATATATCGCTCCTAATAGGAAATGTCAGGTTGAATTTAACAAAATATGGTATGGTAGTTCCTAAACACAGCATATACAATATTTTCAGCGTATAAAGATGGTCTAACTTCCAAGAAAATTATGTTTTTTGTTTTTTTTAGCTAATATGAACTTTACACAGTTGACTAAGCAAGTTTACATATTTCTAAAAGGAACATGAATATTTAGTTAACATGTAACGTGGTCGTCCAAATTCAATGGATCAAACAATTTACTACATTTTGTTTGTTTCAAGAAACATTAATTGGCTGGTTTGTGGTTTTATTGTTTGGGTTTATTCAGTCATATGATGAATTGGAAAGCCTCAAGTTAAGTAAATGTATAAAGATACTGAATAAGAGAAAACTGACACCTAAAATTGCTGTTTCACAATTTCCACAACTTCTGTTAATAATGTTGTTGCTAAGTTTAAATGTATGCAGACTCTAGCACGGCACCATCCAAACTTTCTTCTTGGAGTGCCATATTAAGAAAACGACTCAGAAGGGAGACTCACAATTTTTTTTTCTCACAATTTGTCTACCAATAATTGAGTAAGGGTTCTTACTCTTATCCTATATCTTATTCACTAAAACTAATACAAATATCTTGAAATAAATGTATTTTTTAATGATTTTACCCAGTAGGATAAGATGCGGTATTAATGCGAACAATGGAGTTGTGACTCTGATTGCCTGATGTACAGTAGATACTTACCGCACTGAAAACGTCCTCCTGATTCTGCCTGGCTTCTATAGTCAATCTGTCCCACGCACTACACTGAATCCAGTGCTTCATGTCCACTGATTCTGGAGGGGCAGGACTGGCAGTGGCGTTGTTGGGCTGTGCCAAGCACTCACCACCTCTGGACTGAAACACCTCCTTTATTAGTGGCTTTCCCATTCTGACCATCTTTACAGTGAAATATGTAAGGTGAGGAAACCATCATCACCACAGTCCTAGTGGTGCAATGCCCCTTCAAACATACATGGATATGAAAAGTGTTTAGCCAAATTTTCCATATAAAATATAACAAAATACAAACACACCAACTTCTATCATTTACCGATTTATAAAATACTATGGGCATTTTATCCTGCAGTTGTTCAAATAAATTTTTCAGTTTCTATTTTACCTTATTTACTTTCTACATATTTGATTGCATACATTGTATTTACTTATTGACTTTTTGGTCTAGTTTTAATATGTAAATGCTGTTTTATGTACCTGCAACAATACTTTTGTAAAATATATATGTTTTTAAATAGCTCTTTGTACTTTTTGAGTAGATACTATTCCAATCTGCGAGTTCTAACCCTCTCTCTGTTAGGAGACAGGACTTTAAATTAAAAGTTTTACTATGTGCATTTAATTATTGCATTAATGTGTCTATTGTAGGTCCATCTGGCTTCCCAAAAGTGGAATGTAAGCATGTTTTATGTATGCACTAGGACAGGGGCGGGGAACCTGTTTTTTGCTGAGGGCCATTTTGATTCATAAAATATTATTCGCAGGGCCAGTTCAGGCCACGACCCCTCCATGTCACACGGGGGCGAGGCCACAATCGCCGGTGATTACAGCAATGCTGAGGATGCTCTGGGTAGCTGTAAGGGCAGCGGTGTGACCATCTGAAGCTTACTAAGAATGCTCCAGGCGGCATTGCTGCATAGATTCTAGCTGCAGGATGCCATTCTAAGCACCCTGCTAGCCAGATGAGGCTAGCAGAATAAAGCTCCGAGGGTCTGACCAATATACGGCACCCGGGCCTGAGGTTCCCCATCCCAGCAGCAGGAGGACCTGGGAGTGCTTTCCCCAAAAGTAAAATACTAAGTCACCACATAGGTGCGGTTAATAAATTACCATTACTGCTTTTATATATTTTATGTATGATTATGTGTTTCATACAACCTAAATATAAGACTGAACATACTTTGGCAGAAAATGTTTGTATTTTAAAAAAAACCTATAAAATAAAACTTTACATTAAAGAGTGCAATGTAACCACTTTTGAGACTAAATGCTTCTTCTAGCTATATAACATATAATGACTATATGACAAAAGATAGAAATAATATGGTCTTGGTAAGATGCAAAGCCCTACTGTCTACAAGGCAAACTGAGTTATCTTTCTCTCAACCCCTTTTATTATACATTGCTTTTTCACATCTGTATTCGCAGCCCCAGTTGGGTTTTCTGTTCCACTAGAATCCAACATTTGTTTGGAGACCTATTAACCTTTGAGGATGACCTCGTCCTAGTAGAATTACCATAAAACTAGTTAAATAAGAAAAGTGTAGAGGGCCTCAGAAGACCACACACAAAAGGTTAGAATTATACTCAAAGCAGTTATTAATAATATCCATGTTTCACTTTATGCTATAGGTTATCATACTGAACTATTAGCCACAGTGGGCCTTTATGTCTACTTTTGGTGAATATAGTCTTGAAACTTTTTATTCCCTATTTAAGTGGTAAAATATATATGTTGAAATACATTTTAAAAGAAAGAGTGGTTTATAAAATGTTTGTTTAAGAATCATTTTTTTTAACATCCCTATTGAATAATATGAGCAGGTTTATTCTATTTCATTCTATAAATTAATCCAAGGTCTTTGAAATTAATGTTTTGCTTGTTTGTCCTTGTATTGTAGTTAGCATTTTCAAATACACTGACTAGTCCTAAATGTAACTAAGTCCAACCCCCATCCAATACTTACTGTAGATATTAAATATGTTTAGCAATCAACTGTTATCACTCTTGAATTCAGACATAATATTATCATACAAGATAAGAGGCTTAATGCTATACTTGGAAGTTGATCTGTCAGTACAGGTGGGGCTCAAACTGAGTAGTCGTAGATAATGTCATTTCAGTTTATGGCATAAACCAGATGACAAACCTGCCGGAAAAAATTAGGTGGTTGTGACAAGTGATGTAGCTCAAAAGCTGCTTTTTGAGCTATCTGATTGATCAGAAGGAGGTGAATCACAACTATTTAATGAGAACAATCATTATGTATCGAATAAGGAAGCAGACTCAATTTTAAATTCTCTTATGGGGAAATTCTGTTTTATTAACATATTAGTGGGAAAATTATTGTTTAATGTTATTAAGAGAGCAACTAAAATGTATTAGTTATATTAAAGAGGCAATATTATTTAATTAATAATTACGGTACATTTTAATATATTTTTTGAAGGGAGCAAAAGTTATTCTTTTATGGCTATATAAATTGAGCTTACGTCGTAAAATAATAAATATTGCCCCATCATAAAAAAACATTTAAACACCCATTAACAATGATTTAATATAATTAATAAATAATATTGCTCTCAAAGAAATTAAACAAATATTTCCCCCCTAATATATTACTAAAATAGTATTTCCCCAAGATAATTATGTAATCTGTCTCCTTATTCAATACATTATGATTGCCCTCAATATGAATGTATAGTTATTGATGACCTACTGATTGGTAAGGTAGATGTGGCGATTTTATGGCAGTTTTTTATGGCAGTTTTGGTCAAAACCAAAGTAAAATACATTCAGTGCTGTTTAAGTGGATCTTGGTAACTCAAATCTCTTTGATTAATGAACCTCATTATTATGTACTTGTTTGCTTTGTAAATAAATAGCAACCAAAATAATATGAATAGTGAACATTACATTGAATGGAGGAAGAGTGGTACTTGTCCTCAGCCCTGCAGTGGTTCAAATGGGAAGGGTTGGGGAGTGGATTTACCTAAAAGTCTCCACCTAACAGTTGAATTCATTGGGAGTTGGAAAGGGTGGGATGTTATGATATAATTAAGTCCTTTTCCCCTTCAGGCACTATACCATAGAAATGTTCACAAGCAAGGATATGCCCCTATATGGCAATCACAGACTCATGGGTACCCTTGTTTGAAAGAGTTGAGTATCCTCTTCGTATGATGTGACCCCCTGAGACATTATCCTCTGGAAATAATATGTGATCACCATTTAATAGCCTCTTTACTGCAGAAATCATTATTGAAGTCAAGGGATAGAGAGTATCTTCCCCATCCCACCTTCAATAAACTCAGGAGCACCCTCACTTAAAAGGGAGGAGTCTGGTGATCACATGTGATCAATAGATTAGATCAACCTGCACAGCAGAAATACTAGTAGAGCTGTCAAATAGGGTAGAGTACTTATAATGCACATTCTCCCTCACCATGGCCCCTTGTAACGGATAAGTTCCAGACGACCAATGGGAGACTGAGATGTTGCAAACAAGTAAGCTTTTATTCCAGACTTGATAAGGAAGAGCCAGTGTGATGGCTTTTTACATAAGATAGACAGTTCAGGAGCAGTAATTCAGTTTACATCAGATTGTCCAGCATAGAGAGAGCTGGTGAAGGTACAACCTCTCCCTCACATTCCACCTGAATAACTCAACTTACCAGGTTTTTATACCTAAGCTGTGTCACAACCTGCGCTTATTACCCCTGCTGCTGGGTCACTTACCGCTCCTGTGGCCAGTCAGCTCGCTCCCTGAGCTCAGCTTGTGCATCCACTATTATCCCTGTGAGACGCAGGCTTCTTTGTTTCCAGCCTGCTAGGCTGCAACACAAATCCAGCCATCCCCGGAGTACTGCTGTCCCAAACAGCAGATCGCAATCCGGCCAAGCACTAGTCAGTATCATCTGACACTGCTCACTTAATCCTGGCTAACCCCGGGGTATATATTCCAGTGTCTGGCTCTCAGTCATTGCAGTACAATGTCTAGCTGAGTTAATATTACTGAGCTTCTGCTGCTTTTGTTTGTATCTTGCTATTGCAGTTTTGATTGTGTTCGCTGCGCAAACTCCTATGTCATTCTACTTCTGTGCAATCTGCATCTCTAAAATTAATAATAAGAGTGCTAGTGATAATGTACAATGTAAATGAAATAAATAGTTTGTGAATAAAATAATGATAATGAAAATAAAAATAAAATAAAGAAAATTAAAATAAAATAAGCATGAAAATAATAAAAAATGTATAATAAACCAAAAATAGAAAGAAGGAAAGAGAATGGACATACAACATTGATCGTTTATAGCTCTTTTGTTTAAAGTTAATGGAGACCTTGTGGGATGTGTGTCAATTATGTCCAGGGGATCACACTATCTTTCCCTACCTCTATCCTTGGATGGAAGTGGCAGCTGAGTCCTGTTGGTATGGTCCCAGCGGCAGTGTGATCCCCGCTGATGGTAGCTGTCGGCATTCCTTCCCAGCATCACTGGCCTCTACTGACCACTGGTGACAGCGTCCCTTGTACAGCCCACGGACAGCAATGGCTCCCGGCTGATGGTAACTGTCGGCATTCTTTCCCGGTGTGACTGGCCTCGACTGGCCGTAGGTGATGATGTCACTTCTAGAGGCCACAGGTAATGTGCGGACAATGCCGCTGAGTATAGGATTGTTCCTGGTGGTCTCTACTGGCAGCCTCCAAAGTGTTTCGTGTGATAATCGCACTTTATCATGAATAGCTTTTGTCCATAAAATGCTCCTTTTTATAGGAGAAAATTTTATTGTTTCCATTAAAAACCGGAAGTGGGTAAAAAATAGTGGTAAGCGCATGAGAAACAGGCAATTTTAATTCTATATATATGTCGAAGATTAGAAAGAACAGAATATTAGTGAAGATGAAAGGTTTTGTGCTCAATTTCTAAAATTAGAGAAATTATATGCACAAGAGGTTAAACAATGGTGGGAAATTACCACCTTGAAAAAATATATTGAAAACGGGATGATACCCAAAGGATTGAGAGTTAATAAAAACGCCACTTTTCAACCTATAAAAAAAAAAACTTCTTCTTTGAAAATTTGAACCTAATCATCGACTCCTGTTCCAATAAACTTATTGAACTAATAATAGAAGATCGAAAAATTGCCCTAGAAAATACCAATGAAAATATACAGACATATGAAAAAAGATTTGAAGGTTTAACTAATATGGAGTACTTTAAAAATTTTATGACAATGACAAATGACAAAATTGAAAAATTGGACAAAAACATCATAGTACAAAAACAGAAAAAATTCAGAAGAGATATGGATCAGCTAACATTTTATCAACAAAAAAAGAATGAAAAGAGAACATCCATTAAACAAATTCAATCAGGCATAAACTACAAGCAAAAACCTTATACAGAAGCAAAGAATCAATATAATCCTCAACCACAACAGAAACCACACTTTCAACAACCTTATAATAATATCAAAAAGAACAATAGAGCTCCATTAATCAAGTATACACCAGCATACGCTAAAACAACAAGAAATTAGTTACCATATAATCAGAAGAATATTTCCTACAATAACCCATATAAATTGATCAAAGAATCCTATCACCTAGGCAAATATACTGCTATAAGGGAAGAAAGAGAAGTTTAACTCACTCATACAAACTATTTCTGAAAAAAACCTTGAACTATAAGAAGATCCTATAAGAAGGAGCCATTCGATGAAAAGAATCCATTCAAACAATACAGACAGTGAGGAGGAATATTTTTTTAAAGGAAACTCATGGAGTGGAGAAACTGCCAGATTGGAACAGAACATTATATTAAAAAAGAATGAAAAGAAATGGAGAACAAGAGGAATAAGAGGAGGTTGTCAAACCAAAAAGAAGAACATAAATAATGAATAAAAAACAACGATATTCAACCTAAGTGGAAATACACTAACAGAGGCCCAAACATCCCAGGCCCAAACATCAATACTTGAAAAAGGACTAAAATTTGCCCCACAATCGGGAATAAACATATTTAATCTTTATATAGATGTCCACAAATTTATTAGAAAATTGACTTTGAAAAAATATTTTGTTAAGGATGCATTGACAAGGACTCAAGTAAATTGTAATCAACAATTCAAACACACCGGAATCAAGCCACCATCTACTTTCAATCCTACATACTGTAGAGGTTCCGAAATCGACACAATCCAGAAATTGATAGAGCAAGAAATAGACCAAATTCCAGATAAACCGAAAATGAAATATAATATATCAAAAGAAGAGAAAAAGGCGCTAAAAGAATTAAAGGAAGACAATACAATTGTTATCAAGCCAGCAGATAAAGGTGGAGGAGTGGCAATAATGAAAAAAGAAAACTACAAAATTGAAGCAGAAAGGTTATTATCAGATACAAATACCTATGAATTAATGAAAACTGATCCAACTGAAAATTTCTCAAAAAAACTTGATAATCTTTTGGAAGAAGGTCTGGAAATAGGTATAATAGATAAAAAAAAGAATATGAATTTATAAAAGAAAAGAACCCCACTTTTTATATTTTACCAAAAATACATAAGGACATAAACCATCCACTTGGACGTCCTATAATATCTGGCATAGGATCGATCACAGCAAATTTGTCTAAGTACATCGATTATTTTCTCCAGGATTTGGTACTACAGCAAAGAAGTTATCTTAAAGACACGATCAGCATTCTTCAAACATTAGAAAATTTAGAATGGAAACGATTATTTTTATGCACCAGTGACGTTAAGTCATTATACACCTGTATCCCACATGATCAAGACTGTGACCATGCCCGACATTATCTTTCTACCATGACTGAAATTTCAAACCAACAAATAAATTTTGTTATGGAAGGCATTGATTTCATCTTAAAAAATAAAATATAAAAATTATAAAAGTATATAATATAAAGTATTATAGTTTATATAAAGTATAAAAATTTAGACAAAGCCACTACAAAACCCAAAAAGGAATTTAAATCAAATCAAACTGGGAAAACATATCATATAAAAGACCATATTACTTGTGATACAGAGGGGGTCATTTATTTGTTAGAGTGCCCCTGTGGCCTTCAATATATTGGCCAAACTAAAAGACAACTTAAAATCAGATTATCCGAACACTTGTATAACATCAAAAGGGGATTAACCACTCACAGTGTATCTAATAATTTTCTAGAAGTACATAAAAAAAGTTCAACAGGACTTATGTTTTCAGCAATACAGAAAGTTAACTGTAATTGGAGAGGTGGAGATCTAATAAAAAATTTAAAAAGGAAAGAATCTGAATGGATATTTAGTATGAAGACTCTACAACCTTCCGGATTAAACATTGATTTTGAACTCAATGCATTTTTATAACTTTATCAAAAAAACATAAACAAGCATTCTGATTGAGAAGTGGTACTTTAGAAATAGGTCATGTTCATTTTTATTCACTTTTTATTTATTATTATTTTTATTTTTCTTCAATTTTATTTTATTTAATCAATTATAACTAATTATTATTCTTTTTCTTTTTTTCTGTGTGTTTCTTTCTAAACACTCATATTATGTTCTTTCTAATCTTCAACATTGATACAAATGGCCTATCTATATATATAGAATTAAAATGGCCTGTTTCTCATGCGGTTACCACTATTTTTTACCTATTTCAGGTTTTTAATGGAAACAATAAAGATTTTCTCCTATAAAAAGGAGCATTTTATGGACAAAAGCTATCCTTGATAAAGTGCAATTATCGCACGAAACGCATTGGAGGCTGCCAGTGGAGACCACTAGGAACAAACCTATACTCAGTGGCGTTGTCCGCACATTACCCGTGGCCTCTACAAGTGACGTCATCACCTATGGCCAGTCAAGGCCAGTCACGCCGGGAAAGAATGCTGACAGTTACCATCAGCCGGGAGCCATTGCCATCTATGGGCCGTACAAGGGACGCTATCACCAGGGGTCAGTAGAGGCCAGTGATGCCTGGAAGGAACGCAGACAGCTACCATCAGCGGGGATCACACTGCCGCTGGGACCATACCAACAGGACTCAGCTGCCACTTCCATCCAAGGATAGAGGTAGGGAAAGATTGTGTGATCCCCTGGACATAATTGACACACATCCCACAAGGTCTCCACTAACTTTTCTCAAAAGAGCAATAAACGATCAATGTTGTTTGTCAATTCTCTTTCCTTCTTTCTATTTTTGGTTTATTATTAATTTTATATTATTTTCATGCTTATTTCATTTTAATTTTCTTTATTTTATTTTTAGTTTTAGCTTTATTTTCATTATCATCATTTTATTCACAAACTATTTATTTCATTTACATTGTACATTATCAATAGCGCTCTTATTATTAATTTTATACACTTTACCTTATAGAGCTGCTTTTGAATCATTTTTAACGCGATCACATTATAACCCACTTCTGAAAAATCTGCATCTCTAGTTGCATAGGTAATATTCAGCATGTTCTGGGGTTGCTGACTCTGGTCTGCACCTGTGCAAGTATACACTTGTCTAGCTCAGTCCCTACTGAGTGAAGCTAAACTGTGCTCCGTTTATAGTCATTGTTATCCTGGTGGTGCAGTTCTGTTTGTTCCTGCTGCACTAACTTCCTATGCCATTCTATTCCTGTGTATTCAGCATTTCAAGTTGCACAGGTATTTCTAGCTAGTTCCAGTGTGCTGAATGTGTGCTACACCTGTGCAAAGCATCCAACTGTCTGCTCAGTTATATCAGACATTCAGGCTTCTCTGGTTCCATGCCAGATTATTCTACAGCTACCATCCATTCTGGTGTTTGGTCTGTATCCAGTCCTGTCATCTCTGAGTGCTCCCAGACTACAGAGAAAACCCAGTCCAAGCCTGGTATATACTCCTGCCAAGATCTGCCACTCAAGTGTCCTGGACTACAGAACCAAGTAAGGAGAGTGCTTTTATTAATATCAAGTAACAATCCAATTCAGCCTGGTAAATCTATTGCCACATTCTTCTCTGCTACTTACATCATACCATCAACAACACTGATGTTCCTGATGGTCTAGAGGGTATGATCCGGCATCTCTCTGCCGAGACCCGGGTCAATTCCCAGTCAGGGAAGCATCTATTTCACATGGCAAGAGGTCTCCCCAGGCCTGCCAGCTTTGCATATACACCTCCCTCTACTCAAACAGACATCTACCCGATCCTGGTTCCACAAACAAACACAAGTGTGACAAGCTGGTCTTAATTGAGATAAGGGTGTGGTCCCTCCCTGTTACAGGAGGTTAACCCTGTCCTCAGAAGTTGGGAGAGGCCCACTCTGTCACATACCTCCCCCATTAAGGGGCAAACCTAAATTGCCCCAGGCAGAAGCCCGACTCTCCAGCCCAGTTTGGGACCAAAAAATCTGCATTCATATGTAGATGCCCCGGTCTGTGCCGGACTTCAAAAGAAAAAGGCTGGAGAGCAAGGTACCACCTTGTCAGTCTTGCGTTAAAATCTTTCATGGACTGCAACCATTTTAACGGTGCATGATCAGTAACCACGGTAAACTTGGCCCCACAAAGATAATATTTCAATGACTCAAGAGCCCATTTTATAGCGAGGCATTCTTTCTCTATTACAGAATAACTAGTCTCTCATGGAAACAACTTTCTACTAAGATATAGAATAGGGTGTTCAATCCTATCAAAGTCCTGACAGAAAACTGCCCCCAAACCCACATCGGAGGCATCTGTTTGTACGACAAAAGGCTTGGTAAAATCTAGGGACTTTAAAACTGGGCCTTTACACAAAAGATGTTTAATTTTGGTGAATGCAGACTGACAGTCCCTAGACCACTCAAGTTTATTTGGGGCAGAATTTTTCAAACAATCTGTTAAGGGAGCCACTAATGTAGAAAATTAAGGCAAAAACCTCCTGTAATAGCCTGCCAAGCCCAAGAAGGACCTTAACTCTTTCTTGGTAGTCGGAAATGGGGCATCAGCTAGTGCCTGTACCTTACTCACAAGGAAATTCAGACACCCACTACCCACCACATACCCTAAGTACTTAGATTCACTTTTACCTAGAACACATTTCTTCAGATTACCAGTTAAATTTGCCTCTCTCAAAGACTGAAGAACAACCCTAAGTTAGTGTCCCTAAGCCTATTAACATGGGCCTTTTAATGCCGACTATATATGACAATATGGTCCATTAACCTCTGAAAAGAGGCCAGGGCACCATGCAAGCCAAAATGCATTGTTTTCCGCTGAAAGAGGCCCAACGGAGTAGAAAAAGCAGTTTTCTTCATAGCTCCCTAAGTCAGCTCAATTTGCCAATATCCCTTTGTAAGATCAAGGGTAGAAATATATCTGGTAGAACCTAACCTATCAAGCAGGTCATCGACCCTTGGCATTGGGTAGGCATTAAATTTGGACACTGCATTAACTTTGTGGAAGTCTATGCAGAATCATGTAGAACCATCTGGTTTTGGGACCAAAACAATGGGGCTACACCAGTCACAAGATGACTCCTCAATTACCCCTCACTTAATTTTTTTGTACTTCCTTGACTACTTGCACTGTTTTTCCATTGGAAGCCTATAGGGTCTTTATCGAACTTCTATCCCAGGTGGGGAATTGCAATGTCATGTAAGACTAAACTGGTCTACCCTGGTTTATCAGAAAAAAACATCTGAGATTCTTTAACAAGGTTCCCCAAGGGAGGCTTCAGCTTGTCTGAATCCAAAGGTTCAAGGGGTGAATTGACCCCATATGGCTGGGGAGTCTGTGGACCAAGGTCACTATGGTCATTACCAGGGTCTACAAAATATCTTCTTGATCCTTCGATGCTTTCAACAGCTTAACATGGTAGATCTGCCCACCTCTATGGGAGTCAGGTTGAGAGACTTACACTTTGCAAACCTTTCTAATTATTTCAAATGGTCCTTGTCACTTTGCTAGTAATTTGCTTCCCTGAGTAGGTAACAACAAAAGAACTTTAACTCCTGGTGAAAAAACTCAAGTACAGGCATTATGGTTATAGAGAAGTTTTTGAGCCTCCTGTGCATTTGCCAAGTTTTCCCAGGCCAATTGACCTAGTAGGTCTAGGCATCTGGACCACATATTGAAACATGCTTTCGCCCTCTATTGGTTGTTCTTCCCATGCTTCCCACAGAAGGTTGCGAACACCCCATTGTTTCCTCCCATAAAGAAGCTCAAAAGGGGCAAAGCCAGTAGAAGCCTGGGGCACTTCCCTGATTGCAAATAACTGTCTCTATAAACTTCTTTAACATAGACTTTGGTGTATGGTTAAATCTTTCAACTAAGCCATCTATTTGAATATGATATACTGATGTTCTGACAGATTTAATTTGTAACAACTTTAACACCTCCTGCATTAATTTGGACATAAAGTTTGTCACTTGATCTGTAAGATTTTTTTTTTAGGTAATCCAACCCTTGAAAACAGCTCTAATAACTTAGTCGCTATCTGTTTGGCTGTAGCGACCCTTAAGGAAAAATGCCTCTGGAAATGGGTGGCATAGTCAACCACAACTAAAATGAATTTATAGCCTTTAGACGGTGGTTCATTCGGACCCACTAAATCAACCCCTATTTTTTCAAACAAAGGGGTCTCCTACAATTGGAAGAGGGATCAGTGGGGCAGGAGACGGTTGGTTTACTGTTGTCTTTTGACACTCTGAACAAGCGGAACAGAACCGTGAGACCTCAGCATAAACTCCTGGCCAATAGAAATGGGAGATTAATCTATCCACAGTCTTATCCCTTCCCAAATGAACACCCCAAAGAACTGCATGGGCTAAAACCAGAACCTGCTTTCTGAAAGGGCCTGAGACCACCAACTGTCGTATCACCTCCCCCATTTGTTTGTGCTTGTCTAGTTGATATAAAACCTCTCTAAGCAACACAAAATGGAGATATTTTACTTCTGTTACATGTGACAACAGGACACCATCCACTGAAAGAACCAATTCAAAGGCCCTTTTTAAAGCAGGATCTTCCCATTGGGCCTTTCTTAAATCAGGCTGAGGCGCAAGAGAAAGTGTTAAGACCTCTTCATTAAAATAACTTAATTGAAATTTAGAATTATTCCCCATGCCACAAGGCTGCTAGACACATCAGTGTTCTAAACCTCTCAGCATTACCATGGACATCAGCATGCATAGGCACATTAGTAATGACAGGTTCATCAGAATTATCAGATTCATTGACATGAGCAGGAACATCAGCATTTACAGGCACATTGCGAGCAGTAGAATTATGGGAAAATACCTTTTGTCCCAACAAAACATCACGAGCAAGCCAGTCTCTGTGATCCCTTCTCCTTTGTTTCTTAGATTTAGGAGCATTTACCCAAGACAGAAACAAATTAGGGGTGAAGGGAAATGTCTCTCCAAGGGTTGCTGCAGGCACCTGTTCCTCTGGTAAAACAAGAGCCCGGAAGTGAGACCAGTCACAACCTATTAGCATAGTGGCTGGTAACCAAGAACACACACCACCCACACAGTTTGGCAGTCTTTCCCTTGATTATCAAAGAAGCCATGGCAACAGGAAAGGCCTGAACATCTCAATGCACACAACAGATATGGACTAGTTTGTGGGGCAACAACAACTCTGCATATCAGCATAGTAGCAGAGCCAGAGTCAACCAAGCCCTCAACCAGTCTATTCCCGACTTATACATTTACCTGTATTCTAGGTGGAAGAGGGCAGGTCTTTAAAGCTGTAAAGACACTGGAAAAAGAGCAATCCATTTGTGGACACGCCCATTCATGATGCCCACCTTGGCCACATGAGGAACACACTTGAGCTGGAAATTTTGGGGAAGCCCTAAACTCTGGACCACCAACTTCTGGTGGGCGGTCATCACCTTCCCCATAGAACGACTTCTGGGCTGAAAACCCTCTTGAAATTAAGAGAATTGCAAAGCTGTGGTCCTCAATTTCCCCGGAGCCATCGTCTGCGAGGGGTACTGTTGCCTTTCTGAATTTCCATCAGTACGCTTTTGTTTAGAGGCCAAACCGATCCGCTATGGCAGCCTTCACTCGGTCATATATTTTTGCATCTTCCATGAAGAGGTCGTTGTATGCAGCTTGGCCCAACCCCGTTAGCAGAGGGGCAATCCGTATGGACCAGGAATCTTTGGCCATGCTTGCAAGATAGCAACCCTTTCAAAAGTGGTAAGAAAGAACTCCACATCATCTGAGGCCTGCATTTTGGGGAGTACTGGAGCAGTTACCACTGCTTGCTGCTGTCCAACATTTGTTGCAAAACGGCTTTCATTGTGGTTACTATAGGACCCTGGCACAGGACCCACTGTATCCCACTGTTGCCACCACAGTGTAGTGAATATGTTCCAGATGACCAATGGGAGACTGAGATGTTGCAAACAATTAAGCATTTATTCCAGGCTTGATAATGCAGAGCCAGTGTAATGACTTTTATCATAAGGCAAACACAGTTCAGGAATAATAATTCAGCTTACATGAGACAGCACTTCACACGAGTAGAGTATTCACAGCACAGTCAGGTTTCAGATAGTCCAGTATAGAGAGAGCTGCTGAAGGTGCAACCTCTCCCTCACATTCCTCCTGACTAACTCAACTTACCAGGTTTTTATATCTTAGCTGGTCTTAATTGAGGTAAGGATGTGATCCCTCCTTGGCTACAGGAGGTTAACCCTTTCCTCAGAATGTTTCCTCAGAATGTGGGGGAGACCGACTATGTCAAACCCCTATATACATAGGGCCTGATTCAGAGATGCACGCAATTCCATCTGTGTGAAATGTGCAATGTTTAGCACACTCTATATGAATACGCAACTTAGAGCAAACATGGGCAATTCAGTTATACGCATCTCAGTCACATCTCCACTTGTGGCTGAGTGGCTGTTACTGGGTGAACAGGACAAGGTTAGTGCAAATGCATACTGATGATGATGGCTACTTTCTCCAGAGGATGGATGGTGGAGGTGTGGTAGCATGGGTGCGGTCGCTTCTGAATGCAGACAAAAATGTATTTCCAAATTTGGCCACTGTATGTGTAATTCTGAATTAGGCTCTTAGTAGATATTGGTCATTTATCGCCAGAAAGTGGAGAAACTTAGCCATATACACAGGTGCACTATGACCTTATTGAATATTACATAGAAAATAATCAAAGACTTTACAAAGCAACAACGACATGTGTTTTGGTATCTTGCTGTGTTCACTGACAACTATACTATGCTGATATAAATGGAATAATGGTGTGCTCAAGATTATAGACAGTGACCATCAGAAGGTGGGTTTAGCCTGCAAGGATTGAATACTGTAAGTGTGCATACTAATGTGTGAGATATAGGAGAGTAAGCTATAGTATTTCCTCGCTCCTGCCTATCTCTAGATCACATACTGTATTCTAATACGTATAGTGAATTATTGGAGAATGTCAGAACCTAGTTATATTATTCTAACCCTATTTACTACCTACACAGAGTGCCTACTATATCAACGGCCCATGAATGTCTATTATCTGCCTGCAGAAGGGATGCAACTGTGTAAGGTACAATAAAGTCTATCTATTTATGCCACAGTATCTTTATCAAATATGATAGTAGATCTTTACATGGAGATAGACATGCAGTGATAGAATACATTGTACTAATTGTCAAATTAAACCAATTTGATATTTGATCTGCTTATGATACACTACATCTGGTATATAAGACCTCATAATCATATTTTGATACATATCAAATGTATAATATCAAAATTCCACTCATCAAGATCAAATTAGTACCAAAAACTAACTGGCGTATGATATAAATAATGAAGTGCTCTGTCTTCTCTAAGGATATAATTATCTTTCTGTATGTTATTTGCAACACAGTCTCTGTGATGAGTAACAACTGTTTTGTTACATCTTATTGCTTACAATGCTAACACTTATAGCATATTAAGAGTGATTTTAGCTGGATTGCTATGAAAACTATTGCAGCACAGCCAGACGTCCAATTGGCAGGGCAATTAGGGGCAAACTTTGTAGGTATCTCTAGTATACTATTGAGAATTTGTTATTACAGATAACCAATGGGACTATTCCATACCCTAATATTAGCACACTGGCGCCCACCTTAAACTACAATAAAGGGATACATCTCACACTGATATTAAACCTTGATATTATATATGTGTACAACAGTACACACAGAAGCACATTTATAGGTTACACTAAGGCTGGGCACACACCTAAAGATTTTCTGTCCAACCATCCAACTAGTTGATTGGTTGGAATGAAAATCTGTAACGTATGGGAGTAACTGATGGTCATCAATTTGCTCCTAAATGCCAGAAAACAGATGAAAATGGACGTTCAGACAAGTTTGTTACTTATTTGATCTAAACAATTTGTTCAATCAACAGTTTTTGTCCATTTTCCAGCGTTTGGGAGCAAATTGCTGATTGTCATTTCCTTTCATGCCTTATCAGATTTTCATTCCAACCAATCAACTAGTTGGCTGGCTGGACAGATAATCTTTGGTTGTGTACCCAGCCTAAGCTATTGTTATTGTTGGAATAAAGTACAGAGATGTTTAAACCTCAGCTTTATTTTCCTCTATAGACACAATGGACCTTATTCAGAGGCGGCCGTACGGTCTACGACCGCACGGCCGCCTCGATGTTTGGCCAGTGCTCAAGCGCACGAGGGAGAGCCGGCTCCCTCGCGCGCATGTGTGAGACCCGCTACGACCGACAGCGCTGGTCGTAGCGGGTCTCTTTCCAAAGGGGGCGAGCTGCCAATGTTGATTGACAGATCGCCCCGTTTGGAAGGCGGGCCGGGGGGGTGGAAGCCCAAATGGAGGCGTTCCCATTGGAACGCCTACCGTTTGGGGGAGGCCCCACTGACATCACTAGTGATGTCAGTGGAGAGCTTCCGGCTCTGACAGAGCCAGAAGCTCTCCGGGGCTTACGACAAGTGAGACCCTGGGTGTGGGTGTAAACAGCTCTAACGACTGCGGTCAGGATGCAAGTGGCCGCCCAGTTTCTGAGCGACCGCTTGCATCCTCCAACCACCTCTGAATGAGGTCCAATATCTTTATGCTATATTTTATTGTTCACTGAAGTACTAACCAATCATTATGTAACTATTTTTTGTTAAACTAATAAAAGAGAAATAATTAACCCCAATGAAATAACCGAAGTGTATATTTGCTATATGTCCACTGCTCCTACTCCTTAACATCTTATAATAAATGGAAATTTTTCTATGTAATATTCAGTAAGATCAAGGCGCACGCCTGTATATGGCTAATTTTTATCGACAAATGACTAGCTACTACTACAAGCCAGGGAGTAGCGGCCCTTAAAGGCAGAATTGAAAAATAATCATCTGACATTCTACATTACTCGAAAAGTGGGGAGACATTACCGCCGATATACATTACCTACTGCAACTCCTAAGCCCATCCTTGTAGATGTCATCGTCTATAACACCCTATAATACAAAATGTGTTAAGAATTAAAGAGATGGGAGTTCTAATGTGCAGATGTCTCTCCATCCTTGTACCAATAAACACTGGGGTCCTCTCATTTCATGCAGTATGTTGTCTACTTTTCAAAATGGTACTGCAGGTCTTGTTGGGCTACCGTATTATTCCTACTTATTTTGTGCGTTTCATCCAAGCTCATTAAACAAAAAAAAAGCATCCTCACTTTCAAGTGTAGATTTTAGAATGAAAATAGAACATCTGGCATTTTGTTGTTTTGAAAAGGTTGATTAATGCCAAAGCATGAACCACAAAGTATTTTTGGGTGATTAGGAAAAAATATACACAGTTAAGTTTTAATTCACTTTGCTGCAATTTCAGTTTAAAAAACAAAATACTTTTTTGTCGATTTTGGTTAGATTTCCGTTGCCGTGTTAGAGGAAATAAGAAACCTGGGGCTAAATGTAATAGAGAGCGAGCCGTCGTCCCTGCAGGAATACATGCGAGTATTCCCGCATTTTAAATCAGCGTGCATGTTAAAGGCTTTAAAAATACAGACATACTCGCATGTATTCCCGCAGCGGCACCTGCCCGCACTCTATTACATTTAGCCCCTAGTGTCATTAATGTCGGTACTGCATAAAAAGAATTACTGATATTGATGTTTAAATGTGACCATCCCAAAAGGTGCCATAAAGGTGGGTACACACTATACAGATATATCAAACAGATCGAGTGATCTGCAGATATATCTGCAGATGATGGTCGTTCATACACACTGAACGGCCATCATCTGTGTCTGGCTGTGGGTCCCGGTGGCCAGGGGCGTGTCCCAGTGGATGGGGGCGTGTCCCGTCCCCTTCCATGTGGCTGCCGCTGTCTGCAGACCGTCCGTACACACACCTACCGATGGACAGATATGTCTGCAGACATTACTGTCCATCGGCTGTGCAGCATAGTCAATACGATATGTCGGTGAATGACGACATTCACCGACATATCGCGAGTACACACTGGCCGACGGGCAGCAGATATATTGGCCGCTCAATTGATCGGCCAATATATCTGTCAGTGTGTACCCAGCATAAGGAGTTAAAGCAACCCTGTATACATGCTAAACAAGGTAACAGTTACTAAGGTAATTAATGCTTTACATCATCAAACAGTAGCAAACACCAAGCTGCATTGTTGTTTGTTGTACTGTAAGTATCTAATTACAGAAAGGGAAGCGGCTTTGTTATGTTTGAAGCCTATGCAATGTCTTGGCTATATGCCTGATCATTTATTTTATAGGTGTTCAAATCAAGTGCAAAATAGAAAAAAATATACGTGTTCTACATATAACCATATTCTCTATTACAAAATGCTGATCTACTTGTACTAAGCAAATTACACATTTCATCAAGCCATTTAGTTTATTAACAACAACATCTGTGGAAATCCAGTAACAAAGTTCTGGGGCTGATGTGAATAGCTCAATATTCTCTGTAAAGCGCTGTGAAATACAGTATGTGATATATAAATAATTGTTCATAAATAACGTCAGCAGATTGGACTTTAAACCTAAATAGTACATTACTGGGCAATCAAACATAGCAGCATAAATTCAAGTTCATATTATATTTTAATGCAGTAGGCAAACGGAATTCCATTTGTAAAATTTCTGGAGAAGGGAAACTGTTCTTGCAATGCATCTGAATTAAGAGTGGGTATATGTGTTCAAACAAATATATGTGTGCAGTCTACACACCGAATAGTACTAATTACAGTTCATAGTGGCCTGTATTTACACGCTGCATCAGACGTGTTTGTCCATTAATGAAGGACCCCTTCTGCTACTAATTCTCTTTGGCTCTGGTTTTACTCTGTGTCCTTAAGTGACTTTCTCCTTTAGTAAAAACCCCCGGCGCTATGTTTGCTTTTTAAAACAGGGATGTAATGAGTCCCCTCAGACTGTGCCTGGCCTGAAAAGTAATGAAGGAGAGCTAGTCAGCAATTCTGTGTGTAACATGACCTCTCCTTACTTCTCTATCTCACAGGGGAGGTCCTGCTGTTTGCTAAGGTAAGAGAAAGGAGAAGGGAGGGGGCAGAATCTGTAGAATTACTATGCTTCTCTGAATCAAGGTATGAGTTTTATTTTGTTTTATAAAGATCCTGCAAAGTATGCATTATGTAACAAGGACAAATAATCCCAAACCTCTGTATGATACATCTCTTGAGCACTGTCAAGTGCTAATCTTTGACCTATTTGCCCTGTAGAGCAGCCCTCGATTCCTTATTCTTACACCTTGCAGCTATGCATACAGCCTTTCTCCCCTTTCCAGGTGCCTCCTGTTCTCTCCATGGCTAATATGTCAGCTGCTCTGGAAACGCATGAACTGTTGAAGAGAGATCATTTGGCAATGAACATACTGTTGGGTTTTGTGATGAATATTTGATGCAGGAGCCCCCTCTCTTGGCCAAAGGTTTAAAGCAACGCACCACAGAAGCACAACTCTGAACAGTCCATCCATAACTTATTCAGTTCACGTGCTGTTTGTTGACTTGTGGATGGTTAAATGATGCATTTAAAATTGAATGTATGGTATTTCAGTGTAATGGTAACAGAAATAGTTAGACAAGAGCCAGACCTAGGGCTCTCAGGTTTTTTTCTCATGAATACACTGGTACTGATTCAGGTGCAAAAATGTTTTGGGACAGATAAAATCAATATGGGGATGAATATCTTTAAAAGACATAAATCTGATTAATGTGTCCCTTCTGGGTTGGGTATGAAATACTGGCAGTCGGAATGCCTGCTGTCAAAATGCAGACAGCGGGATCCCGATGCTCGGTATCCCGACAGGGGTCAAGTATACTAACCATCCCTTCTTGCACCCTAACCCTTCCCACCAAGCACCCTAACTCTCCCCATTAGTGCCTAATCCTAACCCTTCCCTCTTTGGTGCCTAAACCTAACCATCCCCCCTTAGTGCCTAACCCTAACCCCAACCCCAGTGGTGCCTAACCTACAATGCCAATAGTGCCTAACCCTAACCTTCCCCCCCCAAAGCCTAACCCTAATAATTACCTCCACAATCTGTCAGTATTCTGACCGTTGAGATGCCGCTGTCAGTATTCTGACTGTCGGCATCCTGACTACATTCCCTCCAGACAATGTAATAAAAAGCATGACACATATAACATTGCCAGATTTCATAAAGACAATGGACCTCATTCAGAGCCGGTCGCACAGAGCGTGTGGTCGGTCTGAATGAGGGGAGGACGTCTTGAATTTTCAAGACGTCCTCCTTTGCGGTGGTAAGGCTGTGGGTTAACACCCACAGCCTTACGACCGCCTAAGGTGATGGTCGCGATGGTCAAGACCATCAAGGCCATCGGGGCTTACGACGAGACCCTAAGGTAGGGTCTCCCTTGTCGTAAGCACCGGAGAGCTTTCGGCTCTGTCTGAGCCGGAAGCTCTCCACTGACATCACTAGTGATGTCAGTGGGGCCGCCCTCAAATGGTAGGCTTTCCCATGGGAACGCCCCCGTTTGGGCTGCCACCCCCCCCGGCCTACCTTCCAAACGGGGCGAGCTGTCAATCAACATCGACAGCTCGCCCCCTTTGGATCGAGACCCGCTACGACCGGTGCTGTCGGTCATAGCGGGTCTCACGCATGCGCACGACGGCGCCGGCGCCGTCATGTGCATGCTCTGTGGGAGGCCATCGACCCGGTCCGAGCGCATCGGCGCTAACGACCGGGTCTGAATGACCCCCAGTGCCCCTTCACTATCTTGATCAATTTAAGCCATAGATGAGGCTAATTCAATCAGTATTAAGGTGAAAAACTGAAAAGTTCATTTTATTTAAATGGGTGATTATAGGTAGGAGATTTGACTTAGCTGTGACTTTTTACCTCTGGAGATGTTTCCACCTCTCGGCATATGAAGGCTTACTTTGAGCATCTGGAGGGAAATCCTGAAGGATATAATAGGTACGCACCTTCACATGCACTGGGTTGACCTTTAACGCATAACAAAACCAAAGAGTAGTGATGTCAAATGCCGGAAACTGAAATGAGCGTTTTGGAGCTGTCTGTACGTGGCTTTCACCTTTTGCAGCCAACTCGATTGTTTCCTCACTAAACATGTGATAGTAGGATTTTGAACTAGTAGTCACATTGGCGCAATATACTGTACATTGGACACTGAAAGGACTGTACAAATGTGCAGCTACTGGCAGGGGTTGAGTATGGGATGCCGGAACTCAGGATCCCAATGGTGAAAATCCTGACGCTGGCATCCCGACAGGGTTAGGATACCTACAACTAACCCTCCCCCCGGTGCCTAAACCTAACCTCCCCCCAGTGGGGGTATAGTGAACTACTGATCATGTACTTGAAATCCCCAACATGTGCAAATTTGTTAATTTTTTGCTCAAGAACTCCACATGTGATTAGTTGTTATGGGATACAGGGCCTGATTCAGACCCACTCGCAAGTGTTATGCGCTCGCAAGCGGGTCAATGGTGGGGCTTTGCGCATGCGCGGCATTCGTAACGTGCGTGCGCAAGCCCCGGAGCGACAGAGAAATTATCTTGCTCTGGGGCTCGCTACAAATGGGGCGGCTGTCGATGTTGATCGACAGCACGCCCCGTTTTGTAGGCGGGGTGGGCGGGTGGCTGAACAAACGGAGGCGTTCCTGAAGGAACACCCTACTGACAGCCGGAAGCTCACTGGGGCTTGCGGCAGACGAGACCCTACCACAAGGGTCTCGTCGCAAGCCCGATGGTCGCGACCATCGAGACCATCACCTGGCCGCTCGCTAAAACTGTGGGTGGTCACCCACAGCTTAGCGAGCATCCAGGAGGCCGGGTTTTTTAACACAAAGCAGCCGCCCTGATTCAGAGCGAGCAATCACTTTTTGAATCAGGCCCACAATGCACTGCAAACAGGGTTGTCTTAACAGCAGTGTTGGACCTGGGCAAAGCAATGCACTGGGGCCCCTACCCACCCATTCACAGGAATAAAATGTAAATGGTCAATAAAATTAAACCCTCCTGCATGCCCATCAGACCTCCCACACATGCAGAGAGACTGGTCTGAAGCCGGCGGCTGAAGTGAAACTGGTGACTGAGGTGAGTACTCGTCACGGGGGGAGAAGGGGTGGGGGAGGTTAGATCGCAATACAGTGCACTGGAGGCCGTCTTATAAAAATATCACGAATTTACAAACTGGCCGCAGCTGCAGGCGAACGGGTTGGTGGGTTCCTACAAGCTTCGGGCCCTTGGGCAACTGCCCAACAAGCCCAATGGAAGAGATGGCCCTGACTGCAAAGTGTTGTTTTAGCGTTGTGATCACAGATGCACTGGTATGGTTGAGTAGTACAGGTTGAGTCTCCCATATCCAAAATGCTTGGGACCAGGGGTATTTTGGATATCGAAATATTCCATATTTTGGAATTTTTGTATATTATTATGAGATATCCTGGGAAAGGGACCCAAATCTAAACATAAAAAGCATTTATGTTATATACACCTTATACACACACCCTGCAGGTAATTTTATATAAAATTAATGTTTTAAATAAATCTGTGGCTCAAACAAAGTTTGTGTACATACATAAAATTAATTTATTTATGTTTCATATACAGCTTACACACACAGCCTGAAGGTAATTTTATTCAATATTTTTAGTAATGTTGTGCCTTAAATAAGGTTTGTGTACTTTGAACCATCAAAAAGCAAAGGTAATGCTAAAAAAAAATCCATATCTCTGAATATTCTGTATTTCGGAATATTTGGATATGGGAGACTCAAGCTGTAGTCAATTTTAAACCCTGAATAAACCAGGACCAGGTGCACTCTTCTCCTCTCAAAGATAGAGGTAGCATTAAAAGACCACAGCAAATAAACAATGTCATGAAGGTGTACTGTGATCTGTTGTGTTCTAAATGCATTACAGGGTGCAAATCAGGAGATTTCTCTTTCTGTTTCACTGTATACATTGTGGGCCAGAACATCATCACTCCTGCATTGACCTGGGTGTTCCTAATGGAATTGCAGGACATAATATTTGAGTAGGGGTAAGATATAACACTCTGGACACTTAAAACCAGCTTTTTACCTCTCCAGTGCCTGTCCAGGCTAGCGCTGAGGTCCTCTCTTGCTGTGCATCACTTCCAGATAGCACAGAGGTCCTCTCACACTGCACGCCAGAGTTCCGTCTAGAACAACAGTATGGGTACAGCCATGTTGGACTCTGTCACCAGACTCTGCTCCACCATTCAAAGTGCTGCTTCCAGACCAGCTGATCGCAGCATCCATTCCCTGGGGATCCTCCCGTATAAATTCCATTTCCTGACTGGCCTCTGTTGCCAGTACAACATTGCTTCTTGCTAAAGTTACAGCTCTGTGCTGAGCTCCCAGGTACTCTATATATCTGAATGGTCCCTGTCCATTGTATCCAGTTCCTAAATCTGGTAAACAAGTCTCCTATACCATCTTGCACACCAATCTGGTTTTTACCACTGAGACTTGTTCTTAAAGCCACCATTGGTTCCAGCCGATACCTCCAACCATCGGTCTCATCCGATGCTTCCAAAATTGGACTCTTATCAAATAAGTTCCTCAATTCATCAACATCGGTTCCAAACAATCAAGTTCATCAATTCATCAACATCGAATTCATATCAATTAAGTTCCTCTATTCATCAACATCAGACACTTATCAATTAAGTTCCTCAATTCATCAACATCGGTTCCAACCGATCAAGTTCATCAATTCATCAACATCGGACTCTTATCAATTAGTTCTTCAATTCATCAACATTGGTCCCAACCGATCAAGTTCATCAATTCATTAATATAGGACTCATATCAGTTAAGTTCCTCAATTCTTCAACATCGGATTCAAATCCATCAAGTTCTTGAAATCATCAACATCGGTATCAAACTGATTAGTTCTCTTTCCAACCTGCTGTTTAATAAAGACATTCTGTTTCTGTCCTCGCCTTCGGGCCCATCATCCACTGCCATATCTCTATCTCCTCACATCATTGCATAAGGAAGTCCCGGCTCAAGCCACCCAAGTTCCTTCACGCATCTCTGATTTCCACTTCAGCCTCCTATGCCTGTTCCTACCCAAACCAACCCTCAGGTGTGACACTATGTTTGTATTCTTATGAGCCTTATTAAAGAAGAATTTTATGGAGGATCATCTAAGAAGTTATTCTAAACTTTCATATAAGCTTTATCATTCTTTTATATTGGTATGGGGTCACTTTATTTGATTGTCTTGCACTTTGGTTATTTCATACAGTACGTATATATATATATATATATATATATATATATATATATATATATATATATATATATATATAGAAAAGGATGGCACTCACCGGTAGAATTGCAGCTTATTTAATATGTCAAAGGATAGACAGTAGGCTTACATACAGGCGACATTTCGGTCCCCAAATGGACCTTTCTCAAGCAATCAAGCCATAGACAATAAGGTACAGTTCCTCATGAATAGAAGTCCTACTTACTTGACTTCTATTCACGGGGAACTGTACCTTATTGTCCATGTGAAATTCAAGGCTTGATTGCTTGAGAAAGGTCCATTTGGGGACCGAAACGTCACCTGTATGTAAGCCTACTGTCTATTCTTTGACATATTAAATAAGCTGCAATTCTACTGGTGAGTGCCATCCTTTTCTATATATATCCTTGCTGGTGAACCTTGGACTAAGGAGATACAGCTGGTGTGCACCCCACCGATGTGCAAAGTTAATTGATGTGAGTGCTAAAGTGTATATATATATATATATATAAAACTATAAATAAAGAGCCAGCACTCCACATAAACAGAAAATAAGCTCACATTTAATAATGCAACTGGCATATAGGAATAAAATAATTAAAGTAAAATACAATTAAAATAGATTTGTATATGTATGTATGCAATGTACAGCAATGAAATAATAAGATAACATATAATGAGTTGCCTAATTGGTAAATAATTAGTTAAAATAGTGATATCTCTGATTAGGCTACCTTTATAGTGTGACTGGCATATGGTAGTGTAAGTAACCGAGTGAACATCAATCAATTAAATAAATATATGAAGGAGACATAACATTCAAAACCAGCATATGAAAAAATGAATGGTGACAACCGTACGTAGAATGCAGTCTGCAACAATGATGTCAAAAGATTTTGAATAGTGATACATCTGTTGGTTAGGAGAAATGTGAGTGGGATATCTCAATTAGAGTTAATCTCAGATTTTACTGAGGTGTTCTGCAGATGGTACAGTCCTGCACAGATAAATCGCTCATCAGCAAAAACATAGAAATTAAAAATTGTAGAGATGCAAGTGTTAAATAGTTCCGGAGTAATAAATGAAAAAATAGATGTAGCCAGCACAGTGCTGTGAAACTCCAATGTCTTACCCGCTAGATTAACCATGCAGTGCGGGTGCTGTGCGGCGTGAGGAGATCGGCTATCTGTGCACTTGAAGGTCCCAGCCTGGAATAGGTAGAGAAGTGAAGCTTCCTTACGCGGTGCAGCTGTATGTGTGGAGCGGCTGTACCCGAACCCGCTGACCCCACAAATGAAGATGAAGTATCTACACTCTTCTCATCTTCCTACTCTACTTCCTGTCTTCTGGATCCTATACCCTCACAAATCAGTAAAACTATGTCCCCTGTGCTCATCCAAACCTTAACTAAAATCTGTAATCTCTCTTTCTCTACTGGTATCTTTCCATCACTGTTCAAGCATGCAGTAATTACTCCCATTTTGAAAACAAAAATTCTGATCCTAACTCTCTCTCAAATTACCATCCTATCTGCCAGCTCCCATGCCCCTCCAAGCTACTGGAGAGGCTTGCCTACACTCACCTCACACACTTTCTTAACTCACACAACTTATTGGATCCACTTCAGTCAGGCTTTTCGTTCCCAGCACTGACTAAGGTAGTAAATGATCTGGTCACTGCCAAGGCTAAAGGCCATTACTCACTTCTTATTCTTCTAGATCTCTCTGCTGCCTTTGACATGGTTGACCCCTCTCTTCTCATACAAACACTACAATCCCTAGGTCTTCAAGACACAGCCCTTTCTTGGTTCTCATCCTACCTATCTGATTGCTCTTTCACTGTTCGCTTTTCTGATTCTGCCTCCTTTTCCCTACCTTTATCAGTTGGAGTACCGCAAGGCTCAGTCTTAAGTCTTCTGCTTTTCTCAATCTATACCACCTCTATTGGTGAACTAATCAGCTCTTTTGGTTTCAGTATCATCTGTACGTAGACAATACTCAAATCAACCTATCCTCCCCAGATTTATGCTGGTCCATGTCACTGAGTGTCTCTCTGCCATTTCATCTTGGATGGCATCTCGCCACCTCAAACTTAATATATCGAAGACAGAATTAATCATATTTCCACCGACCAATAGTAGTTACCAACCTGATATCTCTATCACTGTTGACAACTCGACAATCAACCTCACCCCACAAGCCCGCTGCTTAGGTATCATCCTTGACTCTGAACTGTCCTTTGTTCCCCATATTCAATCTGTCTCAAAATCATGTTACATACATCTAAAAACATGGCTAAAATTTGACCTTAACTTACACAAGACAGTGCAAATACTCTAATCCATGCACTCATTATTTCCCGCATTGACTATTGCAAAGTCTTCTTAGTGGTCTTCCCCTAAACAGTGTCACGGCCAGGGTTTCTCGGCATGGTGGTCACCGGGTATTACCTGCGAGGTCATTGTGGCGAGGGGTCACTGGCAGTGGTGCTGGAGTGTGGCGAGGGGCATTGGCTGTGCGTGGGTCTGTGCGGGTACATTGTCACTGAGGCCTGGGGAGGCCTGGTGGTGTTTCCGTTCCATTTGGCATGTACGCCATCTTGCCTCAGGTCATGTGATTCAAACTGTCCAATCCTGGTGGGTCATGTGCTCTTTCCAGCCAGTCACAGCATGGCACCTGGTATTTAGGATGGTCCAGAGCCTTCATTAATTACCAGTGCAATGTGTTTCTCAGCTGCGGCTGAGAGAGGGTACCTGTGCCTTACCTGTCTACCTGGAAGCTTTACTAGCCTGTTACCTTGCCTGCTCCAAACCTGCTGGACTCACCCTGCACCCTCCATTTACCTTCCCCTGCCTGAGTACCTGAACCTGCTGTTTCCCTGCACCTTGCCTCACACTCTAACTCCCAGATGGACTTCATTACCTCTGCCTGCACTTCGTTACAGCTCACCAAACCTGCATACTGGACATTTCCAGCCTGTCACTATCTGGACATTCTCCCATTTGCTTCACCACAGTTATCAAGTGCACTTTAGTGCTAAACCTGGACTTTTTCTTTTGCCATTCCCATGTCTGCTAAATCACTTATTAAAAACTCCACCTTTTTATTTAAATCTGCTTCTGTGTCTGCTCCTGTCACCACCCCAGGTCCACAACAAACCCAGACCTTCACAAACAGGCTCTCGCTACTACAATCCATAATGAATTGTCTGCTGATCCACTCTGTCAGTCCCTCCATTGGTTACTGATCTTGTACAGTATTCAATATAAAATACTTACACTCACACGTAAAGCTATTAACCAAACCACACCAACATACATCTCCTATCTCAAAATATCTTCCAACCTGACATCTCCTTCAATCTTTCAATTGTATATATATATATATATATATATATATATATATAGAGAGACAATTGTGCCCTTGGGGATGTAGTCATAATCCAACACCGGTCAGAATTCTGGTGCCGGCATCCTGGCAGTAAGTAGTGGGGTTGGGGGAGGGTTAGGCACTAGGAGGAGGGTTACAGTTAGGCACTGGGGGGAGAGTTAGGTTTAGGCTGTGTGGGGGGCAGAGGTTAGGTTTGAGGACTAAGGGGGAGGGTTAGGATTAGGGAGTGGGGAGGGAGGGTTAGGAAGAGAATAACCCTGTCGGGATGTCGACATCGGGATTCTGAATGCTGGGATCTTGAGTGCCGGAATCCCATACCCAACCTGTTTCCTAGCCGTATATTAGGATCGCAATATCAGTGGTGTGTCAAAATCACCCTGTGCTGCCCGAAATGTGTATGACTGGTATTCTATTGCTGTCTTCCATATGCACTGATTAATAATCTGTTTATGTTTTTGGAACAGGCTTTTCAGTCAGGCTGACTAGAAAGGTTTTTGAAATTGCTCTGGGTGCAATAAACCCCTATTCCCAATCACATAAATATAAGATACTTTCTAACAGTGACCTATTTATAAAACAAGTTTTAGCAGCAGGCTAATTAAGCCTCTCTTCAGATATTCATTGATTTAATTAGTTATCAGTAAGTATCAAGTAATAAAAACAGGTTTCAGAAGCAGGCTAAATCGAGACCAAAGCTGCCTTTTGTAAGCCTTGTAAAAAACAAAGAAACAAAAAGTTTGCTCTTAAAAACCAACAGTATTATAAAACAATATAAAAATTATTAATATATGTATTTCAGTTGAAAGAAAAATTTAAATGTATTCACATATTGAATTACTAAACAATCAATTAACATATATAAGTGTTTCCAATAAAAGACAAAAAAAATAAATATCTATTTTTTCCTTTTGAATAAACCCCTGAGAGGGGAGAAACGTGTCAAGGCTTTGATCTGATGTGACTGCACTTTACTCTGCTCCCCACCAAGTGTTCCAGTAAGACCACGCTACTATCTGCCCAGCTGAATTTGCACTACGGCCTGGCCATTCTCTTGCGGTGGGAATACATTTCAGCCAAGGTCACAGCATCTCTGTTGCCGTGACTTGCGGCTCTGGCATACGGTCAGTGTTACTACAGGCATAAGATCACAGGGACAGTTACTGACAGTGACGTGCGGCTCCGGCATACGGCCAGTGATATTACGGGCGCAAGGGCTACAGGCACTGTCTAGCGCCGCGATTTGCTGGCTCCGGCGAGTGATTTTCATACAGAGTGGCAGCAGCTTGTTCTTTTCCCCACTATTTGGGCATACACGGATCTATATACAAACAGTTGGAGGGCATTATCATGAGATGGATCTCTAGCCCCCATATACTAACTGGTCCATAGGCAAATGCATGGGGGGTTTCCGTCTGCCTGGAAACCCCCCTCCCCAGCACATACCATGACTACAGTATAAATAGTAATGTAATAGAATTTTACTAGTGCTACATGTTCTTCTCAGAATCACAAATTAAATAATTAGCACCACCTGTGGATCGTTTAACATGTATCAGCCAGTAATAAATAACCTGTGCACCAACTAGGAGATCTGGAAAACATGCATTGTTAGAGATGCACGGCTATAGAGCTCAATATGTACATATATGTCCAGGGCAGTGCTAGGTTCTTCTGATGCTCCTCCAGGCTCCCAGACTTGCTCCAATGCTCTGGAATGGTGCCCACATCTAAAATAAAAACATTCAGCTCAAGCAGGTTGGCTTCCTGCCGCATCAAATGACTTACTGTGATCCTGTATATGCTGGAATTATGACACACAATACACATTGTATGACGCATATTAAAGCTGGATAAGTACTAATTCTGCCCTTTTCATGGACTGGCCACACTCGCTCTAAAATCAAGCATTTGGAAACCCCCTTCTAGAAATCCTGCGTTTGCCACTGTGGTCTCTAATACAATAGATCTTGCCTTGCACTGTATGTGTTTCATTGAGTAGCATAATTAATGGGATGTTGATTCTGTTAAATTGTATCTAAATGTTATGAATTTTTAGTATCGATACATTGTGATCCATTTGACTGCAGTCATAGACCCATTATTTCATCAAAGCCTTCCTGCTGTCATTCTAACTCCCTGATACATACACCTTCCTCCCCGTCTGTGCCACTCCTGTTTGTCTTCCCCTCCACTTTTAGAATGTAAGCTCTTATGAGCAGGGCCCTCTAACCTCTTGTACTTCTCCCTACTTTAGTTTCATCTATTTCTTACTCACCACTAGGGCACCTAACACTTGGCTGCTTATGGTCTGTGGCTTATCTGGGAGTTATGGTCACTAATGTACAAATATATATTATCCATGTCCCGGTCCTGTATTGTATTGTTCTGTAAGTCGCTTGTCTACAACTTGTTTATGTGCTTTGTAAGGCGCTGCGGAACATTTGTGGCGCCATATAAATAAATGATAATAATAATAATAATAATTATGTAATACATTTTTATATATTTTTTTGGAAATGTGTTTATGTTTTTAATCCTTACTGCAGACTCATACATTTTGTATGGTTTAATATCCAACAAGTCTGCAAAGAGATTACTGATATATTTTGCAGCAGTTTCTGTTGTGATGACAACTGCAACTATGTAATAAAAATTACAATGTTGTCACCAGATGTATTCTTTTACTGCAATAATTGCTTTTTCTTGTAGCAATTTTGTCTACCGATCACCTCATGAACTGGGAGAGATAAATATATATCTGATATCTTGAAATCTATTTGTGATTTTTTAGAGATATGGGTAGGAAGTTTGCAGAAGATAGATATATACATCTATTCAGTCAAAGACAATTGTTATTCTCATCTCCTACAAGTTCACATGACTATGCTTATATACCTAAAGTACATTAAGTCCATATCCATAAGCTGGTGTCACAAATATAGTAATTAATTCACAATCTTTATTGATCAGTAATAGTGATATAATATATGGGTTCATTATAATGGATGGCATTAAGTATAAGTCACTGCCGCGGCTCAGTTTTTATGAATGCCGCAATGTTGTCTGCTGCCCAATTACATCCATGTCTGGGTCTATAATTTTATAAGTTTTCTTCACTTTTTTGGTTTTAACTTTATTTCACTTGCTTGAGCACATACATTTAATCATTTTAATAGATTTAAATAAAGGTTACATTTTAAACTTTTGTCAGTCAGTGTGTATGTGCACCAATACGGCCTCTTTTTTCCAACTTCTTTGGAAACGGTGTGCTGGACGTGTATTTCCATGGTTACAGCCCCTTATGAAATATAATAATAAAGATATTTAAATTATTATCATATACAGTATTAGATACTAGGAGGGGTTATACTGACTGTTTTTGGATTATAGATACACAAAATTCCAGTGCAATGAGATACTTTTCTTTGTACTCAGGCCCCTTGCAGAGTCCCAGGACCCTTAGGACTGAACAGAGGGCCTAATTCAGACCCGCTCGCGAGCGCTGAGCGCTCGCAAGCAGGTCGATGGTGCCCTAATGCGCATGCGCACGACGGAGGGAGCTCCGTCGTGCGCATGCGCGAGACCCGCATAGCGACAGCCAAGCTGTCACTATGGGTCTCGCACCAAAGGGGGCGTGTTGTCGATGGTGACTGAGGACGCCTTCCGTTCCCATGAGGACGCCTTCCGTCTGGAGCCGGTCCCACTGACATCACTAGTGATGTCAGTGGGAGTGCTTTTGGCTCTGAAAGAGCCAAAAGCACTCCTGGGCTTGCGGCAGTGAGACCCTACTGCAGGGTCTCATCGCAAGCCCGATGGTCGCGATGGTCTTGACCCACAGGGTCACCCACAGCTATGCGAGCGGCCAGGAGGCCACTCCATTTTTAGGTAGGAGGGCCCTGATTCAGAGCGAGCGCTCTGGTCAAAGCGTCCGGCTCTGAATCAGGCCCAGATATCCAAGAAGTTTGCAGTCCCTCCTATAGTAATAGATCCAACAGCAATGTAATTCTAGTCATGAACCCACGTTAATGCAGGCATTTCGGAACTCATGCAGAATATCAGGGACCTTAGAACTGAGCAGGAATCCAAGAAGTTTGCAGTCCCTCTGACAGCACTTGATCCGATAGCAATGTAATTCCGGCACCGCAGTACGTTAATTCGGGCTGTTTGGGACCATGCAGAATCTCCTGCTGGGTAGCACAGACCCTCCCAAATTGCTAGGGTAGGTGTCAGAAATCTCCAGATGCAAGAAATCCTTTAAACAATCCAAAAGTGAAAAGTGCAAGTCTCGTAGAGTGTAAAATCTATAACCGCAGTATGGGCTGTTAATAAGAAGATCCTTTAAGCCTCCAAACGAACGCGTTTCTGCGCTGTCCATGCCTTTCTCAAAGGTAAATATTTTATTTTATTCAAATATTGGCAATTTTATTGCATAGTTACTATAGTTGAACAGGAATCTTTTGAGAGAACTCATACATTACGAACGGCCAATAACATAGGTCCTGATTCAGCAGAGACCTCAACAGCGTATGCAGATTGGCTGATGGTACGTACTGCGCATGCGTATATACACCGCAGTGCTCGTGCATGAGTTGCCGTTGCAATCAAACTGCAATCACCTATGCAAATACAAAGCCATTGCAGTGCAAGGGATGGGATGTCAGCATTTGGGGGTGGTGAAGGGGGAGTGGTAGTAGAAATACGGACATGCCTGTCCGTTTGAACGCCGTTGCATGGGCGTGCGTAAATTAGCCACTGCGACGGCATACGCAGCTTGTGTACTCACTGCGTGCAACAAGGTTAACAATTTCTGAGTAAGGCCAGACCTGTTGTAATTGTGCATGAGAGTCCGATGTTACCCAATGTGTCTGATGTATACGCAGGATTGCAAGGTATTACAGATGTGCGAAAGCAGTAGTGGGAGTCTCTATACTGGCTTTGAGACTGCAGATATTAGCATATTCTCGCAGTGGGTCTGTGTGCGTAATCGCAGCTGCATTCGCAATAGAAAACCATAGTGAATGAGCCCCATGGAACGCCACAGTATCCATGATAGTCTTTTTTTGCGATTTTAGCAAAGCTGAGTAAGGACACATCTGTACCTAATACATAGATCGCACCATTAGACCCTTTAAAGATTAAATCTATGTTTTAGCTTTGAACTGCCCATAGTTCAAAGTCACAAGATCTATTGGCAGAGTGGAAATGTGTATAAGCTCACATTGGGCCTGATCATAAATCGAATGCAAGCTATAAAGAAGACAGATCTTGCAGATTTCAACATAATGCCCATGCATGAAAGAAAGAAATGGTCAACTGCGCATGCACTGAATCAAACTTACACTAACTGACGGAAATCGCTCCTGGCAACGGATTGAAATCTATGGACGGTTCACAGTTTCCGTGAAATGGACATTGCTGGTTGGTAACGGGGCAACGACCATGCGATCGAATGGAACAGCCATATGTTGTGAGAGTATCATGGGCGTGTCGCAGGCAGATAATCTAACTTGCATGCGTGATCGTAGACTTTGGACGGATCTTTTGAACCTGCCATGGGGCTGATACAAGTACAGATACCAGTGATGGCATTTGTGCCTGCAGACAGAACCCCAGCGGGCAAGATAGGGTTCCACTTTCAATTACACAGATTTACTGCACACTCTAATGCAGATTCTAGCATTAGCATATGAAAGTAAGTAGAATTCCTTGGGCATACGGAAAAGCGTATGTATACCACTCAGAATTAGGCACTTTACCCAAAGGACTGGAATTCAAGACCCTATTTACATTTATGGCAGGAGTGGACACCTCCATTTGACTATACATGAGTAGTACTAATAAGAAGATCTGGGATCTTTTGCTGCGGCAGTCCCCCTTGGATATAGGAACTTGTCTGACAGAAGACTATATAAAGTACTCCCCTGATGCCAATGATCTGATGAGCTGGCAGGTACAGAAGCTTTGCTATGGTGGTGACCTAGAAACTGTGAAGTAAAGTGAAAGAGTTGTGCTACACATGGAATGCCATAATAATTACACTTTCCATTTGAAAAGGGCTACTATAAATGTTTTGCCCTAATGCCCACAGGGCTTCCAGTCATAGCATATGAATGCGGTTATTGCATATAATTACAGCGGGTATTAAAACCCCCCACTTATTTTTCTTTTTCTTTTCTTACTATATAAAGAAATATTTACTTGGGAATTCTTCCGTTGATAAAATATTGACCAAATACACTGAAATGTCAAATGACAAGAAACAAACTGCGCAATTTTGCAATTCATGCATAAAAAAACCATATAATTGATTGCATGTACTGTATATAATTAGAGAAATAGAGATTGGAGGCGCCCATCAGTGAAATAGATGAATTGATTAAATGCATTTAAAGTCCAGCTAGAAATGGGGTCTTGGAAGGCTGCCACTCTCTCCATTTTCTGATGGAGTGAATAATATGGACATTCATTACTGATTAGTTTTTTAGGCTTAAGTGATATACCATTTCCTTGTTGCTCTGATTTCAGTAAACATATAACGTATATTCCTATAATGCTCTGTAATCACTAATCCCACATTTCATGTAAGTATGAATATGTTCATGTATATATATGTATGTGGTGTACAGTGTATTATATAGGACACAGAAGAGCCCTCATACACCTTTGCTCTAATACAGATTTGTCCACATATATCTAGCGTCGATACGCCACGAGGTGCGAGAAAGTCTTAGTCGCAATTAGGGATGTGCAGGCTCGGATAGGTTCGAGTTTGCACGCCAAGTTCGGTTTTTTCCCTCCAAAAAAAACGGAACTCAGAAAGAGGCTAAACGTCATCTTGCATGGACAAACATCATCATTCCTGGACAAAAGTCCAGGACTGATGATGTTTGTCCATGCAAGATGACGTTTAGCCTCTTTCTGAGTTCCGTTTTTTTGGAGGGAAAAATCCGAACTCGGCGTGCAAACTCGAACCTATCCGAGCATGCACATCCCTAGTCGCAATGCAATGTACTAGGACGCACCAGGAGACTGTGCTGATTAATTTTACAGTATATGTGACATTTGTATATCTGTGTGCGACTGACCCTGTATACGAAGTACAACAGAACTTGGTGTGGAATAAAGCTGCAAGGGCTGCATGTTTGCACTTCGTATACAGATTCAGACTCAGGTGTACACAGATATACAAGTGTCACATATCAAATGAATCAGCACAGTCTGCTGGTGCATCCTAGTTGCATTTTGGGTGAAAAGGACACCAGCGGCTAGCAGAGGACCTGGCGCACCAAGAGGGTCTGTTTGGCGCGACTGCAGCAATGATATACGAGGGCACATCTGTAGCTCCCTTTGGTGCACCATGGACTTTGGGCCTGACTCAGACCCGCTCGCAAGTGCACAGCGCTTGCAAGTGGGTCGATGTTTGCCCCCTGCGCATGCGCCGTGTCCGGCGTGCGCATGCGCAAGCCCCAGCGAGACGGCTGTCGATGTTGATTGACAGCTCGCCCCGTTTTCTAGGCGGGTAGGGGGGTGGTTGAGCAAATGCAGGCATTCCCAAACGAAGTCCTTGTGACAAAACGCATAGGGGCGTGGCCTAGCGTGACGATCTATGTGTTACGAGATTGCCGAGGACACCACTTGCCGGTTCCCGGAGACTCGTTTGTTTAGCGACATTCACTTGCGGTGGTCTGACTGCTTTTAATGGTACGTGATTCAAGACATATGTTGTCATGTGCTGAATATTAATAAATGTTTTTGAGGTAATGCACCATTGGGCACTCCCTTTGATTTATTTTTTAGTTATTCCCAAAGGAACGCCTGGCGTTTGTGGGCGGCCCTACTGACATCACTAGTGATGTCAGTAGTGGACTTCCTGCTCTATTAGAGAAGGAAATCCACTCAGGCTTGCGGGAGCCGAGACCCTACCACAGGGTCTTGTCGCAAGCCTGATGGTCACGATAATCGCGACCATCTCCAGGCCGCTCGCACAAGCTGTGTGTGGTCACCCACAGCTTTGCAAGCGGGCTGGAGGAGGAAAAAAAAAAAACGCCCTGATTCAGAGCGAGCGGCTCTGAATCAGGCCCTTTGTGACTTAGCTGTGTCAAGCATATTTTTTCTTAAAATTTCTCATTTGCATCACTAAAGCGGCAAAACTACTGTACATTGCAAGTGTACACTAACCACTGGGGCTGGTAGTGCTTGTACTTCTATATGCGAACAAGTCACAAATCTGTATATAAAAGGCTCCGCAGCCATTTTGTTATGATTAATCCGCAACTTTATACACATTATATCAATTTCTTTGCAACAAAAGTAGTAACTCGGCATTCCTTCAAACTGCCTTATGCCTGGAGACTTACCTACAGCCTCTGGCAGGCGGCAGAAACTGAAACCGTGCACATGCGCAGTGACAGCTTGCCCCAGAGAAGTATTTCACAAACGTGAAAGACTTCAACAAGATTCCGGTTACCGCAACCAGTGCTGTCCCTGTGAGTTCCCCTTGGTACATAGCGGGATTACACTACCATTCAAAAGTTTGCGGTCACTTAGAAATGTTCTTATTTTTGACAGAAAAGCTCAGTTTTTTTCAATGAAGATAGCATTAAATTAATCTGAAATACACTCTATACTTTGTTAATGTGGTAAATGACTATACTAGCTGCAAACATCTTTTTTTTTAAAGGAATATCTACATAGGTATATAGAGGCCCATTTCCAGCAACCATCACTCCAGTGTTCTAATGATACATTGTGTTTGCTAAGCGCGTTAGAAGACTAATGGATGATTAGAAAACCCTTGTGCAATTATGTTAGCACAGCTGAAAATGGGTTTGCTCATTAGAGAAGCTATAAAACTGGCCTTCCTTTGAGCTAGTTGAGTATCTGGAGCATCACATTTGTGGGTTCGATTATACTCTCCAAATGACCAGAAAAAGAGAACTTTCATGTGAAACTCAACAGTCTATTCTTGTTCTTAGAAATGAAGGCTATTCCATGCGAGAAGTTGCCAAGAAACTGAACATTTCCGAAAACGGTGTATACTACTCCCTTCAGAGAACAGCACAAACAGGCTCTAACCAGAGTAGATAGAGAAGTGGGAGGCCCCGATGCACAACTGTGCAAGAAGACAAGTATATTAGAGTCTCTAGTTTGAGAAACAGACGCCTCACAAGTCCTCAACTGGCAGCGTCATTAAATGGTACCCGCAAAACGCCAGTATCAACGTCTACAGTGAAGAGGTGACTCCAGGATGCTGGCTTCTAGGCAGAGTGGCAAAGAAAAAGAGAAATCTGAGACTGACCAATAAAAGGAAAAGATTAATATGGGCAAAAGAATACAGACATTGGAAAGAGGAAGATTGGAAAAAAGTGTTATGGATAGACAAATTGAAGTTTGAGGTGTTTGGATCACACAGAGGAACATTTGTGAGATGCAGAACAAGTGAAAAGATGCTTGAAGAGTGCCTGATGCCATCTGTCAAGCATGGTGGAGGTAATGTGATGGTCTGGGGCTGCTTTGGTGCTGGTAAAGTGGGAGATTTGTACAAGGGAAAAGGGATTTTGAATAAGGAAGGCTATCACTCCATTTTGCAACGCCATGCCATACCCTGTGGACAGCGCTTGATTGGAGCCAATTTCCTCCTCCAACAGGACAATGACCCAAAGCACACCTCCAAATTATGCAAAAACTATTTAGGGAAGAAGCAAGCAGCTGGTATTCTGTCTGTAATGGAGTGGCCAGCGCAGTCACCAGATCTCAACCCCATTGAGCTGTTGTGGGAGCAGCTTGACCGGATGGTACGCAAGAAGTGCCCATCAAGCCAATCCAAATTGTGGGAGGAGCTTCAGGAAGCATGCGGTGAAATTTCTTCAGCTTACCTCAACAAATTAACAGCTAGAATGCCAAAGGTCTGCAATGCTGTAATTGCTGCAAAAGGAGCATTCTTTGACGAAAGCAAAGTTTGAAGGACAAAATTATTATTTAAATGAAAATCATTATTTCTCACCTTGCCAATGTCTTGACTATATGTTCTATTCATTTTGCAACTCATTTGATAAATAAAAGTCATTTTCATGTAATATACGAAATTGTCTGGGTGACCCCAAACTGTTAAACGGTAGTGTATATTTTCATTAACAATGAAAATATCTGTCTTGATAAAGATCCTTAATAATCACTGCAGTTCCACATTTATTACTACATAGGCACCGATACATGAGTCAGCAGTAATTCTTAGCTTAGACCACTGCAGCTAAGCAGATCTATGTGTGGCTAGTAAGGGGACAGCAGGGACTCAGTACCTCCTGTTAGCCTGCAGCAGTACATTTAAACCCTTGTAGAATATATGCTATGGTACATTGGCAGCTGACACTGATCTAATGCCCAATACACTATATGTCAGTTTAATTGTATAAAGTTGATTTATAGTTGTGGTGTGTAAATACAGTACCTATAAATGTGTAATAACATTGTTTACATTCATTACACATGACTTGGAATTGAAATAGAATTGCTTATTTTTTTAATATGTTCTACGAGTAACTAATGTCCTTTAAACAAGCAGAGACTCATGCCGAATTGAGTGTGTGCCCAAAATTAGTATCATGTTTAGTTGTGGCAGATACAGTATGCTTCTGTGTGGAGCTGGATAGATCATGCCTCAGACTCATCATATGGGTGTAAATATATTATTTTTACCTGCATTTAATTTTAGCATTTTTCTTTAAACACAGCATCAGTCCTGCAATGCCTAGCTTACCTGTGTACAGTTCTGTGTCCGTATATTCATCCACTTTCTTGTGATGGAGGATATAATCTGAAACTTTGGTTCCAATAGCAGCTTGGACATCCAGCCATTCTAGAGCTACAACGGTGCTTGAGGGCTCCATGCTGGGAGAGAGACGGAACCTAAAAGGGGCACACATAATGGAAAAGGGATATAAATATAATTTGTTACCTTCTGTATACAGCATAAAGAGAGTGGAAAACAATATATGTGTCACAATCCAAAATGTTAACATTGTTAGGCTAGGTACACACGTAAAGATTTTCTGTCCAACCATCCAACTATTTGACTGTTGGGAGTTTAATATATAAATGTGTCCTCGTACACTGTTGCTGCAGTCACGCCAAATATCCCCTCCTGGCATGCCAGATCTCGTGCAATTCTGCTATCGCCGGGCAACTTGTACGCGCAAAAATGTGTCTAAGTGGCAATGTGATGTACTAGGACACACCAGGAGACTGTGCTAATTAATTTGATATGCGACAATTGTATATCTGTGTGCGATTGAGTCTGGATCTGTATATGAAGTGCTTCCACACTAAGGGCCTGATTCAGCACCGTTCACAAACGCAACTATGTATGCAGATTGAACGATTGTTAGCCATTGCGCATGTGTATATGCCGCACTGCCCGTGTGCTGCGATAGCACTGCGATTACGTACGCACAGAGGAATCCATCGCAGAGTGATTGACAGGCTGTGAGCGTTTGGGGGTGGTGACGGGGGTGTGGTCGGAAAAACGCAGTCATGCTTGTCCATTTGAACGCCATTGCTTAGGTGTACATACATTATCCACTGCGATTGCATACGCAGCTTTAGAGCCCACTGCGTCCACAGAGACTTGCAGTGTCTGCGGCTGGTCAGACCTGGTGTAAATGCTGTGTGACTGGCCGATGTGCGTCAATGGTACCGAAATTTACACAGAAGAGCGACAGTGAATGGATGTGAGAAAGCAGCAGTGGGCGTCTTTATGTCGGCGGCGCTTTTGCAAGCGCTAGCATATTTTCGCTGTGTTCTGTGCGAATTTGCAGCTGCGAACGCAATAGCGATCCTTACTGAATCAGGCTCCTTTCAGGTTTCTTTGTGCTTCGTATACAGACTCAGTTGTACACAGATATACAAGTATCGCATATCAAATTAATCAACACACTCTCTGCATCACATTGCAACTAGGGCCCGTATTCAATTAGAGGTGAGAAGTCAGAAAAGTTTAACCTGTCCAACTTTCCGCCTCCTTCGCCTGTTTCAGAGGCGGAAACTTTATGCGCGCGTCCACGCTTTTCTCTATATTCAATTCCTAAACAGGTGAAAACGGAAAGCGGTGAATGCGCAACAGGCAGAAAGTACTGTCAGAAGTGGGGAAATCAGTCTGTACCCCAAAAAGAGATGCACTAACATAGGGAATGAATGTAGATGTGTACTGAAAGCCTAATAAAAGTGTACTTACGTTGTTTAAATTGCTTCTTATTAGCGTGTTTGCATAAGTGGTGAAGAATGGCATAAAGCAGTATTTTTTGGTGAAAATAAGTAGTCCTGTCAAATTTGGGGTACGTGAAAATGGGTGCTAGCATATTTTTATGTCTGTAAAGTGAACTTTTAAAAAACGTGATAAACCACCCTCATACATGCACCTGAAATCCTTAAAACACTTAGCTCCTACTTACAGTACCCCAAGAAGTCTATTTCGCTAGATTTTATAGTTGTCCCCCCACTTTTTCGCCCCCAAAACGAAAGTACTTTTTTTGGGTGTTCTGAGGTAATTTTTTATAAATTTTTTGTTGTTTTGTCCTTTGGGGGGCTGTCCCAAGGGTTCAGAGTCGTTTCCCCACGTCTGCACCCCAAAATAACGATTTTGCACTTTTTTTCACCTGCTATTCATAGGAGTTACTTTTCCACCTATTACAATGCATTGACTTTCTGCTTGGCGAAATCATCCTGGAATTGAATATGGAGATACTTTCAAAACAGGCGGAAAGTCCGAATCTGCGGAAACTTATTTCCAAACTGCACTTTTCGCCTCTAATTGAATCCGGCCCTAAGATGCATTTCTGGGCAAAATCGATGCGAATAGGACACCTGGCACTAGCAGTCGCACGGGTCCTGGTGGCTCACTTATGACTAGATGTATGAGGACACATCTGTAGAAATCCATTGGAGCTGCTCACAATGATGGCAGATACATTATACAGCAGGGTAGGCTTTCTGTATATACTACAATCCCATGCATATCAAATGGTTTCCCATGGAAAGAATGGTTAATAGTGATAGGAGAGGAGCTGTTAGATACACTCTAACAGAGTGCATATAAACAACAAAGCCAGGTTGTAGTTTTTTTATATAAATGACTATTTGGGTTTGAAAAATAACAATGACTGAACAAATGTAGGGGAATCAAGATTCTTTTTTTCCTTTACAAACCTTGGTAATAAAACAAGCTGTAGCATCTGCAGCATAGTCTAAAATCTATTCAGAAGTTGTCAGTTGAAGTCAAGGCCAGGGACATACAATCTGTTGTCAGTGACTTACATGGGTGAGGGAAGAGGACTGCAGTTTGGTAATCCATTCTCATCAAAGGCAGTAAGATCACATCGACACCAGTCTTCAATGACTTCACCTTTCCCAGAACACCAATATAAGCTCATGAATGCACTTTTAAGCACCTGCAGAATGCAAAACATCAATTAAAACGCTTCTTGCTATATTCTGTAACCATTATGCCATAACATTTCCTTACTGCTGTATATCCTAAAAATCTGTATGAAAAGACCTCATTTGTTTCATGCATTGATGTGTTCAGATGGTTGTTTACAATGCCTGCAATCCCCGTATAATAAGTATGACAAGGTGTCAATGCCGAGCAGCTCCAACCTCTAGACAATATTTATTGCAAAGTGGAGTTTCAAGACCCCTGGTGTCAGGCAGAGCATACTCTTTTACTGCCCATGTGGCTTCGCTTTTGTGAACTTTACAATGGTCCAGGTCATTTCCAGGAGTAGTGGTGCCAAGAGACAGTGCGCAGACTGCCATTGAGTATTCATGTACTTTGGCATGACTTATTATCCCCAAATGGCAACCATATAGGGCTCGTGGAACAACCAGTGTCACTGGGGTAGAGCTATTGCAGGATATATATTTGTTGTAAGTAGCTGTGTGAGTAAATGAAAGTCATATTATTGGGCACAGCTAAAATTGGTGACATAGCTACTAATGCTAGTAACATTGGGGGAGATGAATCAAACCTTGGAGGGGGATAAAGTACCAATCAATAACTGCTATTTTACAGGCTGTGTTTGAAAAATGACAGTTAGAAGCTGATTGGTTAGTACTTTATCTCTCTCTACTTTCTCTCTCCAAGATTTGATAAATCACCCCCATTGTTTGGCACTGCTATAAATGGCAGCATTACTGCAGCTGCTGTTATTGTTTACTGAGTTTACTGGTGACTTTAGCCATTACTATATATGCCATTATCACTGGTGACATTATTGGGCTTTTCTAGTGCCATTATTGGTTATCACTACGACTGGTGTCATTATTGTGCATTACTTTTACATGGTACTTACTACTTATCCATAATGGCACTGCTGGCATACTACATCACTACAGCTATGTTGCATATTACACTACAGCTGGTGGAAGAGGCTTCTATAAATTAGACTAACTATTTACATTTGCCATGTCCTGGAGTGTTAAGCTTGATTTTAGCATTTGACCCAGATCTGTTGTAAATCTGGCAACACCCTTAGGGGTTAATTTACTAAAGTAAGAATTTTTAGAAGTGAGTTTTCGAAGTTATATTGACCATAGCAACCAATCAGATTCTAGTTAACATTTAACTAGCACCTTCTAGAAGATAATAGCTAGAATCTGATTGGTTGCTAGGGCAACATCACTTTTAAAACTCACTTCTAAAAATTCTCACTTTAGTAAATTTACCCCTTAGTATGGGAACTGTAATCTACTTCTACAAGGACTGTAATGTCATGGTTCTTCAACACACTGCCGGCATTCCCTTAACCAGAGCACATAGAGTGGGTATTCTGCACTATGGGCCTGATTCAGACCCGTCGCAAGCACTGAGCGCTCGCAACCGGGACGATGGTGGCCCAGAGTGCATGCACACGACGGAACCGGCTACGTCGTGCGCATGCGCGAGGTTCGGATAGCGACGGGCACTCCGTTGCTCTGGGTCTCGCAACAAAGGGGGCGAGCTGTAGATGTTGAGTGACAGCTCGCCCCCTTTGGTGGGTGGGCCGGGGGGTGGCTGCCCAAACGGAGGCGTTCCCATGAGAACGCCTGCCGTTTTGGGGTGGCCCCACTGACATCACGAGTGATGTCAGTGGAGAGACTCCGGCTCTGTTAGAGACGAAATCTCTCTGGGGCTTGCGGCCACGAGACCACAAGTGTCTCGTCGCAAGCCCAATGGTCGCGATGGTCTTGACCATCGCGACCATCATCATAGCCGCTTGCTGTAGCTGTGGGTGGTCACCCACAGCTATGCGAGCGGCCAGGAGGCCGTTCTAAAAAATGAAAAAAGCCCGGCCCTGATTCAGAGCGAGTGCTCTGTCAGAGCGACCGGGTCTGAATCAGGGCCTATGTTTCTTAACAAACATCCAAATTAAGATTTTTTTTTTACAAATATAATATGTTGAGTTAGGGATCATGTATGAGGCCCCAAAATGATCCGGGTTGCTACCACTGTTGTACACCAAACACAATCTAGGCGCTGATGGAGAGTTGGAATTGGGTGTACTGTACATTACTCAAAAGGAATGGGCAGGATAAATAGTGTTTTGCACCCATACGCCTTTCTGTAGGTCATCATCAATGCAGTGTGCACTTGCACATGAACTATGCTGGATGCAACAGTTTAATACCCTTACAGGGTGTTTTGCTTGCATGCTAGTCTGTATGGCCCTTATTAAACTTTGCTTACAGTACATGAGAACGGGATGTAGTTAATTTACCGGCACCCAGGATGACGACAGCCGGCATCAAGAGCGAAGGTAAGCGGGGCCTAGTAAGCTGTTTGCCATGGGGGGGGGGTTAGTGTTAGGGGCCCCAGGGGGAGATTAGGGTTAGGCACCCCCCAGGGAGAGTTAGGCTCCAGGCAGGGGGTGGTTAGGCTTATATGAGCAGGTATGTGTTTCTCTTTTCTCCTGTCCTTTACTTAAGGTTAATTTGAGAAGTCAGTAACTTCCAATGTTGGCTATTACAAATTGTAATTTTTATGACACTGTTTACATAAGGTATGGATTAAAAGTCAATATAATGTATCCTTCATTGGCACCCACTTTAGCATTACTCTGAAAATGGGAGTATGTTTAAAAAAAAAAAAAGAAGGTGGATGTTATTATTTATAAAGTGCCAGCACTTCACACAGCACTTTATACTCTGAGAACGATTATTTATTCGTATCAGTTTGTGCCCCAGTACAGCGCACAGTCTGATTTGTCACTATAGACACATAAATGCGAGCCTGCACACATTCAGTACTAAGTTTAGTTTATTGAGAAGTAATAGACCAATCAGTATATTGGGGGCGATTCAATTCAGCGGGAGTTGAACAGCGTTGGGAAGTTGGTCCTGGAGCTATTCAATTCAGTGCGCTGTTTAGTCCGACACTTACAAATTAAGTCAGAAAATGACAGTTCTTGTGACTTAGCCTGGGTGTTTACTCAGGAGACAGGGCATTCTCTGACTAAAGTGCCGGTCACGAGGCTGTTAGCGGAGAACAGCCTCGAGGCCAGTACTTTAGTCGCATTTCTCCTTGCACCCTCAGGAGGGTGCAAGATGAAATCATTTAGTCACCCTAATAGTGTGGTCAATTGAATAGCTCTGGGAGCCCCCTCGTGGCACTTTTCACCTCCTGCTGAATTGAATCGCCCCCATTGTGCACTGTGGGATGGAAACTGCTGCATCAGGAGGAAACCCACTTAAGAATGGGGAGAACATAATACAAATACCAGCTAAGGTGACCATGAGGTGACGGTGCGAGATGTGTGAGTCCAGTCAGAAGACTTCAAAGTTCTAGTCAAAAATGAGTAATATTATAAAATACAAAAAGGTACAGTATGTAACATGAGAGATAAAGATAAATGTAGATAATTGTAATAAAACTTTGAACATGGTCAAAATATCACATACAGTATATCTACTGTAAGCACAAAAAATTAAAAAAGCATTGCAGGATACTTTGTCAAGTATCTATACGGCTTTCTACATGTGATGAGAGATAATTTTATATGACATAGGATTGCAACACACTCGTATAGTTCTGCAAATATCGATATATATAATCCTCTGTGCTTCCATTAACTATTAATTTTATATAGCTGACAATTGTAAACACACTACAGTACATAGGTAAATATGTTTGTTCTTTTATGTTAGGGAACATAAAGAGCTACTGATTGTAATTACCATTTTACAGAATAACTTAGGTCACTCTCCTTTTACACTAACCCAAAATTTCTGTTTTATTGACATCTTTCTAGAATAAAGCTCTCACCATAGAATAGAAAAAAAATGCACCAAGTCCAATTATTTTTGAGTATAATAACTGTATTCAGTTACCATTAATACATTTTGTTTTCTGAATTAAAACTTTAGGTAGTCTGCATTTATATTAAAATTATATTTTAGTTATATTTATGTATACAATTGAAACTCAGTGGTCATTTGTTATTGCCTAAATCGCTATAGCAGGAACAAGGCTATTCATGTTGCTTGACAGTAGACATTAATCAAGGTACTTCGCCAAATGTACAATGTTCTATGAACATGGAGTTTTTATCAGTTTAGTTTACATTACAGTTATATTGCTTGCAATGTGCTTTATAAACATATGGTTTATAAAGCACATTGCATACATAAAGGTATAGTTTATTTAAACTACCTATCATTTTACAGGCAACAATCCTTATCAAAAGTATGTGGTCAAGCAAGTATCCATTTGTGAGTTTTAAAAGAACGCAAAGTACCCTGGTAATTGTAAATGAGGCAATCACTAATAACCATACTGCTTAGCTGTGTGATTTTGTTATGCTGGTGTTATTAAATCTATAAAAGATTACAATCACAGCATAAAAAGTTGCATTAGAGTCTTTCTGATCCAACACTTGTCTAGAATGGCAATGCACACATTGTACGACCATAGTAAAAGTGAAAAACTACATTCCAAAGTCTTTGATCAGGGTTTATTTACCTCCTTATTGCCAGGTACACCTTATTTGTATAGACTTTATTATCTCCTATCCTAAAGAAACAAACTCTCAACCTTACCTCTCTTCCCAGCTTATATCCCACTTCTCTCTTTTTGTTTCACAGGGTTGGGTATGAAATACCGGCAGTCAGGATGCCAGCTGTCAAAATGCCGGCAGCAGCATCCCGATGCTCGGTATTCTGACCTTAACCCTCCCCACCCCGCACCCTAACCCTCCCTGTTAGTGCTTAAACCTTACATTCTCCCCTTGGTGCCTAAACCTAACCATCTCCCCTTAGTGCCTACCCTAACCTCCCTCCAGTGGTGCCTAACCCTAACCACCCCCCACCCCCCAAGGTGCTTAAATCTAACCCCCCCCCAGCTAACAGCAAAGGCGCCCCGATATACTTACGATCGGGATGGCGGCTGACGGTATTCCGGTACATTATCTAAACTGGCATCAGGATTTCAACGCTTATATTTAGTCCCGGGTCGGGATTCAGACAGTGGGACTTCAACATCCGGCATGCCGTCCGCCTGCAAACTAACTACAGCCCGTTTCTCATCCATCCTTTGTAAATGCTCCTCTACTTCCATCATATCCTCCTCTTCACTCACTCAAACAGTTGGGATCCCTCAAGCTCCGTTCTTGGCTCTCCTCTTGTCTCTGCTACTCTCTCCTTGCAGATGACACATAAAATACATCTCTCCTACCCTAACCTATCTCCTTCTCTTTTATTGCATATGTTAAACTGCCTGTTATATACAATTGGATGTCCCAATGCTAACTGCATCTCAACATGTCCAAGATTGAACTTATCACCTTACCTTCTCCTAGTGTCACAACCCTCCTTGTGTCTTTAACACTTGACAACATAACATTCTCCCCGATAACCCATGCTTGCTACCTTGGTGTCATTCTTTTTTCTTTACTCCACATAACCAGTCCCTTACACTTGGTCATGTTACCTCCTTCTTCTTAACATTGACAAATTGTTACTCTCTCTCACTGCTGATGTTAATAAAACTCATTCCTGCTACATTCCACTCTAAATACCACAGTGAATCTGCTATTAAAGGTCTATGTACTAAGCCTTGGAGAGAGATAAAGTGGACGGAGATAAAGTACCAACTAATCAGCTCCTAACTATTACTTTACATGCTGTGTTTGAAAAATGACAGGATCTGATTGGTTGGTACTTTATCTCTGTCCACTTTATCTTTCTCAAAGGTTTAGTACATAGACCCCTTAATCTCATGTCACTCCACATCTTCTGCACCAATCCTCAAAGTCCTACACTAGCTTCCAGTTACTGACAGAATACAATTCAAACCACTCATTCTCACTTTCAAAACACTCACTGACACATTTTTATATATGACTTGTATTTCATATGATTTGTCATTCAACCAACCAGGAGTTGCATATCGCTGTGGTGCCTTACCTATTGTGAGGGACCATTAACAGGCTGGAATACACATTAATCAGTGTAAAGTAGACCTGGGAGCACTGGTCTAGTCAGTGGAGATAAAAGACATTTATTTACCTCTTTAGTAGCATTATCTTGAATCAGGTTGTACAGGGGAGTGATCCGGTTAATCTCCAGGAGTACTGGGATGGGGCTGACTTGCTCCTTGCCAGCTCGTCGGCACAAATGGCAGCTGGATGGGCATCGCCCCTTTTCCTCACAGTGGATTTCAACACCCATAATAAGCTGGTCATCAGACAACATCTGCGCTGTCAGCAACCCTGAGAGGTAAGTGATGAATGGCATGGACTTCAGTTCTTTCTTGCTCCCCAACTCGGTAGTTTCTATATATGTTAAAGTAGAATTACTGTTTAATAAAAATGTAGTATACGTCAATTTAATAACAAAATATTATTACAATGTACAGTACTGTGCAAATGTTTTAGGCAGGTGTGGAAAAAATGCTGCAAAGTAAGAATGCTTTCAAAAATAGAAGTGTAAATAGGTTGTTTTTATCCATTAACAAAATGCAAAGTGAATGAACAGAATAGAAATCTAAATCAAATCAATATTTGGTGTGACCACCCTTTGCCTTCAAGGTACACAGTTTTTGAAGGAACTCGGCAGGGATGTAGTTCCAAACATTTTGTAGAACTAACCACTGATCTTCTGTGGATGTAGGCTTGCTCACACCCTTCTGTCTCTTCATGTAATCCCAGGAAGACTTGATGTTGAGATCAGGGCTCTGTAGGGGCCATATAATCACTTCCAGGACTCCTTGTTCTTCTTTACGCTGAAGATAATTCTTATTGACATTGGCTGTCACCTCCCTGATGGTATTACATGATGGATAAGTACCTGCCTGTATTTCTCAGCATTGAGGACACCACTAATCCTGACCAAATTCCCAACTCCATTTGCTGAAATACAGCCCCAAACTTGCAAGGAACCTCCACCATGCTTCTCTATTGCTTGCAGACACTCATTATTGTACCGCTGTCCAGCCCTTCAGCAAACAAACTGCCTTCTGTTACAACCAAATATTTAGAATTTTGACTCATCAGTCCAGAGCACCTGCTGCCATTTTTCTGCATCCCAGTTCTATGTTTTCGTGCATAGCTGAGTCGCTTGGCTTTGTTTACACATTGAAGGTATGGCTTTTGGTCGCAATTCTTCCATGAAGACTAATTCTGACAATACTTTTCCGAACAGTAGATGGGTGTACATGGGTTCCACTGGTTTCTGCCAGTTCCGAGCCAAAGGGCTAAAGAGTAGTACAATAATGAGTGTCTGAAGGCAACAGTGACGCATGGTGGAGGTTCCTTGCAAGTTTGGGGCTGCATTTCAGCAAATGGAGTTGGGAATTTGGTCAGGATTAATGGTGTCCTCAATGCTGAGAAATATAGGCAGGTACTTATCCATTATGCAATGCCATTAGGGAGGAGTCTCATTGGCTCCAAATCTATTCTGCAGCAGAACAACGACCCCAAACACAGCCAATGTCATTAAGAACTATCTGCAGTGTAACGAAAAACAAGGAGTCCTGAAAGTGATGATATGGCCCCCATAGATCCCTGATCTCAACATCATAGAGTCTGTCTGGGATACATGAAGAGACAGAAGGATTTGAGCAAGCCTACATCCACAGAAGATCTGTGGTTAGTACTCCAAGATGCTTGGAACAACCTCCCTGCCGAGTTTCTTCAAAAACTGTATGTAAGTGTACCTAGAAGAATTGATGCTGTTTTCAAGGCACGCCAAATATTGATCTGATTTAGATTTCTCTTCTGTTCATTCACTTTGCATTTTGTTAATTGATAAAAATAAACTAGTAACACTTCTATTTTTGAAAGCATTCTTACTTTGCAGTATTTTTTCCATACCTGCCTAAAACTTTTGCACAGTACTGTATAACCAAAAGTCAATTAAGTCAATAAGCTATTTGTGACTCCTTATACCTGTTATTATGCTGAAATTCCATGTCAACAATATTTGTAAAGAACATGTAAAGGGGACACTGCTGCTCCAGGTCTTTCATGACAATATGCTAGTTCTGTAGTAATAATATTATAACTGCTTTTATTCACAATGCTAACGTCACCGACAGAATAGAATTATGATGCAATTATCCATGTGGTATTCCACTGCCATCTACTGGTATAACATGAGCAATAATATGACATAAGGATCTATCGCTGCCTAGTGTGCCTTATTACATGGTACAGAGGATGCAAGATAGAACTCTCTCAGGTTCAGTTTACATTGAAATTTATGCAGCAAAGTTCAAACAGAAGACTTAAAGGAGTGTACAGTATTTTCAGTATCATCCATCATCAATATCACAGTGTGCAGTTGTAGGCAATGAATACACAAGCTGTATAGCATGTGCTTTGTTATAAATAAAAAATAGAAATGTTATCTGTAAATTAAAATTAATGTATATTTTTAGCTACAAAACAAGGTATCTGTACATAAACAAATCTCCCACAATGGAACCCTAATAACTATCATATAATCAATACTCCATGACATAAAACCTGTGCAACACACATGAAGGGGATACTAGAAATAAAATCAAGGCCTGATTCAGCAAAGGACAGAGGGCCTGATTCAGACCCGGACGCTATTTGCGGCTGCTCGCTCTCAAAAAGGGGCCAGATATATTTAAATTGAGCGCTCGCTCTTTGCGGTGTGGGGATGCCTCTATGTCTGTGCGAGCATCCGCTAAATGCGCTTGCTAATTTTTCAAGACACCCCTTTGCCGTTCGCAAATCACGTCATCTCCTGTTTTTATTAGATTAATCGGGAACATCGAACGGCATCTGAACTGCTCGCAGCGCTTGAGGTAGGAATTACTTCCCGTAATCACTGCGAGCAGTTCAGGCTAAAAGACAACCAAGTGACGTGATCGATGACGCTCCTTTGCTAATTATGCACTCCCATTAATCGCCCTTTTGACCGTTGGGCACGCCTGCGTTCGCACAACCACTCCCCCGTTTTCAAGCACCTTCCCCCGTTACCACCCACAAACGGCACATTCTGTCACTCAAAATAGCAGCCCCTATGTGTTTTATGAGCGCTCGATTTCTGACCGCAATGACTGGTTTGCGCATGCGCATTGTGAACCATAAGCATGCGCAGTTGTGCGACCATCGCTCAGAGCGAGCGTGCGGACGCTTACGTGCGGGTCTGAATCATGCCCAGAATTCTGTCCTTGCTAATATGGTAATGCAGCAGCAGTTGTCACGCCTCCTGCATGCATTAATGATCAGAGCTGTGTCCTTGGATGCAGCATTGGATCATCTGTGTGATCCTTGGTCAGATGAGTGACCATGAGGTCACACAAGCCAGCCATCGCAGATGAGGGAAAGAGGCCAGGAAATCTCTTTCAGCCGATGAAGATACCTGCCTCTTCTCTCCCCCTGCAACGGTGATGACACACCTCCGTTTTGGGAAAGAGAGGCCATTGCAGACCCTCCCAGCTCACAAACAGCAGCAGACTGTCAATCACTGACATCCTGCTGCCACTCTGCGCATGAACACGCAGAACCTGTTCTGCGCAGAATGAATCCTGGTGATTGGGCATCTGCATTCAGCGGTGCACTTGCATGTACTGCAGAATGACTAGACATTTAGATGCCATTGGAATAAATCCCACAATAATTGGCTTGTTTTTATCTGTATCTCCATGTCTTCCAGCTAGGTAATCATGTCTTGTCTGTTACATTGCTTATACTCCATAAGGAATAGAATTCACACCTGCCTTATCCATATAATAGACAGACCAAGTGTGATGAGGGATAGCATCACATATACAGCCAATCCCAGGGATACAAGTGACAACAGACTATTGTGCCAGCAACTCAGAGCAAAAACTGGACAAAGCCAAAGATTTTGAGCATAGCAGAGGATACTAAATGTATCATACACAGCAACGCGACTGGGGGTTTTCCATACAATGTTATGCATGGTGAATGGGCCATTATCCAAATAACGCAGAGGCAAATGCATACTTGCCTACACTCATGAAATGGCCCGGAGGCTCCCGAAAATCAGGTGACACTCCCGGCCACCCGGAAATGTAGGCAAGTCTCCCGCACCTTCCTCCATCGCCCGCTAGCACCACCCCAGCCCCCGCGGCCAAGGGGGCCAATGACGCAATGCACAGTGAATCACGTCATCTTAGCCCTGTCCTCACAATACAATGCCTCTTTTCTCGGCAATGTATAGCAGGCGGCTGGGCTACAATGATGCAATCCCCTATAACGCCCACTTTCCCGGCCGCCACACCCTCTTTCTGCAGACCAGACTGCCCCCTCCCGGAAGAAGGGGCGGCAAAGTAAGCAAATATGGGCAAATGCATTTGGTATTAGCTGTAGGCTATAGGGGCCACCAGTGTGTGATGGAGGTTAGTCCACACATTGAAAAACTTAAACCAGTGATTGGATATTAACTAAGTAAAACAATAGGGTGTGAGACAACACAGGGTTAATGCAGCATAACTCAGGTACATACAGTATGATGCACATCCAGAAAGGAGCGTGTTAACAGGGATGGCATGCAGTGCCTGGGCTTTGCAGAGGTATGCAGGGGTGCAGTAGGACTTGTAGTTCCATTAGCAGTGGTGTCACAGTGGTAAGCAGTGGCACCGCCACATCTGTAAGACTTGGTGACACACAGAGACACTAGTGAGCACATCCTACACTTATGAAGGACAGAAGAAGAAGAATGCATGGTAAGTCGCGCAGTGGGTTAGATGTTGCACATGTGCAGTGAGCGTGCCTCTGTTACTATGGAAATGAGACCCGATGACGAGAGAGTGTGAGCGCTCGCCTACAACACATAATGCCCCCCCCTCAGCTCAAGGCTGTTTCTGATTACATGACAGTGTGTAGATCATTCATATATTCATGTAACCTAAAGCACAGGAGGTTACACAAAATAACACAACATGACATAACTCATCAACATTTCAAAGTGCACTTTATTCCATATTTTGGTAGTAAGGCATTAAGCAATGTGACGTCAAACTTTTAGTTAACATATCTACAAGGTTTCCCTCACTAGACACATAAAACACTCTGATTATCTATCTAACAGGTCTATAATCAAATGGTGTCTTATAACATTGTGCTTAGACCAGCCATAATGCTTAGTGCTAGAAGACAAGTCATTTCAGTTACGAAGATTCACTTCAGGCAAATCTCCTTCAACCATAATGCCTCGTTATCTGTTTCTGCTGGTGCCATGTACTCAGCTTCAGTGGTAGATAAGGCAACAGGTAGGATGTTTTCTGCTAGCCCAGCTGGCTGCTGTGCCTGATAGTGCAAACAGGTATCCAGTGTAGGAAAGCCTATCCTCCTTATCTGATCCCCAGTTGGCATCACAGGAGGCTTGCAACTCCAGACTTTCAGTTTTGAAAACTTTAGCTCCAAGGAGCTAGTAGCTTTCTGTCACGCTGCAGACTTTTAAACTACTTTTTTACCTTTGTGATGTCTGTCCCAGCTACAGCTAAGGTCCGCTCATGCTGTAACCGCACATCACTCCCACTTGGGGGGAGATTTAATAAAGCTTGGAGAGAGGTAAAATTGGAGATAAACAGCACCAACCAATCAGCTCCTAACTGATTCTTTACAGGCTGTGTTTGAAAAATGACAGTTAGGAGCTGATTGGTTGGTGCTATTTATCTCCAATTTTATCTCTCTCCAAGCATTATTAAATCTCCCACTTGGTGACAGACAGGGATACTCATTGGCACGTCCTACTCTTATGGAGGTTGGAGGATGAACGTGTGGTAAGCCACAGAAGACACATTGGGTCGGAGGTCGTGCATACACAGTGAGCACGCTTTTGTTACTATGGGAACAGTACCCGACATGGAGACAGCATGTGTGCTCTCCACCAACAATTGGAAAGATCATTGGAGAAATGGACTAACTGAGATTGGGATGACTAGTGTAGAGTGACACAGTAGCTGACACTACATGCAGATGCCCTGGTCGTTCTATTTCCCATCTGTAAGGAAGCTCTTCAGTAGTACATACTATAACCAAGCCACCAGGCATTGAAAGTCATAGAAAGGCTAGAAGAACAAAACACTGAATGTTACAATGTCATAAGATCCTACATGTAGCATTATTTGGAAGATATGGAAAACACATACTGTAGGTTATTGCTTAACTATCCTTTTGGGTTGTGCTCCAGAACAACAATTCTCGGATCTCTTAGGTATTAACAAAGGCATCCAAAGAAAAACTGCTGAAAAGCTGCTTAAGATGCCCCAAGGGGTTGCATAAATCTACTTATACCATAACTGTCCAACATATATACTACATTAGAAAAATAAAGTGATGTTAATATTATGACGTTAAAGCCTTTACAACAGAATTTATATTCCTTTATTTGATTCAAGTGCTTCAGTAAAATAAGTGTATTTATACAGTCCTCACAGAAACTTTTTCATATGATTGCTGTTTATTTTCCCATCAACACATTCAGTGTCTAGAAAAAGATCTCTTTTTTATATTCCATTTAGTTGTAGTGGTGCTGCCATGAGAACAAGTGAGGAACATGTCAACTGATACAAAAGTGAGTTGGATGCAAGAGCACACTGTTATCATTCAAAGTTCTAATTTACAAGCTTGTATATCTGACATTTTGTTCGCCCTGATATCGAGGTTGCCATAGCAATATATATTTAAAATATATCCTACAAAACGAGTGTCTACATAAGTGGTCGCCAACCTTAATTGGGGTGTGAGCTACTCGAGACAAATTATACCTCCTGAAGAGCTACTAAAATTATAGAAAAACTAAAAAGCTGAACTGAACAATTGAAGGTCATTTAATGAGAATTGAAAAAAAATGTTTCATAGAAAACAAAAATGAATTTAATTAATATAGTGATATCGTTGCAATTTGTAAACAAAGTTTAAGAACAGGCAAATTTTAATGTTGCTGCTGTGATTTTCCAGAAGGGCTGGGTAGGAGTCACTCGCGGTGTTTGTCACGTATTGTGCCGCTCCACCGTGGCGTATACACTATGGGTTGAACCACGGGGAAGCACGTCAGGTGATTATAGCGGCTATGGCAATTACTTGACTTGCTTCCCCTTGGCTCCACCCACAGCGTCGAAGCCACAGGGGAGCATGCATCAGAGGTCACTTCCACCTAGTGGGCTCCTAGTTGACATGACAGTACTGCAACTAGGCAAGCTACCAAAATTAAGACTATGAGCTACCAGTAGCTCGCGAGCTACGGGTTGGAGACCACTGGTCTACATCAATTAATTGCACTAAAATAAACGGAATAAACAACTGGACTCATATGGAGCTTGCAAAGAGCGCAAGACTGTGTGTGTATGTATATATACAGTATATGCGCATGTGCCTGAGCGTATATATGTGTGTGTGTGTTTATATATATATATACATATATTTATATATACAATATGTATATAGTGTATATATATATATATATATATATATACATTCTGTCGCAAGATCAGATTAGGATTGCCGTCTCCTGGGGTAAACAGCAGTGCCTTGCACACAGCAGCCAATTAGTAGCACACAGTCCAGGGCCTTGGTAGTTTTATTTTAGAGAATAAAATAAACAAAACATAACAATAAATCCTAGCCTGTCCAGCTCTAACATAAAATTCCCTCTATCAAGGTGGAAGGAAGAGCCTAACATTCGGCTCATAAAACGGCATTTAGTACAGTTTACAATCACACGCAAAGGTCTCTCTCTCTCCAGGCCTCAATCTGCTCCCCTGGCAGAAGGAGACAGGCTAGAGCAGGGGTGGGGAACCTTTTTTGTGCTGAGTGCCATTTTGATATACAGTCAGGTCCATAAATATTGGGACATTGACAGAATTTTCCGATTTTGGCCTCTATTCACCACCACAATGGTTTTGAAATAAAACAAACAAGATGTGCTTTAACTGCAGACTTTCAGATTTAATTTGAGGGTAATTACATCCAAATCAGGTGAACGGTGTAGGAATTACAACAGTTTCAATATGTGCCTCCCACTTTTTAAGGGGCCAAAAGTAATGGGACTATCAACTCAAAAGCTATTTCATGGACAGGTGTGGGCTATTCCCTCGTTATTTCATTATCAATTAAGCAAGTAAAAGGTCTGGAGTTGATTCTAGGTGTGACATTTGCATTTGGAATCAGTTGCTGTCAACTCTCAATATGAGATCCAAAGAGCTGTCACTATCAGTGAAGCAAGCCATCATTAGGCTGAAAAATCAAAACAAACCCATCAGAGAGATAGCAAAAACATTAGGTGTGGCCAAATCAACTGTTTGGAACATTCTTAAAAAGAAAGAACGCACCGGAGAGCTCAGCAACACCAAAAGACCCGGAAGACCACGGAAAACAACTGTGGTGGATGACAAAAGAGTTATTTCCCTGGTGAAGAAAAACCCCTTCACAACAGTTGGCCAAATCAAGAACACTCTCCAGGAGGTAGATGTATATGTGTCAAAGTCAACAATCACGAGAAGACTTCACAAGACTGAATATAGAGGGTTCACCACAAGATGTAAACCATTGGTGAGCCACAAAAACAGGAAGACCAGATTAGAGTTTGCCAAACAACATCTAAAAAAGCCATTACAGTTCTGGAACAACATCCTATGGACAGATGAGACAAATATCAACTTGTACCAGAGTGATGGGAAGAGAAGAGAAGGAAAGGAACTGCTCATGATCCAAAACATACCACCTCATCAGTGAAGCATGGTGGTGGTAGTGTCATGGCGTGGGCATGTATGGCTGCCAATGGAACTGGTTCCCTTGTATTTATTGATGATATGACTGCTGACAAAAGCAGCAGAATGAATTCTGAAGTGTTTCGGGAAATATTATATGCTCATATTCAGTCAAATGCTTCAGAACTCATTGGACGGCGCTTTACAGTGCAGATTGACAATGACCCGAAGCATACTGCAAAAGAAACCAAAGAGTTTTTTAAGGCTAAAAAGTGGAATGTTATGCAATGGCCAAGTTAATCCCCTGACCTGAATCCGATTGAGCATGCATTTCACTTGATGAAGACAAAACTGAAGGGAAAATGCCCCAAGAACAAGCAGGAACTGAAGACATTTGCAGTAGAAGCCTGGCAGAGCATCACCAGGGATGAAACCCAGCGTCTGGTGATGTCTATGCGTTCCAGACTTCAGGCTGTAATTGCCTGCAAAGGATTTACAACAAAGTATTAAAAAGTGAAAGTTAGATTTAGGACTGTTTAGTTTGTCCCATTACTTTTGGCCCCTTAAAAAGTGGGAGGCACATATAGAAACCGTTGTAATTCCTACACCGTTCACCTGATTTGGATGTAATTACCCTCAAATTAAATCTGAAAGTCTGCAGTTAAAGCACATCTTGTTTGTTTCATTTCAAAATCATTGTGGTGGTGAATAGAGGCCAAAATATGAAAATTCTGTCAATGTCCCAAATTTATCGACCTGACTGTATATAACATTATTCGCAGGGCCGGGTGCAGGCCATGCCCCCACCGTGTGACATCATACATGGGCGGGGTCACAACTGCCGGTGATTACAGCAATGCCCGACGCTGTAACGGCAGCGGTGTGACCGTCTGAAGTGCCCTAAGGACGCTCCAGGCGACAATGCTGCATAGATTCTGGTTGCAGGATGCTATTATAGAGACCCTGCTAGCCAGATGAGGCTAGCAGAAAAAAGCTCCAAGGGCCAGACCAAATGACTCCGCGGTTCCCCATCCCTGGGCTAGAGAAACTGACCCACCTTTTATCAGCCTCTCACAGGCAGTCTGGCAATTAAGGTTGCCAAACAGCTGTCTAGCAGACAGAAGCTAGGAACATGGTGCATATGTATCTCCCCTTTGACAACTTCCCCAGTGTTTCACAATATATATAGATAATTAAATAGATATAGATATATAAATATATATTGTATACAAATATTTCCCTCTCACTTGCTGGATTGCTCGCTATTTTCCCTGGAGCTTCAGGGGATATTTCTCCTCTGTTTCACCCACCTTTCCATCCCTTTCCCCCTATTGATCCTATCTCTTTCTATCTCTCCCTCCCTATTCCTCCCATCTCTGTCTCCCCCTAATCCACCCCTCTTTCTCCCTGTCTTCCCCATTTCCTCTCTCACCTGCTACTCTCTAATATATATATATATATATATATATATATATATATATGCATATATACATATACTGTATATATATTATGGATGACCGGGTTTGGATTTCCGAAATCCGAACCCCCATAAGCCCCCCTGATCCGAGCCGGGAACCGAGTCAGGCTTGGATTTTCCCGCCTGGCTCAGATCTGAAATCGATGCAAAACGTCATCATCCCGCTGTCGGTTTCTCGTGGGTTTTGGATTCTATAAAGGTCCCGTGATCGCCACCATTTTGCATTCCGGCTGTGGAGCTGGGAGCTCAGTGTGTTAGACTGTTATAAAAATAAAAAATAATAATGTACTGCTGGCTGGCTACTGTGAAGAGGGAGGGAGGGAGCTTTTGCTGACGCTGACCATAGGGGCTGGCTACTGTTGTCCATATACAATACATAGGGGCTGGCTGGCTACTGTTGTCCTTGTCCATATAGGGGCTGGCTGTTGTTCTGCCCATAGGGGCTGGCTGTAGTGTTGTGTTGTCTAGGGGGTGCTCTGTCCTTCAGGGGAGCTCTCTTTACTCACCCCCAGTGTGAAAAGCTGGGCTGGCTGGCTACTGTTGTCCATATATACATAGGGGCTGGCTGGTTACTGTTGCCCTTGTCCATATATTGGCTGGCTGTTGTCCTGTCCATAGGGGCTGGCTGGCTGTAATGCTGTGTTGTCCAGGGGCTGCCCTGTCTGCTGAAGGGGTATGCTCATACACATAATTTTTTACAGGGGGTGCCCTGTCTGCTTTAGGGGTATGCTCTTACAAATAATTTTTACAGGGGGTGCCCTGTCTGCTGTAGGGGTACGCTCTTACAAATAATTTTTACAAGGGCTGCCCTGTCTGCTGTAGGGGTACGCTCTTACAAATAATGTTTACAGAGGCTGCCCTGTCTGCTGCAGGGGTATACTCTTACAAATAATTTTTACAGGGGGTGCCCTGTCTGCTGAAGTGGTACGATCATACAAATAATTTTTACAGGGGCTGCCCTGTCTGCTGTAGGGGTACACTCTTACAAATAATTTTTACAGGGGCTGCCCTGTCTGCTGTAGGGGTACACTCTTACAAATTATTTTTACAGGGGCTGCCCTGTCTGCTGTAGGGGTATACTCTTATAAATAATTTTTACAGGGGGTGCCCTGTCTGCTGAAGGGGTACGATCATACAAATAATTTTTACAGGGGCTGCCCTGTCTGCTGTAGGGGTACACTCTTACAAATAATTTTTACAGGGGCTGCCCTGTCTGCTGTAGGGATATACTCTTACAAATAATTTTTACAGGGGGTGCCCTGTGTGCTGAAGTTGTACGATCATACAAATAATTTTTACAGGGGCTGCCCTGTCTACTGTAGGGGTACGCTCTTTCAAATAATTTTTACAGGGGGTGTGCCCTGTCTACTGTGGAGGTACGCTCTTACAAATAATTTTTACAGGGGCTGCCCTGTCTGCTGCAGGGGTACGCTCTTACAAATAATTTTTACAGGGGGTGTCCTGTGTGCTGTAGGGGTATGCTCTTACAAATAATTTTTACAGGGGGTGTCCTGTCTGCTGTAGGGTTACGCTCATACAAATAATTTGTCCTGTGGGTTGTATGCTGCCCTTCACCAAACTAATTTTTACTGGAGCTGTCCTGTGGGTTGTACGCTGCCCTTCATCAAAATAATTTTTACAGGGGCTGTCCTGGACAAAAGTCCATGAAAGATGATGTTTGTCCATGAAAGATAATGTTTTGCCTCTTTCCTAGACCCGATTTTTGGCTGGAAAAATGTGAACTTGGCAGGAAAATCTGAACTAATCCGAGCCTGCACATCAATAGTCTCTGATCCTGTGGTAACTCTCCTTTTGATAAGGATGAGAGCTATGACTTCTACTGGATCGGTGGCTGGAAGAGAAATCATATCTGTGTGGGGGAGAATGATCAGATACGTGACTGTACCAACTTTGGTGAGGCTTATAATGTGATGGTGAGTAACTGGGTTTGGCCATTAGTGCTGTGCTGGATCCATGAGGGGTTTCCGACCTATAGAAGTTATTCATCATTGCTTGTCTTTGAAGATTGTCCGGAGGAGAGTAATGGTGCATACACACGGTCAGATATGTCAGATGAACGATTTGCAAACGATTTGCAAGTGATTGAACGATTTTTGACTGTATTAAAATGAATGGAAATCGTCCGTAACTGACTGCAAACACATCAGATGTCTGATATCGTTATCTGACAAACGGGAACGCGCATCGTTCATTGTTGTACACATGTCAGATTTTCCTTCAGATATGAATGACTGAACGATTTTTAAAATTGTTATCGTTCAGATCTGAAGAAAAATCTGACATTGTGTATGCACCTGTTTGAAACAGGAGGTGAAAGTTCAGAGTATTTCGTGAACTCCCCATTGCCATCATGCCTGCGGTCATCTGTTGATGGACTGTTTCCAGTAAAACTGCCATTTCCTTATGGTGAGTAGGCTGCACTATTTGCTTCTGCGGAGCCATGCCTGCTTCCTGATCTGAACTGAATTTTCAACGGCCTCCCAAAGAGTTTGATTCCATTTAACAAACTCATTCCATAGGGAACAAACTCCTCATGTTTGAAATTGACAAAAGCAAATTGTTTCGACTTTCCATCCGTGTCCTTTGGAATTTTAATGTTAATTGCAGGACTAGCCTGCAGAAACAGCTCGAACAGGATCTCCTCGGTGGCCCTGGGATCTAAGTTCCCCACGAACAGCGTCCTATCAGCCTCGGCAGCGCCCATCTCTCTACTGTGTGCCCAGCTGCAGAAGTCGATGGGTGACGCAATAAGTCACCGCGCAGTGCCTTTTAGGGCCTAGTTTTTCAAACTGCCATCCTGTCTGCCACTGCAGTGCCACTCCTAGATGGGCCACGTGTTTGTGCCGCCCACTTGTGTCGCTTAGCATAGTCATCCAGCTACCTTGGTGCAACCTTTTGGCCTAAAGACAATATTGTGAGGTGTGAGGTGTTCAGAATAGATTGGAAATGAGTGGAAATTTATGTTATTGAGGTTAATAATAGCATAGGAACAAAAAAAACAAATTCTGTGATTTTAGCTGTTTTTATGCTTTTTTAAAAAAAAATACAGATCCAAAACACAAAACCCAGAACCCAAAACCCGGAAGGGTGGTTTTGGCAAAACAAATCCAGATCCAAAACACGAAGAAAGATCCAGATCCAAAACCAAAACACGAAAAGGGGCCGGTTCACACCCCTAAAATATATAAATATATATATATATATATACATATACATACATATATATATACATATATATATATATATTGTGATAGGATCATTGGTAAAGTGGTCTGTGGCAGGTACATTTGTCCCAGATTCCTGTCTTATGTGTTTTAAACCCCCAGGAGAAAGTCTGCAGTGTAGCAGGCTTGAGTTTCGGCTTTTTGAAAAGCCGGTTTGGGATCTGGGGGTTGTGGGTGAGAGGAGAGGGAGGGCTCCACCCACGGCCACTCCAGGTTTTGGTTCTCGCAGCCTGGTAACAGGCTTGTTAGTTTTCCACCTGAGAGTGGCCAATATAAGCCTAGTGTGTTTAGGGCTGATTGTCTCATCTGGGAGAGCAGACAGGGAGTTTGCTCAGAGACACTGGAAAACCTAACTGTGAATGTTGTGCTGTGCCTTGTTTGAGGGTGAGGGCATTAGGCCCTGCCAGGTTATGGTAGTGAGGGAACCACCTGTAAAGTTAGAGCCCGGCCAGGGCTAGGTTTTATGTTTATGGTTTCTTTTGTTGTTTCTGTTTTGCACAATAAAGACTGGCGCCGACCAGCTTGTACTCGCTTCCAGACTGGTGTGCTGCTTCCCTGCTGCTGTGTGTGTGTAAGGAAGGAGTCCCCTACCCAGGAGAGGGACCTCCTAATCTGACTGTGTCACAATATGGTGGAGAATGCGGGTATCCACACACACTGAAGTTGCAGCGAGAGGAAAACTTTCCATTTAAAAATTAAATGGACAGACACCCAATTTGTGAGTGTGGAAATAACACTGTGTTCTTGGAGTCCCATAGAGGAGGCATCAGCCAATGCTCAGAGAGGCAAGGTTCAGCTTCCAACCTACACCCCAGGACAAAATGGAGGACATTATTAAGGCCTTGCTCCAAGCTTCAACAGCTCAGCAGGAATCTACCAGAGCTCAGCAGGAGACGAACAAACTTCAGCAGGAATCTACCTGGGCCCAGCAGGAATCTACCAGGGCTCAGCAGGAATCCACCAGGGTGCAACTGTTGCCTTGGAGACAGCCCAGAGGCAACAACAGGTCGCCATCGAGGAAACCCACCAGGCCTTAGCAGAAAACAGCCAGGCCATAAGAGAGGTGGTACAGCACCTGGTCGCCCGGCCCAGAGATGTTACTACTGGTCCTCCCACCACCACTCACTCCATACAAGCCAGTCACTTCCTCCAAAAGATGACTTCGGGCGATGATGTGGAGGCAGATCTCGCCGCATTTGAAAGAACGGCCGAAAGGGAGAGTTGGCCCCAGGAGCAGTGGGCAAGTCTGGTGGCACCTTTTTTGTCTGGGGAGCCACAAAAGGCCTATTTCGACTTATGCCTGGCTGATGCCAAGGACTATAAAAAACTAAAACAGGAGATCCTAACTCACTTGGGAGTCACCACCTTTGTTCGTGCCCAATGGGTCCACCGCTGGGAGTTCCATAAGGACAAGCCTCCACGTTCACAGATGCATGACCTCGTCCATCTGTCCTCAAAATGGCTACAGACCGAGACGCTGAGGGGACCACAGATCGTGGAAAGGGTCGTGATGGACCGGTACCTGCGATCATTACCTGTGACTCTGTGCAAGTGGGTGAGCCATGCAGACCCTAAGTCCGCAGACCAGTTGGTCGAGCTGGTGGAGAGGTACGTGGCGGCTGAGGAGCTGATGAGTATGCCCCACCGAGCCCCAATGGCGCACCGGCGAACTCCCACAGACACTGGTAAGACTGTTCCAGGGGAGAAGGGTGCTGGGCGGTGGAATGTACCTAAGACTGAGGGTGTAGAACCTGGAGACAGGCCTGCCAGGCCGGGAAGGTTCTTGCCCCGTAAACGACTAGACATTAATATGACTCAGTGTTTCCGATGTGGTGGCTTCGGCCACATTGCCGCTAATTGTTCACTTACAACTGAACCTATGCAATGTGATACTGCTCATGTCTACCGCAGGGGGTCGTTCTTTGCACAGATAGCCTGTACGGCTGACCGGCAGGCTGAGACTGATAAGCACATGTGTGTACTCACTGTAGATGGCAACCGAGTAGAGGCACTGTTAGACTCTGGTAGCTTGGTGACACTTATAAAAGCTGAGCTGGTGAACCCCTTGCGGCATGAGGGGAAAACTGTTGGTGTGACCTGCATACATGGGGATACTCGATATTATGTTACTGCCGAGGTGAACATCGAGACACCATGTGGTTCTGCTATAGTTTCTGTAGGTTTGGTGCATGGTCTGATGTACGACGCAATATTAGGGAGAGACTTTGCTCACTTCTGGAAGTTGTGGGAAAGCCGTTTTGTTCCAGAGATGAACAACCCCGATCCATTTGAGAAGGTTGTCGATGTAGTGTAGGAGGGAGTTTCTTCTGAGTCAGAGTTATTCCCTTTTTCTACTATGATTGGCGAACTAGAGAATGCGGAGCGGGCGGTGGCCCGCCAACTGATGTGCCTCCCATTGAGGTGGGAAGTGTTGTTGGGCCAGGTGATCATCTGCCTGATTTAGAGGTCAGAAGAGAGGTCATTGCCGTGGAGCAGTTGAATGACCCTACTTTGGTAAAAGCCAGGGAGAATGTAAAAGTAGTTGATGGTAAACCGGTAGACCCTGATAGTCCTTTGTCCTATCCCCACATGGCAATGTGTCAGGATTTGTTATATCAGGTGACTAAGAAGGGGGAAGATGTTGTGGAACAACTAATAGTTCCCAAAGCCTACAGAAGAACAGTGTTGGATCTGGCCCATGGTCATATAACGGCAGGCCATCTAGGGGTAGAGAAAACCACTGAGCGAATAATGCAGAGGTTTTTCTGGCCTGGGCTTCATAAAGAGGTATCTGACTTTTGCGCATCCTGCCCTGAGTGTCAGTATCATGCTCCCAGGCCACATTTTAAGGGTCCACTAGTTCCATTGCCTATTATAGAGGTGCCGTTTGAAAGAATAGCGATGGATTTGGTTGGACCCTTAATGAAGTCTGCCAGGGGACACCAGTATATTCTGGTCATAATGGATTACGCTACCAGGTACCCAGAAGCGATCCCGTTGCGCAATACGTCAACCAAGACCATTGCCAGAGAGCTAGTTCATGTCTTTAGCAGGCTGGGTATACCTAAGGAGATACTAACTGACCAGGGTACACCGTTTATGTCCAAAGTCATGAAAGAGTTATGCCGCCTGTTCAAAATCGAACAGTTAAGAACTTTGGTTTATCACCCCCAAACCGATGGGCTGGTTGAGAGGTTTAACAAGACGTTAAAACACATGCTTAGGAAAGTGGTCGACAAGGATGGTAGGGTTTGGGATTACTTATTGCCATATTTATTGTTGGCCATAAGAGAAGTTCCCCAGTCCTCCACCGGGTTTTCACCCTTCGACTTGTTGTATGGGAGACACCCAAGGGGGTTACTAGACATTTCCAAAGAGACATGGGAGGGGCAGTCTAGTCCTTACAAAACGGTGATTGAGTATGTTTCTCAAATGCAGGAGAGAATTGCTGCGGTAGTGCCGATAGTGAGAGAGCACCTGGAACAGGCTCAACAGGCACAGCAGATGGTATACAACCGCAATGCTCGGTTACGCAGCTTTGCTCCTGGGGACAGAGTGTTAGTATTGGTTCCCACTGTGGAAAATAAACTTTTGGCTAAATGGCAAGGGCCCTTTGAAATCTTAGAAAGAGTGGGACAGGTCAATTACAAAGTTTACCAGCCGAAGAAAAGAAAGCCGGAACAGATATACCATATAAATCTGTTAAAGCCCTGGAAAGATAGAACGGTACTGTCGGCCGTCCGAGACCCTCCAGTAAGTCCAGGGCCCTTAGTTCCCGAAGTGACAGTGGCAAAAACCCTGTCGGCAATTCAACAACAAGAGGTCAAGGAGTTTCTGATTAGAAATAGGGTGCTGTTCTCTGACGTACCTGGGAAAACCTTGGTCATTAAACATGACATCATCACTGACCCAGGGGTTAAAGTTAATCTAAAGCCCTATAGGTTACCAGAAGCACAAAGAGAATCGGTGTCGAAAGAAATTAAAAATATGCTAGCGTTAGGGGTTATTGAAGAATCACATAGTGAATGGTCAAGTCCCATTGTGTTGATTCCAAAGCCCGACGGGAGTGTGCGTTTCTGCAATGACTTCCGAAAGTTGAACAGTGTTTCAAAATTCGATGCCTACCCAATGCCAAGAGTGGATGAACTGATTGAGAGACTAGGGACGGCAAGGTATTTAACCACTCTTGACCTAACCAAAGGGTATTGGCAAGTACCGTTAACCGAGAGCGCCAAACAAAAGACAGCTTTTTCAGCGCCAGAGGGCTTGTTTCAGTACAAGATGTTGCCCTTCGGGCTACATGGGGCACCTGCTACCTTCCAAAGAATGATGGACAGGATTCTAAGGCCCCATAGATGGTATGCGGCTGCTTATCTGGATGACGTGGTCGTTCATAGTTCTGATTGGCAGTCTCACTTACCCAGGGTACAAGCAGTGTTGGACTCCATCTATAAGGCAGGTTTGACAGCCAACCCAAAAAAGTGTTGTCTAGGCATGGAGGAAGTAAAATATCTGGGATACACCATTGGCAGAGGCCTGATAAAGCCTCAGCTCAATAAAGTTGATACCATACAAAACTGGCCACAGCCTCTGAATAAGAAGCAGGTGAGAGCCTTCTTGGGAATTACGGGGTACTACAGGAGGTTTATACCCAACTTTGCCACTATGGCATGGTAGAATGGAGTCCTGAGGCAGAGAAAGCTTTTCAGGAGTTGATAGTAGCGTTGTGTTCCCAATCAGTCCTGATGACTCCTAATTTTGAAAGGGAATTCATAGTACAAACCGATGCATCAGAAGTAGGTGTAGGAGCGGTCCTGTCCCAGAACAAGGAGGGTGAGGAACACCCTAGTTTCTATCTTAGCAGAAAGTTGAATGTACATGAGAGAAACTATGCCACAGTGGAGAAGGAGGCGTTGGCCATAAAGTGGGCGTTAGAGGCTCTCAGGTACTACTTGGTCGGAAGAAAGTTCAAACTGATCACTGACCATGCCCCTCTGAAGTGGATGTCTGAAAATATGGACAGTAATGCGAGAATTACAAGATGGTTCTTGGCGTTACAAACTTTTACATTTTCAGTGGAACACAGGCCAGGAAGCCAGCTGGCCAATGCTGACGCGTTGTCACGCGTTCATTGTTTGGGGGCTTCAGTTGTTCCGCCCCACAGGTCGAAACAAAGGGGGGGGATATGTGATAGGATCATTGGTAAAGTGGTCTGTGGCAGGTACATTTGTCCCAGATTTCTGTCTTATGTGTTTTAAACCCCAGGAGAAAGTCTGCAGTGTAGCATGCTTGAGTTTCGGCTTTTTGAAAAGCCGGTTTGGGACCTGGGGGTTGTGGGTGAGAGGAGAGGGAGGGCTCCACCCACGGCCACTCCAGGTTTTGGTTCTCGCAGCCTGGTAACAGGCTTGCTAGTTTTCCACCTGAGAGTGGCCAATATAAGCCTAGTGTGTTTAGGGCTGATTGTCTCACCTGGGAGAGAAGACAGGGAGTTTGCTCAGAGACACTGGAAAACCTAACTGTGAGTGTTGTGCTGTGCCTTGTTTGAGGGTGAGGGCATTAGGCCCTGCCAGGTTCTGGTAGTGAGGGAACCACCTGTAAAGTTAGAGCCCGGCCAGGGCTAGGTTTTATGTTTATGGTTTCTTTTGTTGTTTCTGTTTTGCACAATAAAGACTGGCGCCGACCAGCTTGTACTCGCTTCCAGACTGGTGTGCTGCTTCCCTGCTGCTGTGTGTGTGTAAGGAAGGAGTCCCCTACCCAGGAGAGGGACCTCCTAATCTGACTGTGTCACAATATATATATATTTTATTTTTATTTTTTTACAGGGGTCGACAAATTATTGTAAAAAGTTTAGTAGCCAGACCAACGTCCACAACCAAAACATATGAAAACTACTGTAGACCAGCATACATGCCCCTTCAATGCCCCTCGACCTCCACACATGCCATCATACCACCCCAACACCCCAACACACGCTTCTTCAATGGTCTTCAGATTCTGCTACATGGCAATACATACACCCAATTAAAAATATGCCAAACAGTAGGGCCCAAAGTCATAGTATACAACCCAGTATGTCCCAAATACATATTATGCCACACAGTAGTGTCCTCCATTCAGTTAAACAGGAGTGCCCCAAACACAAATGTCCCCAATTCACAGAGTGCCACACAGGAGAGCCCTTAACACAAGTGCAGCCATTTCAAAGTGTGCCACACAGGACTGGCCCCAATCCACAGCATGGCATGCAGAAGAGCCCCACACAGGAGTTCCACACATACAAGTGCCCCCAATTAAGTGTGCCACACAGAAGTGTTTCCAATTAATAACAATATTATAGTGGGAGGTCACTGTAATGAAACCACATACTCATCAGCTCCCCCACAGGACACTATCTTCCACTCCAACTGGCAATTGCTGCAGCTCCCTGGTCGTCACTTTCTTCCTCTGCTGCTGGCAGTGCTGCAGCTACCAGGCAATCACTCTTCTCCTCCATGCAGGGAGTGACACTTTCCCGCAGTCACTCTCCTCTCAATGTCAGTATTGATTCAGCTCCAATGTTGTCATACTCCACCCCAGCACCAGTAGTGATGCTACCAACTGTCACTCTACTCACCAGCCAGCATTGATGCAGTGCTATGGTGGTCACTATCTTCCACTGCTGTTGGCAGGACTTCGGCTGCCCACGGTCACTCTTTTCCTCCTCGCTTGCAGTGCTGCATCTATCCGCAGTCATTCTCCTCCAAAGTGCTGGTAATAATTCAGCTCCTGATGGTCACATCACAATGGCAGTGTTGCAGCTTTCCGTAGTCATTCTCCACCTCCACACCGGTAGTGATGCACTATGTAGGCAGAAGGGAGGAGCCACAAGTGTTTAATTGTGGTAGGCATCCATTCCTCCTTGTGACAGGCCTGCAGCATCCCGCCCACTCCAGTAACCACCAATAGGAGTGCTTTGTAACTTTTGTAACTTTGACCTGGTCCCCGGGATATATATATATAGTGGCAGTATGAAGGCAAATGGCATTGCTGACACAGGTGTTCTGTGTGGAGTAGGAGGGATCCACCCACGCAGGGGAGAAAACCAGATGTGGCATTATTGCTGGAGTGAGACAGAGTCTGCAAGTCAAGACAGGCTGGGGCCTGCGTGTCCAATCCAGGTGGGACTGCAGTTGGAGAAAAGTGTGGGCTGGGAAGCCACTGGTGGCTAGGAAGCCTGGTTCAGACCTACAGGAGGTAGGGAGAACCCTAAAACTCCAAAGACTGTGTATGTTACTCTGCAGGAAACAGAGTGAGACTGCAAGCAGGCCAGAAGCCTGCATGTGAGTAGGCTGGAGCCTGCGAGAAAACCTGCCAGAGACACGACTGGGACTTTAACTCTGAGAGACTGCGTTTTGCAGGCTATCTGCCTAATTGGTCAGGGACGAAGAAGTGAATTAGTTGCCCTAAATGGGGGTTAGGCATTTATTATTTTGTGTTCATTTGTGTTGTACCCGATTTATGCTGAAAGTAAAGCACCATTCCATTTATTTATTTGAAAGTCGTGTTGGAGCACTAAAGACCATGCACAAATTCACCCCTCTGCCGAGCTAATTACCCCAAGTCATCATAATATATATATATATATATATATATATATATATATATAAAGAATCCAATGGCGGCACTCCGTAGAAAAAAAACATCACTCAGAAGACTTAACTTGCAGCAACGTTTCAGCGCCTTTAATAGCGCTTTTATCAAGCCATAGACGGCTTTTTTCTATGGAGTGCCGCCATTGGATTCTTTATGTGTTAGTGTTTTTCGGGATTGCGAATTACACTATGGAAGGTACCTGGACCAGTTATTACACATCGTCCTCATGAGTGCCGGAACCTGGTCCTATATATATATTTTTATGTATATATATATATATTATATATATATATAGATATATAGAGTGTCATGGCAATTGCAGCAACCAACGCGTTTCGTCCGTAGAACAGACTTCATGAAGAAAATGCGTTGGGCTTCTGCAATTGCCGTGACTCCTCATTTGGAAAGATAAGCGGATTATGGCCCTCATTCAGAGCCGTACGCTCTGAGCAGAGCGCACGCTCTGAATGAGGGCCGGGCTCCATTTTCATGGAGCGTCCTCCTGGACGCTCGTATAGCTGTGGGTCACCACCCACAGGCTATACGAGCGTGCTTTTTGATGGCCGCGATGGTCGAGACCATCGCGACCAGCGAAATTGCGAGCCGGAGCCTGCGGTTGAGGTTTTCAACCGCAAGCTCCGGAGTGATTTTGGCTCTATCAGAGCCAAAATCACTCCCACTGACATCACTAGTGATGTCAGTGGGCCGGCTTCTGATGGGAGGCGTTCCCGTGGGAACGCCCCCGTCAGGGAGGCACGCCCCCGGCACGCCCACCAAAGGGGGCGTGCTGTCAATCAACATTGACAGCACGCCCCCTTTGATCGGACACAACGAGCGAAGGACTTTCCTTCGCTCGTCGCGTCTGGCGCATGCGCACGACGGAGCTCCCTCCATCGTGCGCATGCTCAGTGCATAACATCGACCCACTTGCAAGCGGACAGCCGCTCGCGAGTGGGTCTGAATCAGGCCCAATGTTCTTTACATTGTATGTGCAATACCTATCGGTGGACATTTGTCCACATCACTGCCGTGTGTTTTATCCTTGTTTTAATAAAAGTAATTCTATGTAAATATGGTTGGGTTTTTATATGCTATATGGGACAACCAAGGATCTCAAAGATAAAAAAGATAAGCGTATATATTGCTTCTTTTGCACCAATCACACTGTTATATGTTTATATGCACTTTAAGGCGCTGTTTATTTCTTGTCTCTTACCATGTCATATACAAGTGTGACTTATTACAACACCAATACTGAAATAAAGCTGCCACCTACCAAAAATAGGGAGTGCTTACCACACTTATGCTTTATGGGATCCTTGGGTCCTAATGCTGGGTACACATTAGACGATATTTTGTCCGATCCAGTGAATCAGAACGACATATCGGGTACATCGTCTAGTGTGTACCCACTATGTTGCTGACGAAGCTCGCTCCCATGGGTCGTCAGCGACATCCTCCGTCGGCACTACATGCAGGGCCAACGTGGGATGTCGTTAGCGAGGGCCATGCTGGCGACTGCAGTATGGCCCCCACCGTCGCTGCCCACATCGGCAAGTGTGTATGCACTTGCCAATGCCGGCTCCCCCGCCGGGGCCCATCGATGCAGATGTCAGGCTGGGTACACATCGTCTACTGTACATGTTCTCAAAATGTGAACTGTGTGGGGTCCTGAGGACCAAGTTTGAGAACAACTGGTCAAGTGTATACCCAGAGCTTTCACTGTGTAGGACTGTGCCAGTTGCACCTATTGCTAGTTTTATAGATGTTGGTTTGCATTTCCCTCTCCTCATTTGATTTTTCTTTCCCTTACCCCTTGCCCCAAACTCCTTCTGTCTGCCTCCACCCATGGATCCCCCCTCCCCCTTTCATATTGTGTGTGTGTATTCTGATAAGTCTATGGATAAAACACATTACATTTGTTTTGTTTTCTCTATCATTAACCTACCAACAGAGTTTAATGAATGTCCACTTGTTCCATGTCTTTCTATAATTTTAGTATATGGTTCTTCTCTACCAGTATGGATCCTCTTTGTTTTTAGCACTTTGGTTACCTTCATCATATAACGCTTATGTACTCAGTTCTGTGCTGACTACCCCCCTGCTCCCTTATTTTTCTGTACCGCTTTGCTTGTTTGACTCAATAAAAACATACATTAAAAAAGAAATACTTAAGATATGGATGAACTGAAGGAGAAAAACCGCGTACGAGCGAGCGGCCGCTTGCGAACGGGTCTGAATCAGGCCCAGAGTGCATTCTGGACCATCAGTGAAGCTTGAAGATGATGACATAAATAAACAGTATTACAACAACAGCTATAATAATAATAATAATAATAATAATAATAATAATAATAATAATAGTAGCAATTCTGAAGAATTACAATGTAATTGAGAGGATACTTACGGCTTGTTGACAGTAATGCTGTCGAGAATCCATATGTCAACAGTATTATGTAATTGGTGATTGCTGGCACAATTGTAATGTTGAGTAAAGTATTTTAACCGTGTCTACAATATAACTTTAAACACGATGCTTGACGAACATATTTAAAGTTATAATGCCAACACGGTTAAAATGCTTTCATTAACATTACAACAATGGCCCTCATTCAGAGCCGTTCGCTATTTGCGGTCGTTCGTTTAAAAACAAGGGGTGGCTATTCAAATGATCCGTATGCACATTGTAGTCTGTTCACACCTCTAAGTCTGAACAAGCTAGCAAAACATACGCTCGTTTATTTGTTAAAAACGCCCCCTGGCCGCTCGCATCCTACGTCATGTCCGCTATTTATTAGATTAATCGAGTACATCGACCAGCGTATGAACTGCTCGCTATTCTTGTGGTTGGTGTTTGCTACCACAAATTTGCGAGCAGTTCTGGCTATAAAATAACCCAGTGACGTGACCAATGACGCTGCTGTTTTAAATATACACACCCATAAAACGCCCGTTTTGACCTTTAAGCACGCCTGCGTTCGGATCTCCACTCCCCGTTTTCAAGCACCTTCCCCTGTTACCACCCACATACGCCTCATTCTGTCATTCAAAATAGCTGGCACTCGCTATATTGCGTACCAACGATTTTTGGCCGCACTGACTGGTTCGCGCATGCGTACTACAAACCGTACGCATGCGCAGATGTGCAAACATCGCTCGGAACGAGCGTACTGCCGCTAACGAGCGGCTCTGAATGAGGGCCAATGTCAGTTATCTCCTGTCGACAGCATTACTGTAGACAAGATAACTACTTCCTTAATTCAAGATAACCAGCAATATGTATTTGACAATGATAATGGAAGTTGCAGCACCAACCAAAGGTAAAACAAGTTGTAAAACAGGCTGTGATGTGGGAAAATCTCTTTGGGTGTTTAGTAGTGAAGAATTAGTCTGGTTACTTATACATGTAGCAGACAATGACTAGTTATGGTAACTGGAATGACCACCAATGATTTGCCTCTCCAAAAGGAAATATAGGTAGGGTAGCAGCAGCAGGAACCTGGAGCAATGGCAAAAAGACAGGACAAGCAGTAGACAACTGGATTATTTCTGGATGATCCCTGAACTGAGAGCCTGAGTCAGCGATGTATGTTCATCCGATGATGAACATACATATGGTTAGGAGTCTGTGCCTTACGCTCGCGGACTCTCCCAAACCGCAGCTTGACATGCTGCAGCATTTGGGGGGCAGAGCGGGGGCGTGGGTGGTCACCGTTCACAGAAACAGGGGCATGTCATCCCTGTTTCCGAGAGGGATGAGGCCAGTGTCTGCATCAGCGGACGCAGATTCCTGGCCGGTCGCGATGGTAGTGATGGTGCCCGCAAATGCAGCAAGGAGGTGTCTGACACCTCCTTCTGCATTTGCATTAAGATGGACAGAATTGCAAAGCTGCTTGTGTGCAGCTCTGCATTTCTGTTATTCTCTGAATCAGTAAACCCTGTAAACCCTCCTTTCATCTGCACTGTACCTGGGCTCCCACTGTTATTCTGACAGCATTTCAACTGTCTCTGATGCTCTGATCCTCTGGAACAGGCAATTGCCACCTGTAGTATAGCTGGTACAGTAGCTCTAGCAAACTTTCCTGATAGATTGGCAGCTTCTGTAACTTGTCTGTAAGGTTGACAGATTTCTGTTAAAAGTTTAGCTTGTTTGGCAGAATCTGACATCACATCCTGTGTCAAGGCACCACTGAACTGTAGCTCTTGGCACCCAAGCTTGCAACTGGCAGCTCCTTTTCTCCTGTCAATCATCTCCCAGCAGAAGGAGAAGAAGTGAGCAGTGGGTCTGGTGGTTATACACACACAGTGTCGGACTGGGGCATGGAAGGCCCACCAGGGGAATGCAGTGGTAGGGGCCCATGCTTATGGGGTGTGGTCATCCACCAGAGGTGGTGTGGCCAGCCACCACAGACACTTGGCTAACCATTAGGCAAATCTTGGTGTAGTTTCTATAGAAGGGAACCAAGCCCCCATGCTGATCAATGGTCCTGCTCAACCAGGTAACTGACCGTCTAATAGAGTAACAATCTATAATTTGAGGTCTGAAACCTGACACCTAGAGGAGGGGGTGGGCCTACAGGTAGTTGGGCCCACCGGGATTTCCCCTGAACACCTGTTGGCCAGTCTAACCCTGCACACATACATATAAGATGTACACACATAGGGGCTGATTCAGATGCATGCTGTACGGATGGATGTTGCCAATTTTATCATGGTACAAGCAGTGGGTCCACAAGGCACAACTTTGTGCAACTACAGGTGGTTTGCATGCTTGTGGCTAAATGGGTTTAACTGTGCAGCAAAGAGGTTATGTGTTCTATGGTCTTATCATTGCAGTGTAAATGGAATCATCTAATTTAGAGGTGAGGGTATGCAGAAATCATCTGATTTATTGCAGCAAGGATAGGTCTGGTGCAAATGCACACTGCTAGTAATGTCAGCTACTATCACAATCGGCTAGATATGGCCATTGACCATCGATGATTCATAATCGATGGTTTATGGCCGATATCGAATGTTTTTCCCATCGATGGTTTCCCTCCATCGATGGAAGAACATAACCGAATAGTTTTTTTTTTCAAGGTGTCGGGACATGGAGCATAGCTCCGCCCCCGACACCCACGAAGCCACACACCCCAGTTCTGATTGGCCCACGGGCCAGTCATTCATGGAACAGGGATGACCATCGGTCGGTGAAGCCATCGATGGTCATCCATTGCATAGTTGGTTACCATCGATGGTCACTTTCTATTTTGCCATCGATGGTAACCATACCGACGGCCATCCCTACAATCAGCAGTATAGTGGTAGTATGATTGGAAAGATGCAGCCAGTTCTAAATAAATGTGAAGAACGGCATTTATTTCACATTTATAACACACTGCAGATGCAGCTGAATTGTGTGCAACTCTGAAACTGTCCCTTATATAGCAGCGTTACACATTTTTCATGGTGGTGGGAACAAGTGCTCTGTCGGAAATTAAATACCTTTTGGCAGTCGGCAGCATCATCTTAACTAAGTGAAATAGAGTCAGGTAGCATGCATATGATATATCAAATTTCAAATGTCTCACTAGCAACTCTAATCCTATTTTTCTCAAGTGCTCCCAACAGGTCATGTCTTGAGGATTTTTTTTAATCAGCACAGACTCATGAAATGGCTGGTTCTGTAATTATGCCACCTGCTCACACAGAAATTCTCACCATATCAGCTGCTGGAGGCACTTAAGGACGGACACTGAGAAACCCTGCTCTATTCAGCATCCATTATGCTGTGCTAAATGTATAAAACCAGAAAAGTATTTTAAAGCATTGTTTTTGCAATATTATTAGAAAAGATGTAGGAGTTTTGGTATCTGCCCTCCCAGATACAAAATATTACCAAATTAATAGAATTATATTACCTGTGGTTGAAAACTACTGTAACACGTACATTGGCCCTGATTCAGAGCCGGATGCTATTTGCGCTCGCTCGTTCAGAAAAAAGGGGTGGCTATTAAAATGAACCATTCGCTCTTTGCGGTCTGTTCACGCCTCTAGGTCTGAACAAGCGAACAAAACTTGCGGTCGTTTTTTTGAAAACTACGCCCCCTGGCCGCTCGCATCCTACGTCATGTCCGCTATTTCTTAGGTTAATCGAGTACATCGACCAGCGTATGAACTGCTCGCTATTCTTGTGGTTAGTTTTTCCTACCACAATCTTGCGAGCAGTTCTGACTATAAAATAACCCAGTGACGTGGTCAATGACGCTGCTGTATTAATTATGCACACCCATAAAATGCCCGTTTTGACCTTTAAGCACGCCTGCGTTCTGATCTCCACTCCCCGTTTTCAAGCACCTTCCCCTGTTACCACCCACATATGCCTCCTCCTGTCACTCAAATTATCAGGCATTCACTATTTAGCGAACAAACTATTTTCGGCTACACTGACTGGTTCGCGCATGCGTATTACGATCCGTACGCATGCGCAGTTGTGCAAACATCGCTCGGTACGAACGAGCAGTCGCTTACGAGCAGCTCTGAATCAGGCCCATTATCCCTTAATGAAAAGGTGAGGGGTGCTAATAAGTTATTTAGTTAATAATTTCATGTTTTATAAGGCTATAAAAAATAGGATATATAGTTTAAAAAAACCCAATAATAATCTAATATATATATATAAAATAAGAAGTTTGTTTCTTTGTTTGTTGGTGAATATCTTCCACAGCTCTCAAGGTGAAACTGCCAAATCTTACCAAGATATTTAGTAAACAGTAAGCTATTAGACCACATCGCGACAACGCGACAATCCGATAAAGCTTATATATAAAATTAATTGGTCTGTTTGTTTGTTTGTCGGTCCAGTTATGCATTCAGACACCCCTGCACTGATTGGGATGAAACCAACACGAGAAGGTCCAGTAGGATCCTGGCCAGGTTTTAGGGGGTTATGGTCCCGGTCGGACCTCCCGTTGTTGTACGTTGGGCCGAGCTTTGACCTGGGGAGCCTGTTCTGAGCCTTCCACTGGATGGATTTGGACAAAAACTTCACAGAGGGGTGGCAATTAGTCTGGGATGCCTAATGGAGTGGTTGGAGTCCCGGTCGGTTCTCATGGCGGAGTGCCCCGGGCAGTACTTTGACCCAGGGAGCCTGTTCTGGGCCTTCCACTGGATGGATTTGGAGGACATCATATAATAAAACATAATAACTTGAAGATTTAAACCCGGGCAACGGTAGCTAGTAAAAAACTAAAAACATAATCTCCTAGGATTTATACAGAAAAGTCTGCAGTTCTCTGTGTACAGTCTGCGGCAGAGGAAATGTGATCAGTAAGAGTATTTTTATACAAACCCTGACTACGGCGTCCTTTACAAGCAAAGCAGCATGGAAATTGTTGTAAGTTAAATTCAAACTTAACTTTTGATTTTATTACTAGTATATTCGACTTGGGTCACCTCCATTCCTGTCTCCCCCACTGCCCCCCCTCCCCGCAGTGTTGCAGCTGCTCGTCTTCCCACCCCCCTCCCCTTACAATGCTACAGCCACCCCGCCCCCTACTCCCATACTTACGGCTGGTTTTCCTTTCCTAGGTCTGTCCAGTCTTCTTAGCAGACCTACTGGAGTGCATGCTCTGTCGTCCACAGCACAGGCGTATGGGAGACGGGACAGACCTTATGAAATTATATTATAGATCTTTTCAAAGAATGATATGACCAAGCTAGCTATCACAATGTATATTATACCTATGCACACTGTCTTTCCCTTTTCTATTTGCTTTTGTGACATGCTGCTCTCCATTAGTGTTACGATATATCCTGCCTGGCTGACCAAAGGTGTCAGCCAGAGTGCCTAATAACAGCCAATGCCCATCATCAGTTTCCGTTGCCCAGTGCCCAGCACCAGCTAAGTACAGTGCCAATAACAAGTCATTGAATAACGGGTTGTGCTTAGTACAGTTAAAGTGCCAATCACCGGTCACATTGCAAAGTACCAGTCCGTCACAGTGCCCAAAACCAGTTACATTTTCTAACAGAATCATGATGCCTAGAAGCAGCTAATAAACTAATAATGTAAACTAATAAACTGGCTATTTAAATAAAAATTATTTATATATATATATATTTTTTTTAAACCCTTCGCTGTCACAAGTTATACTTGTCCTAAGCACTGATAGAGTTCAAGGTTTTTGAGATTCATTTAAAGTCCCTTCCTACTGCTGAAGGAAGCTGGCAGAGGGACAGAGCTTGTGCCAGGGATATATAATGTTCCAACTCCTCCAACTAGTACACTACATGTAAAAAGCCTGGGAATAGTGGCAAAGGCACTTAAATCACCATCCTGGTACCTAGAGACTGGGCGGTACCATCATTTGAAAAAAGAAGTCACCTTTTTGAAACTGAATGCCCAATAATAAATAAATCATCTATATAGCAGCCACAGTAGACAACAAACTCCAGTGCGAGGTCCAGTTTATTCTGCTTTAAATACAATTTTCATTTATCTTTCACGTACATGTACAATAATAGCCTGGTTCATTTCCTGGTAATGACCCTCGATGCAAAAGTGCAATTCAATTATTACTTCTCTAATTTTTGTAAAGAAGTGGTAAGTAGTACATATCTGCTTACTATAGCAATCAATCAGATTCTACTTAATATTTATCTAACACCTTCTAGAACACAGGTTCTCAAATTCGTGTGCATGTTTTCCAGGTCTCCTCACAGAATCACAAGTGAAATAATTAGCTCCACGTGTGGATCTTTTAAAATGTGCCAGTGAGCTGGCAAACGTGACCTGCGTGGGGTCTTGAGGACCGAGTTTGAGCACCACTGTTTTAGAAGATAATAGCTGGAATCTGATTGGTTGCTAAGGGCAACAACTCCACTTGTAAAAACTCTTACTTTAGTAAATATACCCGAGTCCCAAACTGCTCATGATTTTGACACAGGGCCTAATTCAGAGAAGGACGCTAATGGCATCGCTGCTGCATCTGGCTGAAAATGTGCAAATGTCGCAGCTGCCAAGACTTGTATTGAGATGCCCACCTGCAGCATCTCAGATGCGCCGCTTGCAGCCACAGTCAACAAACTGTACTTGAGAGATGTACAATCCATAACTCTGAATCAAACAGAATCATACCCCTTTTACACCAGAGCTAAAACCCGGGTTATAGCAGGGTTAACCCGGTAGCTCCTTGGTGTAAAAGGGGACAGGGTTGGATTCTCGGGTGCAGTGACCCGGCAATCCAACCCAGGTAACTTGCAGGGTATTAACCGGGAATAACCCGTGAAACCTTGAAGTGTAAATGGCGCGATCCGGGTCACGATGACCTGGATCGTGCCGCATGCCTGACGATTGGCCGGCTTCAGTGGCGCTTGGAGATGACGTAATCTCCAAGCGTCCACTTCTACGCCGGAAAAACCGGGTCACTCCAGACCCGGCTCCGGTGTGAACGGTGCCGACTCGGGAATATCCTGGGTTGGCGCCGGCTAAATTCCGGGTCTAATCCAGTTTGGAACCCTGTTCCAACCACCGGGTCAGACCCGGAATTTAGGTATAAAAGCAGTATAAATAAGTCGTCTGAACTTGGGACAAATCCATTAAAGCTTCTAAAAGAATGAATGTAACTTTACCTCTCTCCTTCACAGAATTGCTAGAATGCCAGTTATTGATTAAATAAATATCATCTGTTGTTGCTTGTGACCTGAAACATGTCTGGAGACATTTACCTTCTCTTTGAAATAGAATCTAGATTGCAATTTCACAGAGACCTTGAATGTTATAATCTTTCACTATTTTATTTGGACAATGTGAAATTTTGTTCCCCTACTTGAATTGGAATGCAAATATCCAGCTGTTAAGTCCATCTGTTGTTGATCCGAAAATGCCTCACTTACTAGTCTCCCATTTACACCTTACAATAATTAATCTGGGCAGACTTTATCAGCTGCGGAGAAAGAAATATCACGAGGAAACACTGCTTGTATCCTAGTTAGTGGATTGAAGTTAGTCACAAGGTTGTCTCTGCAAAAGAGGATTTCAGAGTTAAGCTGGGTACACACTATACGATGTGTGTACCCAGCGACAGAACTCGATGTAAGGAAACATCGCACCGGCTAAACACACTGCACGATCGGGTGCACGCGAGCGATGTATCGTTCCATGCTGCATGTAGCAGCATGGTGTAGTTCATTGCATCGGCCCTTTTGCTGTGCCACACAGCAGATGGGATGATGTGGTGAATGACTGCCATGTACGCGCCATCCCCGTCAGAACTATATATTGTACAATATATCTTATAGTGTGTATCCAGCTTTAGCGTTAGATCTCTTCACCATATAGCAAAGCCGCAACAAGTGGTGTGCAAGCAGAACGGAACCCTGCAGCCAATATAAATGCTGCAGAAGGCAGCGCTTATATTCCTGGTGCAGGCAATTCCGTGCTCTCAGTGTGACGTCATAATGTCACATGTTGGGGGGGGAGGAGCACAGGGTGGAAAACTGCCCTGCTCCGGCACTGCCCTACAGAATCTACCGACCTTCTCCATCAGTGGTGGAGTTGTAGAGTGCAACATTTTCTGAGATGAATTTGGTAAAAAAAACAAAAACAAGTTAAGAAATAAAACAAAGCTCTGCTTACTGGAAGGAAATGTCCTTCATATAAGGTCATATACGCAAAGAAATAAAATCTGATGAAATCAGTTTAAACTTTAAACCAAGCAAACAAGATGATTCATCTTTTCTACAACAGCACCTATCAATCAAACTCTGTCTTAGATGATGAATACTTTTAAAATAATAAAAAATGGACTTTACATCTGTGAAAGGTTGAAAGAATTTTAAATAAATGGCTTAGTTACAATTAAAAAGTTTCAAGACTTACAAACTACATTCTTACCTACTGCATAGTGCAGGTAAAGCATCATTTGTTGTGTTTCCAGGACATTATTTTCTATTACATTTTTGTTAAAAATGACAATAAATGTCAGTAAACTTCATAAAAGAACATATATTTAAAAAGAAATTATTTGACATGCCAGATATTCACAGGACAGTCAGGATTTCTCCATACTGGTTCTAAAGTACATTGAACAAGAACAAATGGGACAATTTTTGACACATTTAAATAGATTAATTTATCTTTGTACTATTAAGAAACCTGTTGGGGATACTTGAGTGTTCTGACTGCTTTTTTTGTTTACTGTTTTTTTCTTTGTGAACTCCAGGGGCCAAATGTAATAGTCAGTGATTTGCGGGAGCCAAAATGATTCCAGCGATAGTTGCTAGATTTATAGTGGCAATTACTTTAAAGGCAAAACCCTGCCTCTCAGTCAGTAAAAGCAACTGCACTGATGGTTTTCCATCAATGGTTACTGCCATCTGTGTAAACCACCGATTGAGCCCATTGATCATAGACCCGTCGATAGGTAAAAAGCTGCTGGCTTCTTCCCCACCAAGTCAGCAGCTGGACTTCCATGTGGATGTGCTGCTGTGAAAATGAAGACATTAAAGAGCATATTTATTAAAGTGTTTTTGCAGAAAATCCTCCGAAAGCTACAATTTTCTTAGGCTATTAAGTATTAAGTATCCCCTACATATATTAAAAGGCAAAAATCTGCTGTGGTCCCCCTATTTAGTTTCAAAATTTGACTCTCAATAGCCAACCCTGTCTTTAGATGACATTAACAATTGAAGCATATGGGTGACTGCTAACCCAATTTTTTTTAAAGGATGAGGATTCAAAAGTAACTAACCCTTTTGCATTTAGTAAGGGGGATCCGTATATGAAAGTAAAGTGATAGCGCTACTCCTAACTTTTCTCTCTTCACAGGGTCAGGCTCTTATCTGAGCCGGTATCTGCAAGAATACCCTAATACAGTGCTTCCCAAACTTTCTTGAATCATGGCACCCTAGAGTATCAGCATATTTTTCCCAGCACCCCTAAGCCAAAAGTTTCTTAGCGAGAAATTTAGAAAAAATTATTAAATTAAGAAATTATTCTTAGGTTCAGTTATTTGGTGGTGGACATGGACAGGGTTGCGCTTCTGTTTGTCCACATATATTATGTTCGGCTAAATCAGAGCTGGTGGCTGCCAATCACATGGACCATGAATAATTTGATTTGGTCCTGGACCTTTAACCCTTTGCACCCCTGCCAGTTTGGGAAGCATTGCCTTAATACATTGTTCTTAGTATTGCCGCGCTAAGAAATCATAGGGGGGAGATTCAATTAAGCGCGATGCTGAATAGACCTGGAAGGGAGCGCCCGTGGCTATTCAATACACCGCGCTGTTTGGTCGGACTAAAGGATTTCTTCTTGCAGCCTTCTAGGGATCCGAAGAGAAATCCAACTAAAGTGCCGGCCGCGCGGCTGTTTTACTGCTGAGTGCGGCGATGACAGACAGGCAACCAGCAGTTTAGTCGAAGAATGCCGGTTCTTGTCACTAAACACCCAGGCTAAGTACCTCCACTTGCCGACTAAGCAAACAACGCGGTGAAATCGGAGCTATTAAGCATCTCGCACCCCCATGTTCTCAGAGCGAAGTGTTACATCACCTGTGATAAATGTCCCTTCATTCAGGGCGGCAATAAAATTTGATGTGAGTTTGGCGATGTAGTGCATACATCAGCTGCACTGTTATTTTTGTAATCGCATATCTTAATACACAACCCTATGGGGCTGCGAACTAAAATGCGCAATTTAGGGGTGAACTTGGGGCAATTTCGGAGCAATTAAGGGTGCCGTTACCAGCGTTCTAACCACACATCACAGGTGTCTATCCCAATTCGCCTCTAATACCCCTTTTACACTGGAGCCAAAACCCGGGTTATTGCAGGGTTAATCCGGGCAGCTCCCTGGTGTAAAAGGGGAGAGGGTTGGATCGAGTGACCCGGCAATCCAACCCAGGTAAATAGCAGGGTCTAACACGGGCATAGCCCGTGAAACCCTGCTGTGAGAACAGCACACTCCAGGTCATGATGACTTGCAGTGCGCTGCAAGCCGGCCGATTGGTCCGGCTTCAGTGGCGCTTGGAGATGACGTCATCTCCAAGCGTCCACTTTCACGCCAGAAAAGCCGGGTCTATGCAGACCCGACTCCAGTGTGAGCTGCGCCGACTATGGAATATCTCGTGTCGGCGCCGGCTAAATTCCGGGTCTGATCCGGATAGGAACTCTGGCCCTGATTCAGAGCCGGACACTCTGACAGAGCGCTCGCTCTGAATCAGGGCCGTCCCTCTGAATTTAAGAGCGACCTCCTGGCCGCTCGCATAGCTGTGGGTGACCACCCACAGCTATAGCAAGCGGCCAAAATGATGGTCGCGATGGTCAAGACAATCGGGCTTGCGACGAGACCCTTGCGGTAGGGTCTCGTTTCCGCAAGCCCTGGAGTACTTTTGGCTCTATCAGAGCCGAGAGCACTCCCACTGACATCACTAGTGATGTTAGTGGGGCCGGCCCCAGACGGTAGGCGTTCCCATGGGAACACCTCCGTCTGGGCAGCCACGCCCCCGGCACGCCCACCAAAGGGGGCGTGCTGTCAATCACTATCGACAGCACACCCCCTTTGGTGCGAGACCCATAATGACGGCTTGGCCGTCGTTATTCGGGTCTCGCGCATGCGCACTTGGCCAACATCGACCCGCTTGCGAGCGGGTCTGAAGTAGGCCCTCTGTTCCAACGCCGAGTCAGACCCGGAATTTTGTTAGAAAAGGGGTATAATTGAATTGACCCCTCTGTGTTTTGGGCATCATTCATAGTCTACATATTGGTAGCCCAGGTATGACTTTAACATTTCACTAAGCACCCAGAAATGTTCCATCTGCATTACACATTATTACACAGATACAGGCAGGTGCTCAGCGGCAGGATCGTAACAAGTCAGCGTTTCTCCAGTCGCTAGTGCTGCTGCTGTGCGCTTACGATCATATTATATGAAAATATAATGAACCCAGCGTCACGGTCACTTAGAGAACTACATCTCCCGTCATGCTTTGGGACTAAGCGGAAGTGACGTCACCGGGCGCCCTCACACACGGCCCGGGAGTGGTGCAATAGGTGCAAGGTAAGCCTCGGTACTGAGCAGCGATCTGTCACCATAGGAAGGTACTCTCGGAAATGTATTGTATCTGTTATTAAGATCAACGTGTAATCGCGCTGAGGAGGTAATAAAAGCACCAGAGGCAAACTGTATTAGGTGTGAATGATCAGTTATGTTAGCAAATTCATCACCAGGTGTAAGTCATAGTGTATATACTTTTATACTGTATATATGGTTTATTTTATAGTCCTAGTCTACGGTACTGCATAAACTTAGCAACGCTCCACTTCTAGGACCATTTCATAATATAGGGTATATATATGGATGCATCTATGTGACATGCACAAATGCCACTTTTGTGGTAGACTTGCATAATATCACAAGGGGCACAGCTATACTAATGTACTGTGCTCGTATAGTTAGCAATTCTCATTATTGATGCAAATATATATGTATGTGTGTTATTTCAAAAAAGGAGAGAAGGGAAGAATCCCTATATGAGTGCACTATTACTTATAATAAAAATAAAATATAACCTTTATTATAATTCTTAAAATACACCCTTGGGTGAACAAACACACAGCAAAATACAAAACATACAATATTACATATAACAGAACATATTAAAATGTGTGGTCAGTCCCATATATTTGTCACATATACACTTGATAGTGTCCCTTTGTGTACCTATTAAATTTATAATGCTCCTAAATTCAATGACAATTTGAGATGTTCTCAAATTATTGGCTGCTTAATAGAGAGTATCAGCAATTAGATTAACCCACATGTGTACGTCTCATTTAAGAAGATCAATTTATAATCGTGTGCTTACAGATCTAATATATCAATCAAATGAATCCCCTTACTAGGGTGTTATATTATAATTAGGGATGTGCAGGCTCGGATAGGTTCGAGTTTGCACGTGGAGTTCGGATTTTTCCCTCCAAAAAAACGGAACTCAGAACGAGGCAAAACGTCATCTTACATGGACGAACATCATCATTCCTGGTCTTTTGTCCAGGAATGATGATGTTCGTCCATGTAAGATGACGTTTTGCCTCATTCTGAGTTCCGTTTTTTTGGAGGGAAAAATCCGAACTCCACGTGCAAACTCGAACCTATCCGAGCCTGCACATCCCTAATTATAATGTAACACATTATAGACCATTTCTCTATTTGTAATTGTGTTTCCACAACACCATGTTGATTCCAGAACAGCAACACAGTATCAATCTCAATAGTCTGGTTTAATAGTTGATAACAAACAGATCATTACAGAGTATCCAGCCTGCCAGTAATTCCTCTAATTTACAGTTGTTTGTTCCCATTCGTCACTAATTAATATTTTGGTTCATACACACTGGGTAATAGTATAATATAAAGCGGCACTGCTGACTCTGGCCGCATAGCTCTCTCATTCAGCTGAGTTATCACATAAGGCAGCGCTGCTTACAGTGGCCACATATCTTTCTCAGCTGGCTCACTTAATATACACAGCAGCGCTTTGAGTCTGGCCACATGTCTCCTCTCAGCTAGCTTGGTATATCTCCTGCTCTTAGAGTATAAGCTGCACTATTTGCACTGGCTCTGCAGCACCGTGCAAAAGCTACAGCTAGAATTACTATCAATTCAGTGGAGCTTCAATTTCTATCATAATATTCAAATTATAGGTACAACAGGTATATTAACATTTAAGACTGGCACAGAGGCTCTGAATCAGGGCTGTTCCTTTTTTTTTTTTTTTTTATAACGGCCTCCTGACTGCTCGCATAGCTGTTGGTGATAGCGAGCGGCCAGGAAGATGGTCGCGATGGTCAAGACCATCGGGCTTGCGACGAGACCCTTGTGGTAGGGTCTCGTTGCCGCAAGCCCCAGAGAGATTTCGGCACTAACAGAGCTGAAATCTCTCCCAAACGGAGGCGTTCACATGGGAACTAGGGATGTGCAGGCTCGGTTCTACTCGGTTCCGTTCGTTTTTTTTTCCCGAATCTTATTGGGTTTCAGCTGTCACGAGTTTTGGATAGCCAATAAGATTCGGTAAAAAAAAACGAACGGAACCGAGTAGAACCGAGCCTGCACATCCCTAATGGGAACACCTCCGTCTGGGCAGCCACCCCCCCCCGGCCAACCCACCAAAGGGGGCGTGCTGTCACCCAACATCGACAGCACGCCCCCTTTGGTACGAGACCCAGACCGACGGATTGCCCGTCGCTATCCGGGCTTGCGCACGACGGAGCCGGCTCCGTCATGCACATGCACTCTGGGCCACCATCGACCCGGTTGCGTGCGCTCAGCGCTTGCGACCGGGTCTGAATCGGGCCCAGAGAACGCCTAGACACGTTTTTCGCTTGTGCTTTCTCAAAAGGCTGACCAGAGCACCTGTCAAACCTGGCCTTAAATACCAGTATCCACCTATCATCTTACTTCAGTCATGATTGACACATAAATTAGCCAATGGGAAACAAATATACTCTTATTAGCTATTTCTGTGTATATTATCAAATTATAAAATTTTACAAATCGAACCATATATTATAACTCCCTATATATTACAGTTTCATAAAGATTACTGATGCATATAGATGTATATCTATTATATAGATATAACACTGTAGGTATTCTAATGCAGATATATATTTGAGAGTTTTTTATGTTATTGGTGATGTCATTATTCATTATACTCCTTTTTTTTTTTTAGAATATAATTGTTTTCTAATTTTTTCACTATATATATTTATATTTTTTCTGATCTACTGATTTTAGAATGGGATTATTAAAGGATTTACTATATTACAGATCTTTATGGAAAAAAATATATGGAGGGTTATAATATATGGTTCAATTTAAGATGATAGGTGGATACTGGTATTTAAGGCCAGGTTTGACAGGTGCTCTGGTCAGCCTTTTGAGAAAGCACAAGCGAAACACGTGTGTGTCTAGGCATTCTCTGTGCCAGTCCTAAATGTTAATAATACCTGTTGTACCTATAATTTGAATGTTATGATAGAAATTGAAGCTCCACTGAATTGATAGTAATTCTAGCTGTAGCTTTTGCACGGTGCTGCAGAGCCAGTGCAAATAGTGCAGCTTATACTCTAAGAGCAGGAGATATACCAAGCTAGCTGAGAGGAGACATGTGGCCAGACTCAAAGCGCTGCTGTGTATATTAAGTGAGTCAGCTGAGAAAGATATGCGGCCACTGTAAGCAGCGCTGCCTTATGTGATAACTCGGCTGAATGAGAGAGCTATGCGGCCAGAGTCAGCAGTGCCGCTTTATATTATACTATTACCCAGTGTGTATGAACCAAGCTATTAATTAGTGACGAATGGGAACAAACAACTGTAAATTAGAGGAATTACTGGCAGGCTGGATACTCTGTAATGATCTGTTTGTTATCCACTATTAAACCAGACTATTGAGATTGATACAGTGTTGCTGTTCTGGAATCAACGTGGTGTTGTGGAAACAATTACAAATAAAGAAATGATCTATAATGTGTTACATTATAATATAACACCCTAGTAAGGGGATTCATTTGGTTGATATATTAGATCTGTAAGCACACTTGATTATAACTGGATCTTCTCAATTAAGACGTACACATGTGGGTTAATCTAATTGCTGATACTCTCTATAAAGCAGCCAATAATTTGAGAGCATCTCAAACTGTCATTGAATTTAGGAACATTATAAATTTAATAGGTACACAAAGGGACACTATCAAGTGTATATGTGACAAATATATAGGACTGAGCATGCATATTTTAATATGTTCTGTTATATCTAATATTGTATGTTTTGTATTTTACTGTGTTTGTTTACCCAAGGGTGTATTTTAAGAATTATAATAAAGGTTATATTTTATTTTTATTATAAGTAATAGTGCACTCATATAGGGATTCTTCCCTTCTCTCCTTTTTTGAAATAATGTCCCTGAGTAGCACCCCTTACCTGATCATCAATTTATAATAGCAATAGGAATTTAAGGTTTATTTGAGAATTTATGATGTTTTGAACATCAGTCCTTGGTGCAACCTTTCTTCCATTACCCCTTACCCTGATTTGTGTATGATGTGTGTGTGTTATGCTTTAATCATTTTAATTAGTTGACACAACATCCCTTCCATTCTTAAGGTATCTGTAATTAGGCCTCGGCTTACAATAGTACGTCAGTCAAAATCTGTACCGTATATTGGTTGAAAATAGACCCATAATAATAATAGGCTGATATCCATCACTGCCCTAACTGTGTGGAGTTTGTATGTTCTCTGTATGCTTGCGTGGGTTTCCTCCGGACATCGGTTTCCTCCCACAATCTCAAAATATACTGGAAGGTTAATTGGCTTCCAACAAGTATTAACCCTAGTGTGTGTACATGTGGTAGAGAATATATATTGTAAGCTCCACTGCGGCAGGGACTGATATGAATGGCCAATTATCATCTGTAAAGCGTTATGGAATATGTATGCGCTACACACATACCTGTTAATAAATTAATCTAAAGTTAGGAAACCAATAACAAATGCTTTCCTCTACATCCCCTAAAGCTGTTTCTGCATCATTTTAAAACTGGCAAAGCTTGACCAAAATGCAAGTGCATGCAATGGGTCTTTTGGCAGAGACAGCTCTAAAAAAAAAATGGGTACTGCACTTTGTAACTGTGGATTGTATATTGAACAACACAGTCTTTCTGTCATACACACACACACACACACACACACACACACACACACACACACACACACACTACACTCTTTGTGTATGTATTGGAAACTGAGCGGGTCCCACAGCACATGCTCTGCCAATAAAAATGTCCCATTCAGCTCCCGTACTTTCTCTTTATTTCGGGATTATTGTCGTTCCACAGTGATTACAAAATACGCACTATAGTGCATGTTTACGGGCTACAGGCATTTGGGGACTTGGTTTTTATAACAAAACGGTTCCTGCAGGACGCACTGTGTCCGTGGCTTGGTACATTTTGCCCTTGCAGTGAGGTGTAGGAGCAGAGTCATAGTAGTGATGTGTAGGAGCAGAGTTGTAATAGTAAGGGCGTAGGAGAAGTCTCCCTGACTACAACAGGTAACTGCCCAGACAGACACCAGCCGGCCCACCACCCCACGTCCTAGTACTGTTAGGCCATGCCAGCTGCCCGGGAGCAGCAGCAGCAAGGCTGCGTCTCCTCCCTGCATTTCCCCTGTTCCCAGGTCGGACTCGGAGTGACGTCTGCACGCGGTCACTCATTGTTGGAACAGGTGAGCGCAACACGATGACTACAGGGAGCCCGGCTCATACACCCTTATAACAGCAGCTGCACCATGTTACCCTCCGTGCTGAGAAGATGGTTTAATAGACCTAAAGTAGAAAGCTCAGTACACCTGGTTGCCCAGCACTACTCTTTCTGCTTCAGTCACACAGTATTCCTCTCTCTCTCTCGCTAAATCCCCTTTACTTTGTGACTGCTTTGACCCCCTATATACTACAGCCCATCCCTATGGGCCCAGCTTGTGTTTACTCTTCCTGAGATATTGACCATCCTACTGTGCAAGTTATAGGATTGGAGGTGTGATTTTTGTTGCAGTGGTCTGGAATATCAAGTGTAGGCTTCATTCTAGCACCCTGCACCTGTCACAACCCATGCAGTTCCTCTATCCTGCCTGGGTCGTCACACTCTGCTCTGGTGCTTCTAGCACATTCAGCAGATGCAACAAGCTGCTGCAATATAGACCATAGTGTGCTAGAAGCACCAGAGCAGAGAGCGACACCCCAGGCAGAAAAGAGGAACTGCATGGGTTTTACAGGTGCAGGGTGCTAGAATGAACACCAAGGGCTCAATCCACTTAGGTGCGAGTAGCGAGTTTGTTTCCTGAAACTCGCACACATAGCAGCGAAGCGTGCTCCCGAGAATACTCCAATCCAATAAAGATTTGCCTATTCGCACTACTCACAGCGGAGGGGTGCGATTTGACTGCCAAATGAGAAATGCATGAAAATGTGGGGTGATCGTTCTGTACCCCCCAAAATGGATAATTTTAGCAGGACCATATAGAAGGCTGTTTGTGGGCATTAGGAAGGTACTGTGGGTTATTAAATGGTGTCAAATGGCTGATTTGTGTTTTTTCGTTTAATCTCTAACGAATTAAACGAAAATGCAAAAAAAAAGTAGGACAACTGGCGATTTTGGGGTACTTTGTGGGCACCTTGAAAAATTTTTAAAAAAATATAAAGACAATTATTTTTCAACTAAAAAGTTATTGTAATTAACTTTGGGGTGCCTAAACTAACAAAGTTGATTTTGGGATAATTCGAGGACTGTTTTCTTTTTTTTTATCCCAAAAAATTAAATGTAATTAAGCTAATTGGAAGCTTCAAAATGCCTAATTAGGGGGGTGTCCAAGGGGTTCAGCGTGGTGTCCCCACATTTTAACCTTAAAATAAAGATTTTAGTTTTCTTCTCTCACCCTCAGGGAGGTGCGAGTGGAAAGTTGCGAATTTATTCTGACTGATTCAGTGCGAGTTGCTAATTGGATTGCAAAATTAATTCGCTATGCGAAAATAGCACCTCGTCATTCGCACCTAATTGGATTTACCCCTAAAAGTGTTAATGTATATGTTGTACCTGATAAACCTGTTCAAGGGATCTGAGCCTGTGTGGAAAAATGACAGAGTGATGGCTCAGCAGGTATGTGTCCTGCCAGTGTTATTTTGTTCCGATTAAGCACACCCTGGTGTGGAGGTACTGCAGGATGAATGACTTTTGTCCTCAGTTCTAGCAGCTTGTAGCCTGTGTAATGTTTATTATACAGTGCTCCAGTAAAGTGTCTTTAGCATGTGGTTTGATAGTACAGCGCTATAGAATATGTTGGTGCTTTAAATAATAATACCTCATCATGTGCCATAGAAGTAAACTTATATAATTTGGCAGAAGTGTGAAAACAAAAAGTAAAATGTAACTACATAGTATAATCAGTGTTGCTATACTGCCCTAGCTGCTATTTACCCTTACTCCCTCCCTACCCCAATTATGCTTGCCCCTAGCCTCTTCCTTGCCCCCAGTACTACCCCAGCTGCCTACCCTTGCCCCCTCCCTACACCCAGCACTATCTGTCCCTAACCTTCTTGCCCCAGTACTACCCCAGCTGCTATCTACCTTTGCCCAATGCATGCCCCTAACCCCCTCCTTGCTCACCAGTACTGCGCCAGCTGTTTTCTACCATTGTCCCCTTCATACCCCCAGCACTGCCTGCCCCTGGCCCCCTCCTTACCCCCCCCAGAACTGTCACAATTACTGCTTATCTACCTTTGCTCTCTCCATACCCACAGTACTGCATGCCCCTTACCACCTCCTTGCCCCTCAGTACTGCGCCAGCTGCTTTCTACCCTTGCCCCCTGAATATTGCACATAATAGCCTCATTGTGGGACCCAATGGCCATTATGGACTGGGACAAAGAGAGGGCGTCGGCGCAGTGAGAACCAGGAGGTGACCCCAGAGAGTCTGTCACTGTGGTAGATCAGAGTCTGATGCCCCTAAGTACTAATGTCTCTAGTGTTTAGATTATGGGTGCTGTTATATAGCTATGATAGTATTATAAATATTTTAAATCGTGGGTTCCCTGGACCCACATAATTTAAATTTTGGTGCAATCAGTGTATATACATATATAATAAGTGAGATTTTCAAAACATATAAACCTTTTATACACTTGTACAAGTATTAAAAGTAATGGGAAAGCCTTTGAACCAACATGGTTTAATGTAATAAATATACAGGCATATATGAACAATATATGGTCTCCCAACCAAAATCATTACACCTGACACCCCTATGCTGTGGGGGCTGGGGTAATAAGATTGGGTACCTTGGAGAGACCTCGGTGGTAAAATGAACACAGGGCCCTAAGACTATTGCCTAATATACCATAAAAGGAATACAAAACTTCCCAACCATTATTCACAATTTTATTTAATAGAAAATAAAAATAAATCTATTTTGTTCTGCCGAGGTCCAAATGGGAAAGTCAACTAAACAGTTCACCTGCTTATCTGTGTTTACTGCTGGTAAAATATTAACATGAGGAGTTCCCAGGACTTCCTATTGTCAGGAGCCAATCATCCCTTCTCCAGGAGCCAATTTGTGATGCTCCTAGGTAAAAGTAATGGTTTTCTGTCTGAGATGTGCCGCCGGTTCCATGCTGTTCCGATAGGCATCACTTTTTAAATGAATTGGTCCCTTGGATTTGATCCCCCTTTTCCACTGATCTTAAAATTCTGGGTTATTGCATATGAACGCACAACAACCAGGGATTTTTGTTAGTGGAAATGGCTCTACCCAGGTATAATCACCAGAGAATCCTTACCGGGTACCTAACAGGGTTTTTTTCTGGGAAGGACCTGGGTGAGCTGCAGTGGAAACGGGTAACCCATGTAGTCTGACCCGGGTATCGTTTACAGCACGGGAAGAGCCGCATTCCGGCGCAAGGAGATGTCCTCTCCAAGCGCCGGAACTGCGCCCGTGTGCACCGTGAACAACGCCAATCTGGGAATAATCCGCATCGTCGCCGCGGTGGAAAAGGGTCTTACCCAGCATGTTCCAAATCCCGGGTCAGAACCAGGACTTTGGTGGAAATGTGGTATTAGTGATTTGTACACTTACACTTTCCCATTCGGGCTACAATGGATAAAACATGTACACTTTTTTTATTTTGAATAAAATGATAAACAAGTATTATTGTGAGTATTTTATTCAGTGGAAGTTTATTTTAAAATCGTGTTCCCTTAGTTATTTTTGTCTTTTGGTATAATGAACCGTGGTCTCTAGGATCTGTGGTCCATTGTTCCATTCAAATGATCAGATGATGTCAATGAGAGGTATGCAACCCTTATTCAGTGTGTTTTTATTAACAAATTTGCATAATTGTTAATAAACTTTATACTGAATCGGGTTTAAATGACTCTTATTTACATTTTTTTTTATTTTAAAAAAATCAACAAATTTAGGGACATTTTGGGAAAAAATATTAGCCGGTTAAGTGGTTAAACCGCACCAGCCCTGAGAAATGATTGGAGGCTGCACGCAATGAAAATGTCGAATAAACAAATGGAAAAAGTTCAGTCATTTTTGAAACCTTGCTGTCGAAATCCCATTTTTAAAACTGATAAAAGTCACTGCATATTGTTTGAATTTTGAAAGTGGCAATTACCCTTTTTTCCTTGTGGCAAGGAGGCGTTTTCTGGTGATTTTTGCCAATTTAAAAAGGGAGAAAATTGACTTGATATTTCCCTGTATTATTTTCTCCTCCTTATTTATAATCAACATCCTGATTTATAATCAACATAGGTTCTCCGTGAGATGTTTTCCTTAGCAACGCCAGCAATTTACCCAAATAAATACATGTCATTAATTCATATGAAGTGACATTGCCTCAGTATCATGGTGTATGCTTCTGCAGACACTGCTAATTCCGGGCTCCAGGTGCTCCACAATAACAAGCAAGCACAACAGGTCACGTATTAGTTATGCACAGCTTGGATGTAATTCCACAGCAGGAGAGCTCACACAATATTAACACGTTTTTCACGCACCATTTCCAAAGCATGACCTGAGGTGAACAATTTATCTGTTAGCAGAAAAGGGAATACTGCAACTGCCAATAGATCTCTCTTGTTTTGATGTTTAAATTATGTAGTTAAATTGCTCTTATCGCGTGGAACTGCTGGCAGGTTGGGCATGTGAGTGTGCAGCTGTGCGTTTAGCTAAGTTTCAGTGCTGCATTGGTTCTCGTTATTAGTCTGTGCCTTCCTGTTTCTCAGTTGTCACTATACACACCTATTGCCTGATCTGAATTCCAACAAGGGTTTGCTGGGATAGCCATTGAAAACTGGACTTATTGGGGGAGATTTATCAAAGCTTGTAGAGGGAGAGCGTACCAACCAATCGGCTCCTGTCATTTTTCAAACAGCCTGTAAAATGACATAGATAAAGTACTAACCAATCGGCTTTTATTAAATATGTAATTTTACAGGCTGTTTGAAAAATGACAGGAGCCGGTTGGTTGGTACGCTCTCCCTCTACAAGCTTTGATAAATCTCCCCCATATGACCTAATGTCTGAGGGAGTGGATTCTACCCATGCCGTTGGCGTATGGAGGGTTGAGCTCAGAAAATGAATCCTGTAATGTATAGTTCTACCACGGCCATAGAGCAAAGGTCTTTCTTGCTCCTTTTACCATTACACAGAGATGAGAGGGGCTCGGTATATGATGTCAACATGTTCACCATGTCGGAACTGATGAAATGTTGACAATGTCTTCTTAAGATAAGTGTAACCCTACGCCTAACCTTAATGATCATATCAACATTTTGTCCATGTCAAATTTTTTTTTTGGGGTGACAGCATTAATGATGTCAACATTCTGGTGGCGACATAGTGACCATTGGCAATGTGACTGATACCAGATGTGAGATTGTGTGCTATTGCTTAGCTTTCTAGTCAGCGATTAGATTGAATATAGTAAATGTGCCCATCCACTAGACGATTAAGTTGAGCGATTGAATAATAACAATCGTTTGCAAATCGTTTGCAAAAATGTCTAAAACGACCAGCAATGCACGTGCCCGCTGGTCGTTTAGACATCTATCATCTTGCAGACATGTTGGTCGACCTGACGAGAACGTCAGGTTGAGCATGTTTGCAGATGATTGATGAGCCTGCACTGAACGACTGCTCATTTAGTGCAGGCTCATCACAGACTAACAAACAACTGCGCAATTACAATTTCGTAATCGTGCAGTCATTTTCATGTCTGCTAGTGGATGGGCACCTTTAGTGTGCTTTAATTAGTAGTAAAAATCATAATTTGAACAATGCTACTTTAATCTTTTCCAAGAAATTAAATGCACGAGAAAACCCAGGACATTTAAGAGGACATTGTTTATGATATTTCAAATATTATTACATCACTGATCACACACAACATCCCATGACACCAGCAGTAACATCCGCAATCACATGATATGATAATGGAAGAGCAATAATAAGTATACAAATGCTTAAAATGTACTTTAAAATGCTGTATTACTGAATATATATGGGTACACATACTGTATATATTACTACTTTGTTTCCTCTGTTGAAATGAATGGGATCATCCTACTAACAGTGAGGAGAATGGCTGGCTGGATCTCTACCATAAATTGCAGGCTGTAAGAATGCTATATGTATCTGTCACCAAGTCCATGAAGTATTCATGGCAAGAAGTTGCTACAGTGGGGGCGAATCAATTCAGAGCGATGCTGAATAGCCCGGGAACAGCGATGGTAAGTCCGAATACAGAATTTCTGCTCTCACCCTCCTGAGGTACATGCAGAAATCCAATTTAAATGTCGCCTACGATGCTGTTTTCCGGCTTAGCACTAACAGCCTTGTGCCGGCACTTTGGTCGGAGAATGTCGGTTATAGGCGCGGTAACCTGCCATTCTCCGGCGTGTGGTTCTAGTCGGACTTAAACCGCGGTCAATTGAATAGCTCCAGGAACTCCTTTCCGGGGCTACTCAACATCACGCTGAATTGAATCTCTTAATTGTACCAAAATCTATATTTGCCATGGCAAAGCCTTCCCATTATCAGTACAAATGATGTTTTCTTAAACAAGAAACCACTAGGGCCATACATCTAGCCTCTATCGGGGCAAATCCTCATTCTTCCGACACTTGGGTCGGGAGATTGTGCAACATGTTGAATTTTCACAATCTAGATTCCCTGATTCCAACTGAAATGGCTGGTCAGGGATTAACATGTTGTTTTTGCCAATCCCCTCACAAATCGCCGATCATCGGAGTCAACCGATTGACATCGGCAGAACGGGGAATCGGCATTTAAATAAATGGCCCACACTAGTTTAGGATGCATGACAATTAATGTTAAGTGGGTAAAGATTTGTGTCAACTGCTAAAATTATTATAATCAGACATCTAATTTTCTTGACCAGCTAGTGCTAGAAAACAACAAATACTGTAGCTAAGAACACTGAGGTACTCCAGTTTTTAGTAGTGTGACTTATTTGATCAAGGTGGTTGCTGATAAGTGATTTTATGTCATAGGATGATGTGTGTGTATGTAAAATATATAACTGCGGGCCGCCTATAATGTGAGACCATTTAGGTGCTCCTGTATAGTACCCATAGATTCCTTCTGCATTATGTGTATATATTTACATTAGTCCCACTTGTACTGCTTCTAAAAAAAAAAAAAGTACTTTTGAGTGCAAGACCCCTTTAATTAATCCATGTTGATGAATTCAGAAAATAAATGAGAAACTTGGGAGCAGAGCATGTTGTACCTAGTAGATTACATTGTGTTAGATTGTTTCTTTGTATAAAATACATATGACAAATTGCAGTCATTACCGTGCAAGCCTGTATCATGCATTTGAGCTAATTGAATTGCAGTGATTAAGCATGTTTATTTCATACGTCTCCTGTTTCTAATGTCTGACTTGCCAACCCTATTTGCAAAGAGCTTGTTTAATCATAAATTTAAATACTAGTGCAGTCAAGTTATTTAAAGGAAAATGCACTTCTTTCTAAGTATGTTTTCATTATACATTTTAAGTAATGTATGATCAGATATTATCATCAAATAAGAACCTTTCTTTTCCCTGCTGCATTCTTCCCTTTGATATGCTTCATAATATTATCCCATACCTCCACACTGTCCTGATTCAGGGGTCTATTTACTAAGCTGTGTTAGGAGATAAAGTGAACGGAGGTAAGGTACCAGCCAATCGGCTCCTAACTGCCATGTCACAGGCTGTGTTTGAAAAATGGAAGTTAAGAGCTAATTGGCTGGAACCTTATCACCATTCACTTTATCTCCTAACACAGCTTAGTAAATAGACCCCTCAGGATGGACAGTTCCGATTTGAGGGCTCTGTCCCGCTATCCTTATCCAGACAGCTTTGTGCTGTGTGTCAGAAAGCTGGGAGGCAGTGAACGGGTCTTTTGATGGAGGGGAAATAAAGGAAACACAATGGGTGGAGCGTCCTCGTCCCCGTCATGCACCCTCTGCTTTATTTGCCATTTTGAACAGGTGCAAAGTTGAGAGCTGTGCCACCCATAGATATTTGTATTATTATCTCAATTAGAGATCAAATAATCAAAAATGAGGTAGTGTCGGGCTTTTAAATAACTTGTCATGGATGTCTCAAATTGGACTCTAAAGCTGGGTACACACTGGAGCAATGTCGTTCCGATTTGGCCAAATGGAACGTCCAATCGTGCAGTGTATGCACGACATGCTCGCTCCTGTGGTCACTAGCAATGTAGTCAGGTTTGGTGTGCCGGACATCAAACTTGACGATATCGCATGCGGCGCCATGCAGTGTATGAAGGACGAACCCAATGATCATTCGACATTCATTTCATCGCTCTGATATGTACTCAGGATCCGATATGTAGGGCCGAAATATCGTCCGAATACACATCGCTCAATTAAGGGGTCAATTCAATTTGATGTGAGTTTCCGAAAGTGAATTTGCATCATAAAACTTGCAAACACCGTGCACATGAGAAATGTGAGATTCAATTAGAAATGGCGATCCACAGGACTTGAGGTGACGTCGCACATTATTTTCTACAAAAATCTACCTGGCAGAAGTGAAAAATGGGGAAATCATCCTGGACCACAAAAAAAGTGTCAACTGAGATAGCAGGACAGTATAGAAGGCTGTTAGTGGTCATAAGTATTAGAGGTTCGGTTCTTAAAGGGAGTCAAATGTTTGATTTATTTTTTTTTAGTAATGGTAGAAAAATTATACTAAGCGTGATTTTCAGTATATTAAAATCTTTATAGCATCTTTGGGTACATTAAAATGTGTTTCATGTGATATTTCAGTATTTTTATACAAGTTTGTAAAATGTTGGAAAAAAAAACTTTTTAGTTGCCATCTGTGAGTTCAGAAACCACTTTCCCATCAGTAGAAGACCTCCACATACTGGTCCCACATTATTTAACCAATTTTTGAGCTTTTTAGAGAATATCACCTAAGTTATTTATATTGTATTTATATCTTTATTGACCAAATAATACTACCATTTATCTTTGATTCATATCCTTCTCGCCTTATAGACATGTACAGGAAAATCTGCAAATATTTGGTAAAGTGCACAACCATACATCCCGGTGATGTTTGACGGCACATCCCCCGTTCTTTTGTGAAGCCTGACAAGGATTACAGTGTTAAATTACTTTTACATTTCTCTTTTATCAGTATAATGTCCCTTGTAGGTCTTAAGCTAGGTACACACTGGAGCGATGTCGTCATGATTTGGACAAATCGTAACAACATATCGTGCAGTGTGTATGCACAATATGCGCGCTCCCCCGCGCATGGGACGTCGTCAGGTTTGATGTGCTGCACATCAAACCTGACGATATCTCAAGCGGCCTCTTGGTAATGAAGGATGGAACGAGTGGTCGTTCCGTCGTTCATAACATCGCTCTAATGTGTACCCCCGGTACTATATTTTGGCCCAACGAGCCACATATCGTCCCGGTACACCTCGTCCAGTGTGTATCTAGCTTTAGATTAATTTTCTTTATTTTGATTTTTACTTATGTTTCAAGTAAACAAACAGTCATCTTGGTTTTTATCTGTTTAGAAAAGGTTTAGGAGTTTTACTATACAATATGGTTGCTGTGCCTGTGGATCAAAAATCAGGTCCCATTATAGCAAACAATCAAGCGTACATCCTCCATGCAGTGCATTGAAAGTGATGGTCAGACCTGGCATTACCAGCATAAAGAGACCTAAATAGCTACACAATTGTACTATGATGACAATGAGTTGCTTAAAGAAACATGATATACAAACAAATAATATTAATAAAAAAAAATATCATCACTCTTCTTATCAACAGACGCAGATGTTATTTTTTAAACAAAGAAAGTTCCCAAATTTGATTTAAGAATTTGTTTTCCATTTTTTTTCCTCCCCAGGAAATCATGGCTGCTGCTTCCTCTTTGAATGTGGATGCTCTTCGAGAAGTGCTTGAGTGTCCCATATGTATGGAGACCTACACAGAAGAACACCTGAGGCCAAAGCTTTTGCAGTGTGGTCATACAATATGTAAACAGTGCCTTGAAAAACTCCTAACCAGTAATATCAACGGAGTGCGCTGCCCTTTCTGTAGCCGGGTAACCCGTGTCACAAACTTGTCTCAGCTGACTGATAACTTGACCATCTTGAAGATTATTAATACAGCAGACCTAGGTCTGGCTGTCACAGGATTGATGTGCAAGATTTGCAATCGTCGGCTACCACGCAGCTACTGCAAGAACTGCGCGTTAGTGCTATGTGAGGCGTGCAGAGAAGAAGCGCACTGTCCTTCAGACCATACTGTACTTTCAATGGCAGATGCTGCAAATGAGCGTCGCCACACGTTGCAGGAAAGTCTCACTAGTCTGAGGCTATGCATGCAGGACCTGGAAAAAAGAAAAGCATCTCTGGACAAGCTTTCCTCGCATATAAAGAACAAATACAAATTGGTTATGCAAGATTACAGCAAAGAGGAATTCAGCGTGCAAGAGGAGCTAGCTCGATCACGCCAGCATTTTGCAGCTTCTTTACATGAGGTAGAGAAGTTAAACAACCAATTGCTGGATGAACAAGCATACCATTTAAACATCTCTGAAGTACAGATCGTGTCAAGGTGCGACTACCTAATGCTAAAGATAAAGCAGTCGGATTTAGCCCTGATGGAAGAGCTGGAGGAAGAAGAACCTAAGCTTGCTGCTAATTTGCCCCAAGATCTCACCTTGCAAGATGTAGAGTTTCTCAAGGTGGGACATGTCGGTCCTATACAAGTAGGGCAAGTGGTCAAGAATCCATACACTGTGAATTTGCAAGAGCCTACTGCTGATGCGTTTCCCATGGCTGTATGCAATGACATGGAGACACTGCCAGAAGTTGGGAACGTTCAGCATTGTGCATCCCCTCCCATCACTCAGCCGACGGATGCTGCGCGCAGCTTGCAGCAGTGCCAGTTTCTGCGGAAGATGGGCTCTAAGGGTAATATGCCAGGTATGTTTAATCTCCCAGTTAGCCTGCATGTTACAGCGCTGGGGGAAGTGCTAGTGGCTGACAGAGGTAATTGCAGAATCCAGGTCTTCAACAGAAAAGGCTTTTTGAGAGAAATCAGACGAAGCCCAACAGGCATAGACACTTTTGTGCTAAGTTTTCTTGGCGCAGATCTTCCCAACTTGATTCCATTATCGGTAACTATGAACTGCCATGGACTGATAGGTGTTACTGACAACTACGATAACTCTGTGAAGGTATATACAATGGAGGGACACTGTATTGCTTGTCACAGAAGCCAACTAAGCAAGCCATGGGGAATTGCAGCCATGCCCTCGGGTCAGTTTGTGGTAACTGATGTGGAAGGAGGAAAGCTGTGGTGCCTGACCGTAGATCGCAGCCTCGGTGTTGTCAAATATAGTCGGCTGTGCAGTGCTGTGCGCCCGAAGTTTGTGGCTTGCGACCAGGATGGAACTGTATTCTTTACCCAAGGACTTGGTCTGAACCTGGAAAACCGTCAGTGCGAACATAATCTTGAAGGTGGCTTTTCTATCGGCTCTGTGGGATCTGACGGCCAACTGGGAAGGCAAATCAGTCACTTCTTCTCTGAGAATGAGGACTTCCGCTGCATTGCGGGGATGTGTGTTGGGACTCGGGGAGATTTGATAGTTGCTGATAGCGGACGTAAAGAGATTCTTCATTTTCCTAAAAGTGGAGGGTACAGTGTCTTAATTAAGCAGGGCCTGACGTGTCCTGTTGGAGTTTCTGTGACTCCAAAGGGACAGCTGTTGGTGCTGGATTGTTGGGATCACTGTATCAAAATATACAGTTATAATACACGCAGGTATTCCTCACCGTGAATTATTTGACCTAGATCTTTTTCACCATGTGCTACATACTGAAAGCCTTTCTAGTGAGAATTTGCTTTAAGGCACTTTAAAAGAAATAAGCAATCAATGCTCCACTCAGCATTCACACATTCTCCTATACTGAAAAAGCTGAAAGGAAATTGTACCATATAACAGCTACTGGATTCAGAGATTCATACAGTATCTTAAACCACTTAAAGTAAGGATTTGGACAGAGGCTTTCAAGCTCTAACAATTGTAAAATAAAATCAATAACCTTGTCTTTATTGTAGGGAGTATTGTTCCAACATTATATTCTACTTTTATAATAACATCTGTTATTATGTCTCTCTATCCACTATACTGTATATCGACTAATACAAAATCTCTTAATAAAGGGGAGCAGATAAGGAGATGTTCTGAAACTTGTATAGAGGTTGTGTTGCCTATATTGCAAGAATAAAGAGAGAGCATTTGGTATTTGGACATTTTATTTAATCTTGTACTAATAATGTTTGTTTAATTAAAATTTTGCAGCAGTTTAAATACACAATATCATGTATGCAGATTGTAAGCCAACTCCGCACATTTTCATTTCAACATGTATGGATACCATGATGTACGTTTAGTAGTATATCTGTATAGCAAAGTGTTCTTTGCATTGTATGATGCAGAAAAATCCTTCGCTCCCCCTAAAGCAAACGCGATGAACAGGCTGCAGTGTTGACTCTGAAGGGATTGATGCCAGGAAGTTCCTAGTCCTATCGTGGAATGAGTTTCTGTGGTACATGTACTAAGCCTTGCAGAGAGTTAAAGTACCAACCAGTCAGCTCCTAAGTGTAATTTTTCAAACACAGCTTTAGAGTGACGGGTAGAAACTGATAGGTTGGTACTTTCTATCTCTCCAAGGCTTGCTACATCTACCCCATCTAATAGTTATATCTCTGCATGTTATCTTGTCTGTCCTGGAAAGTTGCTTTCAGGGAAGAGGGAAGAAAAAAGTGAGGGGTTTGCAGGACCTCATTAAAATTATAGTATTGGATGATTGCTGGATGGGATTCTGTCTATAAGAGTAATATGCCTCTTATGTGTGAAATGCACCAATATGCATTTGCGTTATTGTTTTCCCATTTTATCCACATGGAACTTGTCAGATTACATGTGACAACACAAATTGTGCTTAAACTAATCTATTTTATTTCAGTCTCGCCCCCATCCATCACACATACTGTGCTTTTGTTTAGTTGTAGCCGCTTGCCCGTCTTAAGACCTCTTTTCCATGGCTGCATGGCAGTTGTGTCCTCTGCCTATGGCTGGTGAATGATGGACATGTTCCATCTGTAACACTCACCAGCAAGCTATTAGTGCTGGGACTGTGACTTCAATGACGAGTGACTGACCTTGTTGGGATGAGTGGGGACTGGCGAGATTTGTATGCACAGCACATGCTGAAAAAGTGTTGACCCGTTAGCAGCCAAGGGGAAGCAATCTCCAGCTTTGCAGCTGTTAATTGAAGTAGCTGCATCTGGATAGTACAAGGTTAGGGGGATTCTTTTAGACCCAATCTTTAAAGGTGGAAACTCTTGATAAGTTCTAATAAAAAGTTGGTATTTCGGTACTGTGTTTGTAATAACGGAGGACCAAATCTCGTATTTTGTGATATATATTGTTTGTTTTGTATCTTCAGTTATAGTGGCCGTTCATGAGTCGATCATGCCACTTGATATGAATATTGGGAACGATGTTCTGTTTGGCCATACACATTGGAGGCCAAATGGCCCTTTAGTGCATATGTGAAGCAACAGACAGACTAGCTTCAGTAGTGTGCGCAGAAGATGACTGCACACAGGCTGCTATCAATTCAGTTATTAATCTGACTTTTTACCCCTTTTACACCAAAGTCCCGGGTCTGACCTGGGATTTTGAATACGTTTCTAACTCGGATCAGACCCGGAACAGCCCCCTTTTTACACCGCGGCGCCAACCCGGGCACACCGTTCACACCAGAGCCGGGTCAGCACTGACCCGGCGCAGGTGAGCAGTGCTTGTTACCCTCCCTCCCCCTTTGCAACACCCTTACCTTACTCCGCAGCGTCCCAGAGGCAGAGAGGGCGGGTGGGGTACGCTGCTCCATTCTGGTCGGCCCACCAGCCAATCGGACAGCATGCGGCGCGACCCGGGTCATCGTAACACTGGTCGCACCATTTACACTGCAGGGTGACACAAGAACGACCCATGCTCAACCCTGCAAGCCAGCCTGGTCCAGATCCCCGGGTCACTGGAACCGGATTAATCCGTTTACATCGACAAAAATCCCAGGGTGATGCGTGTTCACATGCATCTACCCGGGATTTTTAAGTCTGTGTAAAAGGGGTATTATAGTATAACAATAAGGTAATAATCACTATTTAGCGTGCATTGGAATACACACACACACACTGATACTAGGGCAAGCCTTACATTGCAGCATGTGGGGGGCATCTTAATTATGCCTTCTGAATGTAAAACCAGTGTAAAATGACTTAACTACAAGTAAATAAAATAACTTTGTGATTAGAAGAGAAATGTCTGTCTGTCATTATTAAACTAATTATGTAAAGAAGTGGTAATGATTTTCTTGAACTCTTTGCTCTGTAAAAACCCAGGTGTCATGTAAGCACTGATGTGGCTTCTCTATAAATAGAATTTTCCGATAAATCCAGACTCCATTTTAAAAGGCTCACTTAAAATAAAATGGAATTTCAACCAGTTGATACCAATGTCCAAAAGGTTTTTAAGTCTGACGCTATGGCACTAAAACACTAAAACTTTTTGATGGTTAAATTATTTAATAGAAGGGAATGGGAAGGGGGAAGTTAACCTTTCATATTGAATACCCCTCTTAGTCTTCCACCTAAGACCAGTGTTGTTGACCCTGCCTACATTCTTACTCCATGTTCTCTCCCCCTGCCTCCCTGGCTTAGTTTTGCACCCCCCTCCTTTAGATTGTAAGACTTAATGAATCTAGCACCTTCTCCTGTCGTCTTATAAGCTCCGACCTCACCCACATATGTTTTTCCTTGCAACAAGTCTTTGGTAAATTCTTTACCTTGCCCATTAACATAAGATTAAGATTATTTATTTGTTTGTATTATTACAAAAAGAACTTATGCTTCCTGAATGTTATGCCTTTTGGGTCTGATTCAAATGTGGGTGCAATACCTATATTTATGCAGATTGAGCGACTGTTAGCAACTGCGCATGTGTGTAAGTCGCAGTGCTCACGCGCAATGGTTGAATTGCGATTAAACTCACTGAGAAGAGTCACTCGCAAAGTGACAGGTAGTCAGTGTTTGGGGGAGGTAACGGTGGTGCTTAGTAAAATCCAGGTGTGTCTTACCATCTAAACACTGTTTCTGGGCGTCCATAAATTAGCCACTGCATACTTGATCGCAGCAAGAGAGCCCTCTGCATGTCTGGATACAGCTATGTCTGCGGCTTGTTAGACTTACTCAGAAGGCGGATGGTCGTCTGATCTGCATTCAGTGTTTGCATGCGGATCTGAATCAGACCCTTTGTTCAGATGTAAAAGAGACTAATTAGGATTGTCTATATCAGTGTTTCCAAAACTCTAAGGGGGACAACTCATACAGCTGAGATGCAGGAGATGTACTGCACACAAAAGTCGCACTTATGGTAGCTTCTAAGTCGTATTTATTTAAATACACACCCTATGTGGTTACTAACTTAAAGCAAAATCTGGGCAATATAGGGTGCCGTTGCCAACATCAACGGCACATCACGTGCATCGCCAGCAATTTGCCTCTAAAGCTGGGTACACACTACACGGTATCTTTAATGATTTGGCCGATACCGACACATTGGATGACAAATTGTTAAAAAATGTGTAGTGTGTGTGCAATACATCCCGTGGGGTCATGAGCCTCATCACCAGAGCTTATGTGCAGCATGTGAGATCACACGATGCAGCTGACTATCTCATGCAGCGCTATGCGTGGGGGCCGCATATCGGGCACCAGATCGCCTAGTGTGTACGGACCGCCCGATATATTGGTCCGGTGGCAGCTGGGTCGTGTGTCGCATCGCTGGGTACACACATCGTTTAGAGTGTAACCAGCTTAACTGAATCAATCCCTAACTGTCCAGGTAATAAGGATCGCTATGCCTGGGTACAAATGACTTAAGTAGTACCGCAGTCATTTTGATTCAACCACTTGTGCTCAAGCATGGATATCCTTAATACCTGGACTGTTAGGGTGTCTTGAGGATCGAGTTTGGGAAACACTGGTCTCTATGATAAAATAACCTTTAAGTAATATAGCCAGCAAAGTTTTTTCTTTACATGGCAGTTCTTCTGAGCACTGTTTTTGCACTTTGATTCTGCCCTTTTATACTTCATGTGCACACTACAAATAGCTTTTGTTTGTCATATGAATGCACAACTGCAGATTAGCACTGTATAAAGTACTATTACAGAAGAATGCAGAAAACCTTGTTACAGGATCAGTAAATCGGTAGAGGCTTTGCCACAAAGGCATTTGTTTGGTTTTCTTTTGCAGAGACTGTTACATACGTTAGTGCACAGATTAACTGTGTGACAGAATTGGTTAAAAAAATACCTACAATGTCAGACATCTAAAGTTATGTAAACTATAGATCAGTGGTTTTAAGCTTGAGTATTATTTGTCTGTGGACGCAGGTAGGATAATTACTCACCACGCAAAATAGACTAAAGGCATGATCAGCAAATCGTTGAAATCCAACATGTTGGATTTCACTGATCCTCGGCATTTCAGGATCGCAGCGTCGTGAGAATCCGTCGCTAGTGTATGGGGCCTTAACTCACTGTTCATGATTAAATAAATCCACAAAACATGACCTGTTACTTGAGGATTGGAGTTGAGCCCCTGCTATAGATACGTGTGAATATATCAAGATGACATTTCAACAGTGGGTCAAACTTTTATACTTCATTTCTCTGTTAAAAGTCAGTGTTTTCACTTCTATTGACAGTGGACCTGCTAGTCTACAAACCCATACAGTGAAAGCAGGTAAAGTTGCTTCCACTAGTATAATACAGTCTGTACATCTAGAACGGCAGTGGGAAAAGATGGGAAGCATTTTTAAAGATACTTCGGATAATTTAAGCATAGTGCTCCAAATTCTGGAAAAGCCTAGGTCCAAGCATTCTGGATAATAGATTCCAGCATACAGTGCTATATTAAAGCTGGAATCCACATAACTCATTTTGATTACTTGTAAGAACAAGCAGATATCAAGTGGTTCTTCTTTCCTTATTGTTTTGATTTAAGCTACTGTTAATGATTTACAGTTTTCCAAATGCTCTGTGATTACTATGGCAACCACAATCGCGCAACATGTAGTGAGTATTGAGGCTTTGGAACGCCCCAATTATCGCCCTGCACGATCAAAGTCTAAAATAATGTAGCCCCACCATGTAACCACCAAAACAGCTTGGTCACTGTTTTAGGGGAAGCAATCGGGAAGCCGACTGCCTAAATACCGGCAGCCAGCTTCCCGACTGTCTTATCCCGGCATGAGTGAAATGCCGGGCGTCTAGATGTAGACGCCCGCATTTCCCCAACGCCGGGAGACCGGCATCACGATTGTAGTGATGCCGGGCGCCATGAGCGGACGGGTTAGGTTTAGGGCTCCCGGGGGGGAAACTTAGGGTTAGGCACCCCCCCGGGAGGGTTAGGGTTAGGCTAGGAGGAGGGAGGGTTTGGTTTAGGCACCCCCTGGGGGGACTTAGGGTTAGGCACCCCCCCCGGGGGACTTAGGTTTAGGCAGCGGGGAAGGGGGTGGTTAGGGTTAGGCACTTAGAGGGGGGATTAGGGTTAGGCACTTGGGGGGGGGAGTTAGGGTTAGGCACCCCTAAGGAGGGTTAGGTTAGTGTATACTTACCTATCCACGATCGGGATTTCCAGCGCTGTCGGGCTTCCGCTGCTTCTAACTCTGCTCCTGTCGGGCTGCCGCTGACGGGAATCGAACCGCCGGTATATCATACCCATTCCCTGTTTTAGACCCAAAGATTAGGTAATGCATGTAAAAAATCCCTGACTCGCCTATCCAAATAATTTTTTTCGTCAGGATCGGCAAATCAGTGAAACCAAATATGTTGGATTCAACCCAGGCGTCGGGGGATTGCAGCAATCGGTCGCAGAAGTACTTTCTTCCATTCAAGAAAGTAGATTTTCCCATGTTCGTTATAATAAATCATGACTGAGTAATTTTTTTTTCTAGTTCCTTGAAAAACATACTTTTGCTATTTTTTCCCCTATTATAGTTCATATCTTACTAAAGCTGAATTGTGTTCTGGTTACATTACGTAAGACCAAAGGAATTTGGAGGTCCGCCTTTGTGAAGGAGTGTGTTACCATGTGGCTGCATTTTACAATAATCCTCGCCAAGTAATGCTAGTTGTAATAAATAAAACCTGTCTACCCATGAGAAAACCTATCGGTGCAAATGGCAATGTCCTGATGATAAAAGTTTTTTCTAGGCAAAAAATATATATATATTACACCAAAGCTAATTACCGGAAGAACATGCTGCACTAGCCTTCTCACACTGTAGACAGTTTTAATCAATCAGTGCTACAAGATAGTTGACATCTCCTAATCAAGAGATGCCACTAGGGTAATAGATCTTAATAAGGACATGTTGGTTTTCTTAAAACTGACTAATTAAAATATAGCCTTGAGTATCTAAAAAGTAAGAGTGCAGCAGGAATTCTTTCAAACCTTAAGTGAAAATAGGTAGTGAACTATTACAGGTGATGTTACCCCCTTTCACCATAATTTTATATAGTTATTCTAGATTGTCTAATGTAAATTAGTGGGTAAGGGCTGAGACATTCCTGTAGGTGTTCTCTTTTACTAAAATATAATGTCAGCATCATAAATAGGATGAACTAGATGGCTTAGGTGTACAGGAGAGGCCGCAAGCTAAGTCAGGGATAAGGTCCACTTAAAGACCCATAGCTTCATTTTAAGCTGTACACACTATGCGATCCGTCCTATGATAAATTGTTTCAACGCTAGATCACACGTGCACACGGGTCATTCATCGCAGCACAGCAGATGGGACAATGTAATAGATGTCATGCTGTTAAATAAAGCATGGAATGACATATCGCATTGTACACTGTGCAGTGTATATGGATGGCACGATGTATCGTTATATCACGTTCCGTCAGCTGTGACCCAACTTAAGGGTTCTTTCCAATCCACTGCTAGAAATGTAAATGGAGGGAAAAAGGTTGCCTTCAGTATAGTGCTGAAAATCTTATCCTCTGGTGGATGGATCAGTCCACCTGCAAGTCTGGTGCCAAATAAATGTGAGCCCTCAAACCGTTTCATGAGAAGTAGATAAATAAACCTATCTTGCCATGAAAAAAAAAAAAAAGTATTTGTTAGGTATCAGTGGTCTGATAAGTATTTTCCCCATCTGTAATGTCTCACAGTATTAGGGATTGTTGGGAAGATGAACCTGATTAGAACCACATTCGGCTGGACCAAATTAACTGCAATATTATTGGACGGCTGGGGCTATTCAATTACAGCACGTGATACGTCCCAGGCTGCTTGAGGGAGGCTCGAACAGAAATCCACGGTAAGTGCCCTTATAGAAGGTGCCCTGATTAATTCATAGCTCTGGGAACTTGACATGGAACCCAGGGGCTGGCTGGCAACTTTTAGCCTGGGGGGCAAATGCATGCAGGCGGCCCTGGCAGAGGAGTAGTGTGTAGCCAGGGTGCCCGAAGAACGTGCGTGCTATGGCGCCGCCCCCCCCTCAAGTGTTTCAGGGAGGAGGCGGGTCCATATGGGATTAATGTAGGGTAAAAATAAAGATTAGGGGCAGCCCCCTGTTGTAGTGCCCCCGTGTGCCACAGGAGAGAACACCCTTATGCAGGCCTCCAGTAGTGATCCCCCCCGATGCAGTGCCCCTTGTGCCCCCAGTAGTGGTCCCCCCTGTTCAGTGCCCCTTGTGCCCCCAGTAGTAAGCCCCTTATATAGTGCCCCCAATAGTGGTACCCCCTATGCAGTGCCCCCAGTAGCAGTCCACCCCCCCATGCAGTGCCCCCAATAGTGGTAACCCTTATGTAATGTCCCTAAAATAGTGGCCCCAGTTGTAGTCTCCCCCCTATGCAGTACCCCCAGTATTGCCCTTTATATAGAGCCCCCAGCAGTGGTCCCTCGCAGTGCCCCCAGTGGTAGTCCCCTCCCCCTATGCAGTGCCCCTAGTAGTAGTCCCCTCCCCTTGTAGTGCCCCCAGTAGTAGTAGTCCCCTCTTGTAGTGCCCCCAGTAGTAGTAGTCCCCCCCCTTGTAGTGCCCCCAGTAGTAATCCACCCCCCTGGTAGTGCCCCCAGTAGTAATCCCCCCCTGGTAGTGCCACCATAGAAATCCCCCCCCTGGTAGTGCCCCCATAGTAATCCCCCCCCTGGTAGTGCCCCCATAATAATCCCCCCCCCCCTTGGTAGTGCCCCCAGTAGCGAGAGACTTAATAAAAAAAAAAAAAACGCTTACCTGAAACTCCTGCTCCTGGTCCCGACGCTTCCACCGGCTCCTCTGGCCGCTTTGTATTATGGGAGAGACGTCGTCATGACGACGGCTCTCCCATTACCCACTGCGGGAGCCGGAAGATGGCTCCCGCAGTGGGAGCAGCAGCAGCCGATGAGAGTCTGACAGACTCTCAGCGGCTGCTGATTACAGCAAACACACAGCTGCCGGCTCCGGCGGCTGTGTGTTTGTGCTGTGAAGCGCTGACCGGACTCCGTCCGGTCAGCGCTACGCACGCGGTGCAGTCTGTGTCACAGTGACACAGACTGCACCGGCCCGCATGACGCTGTGGCCCGGGGGGCACATGGCACCCTGCCCCCCGGCCCAGCCCGCCACTGATGGAACCTATGGGTTAATGAGCGTTAGACGTAATTTTACAACGCCAGGAAAAGGGCTACCATCCTTTTTCTCATGTAAATTAACGCAGCTATTTGAATCCGGCTCATTGTCAATTGGAAGGTGGTTACTGCAAATGATGCTAGAGTGATTTGTAGCTCTCCAGTAGGCAATCCTCTCCTATTCTGGCCCTAATATAATTTTGAGTTGTGAACTCATGCAATAGATTATATATTTACACAATGTTTGTTTTTTAAAGGGCACAAGCAGTTTCACATGAGCTTACCTTTCTTCCTTTGGGTTCCATACCATTTTTGGCATTTTGAACTTATTGCTAAATAGATCTGCTTAAGATCTGGCCCAGGGACAAGTTGTTGATTGCAGTTTTTGTAGCACTGACATAATGATGGGAAAGCACAATATCAAATGTGAATAATTTTTCTACCATTCTAATGCTTATCACCAAATAATTATATTTTTTGGATGTAGTTTATATCCCGGTGGGCGGGATGCCAGTGCCGGAATCCCAACATGGGTCATAATCCTGACTGCTGGCATCCCAACAGTAAGTAGTGGGGTCAAGGGGAGGGTTAAGGTTAGGCACTAGGGGGAAAGGTTAGGTTTAGGGGTAGGGGAAGGTTAAGATACTTACTGACAGCTGTCTGTATCTGAACCCTGTTGGGATGCCAGCGTCAGGATTCTGACCGAACCCAACCCATATTTTTAGCTAATGATCGTTTCAGTCAGCAAAGCAAATATTAGTGGGCCCTGTTCAATTACACATAACTGAAGCCTTTTGTAATGGATGGGCAGATGTATAATGTTTCTTATAAAGCACAAAGAAAAGGCAGGGATGCCAGACTTAAGCTGCATACACACACAACGATTTTGTAAATGAACGTTTTTAGTAAACGATTTTCGTTCATTATTTCAAGGGAAAAATGAACGAAAATCGTTTACTAATATTGTTCATTTACTAAATGTAATGAACGATTTTTTTGAACTACAAACGATTTTTGCATATTCCCTTACTGAAAATCATTGAGTTGGTCAGTCTGACTGAACTACAAACGTGAACGCGCATGAACGATAATCGTTCATCGTTTTAACTCAGAAAGTGAACGATTTTTTTGAACGATAAACGATATTGTTATCGATAATCATTAAAAAAAATCGTTGTGTGTGTATGCACCTTTTACAGTTACAACATAAATTAATACAACTTGAAAACAAACAGGAAAAACTCTCAGCATCTTCTCTACAAGTTGTGTTTAAGTCGTCTTGTGCTGTTTAGTGTCAATTTGTCCTCGTAAAAAGAACACTTGGCAGCCAATGTTATATATTCTTTTTTTTTTGTTAAAAGTTACCAGTTGAATGTTTTGGCTGTATGGTTAATTGGCAAGTTTCATGAGTCACTATAGCAAGCTATCATTTCTGCAAAATAAAAAAATATGATTAAGAGTAATGATTTTTTTTTTTTTGTATTTTCTAGACACCCACTCTGTTCCAGCGACAGAAAACAACAGACAACACCGAACAAAATACAAGTATAAAGCACATAGGTATTATGGGGACACTAGGGGGTAATTTTAAGATTCGAGTTCGGCCAAGTTTTTTTTTTTTTAATCTCTATTTGCATCGCCGAATCTCGGGTGATTATCTCGTTTTTCATCTCGCAAATTTACTAAGAAGTGAGTTTATCTGAAAGTTAGTTTTCTGATGGTGATGCAGAGCGACATGATCCCCCGAGTTGCAAGTTTAGATGAGATTACTCACCCGAGATTGCAGTGTTTTCTCTCTGCAAATCTCTCCTGAGCTAGCAGCCTGCACATATCAGTGTGTTATGTGAAGGTTGCTTGTGTGTTATGCCTGTAAAAGAAGGGTTACATTTTGAAAATAAATTACATAGGGTCCGTCCCCCAAAATCCTAACCAGCCCCAGACTGCTCAGCCAGGCCTGGTTCCAAAAATTACGGGGAACAAATGGAGTAGGATTCCACCATAATTGAGGTACCAGCATCTGGCTGCAGGGCCAGTACTGGTTTTAAATATAGGGGAAAAAATTGCGTAGGGATCCCTATATTTAAAACCAGCATTGGACCCAAACCGACCGAGATGTAATGCCACAGACAGAAGATCCTATTACCGGGTCTCCATGGCCAAAGCATTCTCACCCCAAGCTGTGGATCTCATGGGAGGTGGGGACCCCCAAAAAAGGGGTCCCCCCTCTCCTGAAACCCCAGGCTTGGGGCTCTTCCCCGCACACCTGGAGCCCACGGGGGTGGTTACACGTGGGTCCCAGCCAATGAGCGGCCGCTACATGTAAAGCAAACAGCATCTTTTTTATGAAAAGTACTTGCGAGTTTGCCCGATGGTGAAAAGATTTGAGTTTGCGATCTCACCCGAGTCTTACGAGTGAGATTAAAGAACTCTCTCCCAAACTCACCCTAGTTTGCCTTTAGTAAATTTACGAGATTAAAAACATCCCTAAACTCACCCGAGATTACAATCTCGACTAAACTCAAATCTTAGTAGATTTACCCCAAGGAGTCAAATAAGATCAGCACAAAATGTATTGAATATTTAAACTTGTAAAATGATGCCACTTAGAAACTACATTACCCACTCTCATTACTTAATGTATAACATGTAAGTAACTTTGGGCCTGATTCAGAGCCGCTCGTAAGCGGCCACTCGTTCGTTCCGAGCGATGTTTGCACAACTGCGCATGCGTACGGATCGTAATACGCATGCACGAATCAGTCAGTGCGGCCGAAAATCGTTTGTTCGCTAAATAGCGAATGCCTGCTATTTTGAGTGACATGAGGAGGCGTATGTGGGTGGTAACAGGGGAAGGTGCTTGAAAATGGGGAGTGGAGATCCGAACGCAGGCGTGCTTAAAGGTCAAAACGGGCGTTTTATGGGTGTGCCTAATTAATACAGCAGCGTCATTGACCACGTCACTGGGTTATTTTATAGTCAGAACTGCTCGCATGATTGCGGTAGGAAAAACCAACCACAAGAATAGCGAGCAGTTCAGACGCTGGTCGATGTACTCGATGAATCTAATAAATAGCGGAGATGATGAAGGATGCGAGCGGCCAGGGGGCGTAGTTTTCCAAAAAACTACCGCATGTTTTGTATGCTCGTTCAGACCTAGAGGCGTGAACAGACCGCAAAGAGCGAACGGTTCATTTGAATAGCTACCCCTTTTTTCTGAACGAGCGAGCGCAAATAGCGTCCGGCTCTGAATCAGGCCCTTTGTGCACTATTATTGTATATTAAAGTGTAATGTGAAGTTTGTAGTATAGTGGTAGTAACAACAAGAGACCAAGAAGAAAGAAGACTTTTTGTTGGGGGCACTCATATGGTATTAAAGATAATTAAAATATAACTTTTAATATAATATTACTAAAACAAGGTAACCTACACAAACGGACATACATACATACAACATATACCTTATTAAACCCTTATAATCAAGGGAGCCAGCTCATATACAAAGGGGTTTGCCCTCTATAGATTCAAAAAAGTTTAGTTGAGCGACATTAGATTAACAGAGTGATCCCTCTTGTGCAAAACACTATTGTACCACTAAGATGCCAATATTTTAATCTGATAAAAGTAGTGCCACACCACGAGCAGCAGCAGATAATGGCTGTCACTCACAATATAGTAACACAATAGTACATTTTAACAGATATAATACATCTTAACAGCACATTATAATTGTCTCAAATTTAGCTCCAATCACAGAGCACAAGTACATATGTTGGAATACTGCCACACCACGAGCAGCGGCAGATAATGGCTGTCACTCACACTTTAGTAACACAATAGTATATTTTAAAAGATATGATACATCTTAACAACAGATTGTAATTCTTTTCACAATGTGTGATCATGTGTATACAGAATCATAAACTGCAGCATATCCCTGTAATGGTTAAACTAATAGGTTATAACCAGATCGTAACACTGCAGTGGGTATTAATCAATCCTTCTAATAATATATAAGAAGAAAAAGATTGTTTTAAACAGAGAAAATTCCCAAATGTCCTGTTATCACATCTGTATGTTATATATATAGGGAGTCCCAGTTAATACATCATGATATCCTACTTGAGTCATAGCAGGCTGTTGGAGCAGGAAGGCACCAGCCCGTACGGCAGCGTGCTAGGATTTCCCCGCATCTGCCGCCGAATCTGCACGAGATGGCCAGGTATCTCCCTGGGGAAGCCGCGTGGAAGGAGATTCCCACTGCCGCTACCGTCTCCTCCAAAGCCTGCGCCCTCTGTGCATGTTCACAGTTACCTCTCCCTCGTGGATCAGCGGCACACTTTAAGGATTTCCTCATACAATTTTACTAAGCTAAGTAAACACGTCCATGCAGATACACTCACTATATGCCCTAGTCTCCTAGTCCAAGCACACTGTCACTTGCTATTTGAGTAATATCCTCTTGATATATGCACTCCCAACAGCATTATTGTGGTGATATATTTGGATTAATAATTGGGCATTTTGGATATGGACATCTATAGATTGTATATCATGATGTATTAACTGGGACTCCCTATATATATAACATACAGATGTGATAACAGGACATTTGGGAATTTTCTCTGTTTAAAACAATCTTTTTCTTCTTATATATTATTAGAAGGATTGATTAATACCCACTGCAGTGTTACGATCTGGTTATAACCTATTAGTTTAACCATTACAGGGATATGCTGCAGTTTATGATTCTGTATACACATGATCACACATTGTGAAAAGAATTACAATCTGTTGTTAAGATGTATCATATCTTTTAAAATATACTATTGTGTTACTAAAGTGTGAGTGACAGCCATTATCTGCCGCTGCTCGTGGTGTGGCAGTATTCCAACATATGTACTTGTGCTCTGTGATTGGAGCTAAATTCGAGACAATTATAATGTGCTGTTAAGATGTACTATATCTGCTAAAATGTACTATTGTGTTACTAAATTGTGAGTGACAGCCATTATCTGCTGCTGCTCGTGGTGTGGTATTATCCCAACCATATGCATTTGGGCTCTGTGATCGGAGCTAAATTTGAGACAATTACAATATGTTGTTAAGATGTATTATATCTGTTAAAATGTACTATTGTGTTACTATATTGTGAGTGACAGCCATTATCTGCTGCTGCTCGTGGTGTGGCACTACTTTTATCAGATTAAAATATTGGCATCTTAGTGGTACAATAGTGTTTTGCACAAGAGGGATCACTCTGTTAATCTAATGTCGCTCAACTAAACTTTTTTGAATCTATAGAGGGCAAACCCCTTTGTATATGAGCTGGCTCCCTTGATTATAAGGGTTTAATAAGGTATATGTTGTATTTATGTATGTCCGTTTGTGTAGGTTACCTTGTTTTAGTAATATTATATTAAAAGTTATATTTTAATTATCTTTAATACCATATGAGTGCCCCCAACAAAAAGTCTTCTTTCTTCTTGGTCTCTTGTTGATACTTTTCTGACTTTGGGGAGCACCACCAACCTATAATATTGTCCCACAGAGTGGAGGCTTAATTAATCTAGTTGGTATATGATTATTTGTATGTACTTCAGGTCCTGAGGGACTTGAAAGTAGGTCTCTTATATCAGTCTGGTGCGACTCTCACCCCCATGTGTCTCTGTTAGTATAGTGGTAGTGCAAGAGATAATCCAATTTGTTTATGGAAGTCTCAAAATTCTTAAGCCATGTACCCACTAGCCGATATTTTCAAAACAACCAGCAATGCACACTCTTGCTGATCATTTACGATAACCCTCAGTGGGCTGTACATGCAGCCCAATTTGGAGTCATCGTGAGCGATGTCATGCTGCTGCAGGGACTGTGGGTGAAGCTATAGAAAAACTATATATAATATATATATATATATATATATATATATATACACAGTATTTAGAGAAGAAGGCACTCAAAAGGGACTTTAAAATAAAACTTATCGTATGAAAAATAAATTTTGGCCCAGGACATCACATGAAAGGTTCAGAGCTGATTTCCTGATGAAAAATAGCACACACACACGCACATATGTAACACCCAGTTTTGCACATGTAATGCCAGTTCTTATCAGTTAATTACCCAGGTGCCTATTAATTGATATGCTTGGGGGGAGGTTGTATCTCTTTAAAACTATAGCCGAACAGATTTCAACCCATGAAAAAAGCATAGTTTTGTATTAAATCTATTTGATAATTGTGGCATAGGATGCAGAGCAGTTCTTATGCTTTTGTGAGTACAGGTACAATACTCAAAGGGTGTATAGCAGTGGTTATAAATAATAGCTGTGAAAACTTTACTAACACCAAATTATTCATTCTGAAATTGGAAAATAAGTAGGAAGATTGGGACAAAACCAATACGCATAACATGAAATAAGTCCTGTTCAAAGGCTTGTAAATGTACAGTAATGTCAGTGGCAGAACCGGTGGCGGTGCAGCCGGTGGCTTGCACCGGGGCCCGCCGCTAGTATCCCCACGAGTGTAGTGCAGACCGCAATGAGAGCGGTCAGTACTACACAGTAACAAACACAGCAGACAGACTCTCATTGGTTGCTGTGTCCACGGAGAGAGCCGCCTTTCGGTTTTCCCCCTCAGCGGGTGATGGGAGAGAGGTCATGATGTCTCTCTCATTGTGCAAAAGAGCGGGCCAGGAGGAGTGGGGATTCAGGTAAGTTGTGTTTTTTTTGTTTCTTGTGTGTGTAAGGGGGCACGGGAACTGGCACAGCATGGGGGCACTGTATAGGGGGTGTGGCTGCTACTAGGAGCACTGTATAGGGGGGGGCGCTACTGGGGGCAATGCATAGGGGGGGCCTACTACTGGGGGCACTTCATAGGAGGGACTACTACTGGGGGTGATGCAAAGGGGGGACTACTACTGGGGGCATTGCATGAGGGGGGACCACTACTGGGGGTACTGCATAGGGGGGACTACTACTGGAGACTCTGCATAGGGGGGCTCAAAGCATATTCTTGCACCTGGGCCCACCACTCTCTAGTTTCACCACTGAGTAATAGTATGCTCCCATTAATGCTATGCACATTGACTGAAATATATTTAATTGCTGAGTAGTGATGGTAACTCCCATGAGTGTTTTAACTTGTATTATGTTTTGTTTGTCTGCAAGGAAAGATGTATCATTGACAGTAGCATTCAAATTTTAATCGGAATAGGAGCCAAAATCCATTAGACTATTTTCAGACTTTTAAATGTCTTTACTAACCTCAGGAATTATACATGAGGTTGCAGAGTGTGGCATGGATTTGTTGCAGTAGCTTGAAAACAAAGTATGATAAATTGATAATATTTTTCTTATCTGGTAATACATAAAATGTAACACATGGTGACAAACACAACATTATAGTGACACCTTACTTATCCCAAACACAGTACACGTTTTGTAAAACTCTCCTTTTTTATTTATTTATTTTTTTTAATTAATAACTGAGACATGCAAAGTTCATACTGAAAACAAATTAAATTGGATTTAAAAAAAATAAATAAATCAGCATAAAAACAGGAAATTTGTAATACAGAACCTAAACTATCTTCTATAACTAGGCTACTGGGAGTGTTTTTTTTGCATAATTTAGACAAACTGGATATGTCCTTTGATATTATAACATTAGGGGCAGGGGTGTGCAGTCTCCGTCTGGGGTCCTCTACTCTCTCTCCGGTGGCCGGCATCGCACTGAGTGCAGCGCCGCAGAAGTAGACTCTGGGCACTAGTCTGTGGCCAGAGTCTACTGCACATTCGCAGGTCACCGGGAAAATGGTGTGGCGGCCATTTTTCAGGTGATTTTTACAGCACTAATAGCGCTGATGTGGCACTCCGGAGAGGTAAGTACTACAAATTTGGGTGCATGGTGTGCGGTGTGGGCACATGTGCCCTGCACCCATTATAGATACGCCCCTAATTGGAGGTGATCCAGAGTTTTTGGATGCAGCAGTGATGTAAAATATTGGTAATGCTGCAGGAGGTGTGACAACTCCTGCCGTAATCGCAAATCCGAGTGCTGCAACCAAAGACGCAGCATCGGATCACCATGAAGAGTCGCGGCCATCTGAGTAAGCTTAAGCTTACTCAGAATGGCCACCATAACGCCACTGCCATGGCCAGGAAATCTGTGTCGAAAGACGCAAACCCTGGCCTCGGCATTCCTACAATACAGGGGTGACTCCGTTTTATAAATGGAACCTCATGACCGCCCCCAAACGGCCACAGTCTTATCAGCCAGATTGCAGCTTAGTGGGCACTGTGTGTGACATCACAGGACATGTTTTGCACCTGCGAAAGTGCAGCCCTCCCACCATCGTAGTTGTACGCAAACCCTCGGGTTTGCTAGAGCTATGAATCAGGCCCATTGCCCATAAACTCAGAACTAGTTGACCAAGTATTACAAGAGTGTAGCCCTTATATTTAGATAATTTGCGTCATATAGTCCCATTACAACTCCTTCCAAATCAGGTAATTCACAGGACTAGAAATAAAAAAGTAGAAAAGTGCAGCATAAGTAGAGTGAGAATTACACACGTGTAATTGGAAAAGTAGTGTCCATGTGGGAGGGGTATTTTTGAGTCGGTATGTACCATGTTGGCTGCAGAGACTGCAATGGAACTGCTTCCCAAACTATATTTGTGGTCCAGGCTATTTGGATCTATCGTAATGACAGCAACTAATATAATATAATCTACACAAGTGATGAGTATTAAAAAAAAAGAATAATTTAAAAAAGTCTCCTACAATGCTTTCCCATTCATGATCACTCTCTGAAGCATCATTACACAACAAGAAAACAACTTGTAAGCAATTTGGATACATAAACCAAGATCTCCAATATATGCGCAAACAAATAGATTCATGTGCTATTATTACTTGTGACATTACTCCACTTAATACAATAATTTTGGAGTTTGTTTATCAGTAGCTATTTCATTATTATCATATGCCCCTGTACATATTTCTATTGGAATATGTAAGATATTGTACTGTATATTAGAACTCAGAATAATTTTATATTTAAAAAGACATGTTGTTTATAAAATTGAAGATTGTTATGTGTAACAAGTTCTCCAGCTAGGCTACTATTTCAATCCTAGCCATATGTGGTTGCAGGAGTTTTACACAGACTGGTGGTTTCTGTATAATGCATTGATAATGGTAATGTGTTAGGCAGCCGTTTAATTTATTTATTTATCTGATTTAAAGTATAATAAAGAACTCTACATGTTCATTGATCTCTGCCTCCATGTGACATAATTCTAGAAAGCCATGACACATTTTAATTGCATTAAACAAAAGATAAAAAGGACTCTTCCAAATGAGCTTAGAATTTAAGAGGTATGGGTAACACCGATTCAGAGTTGGATGCAATTAGACCACAATCACACCCACACAATGTACATGTAACTAAATACAGCTATTTGCCCATATGCCGAGTTATAGGCATTTATGAGACTGCCCCGTCCCTACCTATCCACTTGGCTTTATAGCCATCATCAGTATAAGGTTCATCATTAAAAGCTCCCAGAAAGCAGAGCGAAACCGATTAGAGATACCCTGTTTATTCCTTTACAAGTGTGGATCTATTGCTTGGTGCCTGCAGTGGATGACAACTTGCCTGGAGACATCACTTTTGCTGACTGCCAGCCACAGAGGTGTACCCCTACACAGATGCTGTATTGTGACACCAGGAATAGCGGATCTGTGTACGGGGGAGATTTCAACCACCGGACTGGTGACAAGTAACGAACGTGGTTGTACATGCAAGCCGCTCATTGTCTTGAGATGTGGCATAACAGTGAGTACACAGCTAAACAGCACAGCGTTTTATGCACCTGATCTTACACAGGTTTAAGGCACTAAGGTGAATTTAGCCCAGGAGATCCAGTTAACCGGGCCAACAATAACAGGACTTTGGAAATTTGCTCCTTTAAAAACTAATTTGTTGTTGTTCACAGATTTACTTAGATACAACATCGATTACACCCAAAAGAGAAAAAATCTGCTGTGGTGAGCTTTCACACTATTAAAGGGGACCAATGTAAAGACCCCCGGAGTACAAACATAAAAGACGTTATATATTTTCTTTTTGTCTTAATGATTTTATGCCATTTTATTGTGATTTTTTTTATAGGTATATACAAATATATAAAATAGCAACAGTTGCAACCTTTTTACTGTTACATTGTGCTATAAATAACTTTATATAAGTATTTTAGAGTATTTGAGTGTTTAATTCACATGCAATACCTCTTTAATAAGTAGTGCAAAAACTAATATATATTTATTATTTATCATCATTATAAGCACTATCTGCAAAAGATAAGTCTGAAAACAAGCTGATCTCTGCTTATGCACAACTAACCCACAGCATATCCCACAATTCTACACACCCTTGCTTAAAGTACCCTGCATGCAAAAGCCCCATTACTGTACCACCCAGTTGCACTCATTCAGCCGTAAGTGGAAATGTGACTAAAGGCTCATACACAGTAGACAATAAAAGTGAATGATATGGATGATAACAATATCGTTAACGATGTGTGCTCCTGCGGATTGTTGTTGATGTTTTTCATCACCTGAACTTACAGGACAATCTGATGATATCGTCAGACTCTTCAAGTTTGGGGATGTGGCAGACGTCACTGAACGATATTGTTACTGTTATCGTTCAGTGTGTATGCCCAATGTCATTTGCCCGGGAGTTCAAGGGGAAACACTGACGATATCGCTCAGGGAGCATATCGTCTACTGTGTATCCACCTTAAGATGCATATATGCACTGTACTAGCTCTTGATTCCAGACAGTTGATGATGAACAATGAAGTTCATTCATACTCCATTCATTCATACCCAACATGGAGTCTATAAGCCAATAGCCAAACAGCACCAAAAGAGAAAAGTAGTCCATTCACTTGGATGCACAACAGTGTCAATATAGGTATAATAATATTAAAATATAACTTTTATTAAATATACATTATAAAATAAGCAAGTTAAAATCAGCGAAGTAAAACGATAGAAAAGTAATGAAAATTAAAATAAAAAGCTGTATTAACCTCTGTATCCCGTATTTATAATGAGATACTGTATAATTGTATTATCTTGTAACCATTGGATTATCACAAAGTGGAATAAAGGCAAGAGTGTCTGTATATGTTGTTTCACTGATCCTCAATTAATTCACAGCATTAAAGCATGTATATATTTATTCGATCATAGTACAACATATAATCATCTATTAGGATGTAATCCTTACTATTAGATCCAGACTGTGTGTCTTATAATATAGTGTATGTCTGAGTTACATACTAGTTGATCCCATATTGATATCCATCCCCTAGATACAGTAGCAACTATTTAAGCATTTTGTTACAAAGTCAAAAAGTGCCAAATACAATTATTAGAATGGCTCACAAGCAGTTGTCACACTATTGTAGGCTTAGTTCATAATGGACTGCCTATATTGTGGCTATAAATTAGTAGTCACACATTGTCCGATTCTAAACAGATACACACCTATACCTATTACTCCCACTATCTATATCAGAGCTGCATCAGCTATAACATCCAGACTGATATCATGTCAGTTTAATTGTGCCCGAAAATGATATTCTGTGAGCAGCCGTACTAGCACATTCTCACTCCATCTATGGGCATCTATCACTGCATATGGCGTTCCCACACCACAGTCCGTTAATGGTTATTGCTGTGTCGGTTTAATCACATACAGACAGACACAGTCTCAGCGTGCCGCCCCGATGTTACGCTGCATACATTCACAGCGGTCAGCGGTATATTTCTTGTACCAGCGTGCAATCTCACTGCCGCAATGTCACACTGTACAACATCACAGTGGTTACTATCTGGTTAGCATACAATATAACATGATCTCTATTAGGTCGAGTACATTAGTCAGAATTAATACAGCTAAACGCCGACGCACGTTTCGCTGTAGCTTTATCACAAAGGCAAGCCGACTGCTCTCCTTCCCGGGTCTTTTATACGTCATAACACCAATCATCACTCGTCATTCATTTGAAAATGGAAACTAACAACACTGATAGGTCTCCTTATGATTCATTGATATAATATAGGATTATATTAACCCACAAGTTTTAAATTCACCTAAATAGTATCTTTATTATGAGGAATTCTCATTATGATTTTTTCAAGTTATTAATTGATATTTGATTGTGACAATTATTTCTTAATAAAATATAATGATTTTGACTATTTAAACTATATACAATTGATGACCAATAATGATAAATTGAATGCAAATATTATGTTATATAAAATGTGATTAATTCAAATGTGATGAATGTGTATATGTATGTATCTATTATAGTATACATATAATAATGAAATACATTAATAAATATTCTAAGTGTAATAAATCAATGTGTAAATGTATATACACATGTGCACGCTTACACACACATATATATACACATGTGCATACCCCAAATATATGTTGTCCAATATATTATAAAAATTAATGTGCTATAAAAATATCAAAATGAAAAAGTAAGAAAATATTTAAAAAAAAATTTAATGTGACACCACAAAAATACAATAAAATTAGGAAATATATATAATATATTATTAAAGTGCTCAGATAATTATTTATTATTAAAACATTATATAGTAACATAAATATTCTTATACAATATCACAACTGTAATTCAAAATAACAGAAATATTCCCCATATAATCACCAATATACTAAATAGTATCTTCTACATATGTTATATATCAAGCCATAAATAAAAAAACCTTTTAAACAAAAGCTACTTTAAATTCATCATAGAAAGACCGAAAAATTCATATTTTCATTGAGACCCTTTGGTGTCACACTGTCCATTAAGAATATCTGTCTAGCTTCTTTCTTCAGAAGTTCTCGAGTTACATCTCCTCTCAAACCCAATTGAATTTTTTCCATTCCAAATGCTTGTAATCCCTTACTACTTCCTTGATGATATTTCAAAAAATGTTTTGCTACACTAGTGAGAGTTTTATTTCTCGTTTCATCTCTCTGTGCATTGTTGATATTATAGATATGTTCCATTAATCTCTTTTTCAATTGTCTTTTCATCATGCCAACATAGAACTTTTCACAGTGGTCAGATTAGACAATATATAACTCCTAAGGTGGAACAATTAATAAAATCTCTGATCTCACATTTTTTTCCATAGCGATTCACATAATGGCTTTTCTTCACCATGTATTCACAAGCCTTGCAGTGCCCACATTTATGAGATCCTGTATTTTGTTCACAAGATCTTTTTCTCACATCAAAATGACTATGTGTTAAATGATCTTTCAGATTTTTTGATCTTCTCCAGCTTATATCTATTTTAGAACCTAAAATGGTGGCTAGATCCTCATCTGTTTTAAGAATATAAGAATATTTCTGCAAAGCATATTTCAAATCCTTCCATTGCCTGCAATAGGTTCCAATAAATCTAATTGTTTGGTCTTTAACCTTTTTTGATTTTTCTTTAATTTGGAATACTAATTTGTGTCTATCTCTCAATTGAGTATCTTGGTAAGCTCTATTAATAATGTTGTTACTATAACCTCTTGATTTCAGCCTACCCTTAAGTTCATCCGCTCTTTTCTGAAAGGTATCATCTGATGAACAGTTCCTCTTCATCCGAAGGAATTCCCCTTTTGGGACAATTTTCTTAGTAGCAGGGTAATGCGAACTTTGATAATGTAGAATGCTATTAGTAGCTGTTTTCTTTCGATACACATCCGTTTCCAGATTTCCATTATCATTAATTTTAATTTTAAGATCTAAAAAGTTGACTTCTGTATGATCCACTTCTGTTGTTAATTTTAAATTGAGAGTATTATTATTGAGTTTGTCAATAAATTCCATTAACAAACTCTCATCTCCTTCCCAGATGATAAAAATATCGTCTATGAATCTTAGCCATAGCAATAATTTTTCAGTGTATCTCAAATTCTCATCTGCAAATACCACCTCCTTCTCCCACCAGCCTAAATACAAATTTGCATACGTCGGGGCACAAGTACTGCCCATTGCAGTTCCCCGTACTTGCAAATAGTATTTCTCATTAAATAGGAAATAATTTTTAGTCAAAATGAACTTCAATAACTTCAATAAAAAGATACCAAATTCATCATCTCTTCTTTCCATGTTTAGGAAATACCTTGCAGCTTCTAATCCCGAATCATGATTAATGCTGGTATACAAACTTTCAAAGTCACATGGAGCAAGTATAGTATTACTGCTTAGGGATATACCTTCTATCTTTCCTAATAGATCCATAGTATCCCTTAAATATGATGGCAGTTGTGTCACATATTTTCTCATGTGTTTGTCCACAAAATTGCTGGCTTTTTCCCCAAAACTCCCTATCCCAGATATTATTGAGTGTCCTGAATAAAGAACATATTTCACTACTTAGTAAGGGTTTATCATTTTCACCTGAAAATAATTTTGACAGGTTTGAATGGGAAAAAGATCTGAACCTCTTTGCACATAAACTACTCTTACACAAATTCTTTAAGAAAAGATCAGAATACCCCCCAAACCCTTACGAGGAGATATCATACCTGAGGTTACATTGGTTGATGATGATATAGCAATCTTTATATTGGAAGAGCTAGCTGGAGAAACATCTGAGAGTCAGAATGCGTCAGACTATATTAGACCAATTCTAAAAAAGCAGTCGACTTTTGTTCCAGATATCAAAATTTGTCCACAAGTGGAGGTCTATGTCAAATTGGTGTCAAGAGTTAGACCGGATGATGTATGATAAATTTAAAGACCAAAATCTCAGTAGAATGGAAATAAAAAAACCTTAGAGGAAATAAAAAGTTGGGAAGATATTGAAATCAAATCATCTGACAAAGGTGGAAATATTGTTATATGGCCCAGGGAAATGTATTTACAAGAAGCTAAAAGACAATTAACAAATACCAATTGTTATAAAGAACTAATTTTTAATCCAACCCAGAATTTTCTGTTGTTATATCAAAATAAGATTAAAAATGCGTATGACGAGAGAGTGATTACAAAAACAGATTTTGAATATTTGTGGGTAGAAAACCCTAAAACTGCAACATACTACATGCTGCCCAAGATCCATAAGAATGAATGCAATCCCCCAGGACGCCCAATAATATCTGGGATAGGGAGTCTTGGGGAAAAAGCCAGCAATTTTGTGGACAAACACATGAGAAAATATGTGACACAACTGCCATCATATTTAAGGGATACTATGGATCTATTAGGAAAGATAGATGGTATATCCCTAAGCAGTAATACTATACTTGCTCCATGTGACTTTGAAAGTTTGTATACCAGCATTAATCATGATTCGGGATTAGAAGCTGCAAGGTATTTCCTAAACATGGAAAGAAGAGATGATGAATTTGGTATCTTTTTATTGAAGTTATTGAAGTTCATTTTGACTAAAAATTATTTCCTATTTAATGAGAAATACTATTTGCAAGTACGGGGAACTGCAATGGGCAGTACTTGTGCCCCGACGTATGCAAATTTGTATTTAGGCTGGTGGGAGCAGGAGGTGGTATTTGCAGATGAGAATTTGAGATACACTGAAAAATTATTGCTATGGTTAAGATTCATAGACGATATTTTTATCATCTGGGAAGGAGATGAGAGTTTGTTAATGGAATTTATTGACAAACTCAATAATAATACTCTCAATTTAAAATTAACAACAGAAGTGGATCATATAGAAGTCAACTTTTTAGATCTTAAAATCAAAATTAATGATAATGGAAATCTGGAAACGGATGTGTATCGAAAGAAAACAGCTACTAATAGCATTCTACATTATCAAAGTTCGCATTACCCTGCTACTAAGAAAAGTGTCCCAAAAGGGGAATTCCTTCGGATGAAGAAGAACTGTTCATCAGATGATACCTTTCAGAAAAGAGCGGATGAACTTAAGGGTAGGCTGAAATCAAGAGGTTATAGTAACAACATTATTAATAGAGCTTACCAAGATACTCAATTGAAAGATAGACACAAATTATTATTCCAAAATAAAGAAAAATCAAAAAAGGTTAAAGACCAAACAATTAGATTTATTGGAACCTATTGCAGGCAATGGAAGGATTTGAAATATGCTTTGCAGAAATATTCTTATATTCTTAAAACAGATGAGGATCTAGCCACCATTTTAGGTTCTAAAATAGATATAAGCTGGAGAAGATCAAAAAATCTGAAAGATCATTTAACACATAGTCATTTTGATGTGAGAAAAAGATCTTGTGAACAAAATACAGGATCTCATAAATGTGGGCACTGCAAGGCTTGTGAATACATGGTGAAGAAAAGCCATTATGTGAATCGCTATGGAAAAAAATGTGAGATCAGAGATTTTATTAATTGTTCCACCTTAGGAGTTATATATTGTCTAATCTGACCACTGTGAAAAGTTCTATGTTGGCATGATGAAAAGACAATTGAAAAAGAGATTAATGGAACATATCTATAATATCAACAATGCACAGAGAGATGAAACGAGAAATAAAACTCTCACTAGTGTAGCAAAACATTTTTTGAAATATCATCAAGGAAGTAGTAAGGGATTACAAGCATTTGGAATGGAAAAAATTCAATTGGGTTTGAGAGGAGGAGATGTAACTCGAGAACTTCTGAAGAAAGAAGCTAGACAGATATTCTTAATGGACAGTGTGACACCAAAGGGTCTCAATGAAAATATAAATTTTTCGGTCTTTCTATGATGAATTTAAAGTAGCTTTTGTTTAAAAAAATTTTTTATTTATGGCTTGATATATAACATATGTAGAAGATACTATTTAGTATATTGGTGATTATATGGGGAATATTTCTGTTATTTTGAATTACAGTTGTGATATTGTATAAGAATATTTATGTTACTATATAATGTTTTAATAATAATTATCTGAGCACTTTAATAATATATTATATATATTTCCTAATTTTATTGTATTTTTGTGGTGTCACATTAAAAATTTTTTTTTAATATTTTCTTACTTTTTCATTTTGATATTTGTATAGCACATTAATTTATATAATATATTGGACAACATATATTTGGGGTATGCACATGTGTATATATATGTGTGTGTAAGCGTGCACATGTGTATATACATTTACACATTGATTTATTACACTTAGAATATTTATTAATGTATTTCATTATTATATGTATACTATAATAGATACATACATATACACATTCATCACATTTGAATTAATCACATTTTATATAACATAATATTTGCATTCAATTTATCATTATTGGTCATCAATTGTATATAGTTTAAATAGTCAAAATCATTATATTTTATTAAGAAATAATTGTCACAATCAAATATCAATTAATAACTTGAAAAAATCATAATGAGAATTCCTCATAATAAAGATACTATTTAGGTGAATTTAAAACTTGTGGGTTAATATAATCCTATATTATATCAATGAATCATAAGGAGACCTATCAGTGTTGTTAGTTTCCATTTTCAAATGAATGACGAGTGATGATTGGTGTTATGACGTATAAAAGACCCGGGAAGGAGAGCAGTCGGCTTGCCTTTGTGATAAAGCTACAGCGAAATGCGCGTCGGCATTTAGCTGTATTAATTCTGACTAATGTACTCGACCAAATAGAGATCATGTTATATTGTATGCTAAACAGATAGTAACCACTGTGATGTTGTACAGTGTGTCATTGCGGCAGTCAGATTGCACGCTGGTACAAGAAATATACCGCTGTCCGCTGTGAATGTATGCAGCGTAACATCGGGGCGGCACGCTGAGACTGTGTCTGTATGTGATTAAACCAACACAGCAATAACCATTAACGGACTGTGGTGTGGGAACGCCATATGCAGTGAAAGATGCCCATAGATGGAGTGAGAATGTGCTAGTACGGCTGCTCACAGAATATCATTTTCGGGCACAATTAAACTGACATGATATCAGTCTGGATGTTATAGCTGATGCAGCTCTGATATAGATAGTGGGAGTAATAGGTATAGGTGTGTATCTGTTTAGAATCGGACAATGTGTGACTACTAATTTATAGCCACAATATAAGCAGTCCATAATGAACTAAGCCTACAATAGTGTGACAACTGCTTGTGAACCATTCTAATAATTGTATTTGGCACTTTTTGACTTTGTAACAAAATGCTTAAATAGTTGCTACTGTATCTAGGGGATGGATATCAATATGGGATCAACTAGTATGTAACTCAGACATACACTATATTATAAGACACACAGTCTGGATCTCATAGTAAGGATTACATCCTAATAGATGATTATATGTTGTACTATGATTGAATAAATATATACATGCTTTAATGCTGTGAATTAATTGAGGATCAGTGAAACAACATATACAGACACTCTTGCCTTTATTCCACTTTGTGACAATCCAATGGTTACAAGATAATACAATTATACAGTATCTCATTATAAATACGGGATACAGAGGTTAATACAGCTTTTTATTTTAATTTTCATTACTTTTCTATCGTTTTACTTCGCTGATTTTAACTTGCTTATTTTATAATGTATATTTAATAAAAGTTATATTTTAATATTATTATACCTATATTGACACTGTTGTGCATCCAAGTGAATGGACCACTTTTCTCTTTTGGTGTTGTGTACTAATTCAATGGTCCAGTGATAGCACCTCTCATAATTATCCTGATAATTTAAGGGAATTTAATAATAAGAGGGTTATGTGTCATAGGTATTATGTGTTGAACACTCTGGTGCGACCTATTTGTTTTGTATTCAATAGCCAAACGGGAACTTTTTCATACTTTAGCCACAGAAAGTTGAACCCCTGGTTCTAGTACTTGAACCTAATCACCAGAAAACTTTTCAGAATCTTCCGAACTCATTTCCCCCTAGTTCTCTATTATTCTAGGAAATGTTTGGTTGCCCATGCATCATAATGAATGTTATGTGTGCTTTCACTTGAGGATGTTTCAAGTCCAACCAGATCATTATTCTGTCCCTTATACTGTGTCAATTCCTTTTTAAGATGGCTGTGGGTCACCAATTATAACAGAGGATGTCCTTTCCCAACCTGAGTCTGGACAATTGTAAGACGAGTTATTATATTTTTAAACTATGCATTGTTACATAGAGAGACTGGTCAAATTAATAATTTTTTATTCAAGGATGACGTATATGTACAGCAGGTTGGGACCGCAATGGGCACCAGGTTTGCACCTAGTTACGCCAACATTTTTATGGGCGTATGGGAAGAGAATATGGTGTGGAATAACAACCCATATGGTGCAAACCTGATGTCCTGGTCTCGTTACATAGACAATATATTTTTTATCTGGCAGGTAGAAAAATTAATTTTAGATCATTTTTGTGAATTTTTTAATAATAATGGTAAAGGAATTATTTTAACTTTTGATGTTCAAACTGAATTGATAAATTTTTAGACGTCACAGTGTATATTGAGGATGGAAAACTTCAAACTAAAACCTTAAACAAATTGACGGATTCTGTGTCATATTTAAATGCCAATAGTTGTCACCATATCAAATGGTTGACATCAATTCCTGGGGGAGAGTTTAAAAGACTAATACGGAATTGTACCGACACAAGGGTCTTTAATGAACAGGCTGTCATAATGAAAGATTCTTTCAGAAAGAGTGGATACAAAGACAATATAATTATGAAAGGCTTGGAAGCTGCCGAGAGTATGGACAGGAATGATCTATTGATTCCAAAATTAAAAACTCAGAAAGATAACAAATATCAATGGGCATTTATCACCAATTATACTTCTCAATATAGAGATGTTGAAAAAGTTTTGGAAAAACATTGGTCACTAATCCAAAAAGATCCAATTATAGGTAAACATGTCCCCTTAAAACCAGTACATATATACAGGAAAGCCTCTAATTTAAAAACCAAACTGGTAAACAGTGCACACTTAGGAAAAGAGATAAAAAACACACAAATAAAATCAATAGGTTTTTATAGATGTGGCTTGTGCATAGCATAGGGTGCAGAAACTTAAAGAAATCGTATGAAGATAAGAAGATTTTAGAAATTGAGATTAATGGCATAAGAAATCAAGTAAAAAGTGTTATCACTTGCAATACAAAAAATGTAATATATGCCATCGTATGCAAGTGTAAAAAATTGGGGCGAACATCTAGTTAAAAGTGAGAATTGGGGAACACTTGCGAAATATACGAAAGGGCCTTGAATCCCACTCTTTCTCAGCACATTTTAAAAACAGAACATCAGTGCTCTACGGGGGGGATTTTAAATTTTTATGGGATGAAGGCAGTAAAAAACTCAAAAAGATATAGACACTAAATTGCTTTTGGCAAAAGAGGAAATGAAATACATTTTTAGTTGCCAAACATTTTCACCCATGGGCCTTAACGAAGATTTTGAGGTGAAATGGTTCCTTTGAATCACCTTAGACTTTAAATTATGCATTTATTATTTTCTGTTCATCAATAGGATTGTGTTCTTTTATATATCTGGTTTATTCAATTTTTTCATCCTGTTGTTTTAAATTTATTTATATTTTTATTGTAGTGTAAATAGTGTAATAATTGCTCTCCCATGGTTTCACTAATTATTTATTTATTTTGGTTATACTTTTTTAAACTTTCCCACAGTCATATATTTATTGATATGTATTTATTTTTTTATTTTGTGGAGTATATTTTTATATGGTAATTTTTCATTATAATTCTATTGAGAGTTATATTTGCACAAGTTAATTTTTTTTTATTTACATGGCTCCTCACGCTATTTTTATATCTAGATTACCTCATCACATTATGAACTATTTGTATTAATAACAAATGGCTGACTATTACATCTTTGGGACATCTCATACAAGAATTAATATGGATTGACCCATGCGATCAGCCATTTTGTTGTGGCCAATGAGGACTGTTTGCCTGGCTGACGGGGGAACACCACGTGACTGCACGTGTGAGGAGAACAAATGAGACTGCTCTGGAGAAAGGAAAGCCATGCTCTTAGATGCCAACGACATCACTTCCGTAAGCGAATCCGGAAGTTTGGTCCGTGCTGGAATCATGTGGAGAACTGCGGCAGCGACCGGGATGGACTATATGTTTATACAGCGGGGGGGTAACCATAGGGATTATCTATACAGGTTACAGGACTGTTTTCCTTCACAGCTGGTGACGATTAGTTTGATCGAGGAGGGTATGTAAAGCCAAGTAAGTTAGTGAGGTCCCATGCACCTTGAAAAAGATCACGTTTGCTGATCAAAACGCGTTGGTGGAGGGACCTTTTGATATGATGTGAGGGGAGGAGGAACGTGTGACGGTGGAATATCTAAAACACTTTTTTTGGAAAGAATAAAAGAAACCTTGATGAGAACATAGAATTCATTTCAATTGTAAGTGGAGGTACGCACCATCACTCTGACCAATTTGTACTCACTGGGGAAACATTTGGATGAAAGGGAAAGGAAAAAGATACCTTTATATGTCTTTATAGCTCCTACCATATGTGAGTGGGGTATGCTCCAACGACATCGAAAAACTCTGTGACCTGCACAAATTGATTTATAATATTTGTTCAGAAAGGACCTTGATGGTTGTTTTATCCTTGTTGTTTTCTATTTATATTGTGAATTATGCCTCATATGAGCGGGAGTCTGAAGTGACCATAAGGTGGACATCTACACTTTTATATCAAGACGACATAAGGGGTCTAAGTATTACTGTACACATTTTTTGACAACCAGCATTGAATATTCATTCCTGAAATACCTTTGGATTGCATGTATTAGAGTGTATAAGGAGTTTGAATACTATTGCAGGCATTATTGATAACCAGCGCCAAACATCTATTTTGGATTGTATGTATTTGTATTAGAGTGCGGTGATGCTCTTTTTTTACGGTGAACTAGGCTGCAGGTTTCTTGATGCGCACCTCTTAAAGGATCATAAATTTTTTTTTCAAAGTACTCAAAGTGGTGTTGAATTCTCTAATCAAAGGAGAGGCTTTTCTAATGAGGAAAATGAAAAAAAAAAATCGGACACGAGGTGGTCCTTCAGGTTGTTCAAAATGGCATCAGCTAGGTATTTATGGTGGGTACAAGGCCAATGCCTTGCAATTCCACCTACTTTACCTTTTCCCAATTAGTGTGTGTGTGTATGTGTGTATATATATATATATATATATATATATATACACTGTATATGTGTATAATATATATAATTCTCAGAAGAGCTGTTGGTCAGCGAGTATACAATCCGTTGCCAGATGGATCACTTCGGTTATGCTTCAGTGATGTATATTGGTTTTAGAAAAGAGGTTCCTGAGAATATTAAGGCTCTTTCTACTGTTCAATGTTCAATATTATTGAGTCCACAACAGCTGCTTTTGGATGGAAGATTTTGTGCTTGATAAATATAATACATACTCTGGCTTAGGGGGACCTTTGGAATATGCATGTAGTTGCAATGTCCCCCAATTGGATGAAAAGTAAAAAGCATGATTTTTGTACTTGCTTCAAAGTCATTTGTCCTTTTGGAGGACACTGCTTGACCCCCTTTTAATACACTTTTGTTTATTCTGGTGGATATTTAAATTGTATGCTTCCTTGTTCTTGTGTGTTGTTGTCTAGGGCTTAGATAGTTAACAACTACGTTTCACTGATGGGAGGGGATATAGACGGGGAAGAGCTATTCAAATATGTACACAATTCAAATGTTGTGTCTAACTCCTGGACCACCCTCTATACACAATGGTCAAAGCATCTCTCATTGGACTGAGAAATGGAGTTATTGTAAATACAAATCATGTATTTTGCATAGTGTATCTAAAAAATAAACAGCAAAAATATGATTTTTAATCTTAGTAAAGACTGACAGGATCTATCACATAAATCAACTTGTGACTAGTTCACAGATGCCAATCTTGGTGGCATTTGTAGAAAGAAGACACTATTGGTGGCAAGTGTAAAGCAAACCCCAATATCTGGATGCTGCATTGCAATGCAGACACCAAATCTGATGGCTGGTGTGAAAAGCAGAATCCCAATCCTGCTACCTAGTGAAAAATAGAAAGCAAGCGGGGTTGGACTGGCTCACAGGTGTACAGGGGAAATCCCCGGTGGGCCCCACTGCCTGTGGGCCCTTCCCCTCAGGGTCAGGTTCCAGACCATGCACTCAAATTATGCAGTTACTCTACTACAGCATCAGTATCTTAGTGGAGCAGGACCATGGTTGAACTTGGGTGCATGGTTTGTTTCTATGGAAACTATACCAAGATTATCCACCCTGCCAATCAAGGAACCTTGTTCTTTGCAGGCTGACAATGTCCTCTCTAATAGTTGACCAAGTCCCTCTTTGGTGACTGGCCACACCCCTTAAGCTTGGGCCACTACCACTGCATTCCCTGGTGGGCCCTTCATGTCCCAGTCCGTCACTGGAAGCAACCCCCAATCATCGAATAGCAGACATCTCATCCTTGTTGCTAGTTTAGAAATCAGACTCACTGATTCTGGTGGCTAGCATAAAGCAGACCAATGACATTAGTGGCAAAATGTATAAAGAAGACCTTCAATCCTTCAATAACATTAGCAGCAAATGTATAAATAAGAACTTCTTATAACTACTTTGTAACGCAGACCTCCAAACCTTATGTTTACCATGGAAATCAGGGCCTGATTCAGAGGCGCTCATAAGCGGCCGCTCGTTCGCTCCGAGCGATGTTCGCTCATCTGCGCATGCATATGGGTCGTAATGCACATGCGCCAACCAGTCATTGCGGTCGGAAATCATGTGTTCGCAAAATAGCGAGTGCCTGCTAATTTGAGTGACAGGATGAGGCGTTTGTGGGGGGTAACAGGGGAAGGTGCTTGAAAACGGGGAGTGGAGATCCGAACGCAGGCGTGCCAAACGGTCAAAACGGGCGTTTTAAGGGTGTGCATAATTAACAAACCAGCGTCATCAGCCACGTCACTTGGTTGTCTCTTAGCCCGAACTGTTCGCATGATTGCGGTAGGAAAATCCAACCACAAGCACTGCGAGCAGTTCAGACGCCTTTCGATGTACTCGATTAATCTAATAAATAGCGGAGATGACGTATGATGCGAGCGGCCAGGGGGCGTCTTTACAAAATAGCGAGCACATGTTTCGTTCGCTCGCTCAGACATAGAGGCGTCAACAGACCGCAAAGAGCGAGCGCTCAATTTAAATAGCCGGCCCCTTTTTCTGAACGACCGTTTGCAACTAGCGTCCGGCTCTGAATCAGGCCCTCAGATCACAATCCTATTTGTCAGTGTGGAAAGTAGACGTTCCATCCTGGTGACTAGTGTGAAAAGTAGATCCCACCGCTGGGCATTAGTATAGAAAGAAGACTGGATAGTGTGTAAAGTAAATCCAAAATCCTGATGGCTTGTGTGGAAAGTAGTCTACAAACCTTGTGGCTAGCTTAAAGGATAGACCCACCAGACCTTTAGGCTTTTGAAAGATGCAGACCTCATCACTTTCCTGCACCTCCCTATTACTCCTCTCTTATCAGCTCACTTTTTGCTAAGAGCAAGATATCGACACTACTAACCATCATATATTGTTAGGAAATCAAGCACTTGCTTTGCTCTGACTATGGATGCTACTCTAAGATTCATTCAGTATCAGCACTAGGGTATATTTATTAATGATTGATTTTGAGGTTTTTGGTGTATTTGTAGATGATTTTCATTCGATTTTGTAACTCTGAGATCTACTAAAGTTACAATCGACTATAACACCGAATCCCGACCAAAACCGAACATCAACCAAACATCAATACTTTCAAATAGACCAGCACAGGATCCTCTCATTTAATAATAGATGGATTGAGAATGAACTTAAAAATCAGCTATAAAACCAACATTCAAATCCCAAAATAAATATGCCTGTCCAGGTGATTTTGGGAGAAGCACTGCACAGATTACTCTGATCTGTGCATGTTTCTTGGGGTTAAAAGCTTTGTAAAGGTAAAAAAAAATAAAAAAAATTGTGAGGTCCCCGCTAAGTCCCTGGACCTTTAAGTCTGGGTCATGCAACTCCAGAGGAAAAAAACGTTATGGATTTCCCCCTATTTTCCCTTAACCAGTGCCAGGCTGAACCAGCTGGGGTGGTAATGCCACAGCAGGAAAACACACGGTGTGGTGTCTTCCTGCCAAAGCATTAAACCAGTCAACTCAGGGCTGGCAATCCTCGGAAAGTGGGGACCCCCCAAAAAATGGATTCCCCCTACCTAGCATCATGCAACCCTGGGCTTAAAGCCCAGGACCCTTCCCTTCATCCCTGGTGGCGGTGGATGCAGGCATGGTAGTAATAAAGAGTTATTTTGTTTCTCACAGTGGGACTACAGTTACCAGCATGCCTGCCCTGCAGCACTTGGTAGGAATTAGGAAGGGACACACTATTTTTTCATTTTTTTTCAACTATTTAGGTGCTTTTACGCTTTTAGTCAAAGCAATCTGTGCATGCTTTTTATTTTACATGTGTTTTAATTTTTAGGTTGTAATTGCATTCGGTTTTGAACAGAAAGTTCAAAACCGAATGTATTTACACCGGCCAAATCCGACTAACATTGAATTCGATTTTTAAATAGATTTCAAAAATGAAATGTTAGTAAATGAAAGATTTGGCCAGTGATTTATACAGTCGATTTTGAGTCTATTTCAGCTGATAAAATCAACTAAAAAAATTGACCTTTAGTAAATATACCCCATAGATGGGTATTCTATATGAAACATAAACTTCGCTGTCGAAGTTTACGTTTCATATCAGAGTTTTTACCTGCGTTAAAGTATCGGGCGCGCGCCCGCTTATCCTTGTATTCAATATGAAATTAACGAAAACGGAAGTCTGCGAAGTTGGATTTGCGTAAAGTTACGAATTTTTCCTTCAAAAAATTGTAGGACCCTCCTAAAGTTGTAAAAACATGGGGGATCACTATGGGTACCCCCGTTTTAGCCTTTAAATGAAGGTCGGGGATTTAAATAGCCGCAGCAGGTGTTTTTTTCCGACATTGAAGAAGTGATGCAGAAGAGCACTTAGGTTATTTTTTTCATTTTTTTAAGTGGTCCCATCAAATTTGGGGTACATGAAAATGGGTACTAGCATATTTTGATGTCCCTAAAGTAAGTTTTTAAAAATTCTGCAATTGTGCACCTGCCGCTATAAATCTATTCTAGAAAACACCTGCCGCATACTTGCAGAATAGCCCTGAACCTATTTCCCTATTTTTTAATAAATTTTTTCCCATTTTTTTTTTCACCCCAAATTTTAAATTAATTTTTTGGGGTGTCCCTATTTTTTTTAAGACTTTTTTTGACACAGTTCTTTTTTAAATGTTATTCCCAGGGGTGCAGGCTATTTTTTTTAAGCATGCACCCCTAAACCCCAATTCTGCACTTTTTTTCGACACCTATTCAATGGTGAAAAGTTATCCCCGTTTTTATCAAAGACTTTTCTAACCTGCGATAAGTCTTTGAAATTGAATACGGTGTAAAAGTCAAACCTGCGATAATGACGTCATAAGTGCGATATTAACGCAAAAACGATGTTTTCGCTCCCATATTGAATACCCCTAATAGTCTCTCAGTCACCTTTCACTCAGGTAGAGATATAGCTAAAACATCCCCAAACAATATTCTCTAATCTAGTTTTCATCAATCAAATACCATCACCTACCGATTCTAGGGAATAGGATCCCACAATTCTGATACACACAGATATACACACTATTCAAAGCACATTTCTAACATTCAATTGCCTCTTTATTAGTGAGGATTATTCTCACTTATGTAGGTTCATGTCGTCATACAATCCTTAAAGGCATTCAGTGTCTATTGATCAGTGGAGTCCTGGTGATTACTTCACTTGAACACGGTAACCTGGAACCCTGGTAACTGTTCTAACTGATTACGGCAGCCGCTATAGCTCCGGAGTTGATTTGCCTTTGAGCGCCTCCGTTGAGCTGTGTGTCCCACCTGACACTATAGCCGCTGGAGCTCTGGAGTGGGAACTGCTCAGCTGAACGCCTCCGTAGGGTTATGACTAGAATAGAGGGCTGCAGGGGACCTGTGACGTCACACCCACGTGACCCGGCATGACGGGGAGGGGCGGGGATGCTAACGGGGGACCAAAAGTGTCCCCTCACGGGCTCGCTACGTTTGCCACGCTTTGGGCACGGTGGCTCGCTATGCTCGCCACAAATATTTATTCCCCCTCTATGCCCTCGTGGATGGTAACGCAGGAGCGGTCCAGCCCTCCTACAGCGGTCACGTGGCTGATACGTCACAGAGGTCCTTTCTGCACATAGGATCTAGCATCAACCCTGCCTCCGTAGAGCTCCATACATCACCTGGTTTAGCACCCGGCACGCAAGCCACAAGCTCCTTTAAACTAACAGCCAGACAGTGCACTACGGAGACGGGTCAGCCAGGACTCATTTATGGTGCCATTGATCACAGCATATCCTAGAGAGCTCGAGTTTGGTCACCAGGTGAGCTGTTCATTTGTCCGTAATTCCAACATCAAGTTAACAAGTGGGACATTATAGTATTGATTCTTTGTCCCTAGCAATCCTACTACATGTACATGTGGAGATCTTATGCTTATTGATCCCTCAAACAGACACAGTTTTTCTCTGGATCATTAGCCCTATTCATCCTTATATAGTCAGGCATCTGGGCTCTAATAAGGATTGGTTGCATTCCAGCAATACATTGTATTCTTATGGATTAGATACTTTCTACTACCACATGTAATTCTGTTTCTGATGTTAAGTAGATACATTTTACTGTTTGCAAACAGGGCACACAGCTGGTGCCATTTTTTATCTATGTTATTTAGACCATTTTTACTTGTTATTAATTAATACTTACGATTGCTGCCAATTACACTTGTATGGCTATACCATTGAAACTTCATATTAATTAAGGTTTTTTTGAATTATCAAAAATAAAAACATTTGGATTGAGTGTCTTCTTGGTCCGGGTCAGACATTGTAGCGCTATCCGTCCTTCATCTACTATTTTAAAGGCTTCTGGGTTTGTTTAGAACAGCCAAAGGCAAATTTGTAACATTTTAGAATTAAAACATAGAAAATTGTGACAAAATAATATTTGCGAATAAATAAAAAATACAAGGTATAAAAATTCTGAATGTAATCTCTCAATGCAGTTGTTGACACTGCATCTGGGACTGGCATTGAAAGATGGAGGGTGCAAAAATTTAATTTCGTTCCCAAAAGACGTGTGCTTTTGTGACCTGGTACTTTTAAAAACTTCTTATTAAACCCCATCCAACCCACCCTCCCCGTGCCCCCCAGGATGGCCTTCAGAGTGTGTTTATGACTGGTCAGCTAGTTTACTTTTTTATGAGGGTCTAAAACATAATTTTAATCCCTAATGTTTTAATGTTACATATTTTTTTATGAACAGCATATAAACCTGATATAAATGTATCCATGTAATGTTGATTAAGCACAAACTCAGTTTCTCCCCCATTCTCTGTGTGCTAATTATCTGACCTATGAGTTACAATTCATCTTTCTATCTATGAATATGAAATTGTGTGCTCTTAATATGGACATTTATTTGGGCAGAAATCAAATTTGCTTATAAAAGTTATGTTCTAGCAAGTCATTAGTGTGTGGAAGCAGGGGCTTATCTAGTGGTCTGAGTGCCCCTAGCAAGCTAAGGGACAGTGTCCCCCCCCCCATCTCTCTTGCATTTTCCCCTACCACACAGCATACACATACACACACACATATGTGTATATATATATATATATATATATATATACACACATACATACATATACACACACACACACACACACATATATATATATATATATATATGTACACACACATTGATATATATATATATATACACACATATATATATATATATATATATATATATATATATTAATGTTCTATTCTGACAGGGCAGCAAGGGGAAAACGCAGGATTTTCATTATATATATATATATATATATATATATATATATATATATATGTGTGTATATGTGTGTGTATATATATATATAGGGCATTTTACCCCCTCCAGGCCGACCGATTATATCGGCCAGGGGGTCACTATTCCAGCCAACTTCTATATTTTTGGACTCAGTATTACAACCGCTGGTACAAAACCATGTTCATTTCTTGTTAGATAGTACCTCTTTACTCAATAAGCTAAAACCATTTGAGGTTCTCACAGAAAATTTATGGTTTATTACGGCTGATGTATCTAGCCTATACACTATCATACCTCACTGTTATGGTCTTGATGCTGTGAAACAGATGCTAAGAAATAGTGATTTGTTTACCTTGAATCAAATTGAGGTATATCTTTCCCTGTTTAAAATTATTCTAACAAAAATTTTTTTTATGTTTAACAATATATTTTATCAACAAATCACAGGCTGTGCCATGGGGTCCAACTGTTATATGTTTGGAATTGAGGAGGAATAGGGACATCTGCGATGAAATCGTGTTCTATACGAGGTTCATCGACGATCTCCTTATCTTTTGGAGAGGTACTGAAGAGAAATTTATTAAATTGATTGAGACTCACAATGCAACTGAATGTCCTGTTAAACTTACATACAAAATGAGCCAAGAGTGTATTGATTTTCTTGATATCAGATTAATAAGAGAAAACAACAGATTAATCACTACACTATTTACCAACCCTACGGATCGTAACACATTGTTACAATATCAAAGTTGCCATCCCTATAAACTGAAGGCAGGTCTCCCATATTCACAAATGCTACATGTAGTTAGAACGAATAGTGATAAAGTGAGGGCTTCTCAACAATTAGATGAAATGGTATTAAAATTTGCCCAGAGAGGCTATAACAAACAGCAATTGTTAACCACTAAAAACAAAGTCCTAGCTTTGAATAGAGACCAACTACTATGCACACAGCATGATAAGGATGTAAAGAATAGATTCCCATGGGTAACTCGTTTTAATGTACATTCTACAATGATTAATAGAACATCAAAAAAACTCTGGCCAATAGTAGCAACAGATCCAGACCTTGATCTGAACAGGGTTAATCTTATGCCATGTTATTCCAGGAGAAAAATCTTAGAGATCTATTGGTGAAAACAAATTACAGTTCTAAGGATGCATCAGGCTCTCTTCATTTCCTTACTATTAAACAACATGGGTGTTTTAGATGCTTATGTACTACCTGCAGATTCTTGATTCAGGTTAATATATTTTACCATCCGCATACGGGTAAAAAAATTTTCATACAGCATCACCTTACATGCAACAGCATGTTCGTGATATATCAAATAATCTGTCCTTGTGGGCTCTCCTATATTGGGAAGACACAGCGAAAATTTAAAGAAAGGATGGCTGGCCATAGGTCTGCAATTAAAGCAGCAATCATCCATGGTACAAGTGACCAACCCGTGGCGAGACATTTCCAGGAATCCAAGCATACTTTAACGTCATTAAGATATCGGATGATTGACCATGTCCCACCTTTAATGCAGGGTGGGGATCGTGGGAAATTACTATTAAGAAAAGAGGCAGAATGGATTCTGAGATTTGAAGTACTATACTGTAAAGGTTTAAATGATAATATCTCCTTTGTTGGCTTTAGTTAAATTTTGATGCACCACTGCCATTATGTGTTAGACTAAAGTTCCCTTTGGCTAATGATCCATGATGATAGAGTTTTTTGGTGTATGTATGTATTGTGTTTCCATTTAATGGTGTTTATACAGGATAGTGCAGGTATTCAATTGCCCACTTATATAGCATGGCGATGTGCTTTGAGATTGTACTAATATAAGCAATATCGGTTCGTAGTAGGTGAAAATTCAGCATTGTTGCATTCTTTGTATATTGCTTTATGAGCTTGATGTTGAAGCAATTATGACCTATGTGTTGAGATATGTCCCGTTTTAAAATACATCTTGTTCTTATAATTATAACTATGGTATATCTGGGTAAATAGGCTATGTGAGTAGTTTATTTTGATATTGTTAGCACCTAATTAGCCTGTATGTACTGCTGTATATATATATAATATAACTATGTATTATGCGCAGGTGGTGATGTGTTTAAACAATTTGTTACTTTGTTGCTTAGCAACGCTTGGTGTGGGTGTCACGTGGTGTGCGACGAGAGTGGTGACGTCATCGTCAGCGCCGGCGATTCAGCGGGAATGAGGAAGCTGAACATGCGGCGCGGATTGGACACTTGGTGATTGGTGATGGGCTACTTAAGGTATGCTGTTTGTTTGTTTTGTACTTTTCTGAAGACAGTTACATAAAGAACTGAAACGTTATTATCTGGCTCACCGTCGTGTTTCTTCGTATGGGTCCGTGAGTGCCGCACCTCCTGGTCTGTATTTTACTATTTTTGTGGGGGGACCCGGCAAAGCTGCCTATATTTTTGATGAGTGCCGGTCCTGTGTTGTGTTATATATATATATATATATAATGTGTGTGTGTATATATATATATATATATATATATATATATATATATATATATATATATATATACACAGCATACATACACACATGGCATACTAAGAAACACACACCCAGCATACATACACACATAACATACACACACAACATACTTACACACACACACACTAACAGGAAACTGACCTTCTAACAAACAAACACATCCACCCACCCCACCCCCTACCCGGCCAACACTAAAAAGAGACTGACCTGACCTGTTAACCTTTCAGTCCCCCCCCCTGAGAGGAACTGCTGCACCGAACAGCTCCTCGATCCCTTGTTGAGTCACTAGAGAGACTGGAGAGACAGTGCACCACGCGGGAGCAGGGGGAGGCAGAGCTCACATGCTCACAGCAGGGTTGTGGATAGATCCCCTTCCATACATGTACTTACTGAAGGGGATCTATACACAACCCTCACAGCAGTCAGGACAGCCGGGTGCGTTGCTGATATACATTGCAGCAGGCACACGGCAAACAGAAATTGCAGCAGCGTCCGGTCTGTGCGGCTACCCTACCTACTATCCTTTGCAGCGGGTGGCCAGCACAACATACCTGTCCACAGTGGAGCACATGTACTGCTATGGTTGCACTGCCGGGTGGCGCCCCCTTGCGGCCTGCTCCCCTGGCAAGTGCCATCCTGGCCAAAGCATAGATACGCCCCTGTGTGGAAGGGAAGTATGAGTCTCTTCTAATGAGAGAGTGTCTGTGTCTACTTAGGTATCAAACCATGGAGCTGTTTGAGACCTGCTCGCTAGGATGCGATCGCTCGTAGCTGGCCGATATTTGAAATCTGCGCATGCATATGTATCGCAATGCACATGCACGGACCACTGCGAAAGATCGGGAAGCGCTCGCCCGCCCAGCATAGACAGCCCAGTTGAATGAGTGACGGGAGAGGCCGTTTGTGGATGGTAACAAGGGCAGGCCACTAGAAATGGGGGAGTGGAAGTTTCAACGCTGTTTCAGAGGCGTGCATAATTAACAGGCAGCGTCATAGCACACATCTCCTGGTTGTATTTCACACTGAAGTGAACGCAGTGCTTGCGGCAAGGTATAGTCAACCTCAAGCGCTGCGAGCACATCCGATGGTGCTCGATGTACCAATGTTTTCATGCACTTCCAGGAGATGACGTGCGCGAGTGGGTGTCTTAAGACAGGCTGATGGGCGTCTGCATACACAAAGTGATCGCACACCAAGACATAGTGGGCATGCTAATGCCTTGCCGTATGATCGCCTGCCTCGCTGGGCGTGTGTTAGATTTGCATACGCTGGGAGTGAGTGAAAGCATCTAGCGAGCGGGTCTGAATGAGCTCCCATGTTCCCAGCACAGAATATGGCTCACTGCAGAACTTATCTCTAGAGCAGAGCCAGGCCTTGAAGTTTTGGCATGTATGTACACCAAAATATGCTGGCACAGAATAAACCCACTCATACATACACATTTGATATACAGTATTTACAATGCATGTCATTGGCTGCCAGAGTTCGTTACACAAGAAGTACCTGCAGTTTGTGGTTGATGTATCAAACAAGCGGAGAAGTTACCCATAGCAACCAATCAGCTTCAAGCTATCATTTATCTAGTACAAGCTATAAAATGATAGGTGTAATCGGACTGGTTGCTATGGACAACTTCTTAACTTGTCCTCTTTGAAAGGTTTATTGCAAAAAGTCACTGTACCTCTGCTATACTTCTGCCACACTTAACATTTTATGCTTATCTACTATTCTTTCCAAACTATTATACAATACTGGCATAGGTTTAAGATGGTATTGTATGACATATAGAAGGTTTCCTCTTTCTGCTAAATATTTTTTTTTTCATTTGTGTCTTATAGGCTGTAGAAAATATATCTTACCTTTTTGGTACTGAAGCCAGAGTTGTTGCTGGACTTTCTTGCTTGGGAATCGGATGGTGCAGGTGAGCTCGGAACCATAAAGAGCCTCGGAAATGTAATGAGAGCCATAGATCTGTAATATGCGCTGTAACTCTTCTCGACTACTGTGAGGACTTATGATCTTCAGCACATTGGCAAATCCTATAAAAGATATTAATATGAATTGTTTTCCCTATGAAATTATATTCAGCATTGCATAATGACTTTCCACTGATCAGTCAATAGAAATAATAGTACGCTCCCTTCTACAGGGGTGTTTTGGACACAGCCAGCCACAGCTGGTGATTGGTCTGAAGAGCATTGTCTTAATTAGTAGGGGGTGACAGTAGACTCGCCATACTAGAATCCGCTGCTTCCAAAATAATATTATAACTAAGCATGCTGTGATGGGCCTTTTTTCACAGAATAGTTCATGTAAGAATACAAATATTTAGAACATCTTGTAAATACTATTATAAAATGTTTTCGAAGTTCATTCCTGCAAAACACCTGTGAAAAATAATCCTCAAGAGAACGAACCTGTGGCCAGTGAGATGGAATTGAGCTTCACTTTATAGAGGTTGCTGCGTACTCTCCACTGCTGGACTACGGGATATCCCATGGCTTCGTTAAATCTTACTTCACCTAAGAAGAGTGCAGAAAGGGTATTAAAATATTATAAACAGAAATGGTAATGACAATGAAAAATATCTGAGATACCGGCTGAACGTCAAGAACTTATACAACTATCTAGGTGTGTTTTGATTTCAAATATTGTTTTTGATAAAAGTAAAGATTAATTGAGAACTTGATGGGGAAAATGTACTAGCCTGTGACTTGCAGCAGACATCGGGGAGATTATGGAGAGTCTGTCCGATGTATTAAAGTGGCAGTGGCAATCATTTGAAAGGGAGTGTGGCGGGGGAGTGGGCGGCACTCGGTGGGGGGTGTGATGGCACGATCATGTTATTGTGGCACTGCCCCCCCTGCAATGCAATGCCATGATTACCGGTTATTGTGAAGTGCGGGCGTTTGGGAGCGCCAGTCAATTTTCAGGAGCCTCCCGCACGATCAAGGAGAGTAGGCAAGTATAACCTATGGGAGTTTTAACAAGCTCATAGTTAGCTTGTAACTAGGAACTGTGGGTAAGATACATGCGGTGGAAATTACTGGATGTATGTTCAGTCTGTACAATTAGGGTCTCATTCAGGCCTGCTCACAAGCGCCTATGCGCTCGCAAGCGGGTCGATGTTGAAGCCCTGCGCACGCGTAGCAGCCGCACTGAGCGTGCACAAGACCCGGAGCGAGAGAGAAATTCTCTCGCTCCGGGACTCACTACAAAAGCGTTTTGTAGGCGGGGCGGGGGGGTGGTTACACAAACGGAGGCGTTCCCGACAGAACACCTGCCATTTGGGGGCGGCCCCACTGACATCACTCGTGATGTCAGTGGTGAGCTTCCGGCTCTAATAGAGCCGAAAGCTCACTGGGGCTTGCAGTAGACGAGACCCTACCACAAGGGTCTCATCGCAAGTCCCGATGGTCGCGATGGTCTTGACCATCGCTACCATCAATCTGGCCGCTCGCTAAAGCTGTGGGTGGTCACCCACAGCCTAGCGAGCGGCCAGGAGGCCGGCTCTGAATATAGAAGCGGCCGCCCTCATTCAGAGCGAGTGCTTGCATTTTGCGAGCGGCTCTGAATGAGGTCCTTAGTCTGTTGCATAATATACCTTTTTGTAATGGCACGGAAAACAACATACTGTATGTTTTAATTCTTATTTAAAGGTTTGTATCTAAACTATGCAACCAGAAAGAACATACTGTTTTTTTGTACCTGCAACTTCTGAAAGTAATAGAAAAGGTTGGTGTTTCTGATTTTAAGTGCCTGTTTTTGACTTGTCATAATAATTTGTTCCATTTGTTATAAAGTCCATGAGAATGTTTTACCTTAGGCAAATGCTATTTATTTTTCCTAACTCATTGCTTCTATCATTTGTGTACAGAAAATTGGACATGTTTAAAAACAGCAACATGTTGTCTATATCACCCAAAATTCTTATACTTCAGTTACCACCTCAATTATATTTATAGCGTAAAACCATAACTAATATAAAAAGCTACATCTTTTACAATCTAGCCTTCAGTATATATTTAATATAATTTTCCTCACTCAAAATACAAAAAAACGTACCCAGTTTTTCAGTAAAGATATATATAGTCAATATGTAGATAAAGGGGCACTCACCAGAGCATTCAGCAGGCAAAAGTGGGTTTAATGCCCATATACAGTATGTTGATGTTTCGGTCAAACATTACCTTTTTCAAGGCCACCAACAGAGCAACAATCTTGCAAAGACAGCATATGTCCAATGGCATTTTAGCTACTTTTAGACATCTATACTGAATGTTTGTTAATAAGCTAAAAAAATATATTTGAATAAATCATCAGGTCAATTCAATTAGCCCTTTCGCGCTGTGGCAAAATCAGGATAAGGGTGCCATCTCCTGGGATAAATGGTTGCATTTGTCATGCAGCAGCCAAATAGTAGTACACCAGTCCAGGGCCTTGGTATGCCCAGAATGTGAATTAAGCCCCTTTCTAGGGAATTGTCCACCGCCCATAATCTATTTGCAGGAAGACGTTGAGGCTAGTGTCACCTCTTGAGTCTACTGTTGGTGATTCTATATTTTGCACACCATTTATTTCACATTTAATACACAAACCCACTTAGGCCCTGATCTGGGAATCCCAGGATTATCGAAGTCATCCTAAAGGGGACTTGCCATGTCAATGTTTCCTGGTGGTTGACTCCTCCCTTAGGGCCTGTCACCCATGACGTGTGCACATTCCTTCCCCTCTGCTTCCCTTCCTTTTTCATCTCATGACTGTCCTGTTCTACGTTCTGCGCACATGGCTGTGCAAAGCACTAAAGAATTAGCGAGTGTCTTGCAAAGAAGTAGTATAAAGTGTGGTTTGCTTTGTGTGTACTAATATTATGTTGGGCCTGGAGGAGGTTATTCATGTTATGTGAGGGAGGACATTGTTATAGGGGCTGGGTTGAAGGAAATATGCCTATTTATTAAATGTGAATGATATTAATTTAATGTTGAGTTCATTCATGTTTTAGAAGGGCTAACTACAGTACTAAAATGGTTGGTATTTAATTATTGTCAGATAAACATAAATCTATGGTGTATCTTCACCACCTCAAGCAGAAATGTGGATGTTGTGATAGTAGAAGTATTTTGAAAATATAAGTAAATACACACATTATTACAAAAAAAATCCATAAAAAAATGAACATAAATGTATGGTATACCATATAGGCACCTCACAGAGGTCGCAGTGCTGGGATCACCTTTGCGACCATCGATGGTCACAATGGAGGATGGCGCTGGGTGGCCGGCCAATTGTATAAGCCTCAGTTTGCTCAGACTGACCAGCTTGCAAGCCCAGCAGACTGTGTACGTCCATGCAGTCTCTGGGCTAGCCACTCCTGGAAAATGTGGAGGATACGCCCCGTTTCCGAGAACGACAGCCACCCCTACCCCCGCGTTGCCCCTTAAATGCCTCTGCCTGTCAGTCAGGTAGAGGCATTCAAGGGCTAGCGTGCGTGTTAGCAGGACCCATTCTGCACACTCGCAGAATAGATACTGCGCATAACAGATTGACGATAATCGGGAATCTGCATTCAGCAGTGCACTTGCGTGCACTGCTGAATTAGCCCCAATGTTCCTTAGTTAATAGTGCATAGTCCAATACCACTGATGTTGCAAATATCATGTTATAAAGTAATCCACCACAATACTGGCTTTAGTCTAATGTAATTAATTAAACAATAAGGGGAAAGGGAGCTTCTGCACTAGATAAATATAAATTTATATTTCCATCAAATTAAACACCATTTCTATATAATGAGCTTATGCACTACTTTAAGTGGGGGTGCTGCCAGGAGACAATGATTAAACACAAGAAAAAAGGAGAAAGAAATTTTATTTTTTGTTGGCGCAATGTAAATTTTATATTAAAATATAACCTTTATTTATTAGTATTAAAGTTTCTAATGCCTCACCAGTGAAATACATATGTAACAATTGTTATTATTCTAATTATTGATGCAACCTTGTCAAGCGAAATATAAAACAAAAAGTATATTCAAAATAAGAACAAATAAATATTAAAAACACACTGATTCACTATGTGATGCTGCTCTATGAATAATATTATAGGTATAAATAGCCTCTACTTATTATACTGAGTATATGTGATTAAATTAACTCCTCCTCTAAAAAGCTCCAATATCAGTATATCACTGTAAATTATTGTTAACACAATTGCTAACTTAGGAGGGTTGAATATGAAAATTAAATTACAATTAACGTGGATGCATTAAATCATCATAATGTGAATAAGCATTACGAGTGTATTTCACTAAAAAGAGTTATATGGTAGTCAGTCGATATAGTGAATCAGTGTTTTTTTAATATTTATTTGTTCTTATTTTGAATATATTTTTTGTTTTATATTTCACTTGACACGGTTGCTTCAATAATTAGATTAATAACAATTGTTACATATATATTTCACTGGTGAGGCATTAGAAACCTTTAATAGTAATAAATAAAGTTTATATTTTAATATAAAATTTACAGTGCACCAACAAAAAAGACATTTCTTTTTACCTTTTTTCTTATCTAATGTAATTAAATCAGTTAAATGTTTTGAAAGTTAGTGAAGTGTCACAGATCACTGGTCTACTTTCCTAATGCAAGGTGATCAGAGTCCCTTGACACTCAGCTAACCTAAATCGGGACAGTTGTGGGTATACGTAGTTAAAAGCCGGAGCTTGTGAGACTATCCTTAAAACCAGTCTATAAACAGAAATGCTCTGTACGTGCACTGTCCCTGTGAATTCATTTACAGAGACATTGCCAGTGATGTTACAGCAAGCATTGCTAACATACTTTGCTTCATAATTTGACATTTCTTCCTTATGTCTGAACAAAGTTGAACACTTTACAACATCACAAGTGTTTGGATAGAGAGAAAATACATACTTAATGCTTGGAAATAGTATGATTATTTTGGATAATGCCAAAAAGCACTTATGAAAGACATGAAGGCATGGTTGTACAATAATACAGTGTAAAATCATCTACACAATCCCAAGAGTTTATTAAGGATCCACAGTGTCTGAAGGAATGAGAGAATCCTCTATGAATGTTCACATAACTTAATAAGGCTGATCATTTTTGAGCTAAAGAAACCTTTAATATAGAATGTGGGTGTCTTAGTAAACAAAAATAAACTTGAGACTAGAGACTGACAGTATGCAGACTAAAGAAAGAAAGTTTCTTAGGCATAAAGAAGATTACCTAACAGCATAAGTTTAGAATAGATTCAGAATTGAAACCATAGTACCCTATAGAGCGGGAGTGAGCATTTAGCAGCCCTCCAGGTGCTGTTGAACTACACATCCTAGCATCCCCTGCCACAGTTTCTACATGCCCTGATATCAAAATTGTGATAGGGCATGCTGGGATGTGTAGTTCCATAGCAGCTGGAGGGCCACTTAATGCCCACCCCTGTAATAGAGTCACCCTAGGTGGAAGAATGTTGGTAATGAATGGATGAAAACACCATTAAGTGTTCCAATATTAAAAACCAGGCCAATTCACATATTTTGTACATATCACTTAGAGACAGATTTGCATCTTTAAGAATATCTAGAACTTTAGAGAAAAACAAAAATGATTCTTGAGATAGGTCACATCGTAGTTCACACCGCATTGTATTAAATCTCTAAAATGAACCAGGTAAAGATGGACATAGGGGGTCAGGGGGTGACCAAAGCAAACCCCACAAATGTATCCAACTAAATGTACACAATAACACAGATTAGGAGTTTCAGTCTTTCACAACAAATGCTCACTAGACAAGAGATGGCGGTATTAAGTGTTAGAAGGTTCACACTTAAACATTATTTTATTGAAAAAATATGAGGACTTAATATCAAGCTTTGAAAAAAATTAAGAAATGCTATGTGAATCCAGACTGAAACCCAAATCAAACGTCTACTCTTATTGTTAAAAAGAAGCTTTGTACATATTTGTTAATGAACTAGTCAAGAAAGATTTATGTAATTTGAAATCTACTAAAAAAAACTATAAAACTATGAACAGGTTCACCCGTCACGACAAAGGAGTCCCAAAAGGAAGAGAATGAAAATATTGTGCTCAACGTCAAACAAGTGGGTAATGGTGGAGATACAGTAGCAATGTATACAGTATACTAAATTTCTGAAGCCCAGGGACTTATAAGTAATGAGTTACTGTATCATATAACAAAAAAACTTATTAAAGACCGAGTAGCAGAGTCTCTAATTGATGTTAGGTTCCTTTTAGAAAGAGGCTTTAAACATAATATTATTTACAAAGATGAAATTGAATCTATGTTTCAACATCATTCCTTTTATTTCTATATTGTAGTTTTTGCCCAAAGTGCAGTAGTCTATCCAACAATGGCCAATGATCTCAGGCAAAAAAAATCCCTTCTCTCTCATGTATCTGAATATCTGAGTGTTTTTATTAAAAAAATGTGCCTGGATTGTAATCTTATCATATGACACCAGAGCTATGCTTAAGAACATTTGTAAGATCAAGTGGCAAGAAGGATTTCATTGGGCTATTATAGAGGTTTTTAAAACATCTACAATACACGAACATGGTATAGAGGTATGTATATTCTTTCTAAATGCAATCTGACTATGGAGGATAAACATACAGAATTTGTGTGTGATCTAGGAGGAGATTTAATAAAGCTTGGATAGAGATAAAAATGTGAGAAATAAAGCACTGGCCAATCAGCTCCTGTCATTTTACAGGCTATGTTTGAAAAATGACAGTTAGGAGCTGATTGGTTGCTCACAATTTTTTTCTCTCTTCAAGCTTTATTAAACCTCCCCCATAATGAGATATATATTAAGTCATAATTATGTTAAGTATGTAGCTGAGTTTTACCTCCATAAATGTGGCACTGCTATGGGAACTATTTTGCACTTAGTTTTTCTAATCTTGTTTTATGAATCATTGTGAGAGCCAGTTTGTTTACCAGGAAAACTATTTTACTCAGCAGATTGTACTTTATTACCAATATATTGATGATATTTCAATTATTTGGAATGGTAATGAAGATTGTTTTATCTTTAGGTGAATGATACTAATTTGAAGGTCACTATTAATTTTCAAAAAGGTTAATGTGGAATATCTGGATTTTATATCTAAAATTAAAAACACTCAAATTATTTCAAAGAATTTTATTAAAGAAGTCAATACCAACAGTTTCCACCATTTCAAAAGTGATCATCTAAATAAGTGTGAAAGAAACATATTCTCAAAATGTTGTATAATTATACATAATTGTATGTAGAATATGGCCTGTGAGGAACAAATCTGATTGTACAGTAAGAGAATTCTAGACAAGATGCCATTTCTAAAACTAAGAATGTATGTAGAAACATTCTCTTTGGATAAAACCATTCAATATTAAATACAGACAGTCATGAGAAATTTATTAAAATAATTTAAAAAAATATATAGTTGAGCTCTTAAGTTTGAACTAGTTCTAAGTAATGTACTATCAGCTTAACCTGATGTAACATTTAAACTGACTGACAACCTCAAAGTAGTACTGGCCCAAGTATGTTATGGAAGAAGAAAAGCAACAGAATGGATCTAATTAAGATGATTTTACAAATGTGTATGGTGTAGCATTTGTATATTTGCCAGTCCCAGCAAAACAAATATTCTGTGATTCAAGGAACACTAAAAAACACCAGAAGATGCATATAAAAAACAATTACAGATGAGCGGTTCGGTTTTGCTGAATTAGGGCAAGTTCAAATTGGTTTGGATTTATCTTATTGGCTATCTAAAACACATGAGAGCAGGATAGCAAATGTGATGCTGTTTTAGATCTGAAACATAACCGAGTAAACCTAACCACTTTACCCTCTAATTGGCTGAAATAAAGGTTATAAGATTGCCCCATTTTTTTTCATATTAGTACATTTAATTGTTTAATTTTTCTATATATGCAACTTATTGTGGGGAAAGCCAGCATGTTATTTAATTAGTTTTATAGAGTTTTTTTTCTTCAAATAAGCAAACATACAAGAACTACAAATGTACAGCCTAATATTTGTGAATTGTAGCTAACTAATATTGCTTCTCGGACGTGAACCCCTTAATGTTAGGGATGCCAGTATAGAGGAGCCTTGACGATGGCCTGGTGCTTATTCATATATTTGCAAATGTATGTAACTAAAACCTCTGAATCTCTATTATCATGTAGGATTTAAGTATTTTTTGTTGATTTTGCTGCAGTGTGCTGGGGGGCAAATCTCTTTTTTTTCTGTGTTTAGTGTAAACCCCACCCTTTACAAGCACCTGTGCTATGTCATTAAGTTGATATGAGCGACCACCATACTTTTTGTTTGCAGTCTTGAGAGGCATGAAGGGAGCCAGCATTGGGAAGATTTGCTGGTCCTTATAGTGCCATGTGGAGGTTTCTGGGGTACCTCCAAGGTGAGTCAGCTCTTAGCTTATACATGCGCTGTTATCATGCAGTACACCAATTTGTAATTATATGACCCAGAGTGGGTGCTACTATTATGTAGCAATAATTATTTTGGGGTGAGCATTTGGGAGTTGGGCCCCCGGAGTTGTTCTGGCTGGACCTTTTTCAGGGCATCACCACTTAATTCACATAGATATTTTTTATCACTTTTCTAATTGTTTGTTTATTATTTATGTCATTTTAATTCTTTCACATTTCATTAACACTTATTGATTTATATTTACACATCTATCCTTTACACTTCACTATCACTTTTTTTCCCCTTTTCGTGTGATGCCCTGGGGATGGTCCTTGGCTGGATTTTTTTGGGGTACCTTGTTTCTCGGATGTGAACCCCTTAATGTTAGGGACCAGGGCTGCCATCAGAAATTTTGGGGCCCGGTTCTGACAAAATAGGCAGGGCCCCCGGGGTATAGGGCAGATTTGGGTGGAGTTGTGTATAATGTGGGTGGAGCTACTTCGGGGGTGGTCCATCAATTGGTGTGTTATTCAGGGATGGCTAGACATGGTGGAGGTGGGCACAGGGTAGTGAACACTGGATATTAATGAGGGGGCACAGGGCAGGGAAGGCTAAAAAAGCGGGGGCACTTGGCTGGGAAGAGTGGATTGGGGTGGCAAAGGGCAGGGAAGAAATGCTGGCTGGACTGGGGGGTGGGCAGGGAAGGAAGGCTGGCTGCACTGGGGGGTAGGCAGGGAAGGATGGCTTGCTGGACTGGGGTGGTAGGCAGGGAGGGATGGCTTGCTGGACTGGGGTGGTAGGCAGGGAAGGATGGCTTGCTGGACTGGGGGGTAGGCAGGTAAGAAATGCTGGCTAGTCTGGGGGGTGGGCATCGAAGGAAGGCTGGCTGCACTGGGGGGATGGAAGGAAGGCTGGCTGCACTGGGTGGGTAGGCAGGGAATGAAGGCTGGCTGCACTGGGGGGGGTGGGCAGGGAAGAAAGGATGGCTGGGAAGGAGGGGGCTTAGAGAAGGATGGCTGTACTTGAGTGGGGGCACAAGACAGGGTCAACAGGAATATAAAAGTACCTGAGTAGGGGCCAGGGTGGCAGCGGCTAGTAATGCACCGGGCGGCAGGCAGAGGCAAAGAGCATCTGCGTTGCTTCATTAGAACTATGGAACCGGCCGGGAGCCAATCACAGCTCGCGTAACGGCAGCCAATCAGGAGCAGCTGCTTCTGATTGGCTGCTTTTCTGCGAGCTGTGATTGGCTCGCGGCCAGCTGAATACTATTGAGCTGGCCGCGAGCCAATCACTGCTCGTGGAACAGCAAGCCAATCAGGAAAAGTTGCTCCTGATTGGCTGCCGTTATGCGAGTTGTGATTGGCTCCCAGCCAGTTCCATAGCAGCTCAATAGTATTCAGCTAGCCGCGAGCCAATCAGGAGCGACTTCTCCTGATTGGCTGCCGTTCCGCGATCCTCCATAGTAGTGCAAATGCCTATGTATGCTTCCTTGCCGTTGCCAGTGCCACCCGGGCCCCCTCTCTCTCCGGGCCTGGGACGGGAGGCCCAGCAGTCCCCCCCTGATGGCGGCCCTGTTAGGGACGCCAGTATAGAGGAGCCTTGACGATGGCCTGGCGCTTATTCATATATTTGCAAATATATGTAACTGATACCTCTGAATCTCTATTATCATGTAGGCTTTAAGTATTTTTTGTTGATTTTGCTGCAGTGTGCTGGAGGGCAAAGTCTTTTTTTTCCTGTGTACTGTGTGTATTTACACAGAAAATATATTTTATTTTAACAAAGTCATTATAAGAATGGATAATGAAATTGTATCTACATTGCGCCATTAGCATCATTTTGCGAATAACATGCAGCTCTGAATCAGGACCAATGTTACTGAAATGTACAATATAAATGAATTAGGGATGTAGTTAGACTACCAACACACGGGAAGCCGTCTGACGGAATCCCGGCGCCAAAATCCTAACTTAGTGCTAAAGATAGGCAATACCGATGCCTATCTTTAACCTGACGACGTAATCCTGACAGACAGCTTCCTGAACAAAGGTAAGCGGGGACAGGGTTAGCGTTAGCCGCGGGGGGGAGGGTTAGGCTAGGGGAAAGGGGGTTAGGGTTAGTCACCACCGGGGACAGGTTAGGATTAGACACCCCCTGGGAGGGTTAGGTTTAGTGTGTGGGAAGGGGGGATTAGGCACCCCTGGGGGGACTTAGGGTTAGGCACCACCCCAGGAGTTTTAGGGTTAGGCATCCATAAGGGAGGGTTAGGGTTAGGGGGGGGAGGAGAAGGGTAGGACTAGTATACTTACCTGACCTGTCGGGATTCCTGTATTTTGGGCTTCTGGCGTTGGCTTTTCAGCCGCCAGGATTTCATACCCAACCCACTAAGTAATTCTGCATGTTGTAAATCACAATTTCATTTTTCAAAGGCTAAACCCCTGTAACCTCTGTAGGCTACTGTGAAAACAAATTTGTTTTGTTATCTGTTCTCAAGAGCTAGGAGGAGAACCTGTAAGGAACAAAAGGCCCATTATACAGCAGCTATCAATACACTCTTATCTGTAAGCAGTAGTATGTCAGGTCGTGGCTCAGATCTTACCTGTAAGCAGTAGTATGTCTGGTCGTGGCCCAGATCTTACCTGTAAGCAGTAGTATGTCAGGTCGTGGCTCAGATCTTACCTGTAAGCAGTAGTATGTCAGGTCGTGGCTCAGATCTTACCTGTAAGCAGTAGTATGTCAGGTCGTGGCTCAGATCTTACCTGTAAGCAGTAGTATGTCAGGTCGTGGCTCAGATCTGACCTGTAAGCAGTAGTATGTCAGGTCGTGGCTCAGATCTTAACTGTAAGCAGTAGTATGTCAGGTCGTGGCTCAGATCTTACCTGTAACTTGTAGTATGTCAGGTCGTGGCTCAGATCTGACCTGTAAGCAGTAGTATGTCAGGTTGTGGCTCAGATCTTACCTGTAACTTGTAGTATGTCAGGTCGTGGCTCAGATCTTACCTGTAAGCAGTAGTATGTCAGGTTGTTGCTCAGATCTTACCTGTAACTTGTAGTATGTCAGGTCGTGGCTCAGATCTGACCTGTAAGCAGTAGTATGTCAGGTTGTGGCTCAGATCTTACCTGTAAGCAGTAGTATGTCAGGTCGTGGCTCAGATAGCACTCCTCTGCACTGTTCCTCCACAGACAGTGGGATAACAAGTAGTCCATCTGCCAGTTGTGGAAAATCCTTTATGAAATTATTTTCCCTAGGGCAGAGAACACACATTAAACAGATTAAAGTGCTGTGAATTCTTAAATACAAGTTATTGCATACAATAAATTCACAAACCTATGAGTTACAGCAGTTTCTCAGACTTGGAGATACTTAAAATAAGTGATGTTCTTTTCCATTGCAAATATCTTGAATTTAAATAAGATATCCATTAAATATATGGTAAATTGTCCCTGACACAGTTGCATTAGCTCTAGTTCTCCATGCTATTGTGGATTGTAGCAACAGGTAATAATCGGGGTGTCAAAGAAAGATGTGTAGTAAATATAGGGTCTCATTCAGAGAAGGATGGTAATGTGTTCGCAGCTGTGATTTTGTATGCAAAGCAGCTGTGAAAATATGCTAATGACTGCAAAGATCACACGAGCATTGGGACACCCACTGCTGCCTTCTCATCTGCATACGATATTGCTTACATGCGTAAATATCAGTCACATCGAGCAGCCATCTTGCCCTGCGGCGGTTCTAACCAGCCACAAGCTCTTCTCGCACGCTGAGAGGTTTCATTTTGCTATTGCAATCATAATGGCTAAATTATATACGCCCATGAATCAACATTCAAACCGTCAGATACGCCTGTGTTTTTTGACCACCCCCAAACGCTGACTACCTGTCACTCGGTTTGCGAGAGGATCCTATGTGCAAACGTCATCACAAGGCAATCGCGTTGTGTGCGCACTGTGACTTATACGCATGCGCACTGGAAAACAATTTCCCGATCTGCGTAAATATCGGCATTGCGACTGGGTCTGAATCAGGCCCATAGTTCCTTAACACTCCATTTACCAACATTTCACTTACACCAGTTCTAGAGTGGGCCGAGTATAGAAGGACATGTAGTCAATCAAATCATCAGAATATGTACAACAGAACAGCAGTAAATAAATAAGTTACAGTGACACATGCTGGTTAGTGTCTGCTTCCTCAGAACACGTGCGATGATGTAGTATGATCCCTTTCAATGCTGATTAACAAAGTGATGTTTGAAATAGACATTTAAAGTACAAAACTAAAAGAAATCTAAAAATATTTGTGGTCAGTGCAAAACTGTGGTGATTGGTCTGCCTTGCGTGGACTCTGGACCTCATTCAGACCCACTCGCTAGTTGCGGCCGCTCGCTCCCAGCGTATTTACATTTTGCAAAGTGAGGTCAAGGTAGCCGCTCGCTCGGCAAGGTATAACCACGCCCACTATGTCTTGGCGAGCGATCACTTTGTGTTTATAGACACCCACCAGCCTGTCTTTAGCCGCCCACTAGCGTACGTCATCTCCAGGAAGTATATACAGACATCGGTACATCAAGTTCTATCGGATCTGACCACAGCGCTTGCGGTTGGCTGTACCCTACCGCAAGCACTGTGAGCACTTCAGTGTATAATTCAACCAGGTGACGTGTACTATGATGCTGCCTGTTAATTATGTATGCCCAAGAAATGGCGTGAAAACACTCTGGCACGCCTGCGCCTGCAACTCCACTTCCCCGTTACTACTGCCCTGCCCCTGTTACCACCCACAAACAGCCTCTCCTGTCACTCATTCCACTGGGCTGTCTTTGCAGGGCAAGCGAGAAAAATCCGATCGCTCGTACTAGTTTGCGCACACGCACTGCGAACTACACGCATGCGTACATTAGCGAACATCGTCTGCAACGAGCGGCCGCTTGCTAGCGAGCGGGTCTGAATCAGTGCCTCTGTGTTAATGTAAGAGTTTGTTCAGATGAAACACATGTATAGTATTTGAAGCAAAATCAAACTTTTGAAAAATAAATGTGCAGTTTAAAGCAAACAGTGCAGCAATAAACTATTGAAACGTTACAGAGTGAATGGTCTTCCTTAAAATGTCACATGGAAAACAGATTTTAAAAGTGTCTGACAAAAAAGAGATTGTGAAACTAAGGGGACTATGGGCAAAATGTACTAATTGACGGGTTCTAAACCCCGGAGGTTAGGCAGCAGTTTTGCTATCCGCAGATTTACTAAGACCAAAACCGCCGTCAAAACAAATTTTAGAACAGAATAGAACACGGCTGTCATTTAAAAACCCGCCACCAAACCGACGGGGTTTAGAACCCGTTGCTTAGTAAATTTTGCCCTACGGTATGTATTCATAATGACGCTGTGAAATCTCCTGCAATAGGCTATTAGTACTCGTGATGTCAGTGGGGCCGCCCCGAAACAGCAGGCGTTCTCATGGGAACGCCTCCATTTCAGCAGTCAATCCCCTGTCCCGCCCACCAAAGGGGGCGAGCTGTCACTCAACATCGACAGCTCTCCCCCTTTGGTTCGAGACCCGGAGTGACGGATTGCCTGTCGCTATCCGGATCTCGTGCATGTGCACGACGGAGCCGGCTCCGTCGTGCACATGCGCTGTGGGCCACCATCGACCCGGTTGCGAGCGCTCAGCGCTTGCGACTGGGTCTGAATTAGGCCCTGTGTTGCAAAGTAACTAACACTCTAATAGAGTGCTTTCCAGAGGAATGAATATCCCTTCACTCATTGCAGACTCAGGCTGAGTGGATTAAACATAGAAGTTGAGACACCATCCCAATTGCTCATGTCAAAAATAATTATTAACCTGGGGTAACACTCTATAGTGCCTGATTCTGCAGTTCAGCCAGAAATTGGTTCTTAATGAAGAGGCAATTGTAGAGAACAAAGCAAAACGAGAGTTAATAATTACTGTGAGAAGAAAACTATTTACAACAAAGATGCATAAGAACATGGTGAAGTAAAAGCAGAGACTTATGATAACAGAGGTGCTCTGTACTTGGCTTGCTCCCTAATGGAGGCTTTGGAAATGTTGAATTAGATAGCTTTAACAAACAAATGTGAACTGATATGGAGTATTTTAAAAGCACTAAGAAGGTGGCAGAGCAAATATGTACAGCCAAAAGGTGCATACACATGTAACGATTTTTTTAACAATAACGACGTCATCGTTCAAAAAATCTTTCTGAGTTATAATGATGAACGATAATCGTTCATGCGCGTTCCCGTTTGTAGTTCATCGTCCATTTCTGACTAACCAACTTAATGATTTTCATTAAGGGAAGGAACATTTTTCGTTCATCGTTGAAAAAAATTGTTCAAAAAATCGTTCATTACACTTCAAAAAAATCGTTCACTAACAAAATCATTACATGTGTATGCAGCATAAGTCCAGGTTTCTGGACCAGAAACATGTACAATTTATTGATTACCAGTCTGAGTGGTCAGAGCAGTCAAAGTAGGTGCCAGAGACTCAGAAAAAGTCACCCATGCTCTCTGGAGTGAGTGTAATGAGCTAGCTAATTAGGTGTCAAATTTTCTATAAAGGTAATACACAGTGGGCCTGATTCAGAGCCGGACGCTATTTGCGCTCGCTCAGAAAAAGGGGCGGGCTATTTAAATTGAGCGCTCGCTCTTTGCGGTCTGTTGACGCCTCTATGTCTGAGCGAGCGAACGAAATATGCGCTTGCTATTTTGTAAAGACGCCCCCTGGCCGCTCACATCCTACGTCATCTCCACTATTTATTTGATTAATCGAGTACATCGAAAGGCATCTGAACTGCTCGCAGTGCTTGTGGTTGGATTTACCTACCGCAATCATGCGAGCAGTTCAGGCTAAGAAACAACCAAGTGACGTGGTCGATGACGCTGCTTTGTTAATTATGCACACCCTTAAAACGCCCGTTTTGACCTTTTGGCACGCCTGCGTTCGGATCGCCACTCCCCGTTTTCAAGCACCTTCCCCTGTTACCACTGTCAAAACTGGATTATTAGCTGAGACAAGATCAGTTTAAAATTGAAGCGTGCGCGACGCCATCTTGCAAATGGCAGCTAGACTCCATTTTAGAAACAAGAATCTGCAAGACGCCATTTTATGACCAACGTCATTTCAAGTTATAACTCAGGAGCTAAGACCAAGGGCAACTGGAAAAAACAAGCTCTCTGAGTAAAAGTAAATAGAAATAGACAATGGGTAGTTTTACATACAAATTGGGAATGCCTGGATGCAGATAAAGTAAAGTTGTGACAATTGTAGTATAATCCAGGCATTGATATACACAATTGGATCTGTCTGAACTCTAGACAGGATGATCCCAAAAACTTCACAGCTTGAGGTGATAATACATTTGCATTTCACACAAGAGTCTAGGAGGACAAAAGAGGTATCTTTCCTTTGAACACAGGAAAGATGGGGGGGCTTGCTGATAGGATATGTAGAACTACCTCGCCCAGCATGCCACGCTGCTAAAATGTTAGAATCAAATGCACCCATCTTCATACACACATTAATATGTCTTTATACCAAACCCCGAATACCCACACATTTCACAGTCATACATAAGGTTCAATAAGCTTTAAAGTGTATGATTCAAGAAGGTTCAGTTAGTTTAAATGCTAAGAAATAAAATATATTTGTTAACTAAGGCATTATACAAGATAAACACGTCATTCTTGGAGTTGTTCTGATGCGTACTCTTTCCACAGTTTCCCGGTGCTATCGGTGAGGAGATCGCATCATGCATTCTCAAGTTATGGACCGCAGAACCTACAAGCAACCAAAATGTATATTTTAGATTCAACTGTTAGGATGCTGACGAAGGCGTGAGGAGGAAGACCCCTAGCTGTTAGAGGCAGGGAAAGTCTGTTTGAACCAGCCTGTTAGATGCACTGTAACAGATGCTTCACCTCTGAGAACCAATGACATCAGCAACAGACATACCTTTTGTCTTGTTTATACTGGGGGGGTATAAGTATGGGTGCACGGACACTATTTGGGAGTCTTCGTGCTGAATGCTGAATGACGAGGGGTCTCTTGCTGAAGCCTATCTCTGGGTCCAGAAGCGCCTGCGTACGTATACTGTACTTGTGGTCTATATGATTTACTTTTGCGCCTAAATTGTGTCTTGATCAATTGTGTGTAACTGTCTGAACTTTTACCTGAATATCACTTGTGCTTTGGAACCACAGGTTCTATGTCTAAGTCTTTATTTATGGTGTGACTGCGTACGCAAATTAGCGTCATCCTTAGAGGTTTATAGGAAGGATTTTAGAAGGTACAGGCAGGGGTATATAGAGGTTCTGATCCAATATTGTTAGTTGGGGGCTCTTAGTGAAGTCACTTACCTGCTCACACTGTACATACGGTCATCGATATTTCAGCAAAGGGTGGAGTGGCCACATGCAGGGTTTGCCTGCAACCGCTTTGGCTGAAAGGTCGCTATCCATCTCCATGGGAATCAAGGGCACTGACTAGAATCCAGGGACAAGAGAGGAAAAAGTTTGTTTTCCTCTGTTTATAGAACCTTACGTTTAAAGGGGTGTCGCAGTACTGAGTACGCGGCTAAGTCGCAGGTTTGAGCATAGTAAGACGCACTTTTGCATACGCAGTTAAAAGCCATTATACGGTTGTGGGGTGGTCGCATTATTGTGTATGTGGCTGGTCGCACAATAGCGTATACGTACTTCCGGTTGTGCTGCCACGTGTTTAAACAAAGCCATTGAGGTTTACATTTTTTTTCTATTACCAATATCTGGGTTAAACGTGTATTTTTCTGCGCAGGAAAAAAAGTGTGTAACAGTGAATACTTGTTGAAGAAAGTTAAGGTTATCGTATGATCCTTAAGGGCTAGGTGCAAGGGTTAGCGTAGCTGCTCGGTAAGCAGCTTACCGTTCAGTACACAGAGCAGGTGTATGGTTTGTTATTTTTGTTAGGGACCGGCTCTCAGTGTGACTGCAGTGTTCAATAATATTTGAGCATTGTAGTTGAGCCGCACTAGGTGTGATTGTGAGCTGAGAGATAATAGGTGAGCGGGGCATCTAGAATTTCTTCCGTAGGTGAGCGGGGGCATCTAGAATTTCTTCCATAGGTGAGCCGGGGCATCTAGAATTTCTTTCTTAGGTCAGCGGGGGCATCTAAAATTTCTTCCGTAGGTAAGTGAGAGTATCTAGATTGCCTTTCACCAGTTTAAATCTGTATTGAAAAGTGTAGGAGTTGTCTCAGAATGGGAGCCACGCAAACAGTAGAGATGTTAGGCAATGATGTGCTGCTAATGGATGCTCCAATTGGATCAGCCCGTCGTATTATGCATACTAAGTACGGTACTTATGCAATAAGGTATTGTGATTTATGGTTTAATATGACGAGGAAGAGTGTTACACCGTTTCCCAGAATTGGTAGTTTTGATAAAAATGTGTTAGACAATGTCCAGGATCACATCAGTATGGTGCGATCCCGAGAGAAAAAGATTAAGTATTTTGAATGTTTAAAACTATGGCAGCATGAAGGGGATGCTTGGCTTAAAAATGTGCAAACGTCGCAAACTAGCGTCGCGAGCGCATTGCCAGAAAATACATCCGCGACGCTGAATTGCAATACGGGCGAGCCGCTAAATGACGCGCACGTGCGGCAAGGTAGCGTTGTGGATAGTATTGCCAGCAGTTCGCGCGCACCTCCCCCGCCCTATGTGGATGGAGGTGTAAGTACAGTTACCAAAAAAAAACATAAAAATGTAACAAGCAACTTGTACCCTCTCTTAAGTAACCATAAACAAAATGTTTATGATGTAGATGATGAGCCTATTGTAATGTCTGCCATTTCCCATGCTGTGCAAATGATAGATGCTGCATCACCACAATCACGGGTGGTGCCGCCATCTCCATCAGTAACAGCAAGGGAAGTGTTAATACACTCTGCACCCATTGAGGAAGTTGTTAATACCATACGTAGCAGCAGCAGATTAAACCCCCAGCCAGGTAACCAGGACAGCAACCTGCTGCCGGTCTGCATCCCATTCGGACAATAACTGTCCCGAATGGAAATGTGGATGCAAACGGTGTAGTGCCCACGAGGGAAGTAGTAATGCATTGTCCATGGACAAGGGCAGAACTAAATTCCATCATAAATGATTTCCCCAATCCCAAAAAGGAACTAGCCAAATGTCAAAGATTTTTGAGAAATTTGGGTAGTTCTCATGAGCCCACTAATAAAGATTGGCGTGTGGTGTTAAGGGCCTGTCTACCACGCAATACCGACATGACAAAATTTATCACGGACTGTGTATTGGATGGCGATGTTCCCTTAACAGACCAAGTAAACCAAGGTAACATTTCCCGCATTGTAACTCAATTGGGTGTATATTTTCCAGTAGTAGTTAACTGGAACAAAATCTTCACAATCAAACAGAAAGAGAGTGAGACTTCAGAAGACTATTGCGACCGGGCTCTGCAGGCTATCACCCAGTACACTGGGAAAGAAGATATTAAAGATAGCACTCACCACAGGGGAATGATAGTCACGGTACTCATGGACAGTCTGAAAGACGACTTAAAGATTCGGGTTCAGACCTCACAACCTGGCTGGAGGGGACTCACAATAGATAACCTCATAGAGTCCGCCATAGAATATGATAAAAATATCACAAAGAAGAGAGAGACCCAGAGCGAAAAACTAATGGCTGTCAGTATCTAAGCTCTGGAAGGAATGACAATAACATCACAGCCAACCGACACACCTGCACCCACACACACACCTGCACCTGAACAGTTACACGTCCTCACCAATCCTACACCACAGCAAACACATCCTTACCCCACATATCATACACAACCACAGGTCCCATACTCATATCCCCCACAATATCCTTACCCTCCCTATCCTTACCCATACCCACCACCTTTCCCTCTTGCTCAAATCCCACAACAATCTTTTCATCCACCCCGTTCAAAATTATGTTTTAACTGTCACCAAGTGGGACACATAAGTAAGTACTGCAAAGTGAAGAACACCACACAGGAACACGAGTTTCCCATGGGTTCATAGGTAACCCCAGTATCTTCTCCCAGGCCTTATATGACTGTTTATAATCTTTTCAACCTGCCAATGTATCTGTTCTAATGTAAAATGTGGATGATTTATTGTTGTATTTTAGGTCATGTTTAAATAATATTAAACTGTTGTGCTTTATCTCCCACTCACAGGACACGAGGTTGCTAAGGATAAACGGCAGCCATGCCAGGCTAAGGTCAACTACTCGGAATATTATCCAACCCAGTGGCACAGGCATTACTTAGAACAGTAGCTATTAATAACAAGATTTAATTGCAGGAACCTGTATGCAGATACTATATCCCTAGAATTGTTAAAAATGATAGGGGGACTTATTTTACAGGTGACGTTTCCAAGAACATGTGTAAGATGATGGGTAACAACACTGAGATTATCCCAAACTGTCTTTTCCTTTATTTGCCCCCCTTGGAGATACTGTTCAAACAGGCAGCCTCATGTGAAAATATGATAATGAGGTTACTGTGCAGGGTCTCACGAAGATGAATGAGAATAACCGAAATTGAAAGTGTTATTAACTAACATGTCTAATGCAAACTGTCATGATGTAAAAATCTGGAAGAATTTATGATCCAAATTTTTTTTTAGCTCAGGTCGTTTGACTGATCGGTGGAAAGGTCCGTATCTGACGATACAGCATCCTCAAAGGGTGGCCGGGGAAGATACGTAGGTCCATTCCACTCACTATAGGGAGGTTAACCAACTGGTGGAGATACAAGGCAGAGACAAGGCCGATAACATGGACCTGTCCATTGCGAGCTTGTGCCGGAAGAATTAAAAAGGTGACGGTGAGATATCTGAGCTAAAGAAATGTGTAGATCAGTGCTTCCAGCAATGGAGTGGTCTGCTGTAGTCATCCTAGTTCTTTTTCTTTCCAGAGTTTTTGTCATGATGATCTGTTTGGGGAGACTCAGTGTCTGTGATGGGGGACCGATAAAGGAGATGTGAGCTGATGGCGGAGCTGATGGAGTGGAGTCAGGAGGAGTGCAATGCCAATCAGGGGAGTTTCTGACCAATTCTAGTATTGTAATTGTTATGTTATTTGGGAAGAATACTTCCAGAAGTTATGACCCTCACACATGTTGAAATGTTGGGAATACATAAAAAACACACCGTCACCATATCTTCACACACAATATGAACACAGAGGCAAGAGAAATATGATACCTGGTGATATGCATAAAGCCGCTCAGTTAATTAGTGAGACAACTGGCTTTCAAGTTCTGGTCACATTGGACCCCACCAGGATCGCTCGGGGTACATTAAATTTTAGATATATCCAGGAACTTGCTAAATTAATACATAATATCACCGAGATGTACGATGACACATTTAGGTATACAGGGAAAGAATTGCAAGCGTACAAGAAAGAACTGGTGCAACACAGGCTAGTGTTGAATTATTTAACTGCTGTTACTGGAGGGTATTGCGTAACATTGGCCACCCAATTTGGAGTAAAATGTTGCACCTATGTCACTAATGATACCAGCGATGCTAAGGAGGTGATAGACCGGAAGATGGATGAAATTCTGCAGCTGAAGTGGGAGTTTCGCGAGAACCATAATGCTTCAGTAGCTGAAGTAGGGGAAAAGATAGAAGGATGGGTGTCATGGCTGAACCCAGTGAAATGGTTCTCAGGTCTAGGGGAATGGGTTCAGGAAGTGATCGCCAGCATAGGCAAATTCTTAATCCTTATACTGATGGTCATCATAATGATTGGCATATGCGTCCGGTGTGTTCCTATTGTGTTGAAGTATGGAAAATGTAAAAACAGAGTGAAACGAAATAATGAAACTATGATGGTGGTTAGTAATGACAATATGTATACCGAGGTAAATGTAGAACTGCATTACAACCTGAACTAGGAAATACAATCATTTAATGTATTATATCTAGACATGCATAGAATGTATTATTGAAATGTTATTCATAGAACACCTCAGATGATGTAAAGTCTCAATTCCCTTTCAAGACTGCTATTATAAGATTGGTGCACTCCCACACCTTTCACATGACCTTCCAAGGTCCGCGGTGTGCGTATAATAGTAGTTTTATGTCCCCACCCAGAGACACATTATTGATGGATTAAGAACCATTTTGTGCCATCCCATAATAACACTAAATAATATGTAAATGTAAGCATAAATTAAATTTAAATAGCAGATTGTGATAGCATGTTGTTCGCTATCAAAGGGTGGACTGTCAAAACTGGATTATTAGCTGAGACAAGATCAGTTTAAATTTGAAGCGTGCGCGACGCCATCTTGCAAATGACAGCTAGACTCCATTTTAGAAACAAGAATCTGCAAGACGCCATTTTATGACCAACGTCATTTCAAGTTATAACTCAGGAGCTAAGACCAAGGGCTACTGGGAAAAACAAGCTTTCTGAGTAAAATTAATTAGAAATAGACAATGGGTAGTTTTACATACAAATTGGGAATCCCTGGATGCAGATAAAGTAAAGTTGTGACAATTGTAGTATAATCCAGGCATTGATATACACAATTGGATCTGTCTGAACTCTAGACAGGATGATCCCAAAAACTTCACAGCTTGAGGTGATAATACATTTGCATTTCACACAAGAGTCTAGGAGGACAAAAGAGGTATCTTTCCTTTGAACACAGGAAAGATAGGGGGGGCTGCTGACAGGACATGTAGAACTACCTCGCCCAGCATGCCACGCTGCTAAAATGTTAGAATCAAATGCACTCATCTTCATACACACATTAATATGTCTTTATACCAAACCCCGAATACCCACACATTTCATATTCATACATAAGGTTCAATAAGCTTTAAAGTGTATGATTCAAGAAGGTTCAGTTAGTTTACATTCTAAGAAATAAAGATATTTGTTAACTAAGGAATTATACAAGATAAACACGTCATTCTTGGAGTTGTTCTGATGCGTACTCTTTCCACAGTTTCCCGGTGCTATCGGTGAGGAGATCGCATCATGCATTCTCGAGTTATGGACCGCAGAACCTACAAGCAACCAAAATGTATATCTTAGATTCAACTGTTAGGATGCTGACGAAGGCGTGAGGAGGAAGACCCCTAGCTGTTAGAGGCAGGGAAAGTCTGTTTGAACCAGCCTGTTAGATGCACTGTAACAGATGCTTCACCTCTGAGAACCAATGACATCAGCAACAGACATACCTTTTGTCTTGTTTATACTGGGGGGGTATAAGTATGGGTGCACGGACACTATTTGGGAGTCTTCGTGCTGAATGCTGAATGACGAGGGGTCTCTTGCTGAAGCCTGTCTCTGGGTCCAGAAGCGCCTGCGTACGTATACTGTACTTGTGGTCTGTATGATTTACTTTACCTAAATTGTGTCTTGATCAATTGCGTGTAACTGTCTGAACTTTTACCTGAATATCACTTGTGCTTTGGAACCACAGGTTCTATGTCTAAGTCTTTATTTATGGTGTGACTGCGTACGCAAATTAGCGTCATCCTTAGAGATTTATAGGAAGGATTTTAGAAGGTACAGGCAGGGGTATATAGAGGTTCTGATCCAATATTGTTACCACCCACAAACGCCTCATTTTGTCACTCAAATTAGCAGGCATTCGCTATTTTGCGAGCACACAATTTCCGACCGCAATGACTGGTTCGCGCATGTGCAGTTGTGCGAACATCGCTCGTAGTGAACGAGCGGCCGCTTATGAGCGGCTCTGAATCAGGCCCAGTGTCCATTGTATGTAATAGAATAATCACTTTAATTCCCATGGAATGATTTCAGAAAAAATTATGATTAGTAAATATTCTGCCAATTTGTCTAATCTGTCTGTAAAAGAAGATGATAATCTGTTTACATCTGGTCAACATTGTTGTATACAGGCTGTGATTTCCCAAAAAAGGAATAATCTGCTAAAAGACAGCAGGAAGAAATTCAAACCAGAGGATGTTTGCTCAATTGAACAAAACAATTAGGTTTCACAAAATGATGGAGAAAATGAAGAAGAAAGATGTAGAGTTAAATGAAAAGACCAGATGAAAGAAAAGAAAGAAAAAATGTGGAAAGCTCTCAGGAAATAAAATGGGATTGTTGAAGTGCTGAGAGAAAGTACATAGGTGTTGCATATATTTCGCTGGTATATGAAAGTTCACATCATCAACAAAATGGAGGCACCTAATGGATTTGAAGAAAAAGACAAAATGGAACAGTCTGCCTCTTTTTCTCGTTTCTGTCACCACTCTGTCCACCTGGAGAAAGGCATGGGGGAAGGGATCAGGGGGAGGGGCATGGGAGGAAGGGTGGAAGTGCTGGGGGAATCCATTTGTGTTGTGATAGCTCTGGCTCCAGGCACTTCAGGGAAATGTTCACCTTATATCCATAAAGCATTGGCTGGGGGTAGAAGAGAGACCGTCAGGAAGCCAGTGAGAGCTAGAAGGGGGGGTGACTTTCCTCGAGCTTCTTACTATACCTTTGCTAGATGGACACAGAAGCTGATTATGTAATAGATGTTTATATTTAATATATGAATGGCATCAGTGCTTTTTAGGCATTAGTATACTATATGTTTATATCTAAGCTTTATGTCATATATTCCTTGAGTTAAGATCTACTTTAGAAATGTAGTCTTTCTGGTTTAGTTATTTCCTTTTTAGTGTATTAATCTCATGTTTTGCTTCTTATTTTAAAACGCTAATATTTGCAGCACTTTATGCATCCGAATACTTGAATAAGTTTGAGGATAGATAAGCACCCTGTTTGATATGTAATTTTGTTAGGTAAGTTAAGAGTTAAAAGCTGGAGGGGGATGTGGTTAGTATTCGTTACTTGAGGAGTATAAGCCTATGGTAGGATTTAAGGGAGGGCTTAGAGGTTCCATATAAATAGCCTGGTGAGGGGAGCCATCTTCCTCTTTCCAGTTTATTTCAACCAGGCTGGCTAAGGAGCATATGTATAGTATTTTATATGTCTGTCTTTCTCTTCTTCTTTCACATTTCACACCCCATTTATTTCCCCTGGTCTACCACCCTCTCTGTCTCCTGTTAATTTTATCTTTTACTACCTTCCTATTTCTAATTTCCCCCCTGTCCTTTCCTTTCTGCACATGTTCCATACTTTTCTTCCCCCTTCCCCTGCTTGTGTTTCCATATAGTCCCTGTTACCTGCCAGTGCCCTCCCTCCCTGTCATTTCCAGATACACAGGCCCCGTGTGTCCCCCCCCCCCGCCCCTGCCAGGCCTCTCACCTCCGTGGCTGCTTCCCCAGCCACGCGAGGGCCATGGTCCGCTCAGGCGCAAGGCTACACCTGCCTGCACTCCCGCTGCCGGCTCTCGATTGCCGCCCCCCCACATCGACCACCCCTTCCCCGCGGCCGCCTGCTCTCAAGCGGCAGCGATATTAGCTAGACGGCCCCCACTCCCCGTCTCCCCTCACGCTAAGCGCGGCCATCCCGCTCCCTGCACCGGTAGCTAGCTCCACCCACAGGGTTGCGGCGGCCATCTTGTGCAGCCAGGCGCCGCATGGTGCTCTGCCGCAACCCCCCCATGCCCCCACTACTTAAGAACAGGGGGGCACCTCCCTGCACAGCCTCCCCCCTGCTCTGCCAGCACCAGAGACTCCCTTGGTGCGGCGTCCCCTAGCGCGCCACCCACCAACTTGTCCCCTTTCCCCCCCCGCACCCTGGGGTGGGGGTTACACCCCCCCTTGCATTTAGGGGCGGCTGGTGCACAGCACAATAATCCTGCCCCATTCAAGCCTACAATGACGCGCCGCCGGGCTGCCCCCCCCCCTTATTTCCCTGCCACCGGGATGCTGCACATAAGCCCAATGCATTTTTCAGCCCCTTATCATCCGCCCCGCTTATGCACTGCCAGCCACTGCCCCCCACTCTCCTCCAGTTCGCCCCCTCCACTGCTAACGCGGCCCCCCCCCTTTTTTCCCAGGGATTGGCGCATCACTACAAGGCGCAATAGCTATGCCCATCCAGCCGCATGCCACTACAGCTGTTTTCCTGAACCCATACATGTTTCCACCCCCTCCTCACACCCCTCCCCCCAAAACCTGATCCTGTACCCCCGCTGGCTACAGCATCTCCTGCTCTTTCTTCTGCGGAGGGACTTTGTTGCGTGGGTTTCACCGGATATTTTTTCGAGCCCCCAGGTCACAGTTTTTGAGCGTCTAGGACCATTGTCGAAGTCCAGCGGACAGATGGTGCTGATGTCGAATCAAGTCGTGGTGGGCGCACCGCGCAGCGAGGGACTGTTGGCGAACACAAAGGAGCCAGTGGCTGGGCCTTCCACGTCAGGATCAGGTGAGCATGGTGTTAACCCATTTGCGCAGCACACATTCCCCTTCCACTGATGATTCTAGCGATTCTTCCAGTTCATTTGTAAATCCGCGCAAGCTTAGGCGTTACTTAGTGCAAATTTAATGGGTAGCAAGGGTGCCCTTAGAGATTTAACACAGTGTCAGCAATTGAGGTACCGGATGAAGCGCGGGTTATGGTTCACTGAGCGAATACGGCTATCCTTAAAGATTTAAAGTTTTAAAGTAGGGAGCGGTTAGTGAAGAGTAAATTTGTGGATATGTTTGTGATAACGGCTGACGCACGTAGGTTTAGTTCAGGCTAAGTCAGCAGGAGTAATGGCGGGGGCCTTCGGGTATGTTATGTTTTTTGCGGCGTGCTACCTTGAGTCCAGACACAACACGAGGGACAGGCAGTGTTTTCAATTAGGTTTCAAGGATGTTGAGGTTTGGTTTGCTCGACCAACTGCCTAGCTTGCCTGCGGAATCCTCGGTTGGTCGGAAGCAGCCCTTTCTGGCCTGCCCAGATCTGTGGGCATCAGCCGCTGGTAGTGCTACGCGTGTAATAACACGCAGGGTCATATGGGGCAGGCTGTGGATACAGTCATATCTGCATGCTCTGTGGGAGCATTCATCCAGCCAAGGTGTGCGCGTTGGTCTGCCGCACAGGGTCAAGGAGAATATTGCAGCAGCAGCGCAGAGGTGTTCAGAAAAGCACCGTCATTGATTAATTTGGGGGTTTTTGGCGTGGGTTTGCATTTATCTTTGACACAGGAATATCCGTGGTTTCTGAGAGGAATCTGAAAGCGGAAGTCGGGTGGGGGCCCATGCGTGGCCCCTTTTGCTCCACCCACTTTTGGTACGGTTTAGGTGCACCGCCTTCAAGGGGGTGTCGTAGAAGGAATTGGGTAAATTGGAGTTGTTACAGAGTCTCTTACATAAATGGAAGGGTTCGGCAATCACACAAAATATCTGTCAGATCACTGCGCCATTTAACAAACGGGGGGAGGGCTCTACTAGCTAAGGCAGATATCGCATATGCTTTTTGACTGCTGCCCATTTCACCCCGAGTCCTTTAAATATTTGGGGTTTGGAGTTGCAGGGCTCAATTACGTTACACAGAGGGAAAGCCCTTATGGCCTTGTGGTTAAGATGACTGTTTATACATGGCGGCCGATTGGCTTTTTCATTTCGTGTACTTTAGTTGAAGGTTTTAGTTATTTTTTGCAGTAGTTGTCCATGCGGGTATTGGGACATACTGTGGTGTCCCGCTACCTGGATGTTTTCATGTTATGGGGCTAGTAGATACCAGAGTTTGCCAGTATTCAATTAATTTCCTTAGTTTAGTCGTTATGGGAGCCCCGATGGCTCGTGACAGGTAAGAAGGTTCAGTTATGCGCATTATCTTATTTGCGGATAGAAATCGATACCTTGATAGGATTATGCCGCTTGCCTATGGCGAAGGCATGGCGTTTTGGGGAGTTGCTAGAAGCATTTCATTTTGGCAAAAAAAAAAAAAAGTTTCGCTAGTACAGTTGCAGTCGCTATCGGGCCCCCTCAGTTTGGCATTTAGAGTCATACATAGGGGTTGGTTTTTCAGTAGACGGCTAGAAGGAGCCACAGCAGGGGTTAGGAAGCCTCGTCACCTCATATGTGTCCCTCTGGAGCGGAGTGGACATGCTGCGCATTTGTTTGTTTTTTATGCGCAAATTCAACGGAGTACAGTTCTGCACACGTCACCCGTAGCCAAGTCCGAACTTAGACCGTTACGTATGCATCCTGTTCATTAAGTGGTGCATTTGAAGGGGAGTGTGGCACGGAGCCTTGGCCGGTTTCCTGTGGGGTTCAGGGCCTAGACAGGAACATCCTTATTCTTGAGAATTTTTCAATTGTAGTGGCGGTCGAACTGCGGTCCAGCAAGCCTTGCATTAGGCAAATCCTGTTTGGTGATAACTTAGGTGTGGTATAAGAAGGCTCTAATCTAGGATGGACTTGGATCTGGCCTCGCAGTGGTTAGGCATCTATGTGTTTAAGGAATATTGAGTTTAGGGCACGGCATGTTTCGGGCGTTGCTACCAAGATAGTGGACATCTTATATCGTTCAGTAGGACATGTTTCATTCGCTCGCGCCTCCTGCTAATTTACATGGTTTCTCCTTCCCCTTCCATGCCTGGCGGATCGTCACGCCGGCATCCAGGGACTAGCACGGAAGTCATGGGCACCAAGTACATTAAGACCTACACGCTAGTTTTGTGCGATTGGCAAGGTGTTTAGCTTCCAAGAGCGGGCGGTTTCAGATGGTTAATGATTGTATGGCAGAGTTTGTCTGTAGCTGCTATGACAGGGGTCGTTCCAAGGCGGCTTGTCTCCAGCGTTACCCAGTATAATTTTCCAAGTTGCACGTTTGGCGGATCCTGACAAATTATTTGTATTAAACAAGGCATTTAATAGGGTGGGCAAGAGAGTATTAACAAAGGTATTTAATAGGGTGGGCAAGGGAGCGTCCTAACAAAGGCGTTGCGCGGAGCCCCATCAACACAGCCCTATTACAGGATTTGATTGGGCCAGTAAAGGAGTGGCTTTGGTCAAGTGCTAGGCGCCTACCCCCCCCCTTTTTGGTTAGCATTTTCATTAGCTTACTTTAGGGCTTTTAGAATGGGTGAGCTAGTTGCTGCTACTAAGATTTCTGCGCTATCAGGTTTAATGTTAAAATAAGGTGGTTATCAAACCGGTATTGAGCTTGTGCTGAATAGATGGGTCTAAAACAGATTAACTGGCAGGGAGCGAGGGATTTCTATTCAGATGCATGCAGATCCAGTGATTTGGCCAGTTGCTCTTTGGGGTACTTTAATAGGGTTTGCCCTCCAGGTGGCGGGCAGTGGTTATCCATGTTAATCTAACTCCCTTTTGTCGTAGTTTACGAGGGTGTTTCAGAATTATATTATAGCTAGGGCAGTGGAAGTCGTATTTAAAACAAGTAGCATTAAGTAGTTGCGCTCCTTGCGAGTTTGTTGGGAAACCCAGGGGCCTTATGCCTACTGCCGCTAGGGATTCTGAAAGGATTTTCAGCTTTTGCCCTCAAGGAGGTTTTGCTGTTTTTCATCTTCAGATGGGTCACCCAACTATTTGTTTCCCTTTCCTTGTGGTTAGATTATTGTTGTTATTATACATAGCAATTTCTGTTTGTATTAAATACCAATATCTGTCTGTATAAATGCCAATTCTGTCTAGGTGAACTTTCGGACAGGGTTGTCTGTGAGTGCTAACTGTCGGGTGTGGGAAAATTCCTATATTTACTGGGCTAGCCAGCACCCTTTGGAGTTACATGCCCAATTTTGGTTGTGAGTGCGTAAGTGGCATTGCTTAGGATTACGAGAAATGCACTGTAAGTGCCTGCTAGATGCCCCATGGGCAGCAGAGGAGAAGTTTGGGGCCAGACTTGGGAGGCAATGATTTGGTCGCGTTCGTGGGTATTGAACAGATATGGCCATTGCACGCTTGTCATTTAGCGTTTGGTGGACGCGTCATACAATACCCAAGTTTATGTCACGGGGCAGAGAGCTTGCATAGGCCCGACGGGGTACATCTCACGAGCGCGCGGCTAGAGCGGTTGACCGATGACCTCTGCAGTTTTAATTTCATTAAGAAGGTCACAGTTTTGGTGGCGGGCCTGGTTCTGCGAACCGGGCTTTGGCGGGAAGCAGTGCTCATGGGCGGCCTATTATTAGCGCAGGAGTGCCTGTGGTAGCATTCTTCCTTTGAGAGCGGCCAGTTTGTCACCGCCTAAATGGGGGGACATGGTCATTGTTCCAAGGGAGGGACCAATGCTGTGCCAATTAGGGAAGGATGGTACTGCCCCAGGTCAGTCTGTGCAGGGCGGGGATCCGCCCCTTTTTATTTGTATTGATATCCACTGGGCTGTGGCCTTGGAGCACTGCTTTCTTCTTGCCACCTATTCTAGAATTTCAATTTGATCAATAAATTCTGGCTGTGACCTCTTTGAATTCCATATTCATGTGTCAGTGTGTTTATTTCTAGGTTTAGGAATAAGTTAAGTTAACAAAAGGGAATAATAAAACAAATGGGTGACTTATATTCATAGTCTTTATCATACATCACGCCAGCTTCTCTGATTAATTTTATTGACAAAGACAGACAAATATCGCAAGAAGCATCAAAATTCCCTTATTAAATGTGTGACCTCTTCTACACACTTACATATTCACATCCAATTGATTATCTAGCATTCTACTGTGCAACCCAGGTCAACAGATTCAGATTATGTATGTCAGAGAATATTAGTATGAATCTGAGGTGCAACAAATATGATAAATATTGAGTACTAATAGCTATTTAAATGAGTTCTCAGATCTTTACTGATATATTTGGCTGTTTTATTGTTTAATTTGTACTCCCTAATTGATAACTAGATTTTTATTTCATTTTCTGTATAAGTGAAAGATTGCATGTGTGCTCTCTGCAGAAGGAGAATGTGACCCTGGTCACATTAATATACATAGAAAAATTGCAATTTCTCAACATTTTTGTTCTGGGAGACTATTCAGACAATGTATTGCCCAAATCCCCATACATAATGTAAGACAGTCATGGCCTGAAAAAGGGGAGGGTGTGGATTATGCATTCTGAATACTTACCAAGCACAGCAATATGTATGAGCTGACTGTCTTTGTAAATTTACATGATAAGGATGATACAGGACAGTTTTTTTTTTAACTCTTTCAGAGCACTTATATTTATACAGTGCACACAACTGATACTGTATATTTCCTCCTCAAGACCCAGAAATACATATATAAATAACAATGCTTTGAAAATAATTTGAATTTGGGCTATAATTAAAAAACAAATTAAATTTGGACTAAAATAAAAACTCATAACTTTTAATGCATTATTATGCAAACAATACCCAGTTTTAACAGTAACTTTTGCACTCTAAGATAATAGAGACATAATTGCATATTTAGTTTCATGTTGCTGTATATGTTTTGTGCTTTTTATGTTCCATCTTTTGAGCTGCTGAAATGTTTTTTTTTAGTTATTTATTTATTAGGAAATAAAATGCTATGTGTGGTGCTTTTTCCACATCTGTGTGGATCTTGTTCTGATGTGTTTGCTGTTCTTCGCACACATAAATCTCAGTCTCAGTTCATCGTTCACCCACACATGTGGCTTTTTGTTTACAAAGCAGTTTATGTTCTTCCTAAAAAGTGGTTTTTAATGAATTTCAGTATGTTTCGAATTGTTTCCATATTTCAAGGTGTGGGGAAACATGAGTGCTATCTCCAAATATATAATTTCCTGTAATATTGCACCAACACTAGCATTATCTTACAGGAGTCAGGTACAGATAATTTATCACCTTCTGAAAGCATGCATACAATTAATAAAGCACTCGCAGGCAATAATTCATGTAGCTAATTAGGTTCAAACACCTGCAAAATAATGTATATTTATATAACAAAAAAAATCAAAGGATTTTTGTTTAGTGTGAAAATCATAACCATTTAAAAAAAAAAAATAACAATGTTGATTGAAAATCAATGTCAAATGGACGTGGTTTAATAGTGAACAGATTAATTACATTTGTTTTATTCAATCATGTAAAAGTTTATTTTAAACATTAAAAAAGTTAGTGGCAAAGAGAAAAATATAAGCGCCTACATTTTTTTTCGATCAAATTTTTTATTAAAGAATCCGAAAAAGCTTACAGCAAAAAATAAATGATTAAGCACAATAAAAGAATAGATGTCAAATCCAACTTTAAACATCTTAAAAATTAAAAAATATTACATGTAAATAGTGAATTTTTTTTTTAACATTACTTTTTTTTCTCATAAAAAAGAAGAACAAAAAGGAGGGGTGAAAGTTGTGGAGCAGAAAAGAGAAAAATATAGAGAAGCACGTGGCTTAAGTGCAAACAAATTATACTAAAACTGCAAAAGTCCAGAAACTGTAGGTGGAAGAGACAGGATCGTAGACAGTGATAAAAAAAAAATATAATATATATATATATATATATATATATATATATATATATATATATATATATATATATATATAAAATGGGAGCTCTATTCTCTTGCCATTTGAACTCAATTATCCTCAATGAAAGCTAAGCCTTTTTTACCTTTTTGATATATTTATTCTTGGGCACTTCAAAATATTTTTACCATCCTGGATATAGATAGCACTTTAGAACAACTGGTATCCAGTTTATTTTGATTTGTTTTTTTTATACATTTCTTGATCTATTGTATATTGTTATTTGTACTAAATTGTGTACTCCCCCATTTTATTCATATATTTATGTTGCACATGTTCTTGGCACAAGCACTTTATATGTATTTCCACATTTGCACTTTATTGGAGTAAATACGCAGGTTGCTATACCTATTAATTTTGCACATTTTGTTTCAAGTATCTTACCCGTACTTTTATTGGTATTTAGCTGACGCCTTGTGAAGTAGGCATTGCAGTTTTATTATATGTGTGGTATTGGGGAAAACCTCCCATAGGTATTATTAGGTACATATTGATTGGCGCTGTTCCATACTCCCTGTTTTCATATATATATATCTATATATTGTGATAGAAGCACTGGAGAGGTGTGGAATGGCTTCTATATCTGTCACAGATTCCTGTCTTATGTCTTTAAAAAAAAAAAACAGGAGAAGTCTGTTGATTAAAGCAGACTAGAAATGTCGGCTTCTGTGAAAAGCCGGAATGGGTTCTGGGGGTGTGGATGTGAGAAGGGGGAGGGCTCCATCCACAGGCCACTCCAGGTGTTGGGCCTTTCAGCCTGGTAGCAGGCTCATTAGGGCTTGCACCTGGAAATGGCTGATTTATGATGGGTTTAGTTAGGGCTGAGTGTCTCACACCTGGGAGAGCAGGCCCGCAGGTTAGCTTGCTCTGAAACACTGTTGGCTACAAACCAGAAGGTACTGTGGATGGGGATTTATTTAGTGTTCTGTTAGTGAGGGAACTTACTGTCTAGTTAGTGCCTAGCCGGGCTAGGGTTTATTTTATGTTTTGTTTCTTTGATTATTGATATTGCACAATATAACTGGCGCCGACCAGCTTGTATGAAAATCCACGACTGGAGTGCTATTTCCTGGCTGCTGTGTGTAAGGAGGTGTCCATCTACCCCAGGAGAGGGACCTCTTACCCCGACCTTATCACAATATATATATATATATATATATATATATATATATATATTATACAGTATATATAAGGGAAATCTAGAAGAGAGGGGGCAAGCTGGGAAGGATGAGAGTAGCCCCCAGGGGACAGTGAGAGCCAGTAGCGAGAGGTCAGGAAAGACCGGGGAGGACCACACCTGGAGACCTGTACCATGGTGACCATACTGCAGTAAACTTATCCACCATGTTATTTTGGAGGCTTGTTACATATTCCATTTTGGCCACAAATCAAATGCGGTTAAGGAGCTGTTGACGGGTGGCTTCCAGGATCTAGCCATCTGTAATTTAGCAGGGCATGAAATGTGCAGAATTCTTTTTTTTTGTGTTTGGAGAGCTGGCAGACCGGGGCACACAAAAATAATGAGGTTGGGGCAAGGGGGGAGTTAAGATGGACTAGAGAGGAAATCAAAGATTGGACCATTGACCAGAAAGGGGTCATATTAGGTCATGTCCACCAGACATGGATAAAGGATCCATTTTACCACAATGTCTTCAGCAAAGGTCAGAGGTATTAGGGCACATATGGTGTAAATGTTCTGGGACAAGATACCAGCGGGTGTAAACTTTATAAGAGTTTTCCTTGATGGAAACACTAATAGAACATTTTGAAATGTTGAGATGGATGGCCTTACAAGTGTCTTCACCCAAAAAAGTGCCTAAGTCCGATTCCCAGTGTAGTTCACGGGATGCTAGAGGAGGAGAGTACTGGGTTAGGATAGAATAGTAAATTTGGGATATAATGCCTTTTTCTGTAGGTCGATAGATGCAAATACATTCCATTACTGTGGGGTTTCGTAAAGAGTCCGGAGATGAAAGAGATGAAGTAATAAATAAGTGCCTAAATTATGTAAGACTACCTGCACACAATGGTCCTGATTCAGTGTCGCATGAAATGCTGATGCTCACAGAGATGTGCAATAAAATGCACGTGCACAAAGATCGCCAAAAACTCCTACGGTGCATGCGCTACACAGTGTGTATAAACAAAAGCACTGTTGCGATTCAGATGAACGATAACGGAAATGTCTTGGAAAAGTGCTGGGCGTACCTGGGCAGTGACTGGGAGGTGGCTAAACAGATGCATGGCAATGGTCCATATTATTGGCGTGTCACTGATGTGGTTGTGTACACAGACACTCAATCATTCACTTTGGAGGCCATACTACATACATAGAAATTCTGCACCCACCATAAGGCAGGCAAAAGTTTCCATGATGGTTTCTAATGATGGGTAATACAGCATCTACAGACGCTGACAGTGGGCGTCTCAGTCTCATACACAGAGATGTACACCATGGGGAAGGTGTAGAAAACTGCAAAGTCTATGGGGGAAAAAACAAATGTGTTTTCAAAGCCAATTAGGTAGTCACTGATTAGTAAAAGCAAACTGTGCTCAGGGGGTTGGATACGGGATGCCGGCGCTCGGGACACCGGCGGTCAGAATCACAACGCCGGCATCCCAACAGGATCAGGATACCGGCTCCTGTCAGTAAGTATCCTAACCCTCCCCCTAACCCTTTCTACCCGCTGCCTAAACCTAACTCTCCCCCGCTAGTGCCTAAACCTCCGCCCCCGCTTCCTAGACCTAACCTTCCCTCCCTAGTGCCTAACCCTCCCCCTAGTGCCTAACCCTACCCCACTACTTACCATCGGGATGCCAAATTTAGCTAATGGGTAAAAAGGGGGTGGTTTTTAGTAGAGAGGATGTTAGATATGATTTGGTTGTTAGGATGTTCTCCCTTTTATCTTTGTGAATATCCTCCCACAAACCTTTTGCTGTTGATCAACTTGTTCTAAAGTTTGTGCAATAACACATTTTTTTTTTCCAAAGGAGGGGGACAGGTTCTAAATGAATCAGGTTGTGTCAGAGTCATACGACTGCCCCCAATGTTTATTTGGTTATTGGCTGGGGCTTTAATTCATTTGGCAAAGGTGATTAAAGCAAGTCAAGTCTCAAGCTGGGTACACAGCTCAGCGATGCGGCCATGTGATGTAACAATATATTGTATCGCCATACACACTGCATGATCTTTTTGGTCTCACCTGAAACTCATCTGGAAAACTTGACCTTGATTAACTCTTTGCGTCTTGTTGTCAAACCCATGTAGCATCTCTCCAAACAATGTGTCATTCAGGTGATTTTCTGGCCGTAAACACTTAGTGCCTTCACAAACATCTGTCACCATCAGACAAGTTCTGCCATCTGGTGCTAGTCGATATTCCTCAACACAACTACAAACAAACATAGCATATATCATTATCTATATATACACATATATACATGAAGAATAAAAATCATACAACACTATTAAACACATCTTTATATAATCAATAATGCAAAACACTTTAACATGTAACCAAATAATATAAATGTAGAATTGTTTATTCCTCACCTTTGCTTTGTTCATTTATATATGTTTTCCATTTCTCTTTACATACACAAACCATGGAAAAGTCTATTAGAGGATTATGGCTTTTAGAGGATTTAAATATAAATCCGGTTTATTGTCCCTTTAAACTCTACACTTTACTTACTATTTTGCTCTCTGTCTCCTGTTTAAATGGAAATTCCCTTTTGTAATTTAACCACCATGTAGCAACTAGGAATATGCCATTACTTAAAGCCAGAAATAGGTTTGGAGAACTCCCATCATTTGCTATTTCAAGGTAAAACCAGATTACAATAGTAATCCTCTACCTAAAGGGGCCCATACAGTATCAGCAATCATTTGGGGCAATTCTGCATTTTGCAGATGATTGTGTAAAGAAATCGACACTGTATGGGGTTCATCGATCCCTGGTTCTAACCAAAAAATGGACGGAATTGGTGAATCACATTGTTTGATATTGAATGTTGGATTTTGACAACCAATCGGGGTTCTAGATTGACAGCGTATGGTACTGATCAACCGCTTAGCAGACAATTACTAGTAAAGTGATGAGTTTTTCACGATTGGCAGATATATTCTTTGGTGAAAATTATCTTCAAATCGTTGGTACATATCGACAGTGTATGGGCGCATATTGGTGGATGGCAGTGTATGGGCGCATATTGGTGGATGGCAGTGTATGGGCGCATATTGGTGGGTGGCAGTGTATGGGTGCATATTGGTGGAGTGGAGAATTGTAAACACTTTGGCTTCAGTTGCACCAAACAGACCCTCGTTGCGATCCAGGTGTTTTTCCCTCAACTGTACATATTATTTGCATAAATATAGGAACTAGAAGCGTCCAAACTACTCTGCTAGTTTACACTGATCAATATGATGTGTAACATTTACTTCTGTGTTGAAATTGGTCTGAATTAGTGTACAAAGTGCTACAATGCAGCGGGCACAACTTTTTCTCATGGCAAGCTCCGTTATGCTGCATCTGCGAGTTTGCATGTGGTTAAAATTAATTCCTGTGCAGAGTCTCTAGTACACTCTGTAATATATTCAATTAGCTACTGCACCGGACTTAATCAATTACAGGGGATTCCTCGTGCGAGAGTCCCTGAGACCCAGCACGCGAGTCCCCGCTTTTGGACTTTACCTCGCAGCTCATGGAGGTGTGAGGTAAAATTAGTGTAAAAACCCAATGATTCCGCAGTTTACGTGGAATCAGTGTGTTTCCACCCATGAGTCACGATTTTTTGGCACGGGAAAAAGGGTATTTAATTGAATGGCTTTTCCCCATGGGGAACTTCCCGGCAATTAGTAGCAGGGGAAACCCTGCGGATAATTGAATTATGTCCCTTTGAGTGGTGTTTCTCACGCCAAGCTCCATTGTGCTTAATCTCTGATCTGCGTGTTTAAAACTAATTCCTGTGCAGTTAAAGTCGCAGCCCAGCATTTGTAGTACACTGTGGGGCCTATTCATCATCACTTAATTGTCACAAAAGCAGGTGAAAAAGCACATTTTCACATGCAATTGTGACAATTAAGCATTCGGGCCATTCATTAAGAAAGTGAAGCATGAGATATCACAGATATCTCCTACTTACCTTCTGTTTGCGGAATGGCCCACTGTCCCCATACACTAGTATGGGGACAGAATTCATCAAGCTCTGAAAATATTATATTTTTGGAGCTTGACTGCGGGGGCATTCGCCATCTTCAGATGGCGAATACCCCTGCTTGGGGTTCGCAACCCACTCTTCCCTATGGGAAGTAGGTCCGGGTTGCGAGAAGGGATCCTTTCGGATCCCTCCACCCCTGTCCGGCTCTTTCTGCTGGACGTCGGGGCTCTTGTGCGCATGCTTGACCGCCGTCACTGCTCCGACAGGAGTAGTGAAAAGATTCACTGCTCCAAAAAGGAGCAGTGAAGCCGCTCGCGGAGGCAGCTGATTTCACATCAGCTGCCACCGCGCCGGAGCAATGCTGAATTGCTCTGGTGGCCGCGGCGAATTAGAATGTTAATTATCGGGGTCCGTTCGCACCACAATAATTAACATCATGAATGGGCCCCTGTGAGTGGTGTTTCGCTGCATCTGTGATGCAAATAAGTTGCAATATTTAGAAAAAAGTGAAGCCCTGGCTGCCTCGAGCCCTATGGCATATCTATGTAATCTCATTGGTTTTCTTAACACTTATCTATTTATATTTTATTCCTGTTTTTTACCACTTGCACATATTTTATTTAATGTACCTATTTAGTTATTCCTATGGCCAGCCAAATCTGCCCATTGCCCAACACCTTGTTGAGTGTGTGGTACTGGGTGCAAAAATAGGTCAATGAAGCAAACTGGACCAGTCTAGGTTCTGAAAGGAATTTATCAGTTAATGGTCAGAGGAACTTTGACATAAATTTTAGCTATAACTTTGTATTACAAAACGGAAGCAACAGTCAAATTAGGCAAAAGACAGGGTTACATTTGTATGACTACATACCAGTGACATGCTGTTAGGTCAATGGCTGGAGAGGCACACATGTATAAAAACACAGCTTTTGTATCAAAACTCTGGAGCATGACAGGGAGTATGATAAGGGGATGACAGGGGAGGCTCTGCCTACACCGACTGCATGTCTCTGCTACATACTGGGTCATATAACAAATAGTTAGCTATGGCATTCTCCCAAAAATGATCCCCCTACCAACTCCAAATAGTCTGCCATCTATTCTCTCTGTTTATGTCTATAAGGTGCTCTCTCACCCGCAGAACATGTATATAGCACTCTCGCTCGGATTATCTGGCAGGGAGATCATCTGCTGTAGGCAAAGCTGTTCACATCCTCCATTAGATCCGTCTGAACAGTCAATTCCTTTGGTGTATTCATAGCAGCCACTTCCATCCTTCATGGGCTTCAGCCCCGCAGGACACTAAAGGAAAGTGAGTAAAAATCCCAAAAATATAGTATATCCAAAACCTGCTGGAGGTATAACAGCACATTTCACGTTGGCTATATAAGTAAATGTGTTGAAAGGGAGTAGGACTTGAATGTATAAAGGCAAACCTCTCAAAGATACAAAGCCAAAGATACAAATACATAAAAGCTACATAGTGGAGGTGCTATTACTGTACTTCAGCACAGTTGTGTAATAATATGGCAGTTGAGCTGTCAGTACATAAGTCTCATTTCCATCAATTGATGAGCGTTTGAATAGAATGTTAGATGAGCAAAGTTGCAGCACACTTGGATAGTGGTTAACTTTACTGCCTTAAGGTCCTAAGAACACGTGTTCAATTACTGACCAAGGCACTATCTGTGTGGAGTTTGTATGTTTTCTTCGCGTTTTCGTTTGTTTCCTCCCACACTCCAAAAACTCACTGGTACTGTAGGTCAATTTAGTTCTGACAAAAAGTCATGTGTATGTATGTTTATTGGAAATACTGTTGTGAATGACTGAAATATTATCTAAAGAGCTGCCTAATATGTGCATGGCTATATAAATAGCTGTTAATAGCATACTTCCATATTCTCTCGGAATGGCCAGGAGGCTCCCGAAAACCTGTTGGCGTTACTGGCCGGCAGGAAAAGAGGGCAAGTTACCAGCACCCCCTCTAGCCGCTCGCAACCTACCGCAACCGCCCATAGGGAGACCGATGACTATACTGGAGCTGAATCGTACCACCGTTGCCCCATCCCCTGCTATACAATGCCTGTAATCTTGGCACTGCATAGTGGGGAGGCCATGATGACGCAATCGCGTCACCACTCCCCCCTCGCACAGCCCACCTGCCGAAGGGGGCACGAAAGTCGACAAGTATGGTTAATAGACAAAGAGCTTTTGGGAACAAAGTGCCACCTACACTGGCAGTTATCTTAAAAAATATACAAAATATAATACTCAGCAATGTTCACAGCAAAGCTGACCATAATCCACTGCTATAACCATATATAACACTTCAGCCATTGGAATACAATTTTTCTGTGCTTTGTTTTAAAAAATTTAGGAACTGTGCATTGTGAACTAATAGCTCACCAGCATGACAAGAACATCAGGTTTGTTTGACTGGCTGTCTGCTGTTATGACCATGTGTTCCAGCTGTCCAGGGTCACAGGGAAACTACAACTCATTATGACTGACAGAAACAACCTGGAGTACATATATTTAGGATTTGTGCTTAATATTAAAAGCAAAATTACATGTGATTTTGTGTTGTTTTGGAACGTAATGTTGTTTTTAACAACATTAATGTATTTCTTTTTATTTTACATTTATTATTAGTACATATACTTTTATTTTCTGTATGCCCATCTCAATTTATTAAGTAATGTAGGACAGGTAACAATAAATAAATCTGCCTGAGGTAGCAATAATAATTTACTCTCTGATACTTTAATGCTGCCCCTGGAGTAATTAATGTAGCATCAACATGTCCTTCATTTGTAATTCCCAGTTGTTATAATAACATTCAGTCATTTGGCTTATTTTTTAATTATAGCACTGAACGGTCTCTCTTAGGAGAGAAAGCCTGAAACACTTCATACCAAACAGAATGGGAACTATAGATTTCCATTCTCGTAACTTGTCCATTTCAGACATCTGTCCTTGAGCACAGAAAAGAAAATGTTAAAATGAAGCATCCATTAATAACAGTCAGTAACAAGTATTAGAGATGTTCAGCATACTAATATTTTTAAGGAATCAGAACTTAACAATTCAAACTAATTAAAAGGCAGAAAATACAATTGAGTGGAAAATGGGGAGCAACCAAACTTAATGATAAAATACGTATTCCTCCAAAGGTCCTCCAAAAATCACAAATGGGGGAGATGCACTAAGGGCCTGATTCAGAGCCGGACGCTATTTGCGCTCTCTCGGTCAGAAAAAAGGGGTGGCTATTCAAATGAACCGTTCACTCTTTGCGGTCTGTTCATGCCTCTAGGTCTGAACAAGCGAACCAAACATGCGGTCGTTTTTTGGAAAACTACGCCCCCTAGCCGCTCGCATCCTACGTCATGTCCGCTATTTATTAGATTAATCGAGTACATCGACCAGCGTATGAACTGCTCGCTATTCTTGTGGTTGGTTTTTCCTACCGCAATCTTGCGAGCAGTTCTGACTATAAAATAACCCAGTGACGTGGTCAATGACGCTGCTGTTTTAATTATGCACACCCATAAAACGCCCGTTTTGACCTTTAAGCATGCCTGCGTTCTGATCTCCACTCCCCGTTTTCAAGCACTTTCCCCTGTTACCACCCACATACGCCTCCTCCTGTCACTCAAAATAGCAGGCAATTTCGCTATTTAGCGAAAAAACGATTTTCGGCCGCACTGACTGATTCGCGCATGCGCATTACGATCCGTACGCAAGCGCAGTTGTGCAAACATCGCTCGGAACGAACGAGCGGCCACTTACGAGCGGCTCTGAATCAGGCCCTAAGTCTTGGAGAGAGATAAAGTGGAAAGTGATAAATTACCAACCAATCAGCTCCTAACTGTAATTTTTCAAACACAGCCTGTAAACTGACAGGAGCTGATTGGTTGGTACTTTATCTCTCTCCATGTTATCACTATCCAAGGATTAGTGCATCTCCCCCAATGTAATGTTGGAGATAATTGTATTCATTAACAAAAGTAAGCAAAGGCAATATATTACATTTTATTAATTCTTGATTCATTACCCTCAATCAGTAATACAAGTTGTGTCCTCATACATCTAGCGTCTATATGCAATATAGCATGACATGGCCGGTGCTAATGAGCCACTCCGAGAGGTGTAGCATATACTGTCTTGATATTTAAATTATGCGTCATATTCACAATGCAGACGCAGCGAAACACCGCTCACAGTGAACTAGAGAAGCTGGGCTGCGACTTTTAACTGCTCAGGAATTAGTTTTAAACATGTACGAAGACGCAAATGCAGCATAACAGAGCTTGGCATGAGAAAAAGTTGTGCCCGCTGCATCGTAGCACTTTGTATACAGATCCAGCCTCATTCGCACACAGATGTACAAATGTTGCACATCAAATTGATCAGTGTAATCTAGCAAAGTAGATATGTCGCTCCCAGTTGTTTTAAATATTCCAATAAGGCGCACATTGTGAGTGAGAAAGATGCTCAGCGAGACTGAGATGCCCAGGACCTGAATCGCTATTTGGCGTGACTGACGCCACAGTGTATGAGGACACATCTGTATGCATAGAAATAATAAGTCAGGGTAGTAATTCTATGACATATTTTTTCCTTGGAATATTAATATATTTATTTAAAACCCATGATCATTCAAAAAACACACCAGCTAATAAGGGATTATCTCCCAGTGTTAACTCATTGCTGGCAGTTGGAATCCATGGTTACAAAAGCAGTCAGTCATACATATTCTATGTTTGGGTTGGGTATGGGATGCCGGCATCCAGACAGGGTTAGTATACAGACACCTGTAGGTAAGTATCCTAACCCTACCCCTCCCTCCCCCATAGTGCCTAACCCTAGCCCTACCCGTAACCCCACTACTTACCGACGGGATTCTGACTGATGTCGGGATTTCTGCGCCAGCATTCTGAGCCCGACATCCGGAATTAAAACGACATCCCCTATGTTCCTGTTATCCAGCGTAATTTACTGTTCACCATTCATAAACACCCAGGTACATAAAAAGACCTGATTTTTATTAAAATGGCTAAAATGTTATATATTGTTCTACCAGAGCACGGTTAGTGGAAGATATTTATTCTGCTGTAACCATTACGCTAACATTTCACTGCCCAAACTAATGTTCTAGTACATATCCTTGCACATGCAATTATCAATAATAGTTTAGGAATACAAAATAAAACTAAATATTATTAATAACAGTCTCAACCGGAATAGCTTTTTATATATATATATATATATATATATATATATATATATATTTATTTGTATGCAAGTCCATTTTGCTATTTTTTACACTGCACATTCTCTATAGCCGGGAATTGCAACTTTGAGCAATTACGGGCGATTCAAAACCATATGCATCATCTCCATTTGCGGCTGAGTCAGTGTAACAAGGTGGCTGGCAATAGGGGCATTGACAAGTAGGATAAGTGTTCAGTGGGTGTGTTGTGAGTGTGTAGACAGGATTGTAAGCTTTCAGATGGATTTCTTGCACCAAGGATAGAGCTGGTGCAAATGTGCGCTGTAGTGATGATGGCTACTTTCTCAAGCAAATTGATAGGGGCGGTGTAGCCTCATTGATACTACCAACTCGGAATAATGGCGAAATTTCACACTTATTTCCGAGCACACCCTACAGTCGCATCTTTAGCCGACTTTGAATCAGCTTCACTGTGTTTAATCCTCTTGCGTATCGGGGAACCAACATTTCCCATCCTATGCTTCGTATCCTATTTATCAACAAGTCTTATCATACACAACAAGTGTTAAATGCCGATGTTGGCGCAGTTGAGCTATTAATTGCTACTGTGCATGCTCAAAGTATTCTGAAAACCCCATTGGTGCATGCGTTACCCTGGGTGTACGCACAACTGCACTGTTGCGTACGGGACCGCTGGCATTAGAAATGGTGAGGCAAAACCATGGGCTCTCCTAGGCAGTGACTGGGAGGTGGCATGAAGTGAATGCAAAAAATACCATCTTATGGGCATGTAATGGGGGTGTCGTGAGCATGTCAGTGAAAGCGGCTGAGTTCCCTGACGCAGAGCTGCAGCCATAGAGGCCATGTTTAGGTAGAGTTAAGGAGGAGACACTGCACCTGTCATAGACTGCTAAGTGTCGATGGTGAACACGAAAATGCTCCGATGGTGTAGTGTTCCGAACAATCAGTGGAATTGCAGCGCACATGGGCAATGAAAAAGGGCATCTCACAGCTTGTACATTCCGGCATAGACTAGTATGATAGGGGAAGGCTGAAACTAGCATTTAAATATTATGGCCGATGCGACTCCACATTACGCAGCCGCGGCTGCATTATCATGTACTGTTGAATAAGGCCCATTGTGCTGTTCCTCCTATGATTTAATTTCCCCACTGTCTTATTAGGAAGGGTGCAGGCTGAAGATGAAAGCTGAGAGAACAACAGGCAGAGACATGGGGGGGTTCCACATGATTCGTATGCAGCGACAATGTAGGAAGTAACCAACAGCTCCCATTGTCCTAACACATTGGTTAAATAGCAGGTACAGACGCTATTTATCATCCTCAGCAGCTGGTAGCCTGGTTAAGGAGATGTACCTCTTATAATGCTGATGCAGTGATAGAGAGGTTTGAAAATTTTTTTTGCCGGAATACACTGTGAATTGGTTGATTCATACAGAAAGGGATGGGGCCAGTGATATCACCATAACTCAGATGACTACATTCATAGCATTTTGACTTGTGTCATTAGGTCATTGGCTTATAGACGTGATATGAGTTTTAGTTGTAATTGTGAGTGGAGGTGATGCTTTGCTTTTTTACAGATCTGCAGTGGAAATCAGCTTGACATTGAACAAGGTTTTTTGCCTTCTTGGTTTAAAACTGAAAATTTTAATTAAAAAACAAACAAAAAAAACAATAAAATTGCTCCAAAGCCCAAATAATAGTATATATTGGTATAGAAGGTGAAATCATCATAACAGAGACCCTTATATAAACAATAGCCTCTTTCTAAGGAGACAGTTACACCCACTACTGTCTCTAACTGGTCACCTATTGCCAATTAGTGTTTGCTGCATTGGTAGTTAACTAAATGCCCTTTGTTAAGGAGCAATAAAATGTAAATATAGGTGAGCTGAATCCAAGCAGTTTGATATTGAGGGTCCACTGACAGCGCTAAATGTAGCTGATCCTGTACGTGGGGAAAAGGGGTAATGAGCACTCACTGGTACGTGTGTACTAATGAATGAGGTATGTTGAATGAACCATACAGAGAAAGAATACGTAAAATACTACTTTATTACTGTACATTCAATATTGGTGTAAGTGCTTTACCATACTAAATTTAAAGTTACTCTATGATGTCCCTGATGGGTGTAAACTTGGTTAAGCTAACCACTTGAAAATAACCCTTGCTGGACAAAACTCCATACTGGATTGTACTGGTGTCTCCTAGGTGAAAACTTGGTACAGCATTAGACTAGAGTTATATGCAGAAATGGTAGTCACAGATTTATATGTGATGAGTGATTCATACCACTATCGCTCCTTGCATAAGACTGAACCCTATATTGTATTACATTTGAGATGAAAGCAGGTATAAACAATCCTTACCATAATCAACATGGCCAACAGCAGGTCTGGTATGTGTTCTTACCAGGTGGCGAGTATCTCTGCAGTGAGGGTTAAGGTGTTGCTGGTCCAAAGTGGTATGGAGCTTTGAATGGACACTCGGCCTGCTGTGTTGTCACTGTAGCCAGGAGTGCTTGTACGCCTCTGATGTTGAATCTGTAGTTGTCAGCATTCTGGCATAATGCTGAAAACAGTGTGTGGTGGCTAAATCTTGTATGTCTGTAGTCGGTTTCCTCAGGGATGACCTAGTAATGTTGTAGGTTGTCTTTTTATCCTAGTTCCTCCAGTGCTCCTGAAGTGATGTGGGTAGTTGATGGTGGTCCTTGGCTAGAGATAGCTATTGTACTATAGGATACGGATATGGGATTTGGTGTATATCCTGATGTGTGATATTGTTTAAAACCCTATTGTTGCTATTGTCCTTGTTCCAATATATCAACAAAAATTATCAGAACCTGAACTTCACGTCAAGTTAAAGCAAAGAACATGTTGAATTTCTAGATTTAAACATCTTCATAGAGGACAACAAAATCAAGACCAATACATTATGCAAACCAGAGGACATGAACAGTTTTATCTTGTCCTCTAGTAATCATCACAAAAACTGGCTACTAGGGAAAACTGACCAGCTCAAGAGAATCCAACCAATACAGAAATCAAAAACTACATAAGACAAGGACAGCAAATGAAACAACAGTTTCCAGAAGAATCAGTGAACAGAGCATACTGTACAAAGAAGCTACAACATGGGCCTGAAAGATGCCATTGATTTAAAAGAACAAAGTAAGGTACAGTATATAATAACAACAAACAACCCTATTTCATAACCCAATATGCAGAAGCCTATAAGGAGATTAAAATAATCAAAAGAGTCAGGAGACATTGGCATATTGTTAAGAAAGATGACATATTAAGGTTTCCAGGAAAGCATCGGACATCAAAAAGATGGTCAACAATAATCCCCGCAAAAACATATCCAGATCACAGAACACATGGCTACATGCCAAATTACAAAGAAAAACCAGGGTTCTACCATTGTCATTGTGGAGGCTGCAACAACTGCATCAAATAAAATATAAACTTCACAAAAAGAATTACAGAATTAATTTCCACAACCAACAAGAATAAAACATTTCATAACTTATGACACTGAAAAAGTCATGTACTTGGTTACTTGCTAATGCAACGAACTATGCACTAGAAGAAGATTGAGGAACAGAACTGGGAAACACTTAAGAAACAAACAAAGAGGCTTCGAGTCACACAGTTACTCACACCAGTTCAAGTAAGACACCAATGCGAATACAAGGTCTTCCTTGGGATTACCTCCTCTCCTCAATTGGAGAGGAGGGAATCCTTTGATATACATTAACAAACAAAAAACTAGGTTGATTTTTCAAATGAAGACACTCACCCTGTTTGGTCTCAATACAGAATTTGAAGCCCAAACATTAATTAAATTAACAATTTTGTTATACATGTAGGAGATCACTAGCTATTTGACAGAATACACCAAGTTACTAGATAACCTATATATGTTAAACCATATGAGATCAATACAGTTACCACTGTTAACAGTTCAAAATGCAATCCAACATTTTCAGATTAATTAAAATCCAACAACATCACTTGTCAGGATATACTGAACACCACATCTGATAGGAGTGAACCTCCTAACATAGCTATCTCTAGTCATGGACAACTGACAATCACCCACGTTACATCATGTAACTCAAGACCTCCACTACAAAATTGCTATTAAGTTCAATCAGCCAAAACTACATTCAGCACCCCCAAAATTTCAATCCACTCATGCCACTATTTAGGATCGAGTGGGAGAACATGAAACAAGATACTGGAACTTTGAGATTGCTAGTTTGAATGCCAAAATTGAGACAAGTTTCCAGGCACATTAGCAAGATAGACAGAGCCATTGTGGCACAGTATGACCGCTTTAATTATTGAATACATATCACATGATTCGCATAGGATATGTATGAATGAAACATGCAGGTTATGTGCTGGTGATTTCACTATATTGGGACAGCCTGCAATCAATCAATACAGCTGAGCTTTGAGAAGCTGCACTTTGAACATGCCAATCCCGAAGAGCTGCTAGGATACAAAGATCACATGCAACATGACTACGTTATCCCTAATAAAGACATCTACAAACGGAGAAATGAGTTGTAAAAGACCTATATACTCAGGTCCAGGTTTACCCACCACAAACTGGACCTCAATTCAGAGTCTCTCGCAAGATGCGATCGCCCGCTTGCAAAAAGGGGCCGGGTATGCAAATCAAGCGATCGCTCATTGCGCTGTAAGGACGCCCTCTATGTCTTAGTGAGCGACGGCAGTTAGTGTATGCTGGACTATAAAACCTACCACCTATCACTCGCAGCACACGTCATCTCTGGGAAGAGAGTGATTAATCGTGAATATCGAGGGCCATCGGAGCTGCTCGCAGCACTTGGGGGTTGACCTAACCTACCCCAAGCACTGCGAGCAGTTCAGGCTAAAAAACAACCAAGTCCCGTGTGCAATGACGTTACTTTGCTAATTATGCACACCTATTTAAACGCCGTTCTGATGGTCAGACACGCCTGCGTTCGCACAACCACTCCCCCTTTCACAAGTACCTTCCCCTGTTACCACCCACAAACGGCACTATCTGTCACTCAAAGCAGCGACCTGAAAGTGACTTGCGAGCTAGCAAAATCAGATCGCAATGAATGACTTGCGCACGCGCACTGTGAATTATACGCATGCGCAGATGTGCAATTATCGCTCCCAGCGAGCGAGCGTGCCCTAGCTAGAGACTCTGAATGAGGTCCACTATCTTCAGCATTGTGCCAGATTGCTGGCAACAACTGATTCAGCATCAGGAGAGTAAACGCGCTCCTGATCACAGTAATAGCAGAGAAGACGTGTCCATACACAGTGCCCCATAGAGTTTTGGACCAACAACACCTGTACTACCACTGCAGAGTACTTGGGGCCAGATTCATTGCAGATCACAATATAGCATACGCAGGCAGTTCAACTGCGATTGTATGCTAATCCATAGCAATCACAATGCCGCTGGACCACTACATAAGGACGCCCACTTCACCTACACACACATCCGTAATGGATAGCAAGACTGCAAAAACATCAGTACAATCGAGTACCATCGTAGCCTCACGCACAGTTAAGGCAGGTCAGACCTCACTCAGAAATTGCTTACTTCAGCGCACACTATGAGTCTTCAAGCTGCGTATGGTATCGCAGTGGCTAATATATGCAGGCCCCTGCAACGCCATTGAAACACACTGGCACGCTCACGTTCGGCTGCTCACCCCCTGTTACCTCCCACAAATGGCACTTCCTGTCAATCACTCTGCGATGGGTCTGCGTAGCTTCTGCTATTGCAGTCTCACACTCGCACTGTGATGCATGTGCAGAACGCAACAATCGGCCGATTGCGTGCATACACGTATGAGCAACTGCATTCCTTACTGAATCAGGCCCTTGATCTCGAGATAGCGGCGTTGGCATTCTGATGGGTGTCGGGATTCCGGCATCGGTATCATATCATCTGGCATACTTACCACTTGGTAGGAAAACACACCAAATCCGCAATGGGATAGTGGAGTGAATCACTCATAAATTTAGCTAAAACTCTGACAACCTTTTTTGCATATAACTCTAGCCTAAAGCTGTACTAAATTTCATCCAGCAGATGTTTTTTTTTTATCTATATGTTTTTTTAATCTAGGTTTTTTTTATTGAAAGGTTAATCATTTATACAAAAAGCTCAAGAAAACAACAAATAACAAAAAAATAGAAAAGCATACTGTAAACAGAAAAATAAGTGCTGCCAGTACAAACAGTAATAGTACAAATTTGCAAACAAGAGTAAGAATAGTAAGGGTTGAAAAGAAAATAGTGCCACGTAGAGTCATAAGGTATGAAAAAGAAATACCCAGAACTAAAGAGAACATGCATCATAGTGTTATAGCATGGAAGTAAGACACTTATAGCAGGGTGGGGGAGGATTAAGAGCCACGTGGAAGGCCGTTGAAAATACCAAATTGAGAATGACACCAGTGGTCCCAAATCTTGTGATTTTTGGAAGTGGCATTTCTATATGTGTATCAAAATAATGCTTCTGATTAGAGACTTCATTAACAAATGCTCTCCACTTAAAAATATTCAGTGGCAACCATGCTCTGGCTAAGATAACGTTGGCCAAGTTATAGAGAGAGATAGTATTTTATTGTAGTCTTCCTCTAATCCAAGGTCAAACTTTAGGAGATCATAAGGGGAGAGTAGGAGTAGTTGTTTGAATATCGGTCCAAATCCAAGCCCAAAAGGCGAAAACAACAGTGCAAACACAAAGTAGGTGCGAAAATCCAGAATCTGTATCCCCACACTTAGGACAACATGAGTTAGAATGAAGTATCATCCCCAGTAGGAACACACAGGAGCGGTATACCCTGTGGAGAATGTAATAATTAATATGTTGGTATTGAACACAAGGACAAGTATCTTTAAGCAAGCCAAGAACCTGCTTCCACTCTTCATCATATAATGAACCCAAATCTACCTCCAATCTGACTTTCATAGGGGAGAGAACATCTGGTAAATAACAGTTATTGAGGTCAGTATACAGAAAGGTGACACATTTCTGAGGGCCCAAACTAAGAAGCATAGTTTTGAGAGAGGAATGATAAAAGGACAGTCCAGTTCCAAACTGGGCATGCACAGCATGGCACAGCTGAAAGTATCTATAAAAGGCCGTATGGGGAAAGCAAAACTCCACCTGTAGCTGTGCAAAAGATTTAAAAATGCTACTGGAGTAAAGTTGTCCCAGAGATGAAGCACCACACAATAGCCAAATATTGTTAGTGCTGAACATGTCCAGAACAGGGAAAGCAGTATTAAACCATAGGAGAATATTAGGGTTCAGGCTCCCCATCCCCTCTCATATGCTGAATTGCTAAACCAAGATGGCCTGATGCAATATTGGGCCCAAACCAGCACATGTTGATTTAGAAAGCAAAAATTACAACAGTGTATGTTGGGACTCTGGGCCTGATTCAGAGCCGCTCGTAAGCGGCCGCTCGTTTGCTCCGAACGATGTTCGCACATCTGCGCATGCGTATGGGTCGTAATGCACATGCGCCAACCAGTCAGTGCGATCGGAAATCGAGCGCTCGCAAAAAAGCGAGTGCCTGCTAATTTGAGTGACAGGATGAGGTGTTTGTGGGTGGTAACAGGGGAAGGTGCTTGAAAACGGGGAGTGGAGATCAGAACGCAGGCGTGCCAAACGGTCAAAACGGGCGTTTTAAGGGTGTGCATAATTAACAAACCAGCGTCATCGACCACGTCACTTGGTTGTCTCTTAGCCTGAACTATTCGCATGATTGCAGTAGGAAAATCCAACCACAAGCACTGCGAGCAGTTCAGATGCCTTTCGATGTACTCGATTAATCTAATAAATAGCGGAGATTACGTAGGATGCGAGCAGCCAGGGGGCGTCTTTACAAAATAGCGAGCGCATGTTTCGTTCGCTCGCTCAGACAAAGAGGCGTCAACAGACCGCAAAGAGCGAGCGCTTAATTTAAATAGCCGGCCCCTTTTTCTGACCGAGCGACCGCAAATAGCATCCAGCTCTGAATCAGGCCCTGAATCAGGGCCGGGCTTTTATTTATTTTGGAGCGGCCTCTTAGCCGCTTGCATAGCTGTGGGTGACCACCCACAGCTATAGCAAGCGGCCATGATGATGGTCACGATAGTCAAGACCATCGCGACTATCGGGCTTGCGACGAGACTCTTGTGGTAAGGTCTCGTTCATCGCAAGCCCCAGAGAGCTTTCGGGTCTAACAGAGCCGGAAGCTCTCCACTGACATCACTCGTGATGTCAGTGGGGCCGCCCCCAAACGGCAAGCGTTCCCTCGGTAACGCCTCCGTTTGGGCAGCCACTCCCCTGGCCCGCCCACCAAAGGGGGCGAGCTGTGACTTAACATCGACAGCTCGCCCCCTTTGGTGCGAGACCTGGAGCAACGGATTGCCTGTCGCTAGTTGGGTCTTGCGCATGTGCACGACGGAGCCGGTTCCGTCGTGCGCATGCGCTGTGGGTCACCATTGAGGCGGTTGCGAGCGCTCAGCACTTGCGTCCGGGTCTGAATCAGTCCTCTGCCTGCACAGCCAGAGAGCCCACTAGCATAGTATCAGTCCGAGGAGACATCCAGTATGCCAGATGAGCATGTTAAGAAGCCAGGTAGCATAAACAGAGGTTAGAGAGAACCCAACCAGTCTACCCACGGTCACCCCCGCCCCCTCCCCCCAAGAAAAAAAGCAGATAACATGGTCAATGGCAGCAAACACCTTGCTAAGTACATACACTGGAGAGTGTTGGAGAAGATAAAAGTATTCTGGGTAAATGATCATCTTGAAAAGATTTATACAACCAGAAACTGATAGGGCAAGCTTTTTCCAAATATGGGCCCTTTGTTTAAATTCAGCAGTAATGGGATCAATATTATATGGCACACAGGAGCTGATTCAGAGATGAACGCTATTCACACAGCTGCTGCAACTTTGTATATAGCGGCTGTGCGAAATTATGCAAAAGCTGCAGGGGGCGTCTTATATAGAAAGACACCACTGCCAGCTTCTCTGATCCCATGCTGTGTGTGAAGGCGCAGCTTTGGTATTGGATCAACTGTGTGACCGGTGAACATCTGAGTAACACTCAGGTTACTCACAACGTCCGGAGAAATCATGCTGCCGGAGCCAGCGACGTTGCGTCCAAGAAAATGGAAATAAACTGAGAAATTTGCAAACAGGATTATAGACAATAAACTAAGCCTAAACTAACAAGATATGAAAAAGAACAACACCCATCCCAACATGTATTAACAACATAAAACTATGGCATTCCTACAGCCCCAAACAAAACTAAACTAACAAACTAAATAACCAACCAAAACAGGGATATCCTGCACAGGAACTTAAATTGATTATCAGGAATTATACCACATTAGAGTTGTATTAGCGTATTACGAACCAACAATCTCAGAAAAAAATCAGAGAGCAAAAAATTATATGTAGATACAGTTTTTTTTGGCGGTGCTCCCCAAGGTTAACAAAAATATTGAATCATGGTTGAATACTCCAACATAAATCCTAAAGAAGGCGTTCGTAGGGGTTTTGACAACATTCACAACTTATAAAATATGTAAATGATTGAAATGAAACAGTACTTTTAATATTCTTTCAGAGTAAAATAAAAAAATCACCAGGTACCCAACCTAGTGAAAACACTTCTCAATGTGAGGAAAGCACCCTTACGTCACACAATGTGATGATGGATATTCTGAATACATTTGATATCACATAAACACTGTTTATAAATATTGGTGGAAATATTGAGGCAAGAATATACAGGAGTATCAGTATCCCTCCAGATTCATAACAATATGTCATGCAGGGTAACAGTTATCACTTGTTGCATATTAATGCTGCTATGTTTGCCAAAATAAATTAACATTCTGATCTATCTCAGTCATTACAAGATCGTAGAGAATGAAAAGTTTGCTCTCACCAGAAAAACAATATGTATTAACGTATGGTCATGTGGAGCATTTCACATCTATTATTCTCACATGAAGAAAAATTTTTTTTTGTACAGTACTAGCATGTGATGTCAAGGATAATCAAGGCTATTTCACAGCACAAAGAGTTTTAAGTTATCAAAATGTGCTGAAACAATAGTTATATTCTAATTATACCACTCTCAATACATACGGTATGAGGCATGAATTGTAAGAGCAGGTTCGTCTATTCCAGCAGGTCACACATCACAAGTTATTAACACATTACTGAAGGAGTGTCAGTGTCCCTCCAAATGTATAACATGCATTTTACTGGTTGCACGTAATTTGTTCTGTTGCAAATTGTGACAAGTATCACTTATCACATGTTGTTGCTGCTCGTTTGACAAGAAAATTAGACAATCCGGTCTGTCACAATACTTAGAATGCAGATTAGAAGGTTGCTCTCACCCAAAAAACAGAGTATAATAATCAATATCTATTAACACATGGTCAGGTGAAGCAATATATGTATGTTTTTCCCAAACGGAACCAAAAAGTGATTGGAATTGTTAAATCAGTTTGTTCAACATGTTGGATTTCACAGATGGATTGGGGCTGTAGATTGCTAGTGTATGGAGATGATCAGCAGATTTGCAGACCGTTACTAGTAAAATGATGGGCTTTTCAAGATTGGCAGATCTGTGTTTGCTGAAAAAGATCTGTAATGTATGAGCGCAGATTGCTAGATTGGGAAATCCTAAAATCGGGCAACAAATCTTCAAATTGTTCAATTGTGGTTTTCAGATTGCTGATGTATGGGGGCCTTTATATGTGAGATCAGAGATAGTTAACACCTTGCAGGACAAAAACAGGTTTTAAATTGGCAATTTTGTAGAAACAAAACTAATAGAAAGCACTCAGGAGCTGATTCAGACCCGCTCGCTACGATGCGAACACTCGTAGCTGACAGTTGTGACCTGTGCATGCGTATGCATTGCAATGCACGTGCGCAAACCACTGTGAAAGATCAGAATGTGTTTGCTCGTTGCGCATAGACAGCCCAGCGCAGAGTGAGTGACAGGAGAGGCCATTTGTGGGTGGTGACAGGGGCAGACCACTAGAAATGGGGGGAGAGGAGGTGCGAACGCAGGCGTGCCTGAGTATTGCAACGCCGTTTCAGAGGCGTGCATAATTAAAAGGCAGCATCATATTACACGTCACTTGGTGTGATTTCACACTGAAGTGATCGCAGTGCTTGCGGCAGGGTATTGTCAACCTCAAGCACTGCGATCGCATCCGATGGTGCTCGATGTACCAATGTTTTAATGCACTTCCAGGAGATGACGTGCGCATGTGGGCATCTTATGAATGGTTATTGGGCATCTTCATACACTAAGTGATCGCACGCCAAGACATAGTGGGCATGCTAATGCATTGCCGTGCGATCGCCTGCCTTGCTGGGTGTGCACTGGATTTGCATAAGCAGGCTGCGAGCGATCGCATTAAGCGAGCAGGTCTGAATGAGCTCCTCAATTATGACTCTCTCAATACATAAAGTATGAGGCATGATTCGTAACTACAGATACATCTGTTAATGCAGGCAGAGCCGTAACTAGACTTTTTGGTGCCCTGTGCCAGAGAGAGCATTGGCGCCCCCCTCATTTTTCAAAGGAACATAATGCACCCAAAAAAGGGGAATGGCCTCATGTGGAAAAGCCAGGGAAGTGATAGGGGAGACCAGTAGATGCTGGGGATGAAATAAGAGGAAGCTACAAGTGAGAAGGATAATAAACAGAAATTTGACAGGCCCAAACAGCGCCCCCTGACCTGTGGTGCCCTGTGCGATGGCACCGGCTGCACTACCCTAGCTACGGCCCTGAATGCAGGTCATATACCACAAATGATCAGCATCTTTGTGCAACCCATTGCTGAAAGCACATATTAGGTAAATGCATCATGAGCAATAGAAAAAATCGAGAGGTACAGTGATGGACAAAATTGCGGACACTTTTTGAAATTTTAGTGTTTTTCAACTTCGAATGCTTATAAAAACTGTTACACTTCATGCAGTGCAATGATTCATATATCAAATGAAATTAAATGTAATGCTGAATTCAACACAATAAACAGAGGTCAAATATTTGCATTACAAGGGAAGTTATGCAGTGAAAACAATGTGTACTTATGATGTTACTGTCCTATCAGTATTTCATTGGGTATCCTTTATTTTTCAAGACAGCAGCACAGCGATGTGGCATTGAGCCAACCAATGTTTGGAGCACTTCCTTCTTTATTATGTGGTGACATGAGACAATTATAGCCTCAATTAATTGTCTTTTATTGGATGGACGCCTTAGATGTACCAGTTTTTTCAAACAGAACCACAAATGTTCTATGGGGTTCAGGTCTGGGCTGTTTCCTGGCCATCCCAGCACCTGTATGTCATTCTCCGTGAACCACTGTTTGCATATCTGTGCAGTGTGGCAGGGAGCTGAATCCTGCTGGAAAAAAAATGGGGCATTATCTGGAAAAAGATCCCTGACAGAAGGTAGAAGCTTTGGTTGTAGGATGGCATCAATGTACTTTCTACTGTTCAGTGTGCCATCTATGACATAAAGGCAGCCTACAGCATCTTCTGTCATACATGCCCAGATCATAACACTTGTAGGATTCTTTGTTGTCGCTTGCATGCAATCTGGATGCAACGTCTCACATATTTTCTCCCATCACTACCAAATATCGATATCTTAGTTTCGTCACTCCATATCACTTGTGTCCACTGACCTTCTGTCCATGCAATGTGTTCTTTTGCCCACTGTATTTGTTTCTTTTTTCGGGGAATCCTACCTTTTAGGCCAACCTCCGTTAGTCTTCTCCGTACCGTTCCTGCACTGACAAAAACACCAGTTGCACTCAGTTCACTGCTGATGGCCGCAGATGACATCCATCTGTCCCTGACGCAAAGTCATTTTATTCTCCTATCATCATCAGCTGTTGTGCACTTTTTACGGCCTTTTCCTTCTTTGTTTTGTATAGATTGTGTTTCCTGATAGTGTAAACAAAACTTTCGTACTCCTGATGTTGTCACATTCCCACCAATTTCTCTCGCAATTGCTGCATACGAAAGTCCATTTTCATGTAACGCCACAATCCTGGATCTCTTCCTGGGTGATCAGTCACCACTTTGCCTGGACGACATTGTTGTATTTATTTTTTACACCGTCAATAGCACTAAACAATACACACAAACATCCAACCGTAATTGCACTTCAGTAACCAACTTTATTCTGCAAAATGAAACAGCCAAACTGACCTTTACCACCTTTGAACTTGACATCTGATTTGGTCCTCAGAACGACGATTCCAGCTGGCTGTTAGTAGCTGGTACGACATTTCGCTTCTTGATGCTCACGCATCTGTGCTTCTTTGTCTGACTGAAAGTAACATGACTTCCCTTGTTATACAAATATTTGACCTCTATTTATTGTGTTGAATTCAGAATTAAATTTCCTTTCATTTGATATATGAATCATTGCACTGCGTGAAGTGAAACCGTTTTTATAAGCATTCAAAGTTGAAAAACATTCAAATTTCAAAATGTGTCCACAATTTTGCCCACCAGTGTATATCGCTAAGCTCAGTTACCGTTTAATGAGTGAGTCGCTAGTATAGAAACAGAAGTAATTGTGTTGCTGTATATCATACCCCACATTTGGATGTGTGCCTGTAGGAAGTGAACATGCAGCAATAGGGGTTAGATTATCAGCATCATCAACTGAGATGGAAGAAACACAACTTCTGCTGTCCGTATGAGTGTTAGCCGGCGTGTACCCTTATAAAGTATTGCAGGGTGCTTCCCCTGGACCAGATGAGAGAGTGGCTAACATGAAGGGAAAGGAAATATTGAGTACCTTAATGTAATGAAACCTGCATAGTAACCGGGATACTTCCTCTAATAGGATGATAGAGTCTGAGTCCCTGTCGGCACCGACGGGAATGCTGATGCTGCTGGACACGCGTTTCAACCTGGGTCAGTGGGGCTTGTTCACCATTATCAGCATGTTATAAGTTGTGCCCTCCCAAAAAATGGTTTTCCTTTTTTTCAATACCCCTATGGATGCTTTCTTTAGGATTCATGTGGGAGTATTCACCCATGATTTGTAAACTACAAAGCCATCCAGTATAATTTACAAGCAAAGAAGAAGCCGGCAGATCAAGTTGTGAATGGCCAGCACTCTAATTAGAAAAGAGAGTATTGAGTAACTTAATTCTAAAATGTAACAAGAGTGCTTAAGGGCCTTTAACTAATGGAACCCCACACAAAGAATACAATATGGATAGATTAAAAGGCACACTGGTAGGGGAAATAAAGAAACACAAAGTGCATCACGTAAGCAGGATCAGCGAGGACTTTTAGGTTGCTGATCAAGCCAGTCCTCAGTTTCTGTTGGGGTGTTGAAGAGATAATAGTGTCCACCTACCAAAGACAGACACAATCCATTCCTGAAGATTTGTAGGAAGACTCACAATCTTAGATTATAACTCCAAAGTCTACCATCCATGACAGATAACTTGGATTTAACTGCAGCCAGTTTAGAGGCGACCAGTAGGTTTTTCATAGGAGACATACTGTCCTCAAGGTTTAGAGATGTGGTGCTCAACCTCCCCAAACTGCTGTCAAATTTTTTGAAGATCATGTCTGAACCGATAAATATCAAATTGAAGTTCTCCATTCTTAACAGTAACCCTCTGTTCTGGGCAGTAATATACTGGAGATGCAGTTGAACAGAAGGAGTGGGCGTACTGTCGGTACCACCAGAGGAAGTGTGCAGAGGTGAAGAATGACTACCTGAAGAGAGGTCAGTTTGCAGGGCGGGGCTTGAGAAGAGCGAGTCAATTTTTCCATTTTGGCAGCATGGCCATATTTACCCATGGCAGAGCAACACAGGGAGCAATAAAGTATCTAGTCCACCAGAGGCAGGTATAAAACTATGGCAGGGAAACAGGAGACAATAGAGAAGCGAGTAGAGGGACAGCTGAGGAGATGACTAAATCAAGCAGAAATTGTAGCACCACAACACAGGCAGACTCCAGTATCGAAGATCAACTGAGAACAGGAGAAATGACAGTCCCTGGTTTGAAAGAGAGAATAGGAGCAGCTGCAGCCCATTGTGGAGGCAAGGAGGCTTCAAGAATCTAACCTGCAGGGTCTGTAGAGTTAAAATGGCCACCAGGACTCTAGGCAGCCCTTCAATGAAGGAAACCAGCAAAGATGTCTGGGGGAGCAGGCAGTGGAGCAGCCCAAGGAGCACAATGCTGGAACCAGAGGATTAGAGGGTGAGTATCGCCACAGCTCAGAGGCACCAGACCACCAGGAGACAAATGGAGACAATCACAGTGCAGAGTGGGTCCAAGATGGCAGCAACCTAGTCTCAGAATGCCCCAGGCAGCAGAGCACAAAGACAATAGCTAGTGGGGAAGGCAGTCATCAACCACCACGGCCAGGACACCAAAGATCCCATTGGGGAGCTAGGAGAAAATCAGCAGTCCAACACTGCACCACCAGGCAGCCACAGGAGCCGCCAACAAAACCAGGCCACAGAGCAACAGAGAACCCGGCCTCACAAAACAGCAACCTGCTGGTGATGAATCACCAATTGAGGAATCCACTGCGACATGCCAAGGAAGGAAGGACAGTGTCCCCTAGCCAGCAGCCAAGACAGGTGCAGGGACAGTCAGGAGAACAGGATATAATACACCAGGCCTGATTTTCTTTCATTTTGCTAATATTCCTATTTCCTACTGCGTGTCTCCAGTGCATCTCCAAAGCTCCAGAACATTCCAGTGTGGAGTTTTATCATGCAAGAGTTCATTTTAAATGGCTAGCTGGGCCAAGATTACACCCAACAGGGTAGTGCAGAGTAACTTTAAGTACCTTATGGTACAACACTTAGGTCAACATTGAATGTACAGTAATAAAGTAGAATTGTACTCACTCTTTCTGTGTTTGGTTTATAAACCATACCTCATTACAGCTCATTCATTAGTTTGCATATTACACACATACACAGGTGAGCGCTCATTACCCCCCTTTTCACCTGAATTCAACAGTGTTTGGTGGTGAGCAACAGTTGTTGAAGATTCTGCATTAATGGAGCTTTTTACAAACCCTGCAATATGCTGGATAGCTGCATATACCTGATGGTAGTTAAGAGATGGCTAATGTCAGGGCTATCCTGGTTATCAAATACGGTATATAAGTAACACTGAATCTCACGCTGATACAGTATGTAGAATAAGTACTTATACAAATATTTATATTATTAATCAAGTTGTGTACAGTATAAATGTTTTCATTTATACTGTATTTTCATTTGTTTACTGTATTTTGACTCCCATTGACTCTTAAGTATACTTGCACACCATTCCTCAATGACAATGAAATAAATGGCATTTCCACCTCCTTGGATAATTCTCAAAAGCTCCAGTATCATGAAGATCGATTAGCCCCCTTTAGCAGGGGAAGTGGTGGGGAAGGGGGGGTTAGGTTTAGACACTTAAAGGGGGGATTAGGGTTAGGCACTTGGGGGGGAGGTTAGGGTTAGGCACCCCTAAGGGAGGGTTAGGGGGTAGAATAGGGTAGGGAATACTTACCTTGGGATCATCTGGATTTTCACTGCTGCTGGGATGCTGCTGCCGGGATTTGAACCGGCTGGTGGTCATACTGAATACCTTTAGCAGTTGTCTCTGGTTAGAACCTTTGATACTAGGACATAGCTAGTTTAAAATAAACTACCTGCATTCCTGCATATGTTATGATTTCTGTATTTATGTTCCTATAAACTCTCACATTTTCTAAACTCTCACCCTATTATATTTGGCCTGCTGTATTTTGCAATTATTTGCATTGATCATAATGAGATGATAATTTTAGAATATGGATAAGTGAAATAATAGTAATAATAATATTAATAACTAGTATTTTGGACCTGTCATTCGACAGGTCACGAGAATGCAAAATGCGTAAAACAATTGGAACTGAATCGGTAACTGTAAGTGTTGTGCTGGGTGTTGACATGCTTTATTTCTCCTAGGTCTTCCTTTCTCTTTCCCCCATGTCTTGCACTCTCTGTCCTTTCTTCCTCCTATGTATCTCTGTCTCCTTACCTGGGAAAAGGATGGTGTAGAGTTGAGGGGGGTAGGGGGGTGCTCTGTATGCTAAAAGACAGGGCTCTGGAGAGCATACAGTCTTAATTTATAGATCTTCTCTGCATTAAGAGAGTTACAGCTCTTTCCAGGGACAGCTTGGATTAGGGGCTGTCAAACATCTATTGAGAGCTGAGAGTGGTGGGAGGGGGCAAAGCCTTCTTACAGCTCTCTACTGAATCTGGCCAAGACTGACACCATAGGGGATTATATAATAATTTACAATGTATTGATTTGGGTGTTGTCATTTCAATCAGAATTAAAGTTTAACAATTAACCCATATCTACATCAATGGACTTACCACACATCCTGTGGAGTCGACCTTGCGCTCTGAGACACACTTGAAATTGCGTGAGCAGCCACCATTACTGAAGGAACAGTCACGGACTGGACCGAAGGATGAGAGGAGGTCATCAACCGATTCAAAATGAGTTGCCAGAAGAGCTTCTTCTCTGTACAAGTGATAATTAAATAACAGAGTATTGAAGAACAATATGCTACAAGTACACTCACAAGTTACTTATATGCAAAATAATATTTACAATATTCAGAAACATGTATGTTGTATGATATTATATCATTTGACTATAAGAAAAAACATTCCAAAGAGGACTTTTTTTTGTTTTGAATGTCCCCTCCCACCACCAGCAATTGATAGCCACATCTCATATACAATCTTGTTTATTTCAAATAAATTAATTTAAAAAAGTTAAAAAACTTTCATATGGAAAGGTAACTGTATTGGAAAATGAATAACAAAGATATTATCTGACAGATATACATAAATTATCCAAAGTAATGTACATTCAAAAATTTTTATTATAATTTTTCTATTACCAATAATTATTGCTGTTTTCAAACCTTGTTATTAGCCACACATCATCGTCATCATAATAATAATAATAAATATTACTGTACAACAATTTTTCATCCATGGAATATTTAAGATCTTGCTAAATTAACCAGATTTGTATTTTGCAACAATATTTTGAAGTGAAAAATTATAAATTAATTAAATCAATCAATGTTAGAGACATGTGATCAAGGAAAAACATTCTGAAACATAATAAGGCACAGTGGTTACAGGAAATTAAGATATACTTAATTTGAATTATAAAAATATAATAAAGCATGTACATTATTATAGTTTTTAATTTATTTTAACAGCTCAAATAGAAAACTATACTGAAGTTGCGGAAAATGCAACACTGAATATTATATTATTATGTATTATATTCAATACTATCATTGAGATATGCATTTGAAATTGAAAATACAATAAGCCTTTCTACAGCACATCATTTTAGATTTATCCCTTCCTTTTGCTGTTTCATTAACATGTTCAATATCCTTAAGGGATAATCCTTGTGTATTATTATCATGATAGATACAAAAATGTCTGGAGATGCTGTAGGTAGGGAGTTTTTTACAGATTATTTTTTATATGTTCAAAGAACCTGTCATTCAAAGTGCTTGTGAACGAGCCATTAAAATGTAGTTTACACCTAAAGTCTATTAAATATATCAGATTTTTATTTGCAACTGCTAAACCATATTTGTTAATTTTAGAATGGGCTATTTTCTATTTAAATGAGCACAGCTATGAGTAATAAAATTACAGGCAAAACATAATCTTTTACCACACGTATAACAACCTGCAAGATTAGAAGCTAACAAAATTGGTATTAAGTGAAAAGTATAATCTAATATACTTAAAAATGTGTTCTTACTTTTGTTTTGTTTTTTTTAATCATAAAGTGTTGTCTTTTTTGAATATTATTTAAGCGTTAGCATGATAAAGGTTCCAACACTGTAATATGAGGTTTGTATTTATTATTCTTTTGTATGAGAATACAAATTTTATTTTGACACAAATTACCTATCAGTCTTCCTTTTAGACAATTTAGACTGTGATATAAGATTGTAAGTATCCATCTTATCTTTCTCAGATAATAACTTAGCTATGTCGTCATCAGCAGAACAGTTTCTTTTAATAACTGATATTTAGGAATATTGTATAAAATGATTATAATCACCTTCCTTATTATATGTTTCAGTACTTATGGTGTCCTCAGAGGCTGAGTGAGTGAGTGATATCCAAAAACTGTATGTGCAATAAGTAATATTTGTTGGTTAATTTAAGATTATAATTATTGCCATTAAGATGAGTGAGGTTCATCAATAGATTGTGTGCTCCCAGCCCAGATTAAAACTAAAATGTCTTAATTGGTTTCATAGTGCACTAGATTTATCTCTTGTAGGCCATCCTAGATATATATTCTTGTTCGAAGCGGCCCATATTCAGTTTGACAAAGCTCAGAGTGACTATAGTGCCCATGGCAGTCCTGAGTTACTGTAAATAAGAAGTCGAATAAAAAAAATAGTTATGTGACAAATTATATTTAATTGTATTAAAAATAAATTCAAGTTATGCCTCTATCTTGACATCAGGATCCAATAAGCTTTTAGTTAAATTAGATTTCTCCTATGAGGAATATTAGTGCATTTTGATTCAACATCACAGGTTAAAAATATGTGTTTATGCATGTGCTTCTTCCCATTAAGTTAAATTAAAAAATGTGATGTGTGTTTAATGTATTATTTAGGAGATATAATATCATAAGAAGAAATATTAACTAAAACATTCAACAGTCAAAATTAAAGGATGACAAAGGATTTCTATGATTTACAGTAGGTAGGCAATGGTGGGTAAAAAAAACAGTGTGTGAAATAATTAATCTTATGCAATTTCAAGGATATTGTATGCCTAACTACAGGTATCTCAACACAAGTGCTTATGAAAATTACATTTGCCAATCTCCATATTAGAATAATCATTATCCAAACTTTTCAGGATAATTTTTTTTGATAGGTACACAATTGCTCCCCCATCCACTTTATCCCTATCCCTTAAATAAATGCCTTTTCAAACTTCCTTACCTATTTGCTAATAATCATTTCTCTTTCATGATAATTTGGAATGTATTTTAATGGCTGCAAAAAAACATTTACATTTTTTAATCTCCTTTGTATATGCCGACTGTCCTGTAATCCAAATGTAGAAAGAACAACCATACAATATATTATTACAACTGCACCCACAGAGAAAGATCAAACCTTAAAAAATACTCCAACCACAGGATATAGTATGTGAATATTACCAAAATATTTAAATTATTTTTCTGAATAAACACTTATTTTTTTTATAAGGCTTAGCAAGGGTTATCAGGTATGTCAACACTCATTATTATTATTATTTATTTTTGTTTTAGAAAAACTAAAGAAAGTAACAATACATTTTTAGAAATATTAGATGGTACTTTTCAGTTAAATAAAATGTGACTAGCTCCTGAACTTGCAGGTCATTATAGTTGTGTTACAAGATTGTGGATCTGTATTTTTATTACACATAGAAGTGGTACATTTTAATACAATTCAATCCTGCCTGAATATAGTATATACTTTATAGTTTTTGTAATTGTAAAGTAAGCTATGTGATATATTTAGTAGAGAGTAAGTATAAATTGTATGAGGTATACCATACATACATTGAATAATACATTTACAGAAAAAAAATATTAAGACAGCAAGTGATATAAATGCTTTGAGTTACAGTTGCTTTGAATCATCCAAAAGCAGGCCCAATGTAGTTGCTTACATTATTTAAGATTAGTATTATAATACAACTGCAGTAATAAGATAAAATTCAGGGACTCCAGGAATATATTCTCACAGCAATTCCTATTTTGCTATTAATGTTTTCTGCAGTTATTGTGTGAATATTGTGTTAATATTTTCGTGGAGTGTCATTTAATCTATGTATTTAGATAGATAGATAGATAGATAGATAGATAGATAGATAGATAGATAGAGATCTTTAACATTGTCAGTGATCCAAATTCCAGAGGGAAGTTCACGAAAACATGCTTTTCAATGCAAGACCTGATACAATTGTGCCTAGTATCTGATTGGATCAGATTCTATTTTTAGACAGCTTGTAACCTTGAATGAAATAAACATTAGAATAGTCTTTACTATGTATGTAGTATGAACATATCATTGTATGTAATGATCTCATATTGTACTGCAAAGTATTGAAATATAAATAGATTTTGTGACTTTTGGGGGGAATTTTCTGTATGAAATCTTATTATTTGTATCTGTTTGACAACTTATAAACTACAGTAAGTCAAAATAGTAACTGTTTAATCATTTTATCTCCATGTCCATTGTAGTTTCCTCTTTGTGGTAATATTTAATTACCGTATAGATAAACCTAAGTTTAAGTGTACCTGAAACTTTAAATTGTAAGATAATATTGTTTTGGTTGTTTTCAGTAGTATTGCATAAGGTGAGTGACTATGTTGATGCTGTCTGCATACTGATTTGAACACAGCTCACATAATGGGCTTTATGCATAATAAAAGGTAAGCCAGTTTTCATATCTTGTGTGAAATAGCTCTGAGGTGGGTACACATATATGTATGTATGCAGACTTGCATGATTCTATCACTTGCACTTGTGCCAGAGAAATTGGACGGGTTATGTAAGCGGCGTTCTTACAGTGAAAGCATGTTAACACAAATGTGGCAGAAACACACATATATATCTGCTAGGTGACCTATTCTGTGTGCCTGCTACAGGGCAAGTGTAAATACATGTTGATGATGATGAAGAATTGTCATAAACTAGGCACATATGCCTGGTGAGGTGCATCTGCAGATGTCTATGAATCTGCATATATTTCTTGTTTGTTTTTTTAGTAATCCTGGCCATACATCTACAGCATGATTCCTTGTTCTGCCGATCCTATCTGCCAATCAGCGATCGAAACCTGTCAATCGGTAGACATCGATGAACGGCAATCCGTCGGAGAATTAGGGAAATTCAACATGTTAAAAATCCCAGACTAGCCAATTTTGATAATTTTCATGTCAGAATCAAGGAATAAAGAATATCCAACATGTTGGATTGATCCAATTCCGCGACCCCTGTGTTGGCAGTATGGGGAATTGCCCAAATACAGCCTAGATGTACTTATGCCCAATTTGCCAACATCTTTGCATCAGCTGCAATATGATTAAACTATTGACAATATTAGTTCTAAAATATGTTTGCTTACTTGCATGGGCATAACAACAACACCTTTTGTTAAATAGTAGTCTAATCATAATAAACTTAATAGCATACCATTTAGAATGTAGTGTATATGTACAGTACTAGCTAACAGTTCTATTAGTGATGGTTCGGCATTAGATATACACTATGAAAGATACAATGTTGAGACAGACCTATGATTGACAGCTTTTATGAATGGTGCATGTGAGTTACTCAACCTGATGATCCATAGAGTAACTTTGACTATATGGGCTGTTTTATTATATAAAATTTCCTGATATCTTGTCACAGTGTTGCTATGATATTAAAAATTAGTTTTGGTTTCATAATTCAGTTAATACTTTGAATATCTGTAGTTAAAGTTTTATGCTTTAAGTGATGCCCTGTATGGTTTTATGTGTATAAATGATTTTACTTGATACTAGAGATAGACAGGCAAAATTACTTCATTAGGGATTGCTTGCAGCTACTGATGGTGAACAGATGTTTAAAAGGAGCCTAAAATTACTCCTGATCAGTTCCGCTGGAAACAATGTAGACACTTATAAGCTCAGAAACGTTTACATGAGCTGTTAAAGCAACTTTGTTCCAGTGGAGAAGATCTCTAAATTAATATACTCAAAGATACTGTACCTATACTATTGAGCTCAATTAAGTAATAAGGTGGCGATATCAACTCCGTTAACTACACCAATGAATATGCAGCTGGTTTGCTGTTTATAATTGTCACCAGGAGTCATATTCCAGACCAAAGAGCTTGTTTGTACGGGATGGGTACGGGATCCAATCGCTCTGTATCCCAACGGTCAAAATCCCAAAGCCGGGATCCCGACAGGGTTAGGATACCGACACCTGTTGGTAGGTATTCTAACTATCCCCGTCTCCCTACCCTAACCCTACCTGGTGCCTGAACCTAACCTCCCCCCAGTGCCTAAACCTAACTTCCCCCTCCTCGCACCCTAAACCATATCCTCCTTCCCTAAAGCCTAACCCTAACCCTTCCGCTAGTACCCCATTTGTACTTCATGCTAACTTTTTCTTATAACCAGCTGGCTGTATTGTTGATTAATGGACTGAGACTCAACTTGATCACCCGGTTAGATTATATATAATTCTTATCTTCTCAGTAAATTTGGCTCCTTCAAAAGACTGCTGAGTTTCAATATATACAAAGCTTATTATTGCAATTCTTGACATCTTGTGCGACGAGATTTATTACAATTCTTTATATTGTTTGTGTTATTATATAATATAATATTATTTGTTGGTTTAATACTGGTAACAGTTCTTTGCATTTCTTAATTGTATATCTTGTTACTTTTTTCTTTAGTTGCATAGGCAAACAGTGACCCCCATTTTTGGAGGAGAATAGAATTAGCTGATACTGATTTCCCACTAGGCATGTGAGGCATTTACACAAGCGGCCACATGGTTGTGCACAAAAGGAGTTTGCATCGGCATTTGCATAAACTCATAACAGCGACCACCAATAGAAAGTCCTGCATATGCTTTTGCACGCGTCTCAGAATCAGACCCTCTATCTCTTGCACTTAAGGTGATGTTACACTTATACAAGTAGTTCCATTTTTTTCAGCATTATTAATGTGTCATAAATGAAATTTTAAAGACATCACATGCAATGACACCACAAAATATAACATATATCCTGTTTTGGCATCAGTAAGACATTTTCACATAGGCTAAATATACTGCTGATTGGTAAGGACAAATGACACTCATCCCATAAAATGTACTCACGATTGCTTACCATTAAATATGCTCACTCTTCAATTGTTAGATGACTTTGGACTGTGGATTTTCATTTTCTGCCAAACAACATTTAGTGGTGGCAATAGTCCAAGGTCATTCTGCCTTGCATTATTTAGTGCTACATTATATGTGACAATCTGTTATGCTTTGTTGCTCTTTAAAATTTACATTCTCATCAAGAGTAATGGTATTTGAGTGTATAATGATTTTGAATTTTGAGTATAAATTCTTGATTTAAAAGTGAATTCAGCAAAACCTTTATATCTATAAGTGATTGGTACAACAAACAGTCAAAGTGCTGTTTTAAACATAATTATCATAGAAAAGGGAAAGATGTTTATGAGCTCTCTGAGCTATTCTAATGGAGCTGTTCTTTTCCTATTCATTACCTCTTTTATATTTATCCATGCATTATAATACTTTCACTTATCCATGTTTTTTTTTAATCCCTTTTCCTTTTCATCTTGTGTCTGGATCTTGACCTTCGTCTGTCTTGATTACTTCACTGGCTCCTGAATTCTGTTTATTTTTTAACCCCTTGCATTACTTCTATTGTCTTTATGTTGAACCCATATCTGCTACTTGAAAACTGCTACATATGCAGCAACAAGCTGATATTTTCCATAAGACATTTGTGTATAAATTAATGTTTTTATTTTTTTACATGCAAACATTTTTGTATGTACAGTACTAAGATAAATGTAGTAAATATCCTCTACGAGAGCAATGGAAATTCATACAAAATTTAGTAATATACAACTTAAACATATAACAAATACAGTACAATTTGGTCAGTGAGATGACTCAAGGTAGTAGTGAGATAAATAGTAGAATCAGAGAGTGTGGTAGATTAAGTCAACATTCAGTATGTCAACATATACAGTATGTCGACATTGACATAATGACAATTAGAATGTTGAAATGTGATCTTGCATGTAATTATCATCATAGCAGCCTAACCTTATCCCTAACTGCAGCTTAACCTTATCCCTATCTGCAGCTTAACCTTATCCCTAAAATCTGGTATCGATCATCACAATATAGACATTCTAACTGCACACTGAATGGGAGACCTGTGCCTATTGTAAGGTAGCATAATGGCTAGGGTTGCCAACTTTAGCTTTGTAAATATCCTTGTCATAAATATTATATATAAAAATAATTGACATAACTAATCAATGTCAGTACTTCAAAATAACAAAGAACAAAATATAAATATTAATAAACACATGCGTTTAAATCACAATGCAAAAAGAATGTGAAATATCTGTATACAGTAGCAATGGTGGGGGAAGAGTAAGCGCTCTGTGGTGTGGAATGATGTACTGTTTGTCGCTTATTGTATACAATACTTAATTGGGGTGCCTGATAATAAATATTATATCATATATGCTTGTGGAGTTATATGTGATGGCTGTGTCCCAAACTACGAGTTGGCTCCAAGTTATTGATCCAACTGGTCAGCAATAGCTGTAGGCAGAATCTTCAGTTAATACTTATAATCTGTGTGCAAAGTCAATGATGACAAAAATTATGCAGAAGTCAGTTCAGAATTATCAGTATGTCTGCTTGGCAAAAGCTGAAAAGCTGTAGGCAGTGTTTTCAATAATACTGGACTTGAGGTAAAATCCTAATCCTGTATGCTGCTCCCATTATTTCTTATTTGTTGCGTGCATTGTGAACACCTTCTCTATCCTCTACTTCACCTTGGGTACCATAAAACAATGAGTGCAGTATCAGGATAGTGTGGACACTGGTGGTGCAGATATAGGTAAGTTGGATGGTACTTACCCTAGTAGCTAGAAAGATCCAGAACTCAAAGAAGAACAGGTAAACTTTATCTTAGATGGGATAAAGTTCATCTTGACACATAATTTCATGTGGTTTGAGGGGGAATTCTATCTGCAGCGGAGAGGTACCGCCATGGGAACCAAATTTGCTCCGAGCTATGCGAATCTCTTCATGAGTCGCTGGAAAGACGATAAGATCTGGTCGAACCCCGAGCTAGAAGCGAGTTTGGTTCTCTGGCGGAGGTATATAGACGATGTGATATTTATTTGGAAAGGGGATGAAACATCACTACAAAACTTTATACAATACATCAACAACAACAATAGGAACTTGCAGTTTACTGCCAACTATAGCAAAAGAGAAGTACAGTTCTTAGATTTAGATATTTTTATTGAAAATTCTATGATTCTGACTAAAACAGATCATAAGACAGTTGATGTAAATAGCTACATTTTAGCTAGAAGTAATCACCACCCAAAATGGATTAAGGGTATACCAAAGGGTAAATTTACCAGACTAAGACGCAATTGCACGAATATGGAAGACTACGTCACACAAGGAGAAAACCTTAAACATCAATTTGGACAAAAGAAGTACAATATGGGAGAGGTAGAGACAGCTTACAATACATTGAAAGACACATCAAGAGATTCACTGTTAAAAGACTCGACTAAACTATGCACCAAAAATAGTGAGAAAGTATATTTCATCACAGAGTACAGTGGAGCAGGCCCCAAAATCAAGACTATTGTACAAAAACACTGGCACATTATCCAGATGGACGATAAACTAAACCAAATACCACCCAATAGACCAGATCTCGTATTCAGGAAAGCTCCAGACTTGAGAAAGAAATTAACTCATAATCACTTAAAAGAAATAAAAGAATTGAAACAGAGCACAATAGAGGGGCATCCGGCGTCGAAGGGATTCTTCCATTGTGGGAGATGTTCCAATTGCAGAAATTTAGGATTCAGAAGCACAAAACCCATCAATTATATTACATCCAAAATAACATTAAGAAAACATAGCATAAAAGACACCATCACGTGTGATAGTGACCATGTGATCTACATGTTAGAGTGCCCTTGTGGGCTCCAATATGTGGGTCACACAACACAAGACCCTTAAAAATAAGAGTAACTGAGCATCTCAGAAACATTAGTAAAGGGTACCAAAACCATAGTGTATCAGAACACTTTAGGTTAGTACATCAGAGTGATCCAAAAGGATTAAAGTTCACAGGCATTGAAAAGATGCATTACAACTGGAGGGGGAAAAATAGGATAGATAAGCTAGATCGTGCAATAAACAGATGGATTTTTGATTACATACCTTACAACCAGAAGGTCTAAATATTGACCCATGACCATGCTAAATACACAAAGATGCCCGTAAGCCAATAAATCATCAAATCATATGACTGTTGATTGGAATTTCTGAAAATATAGGATGTGTCACATATAATATAAGTATCTTCTTTATAACCTATTGGATTAGATGTATACACTACTTTGGGAATTCAAAATAAATGTAACAAAAAATGGCTGCACTAATTAGATTTATACATATACTCACCACCGTATATGGACATTAATAACAATAATATATCCATAAAAAAAATTTTTTATAAAAAAAATATCCCTTCAAAATTAAGCATATCACGATTTTATTTTATTAATACACTGGAAATTTATGCAAAACATGTAGAGTAAAGGTTTTGGCTGGATCCAGCATATGTTGATTATATACCATTAACATTTGGACAACAAAACATCTGCAAAATACCGCACAAAGAGGGCTTAAAAAATGGCAACATGAATGTATTACTTTGAGACTTCCACAAGATGTCCACCTCCAGGATCAGAGACCAAAGACCAGACATTAGGGAAATTACATTCATAGCATCCAAAGGAATATTCAGTCACTAGAGGGCATCGCCGTCATGCAGAACTCTTACAGAGGGTGGCCGCAACATGAACTTGACGCATGCGCAACATAGGTATTCAACGGGGAACCCATGTGACAAGTCACGTGAGCGGGCACAGTCACGTGAGTGGATGAAGTGACGAACCCGGAAGTGCGGCAGGGAAATACCGCGAATGAACAATTGATCATTATTAAGTGAGTATAAAGCAGAGGAACATGCAGACGACCGCATCTGCCCTTGATAAAGTCCAAATTGTGGACGAAACATGTTGGGACCAGCACCCATCACCCATTATTGACTTTTTAATACTATATCGTAACGTGATTACATTGATGGCATTGTCACCATCTGTTTAATAAATCCTATTACTTTAATCCATACTCCCATCAGTAGCATTATTAGTATATAACACCATATACCCTCTCGCTCACACCTACTGGGACAGGAGCCGGTTACCAGGAGGACCAGCAGAAGCTGCTAGGGTAAGTACCATCCAACTTACCTATATCTGCACCACCAGTGTCCACACTATCCTAATACTGCACTCATTGTTTGAGGTACCCAAGGTGAAATAGAGGAGAGAGAAGGTGTTCACAATGCATGCAACAAATAAGAAATAACGGGAGCAGCATACAGGATTAGGATTTTACCTCAAGTCCAGTATTATTGAAAACACTGCCTACAGCTTTTGCCAAGCAGACATACTGATAATTCTGAACTGACTTCTGCATAATTTTTGTCATCATTGACTTTACACACAGATTATAAGTATTAACTGAAGATTCTGCCTACAGCTATTGCTGACCAGTTGGATCAATAACTTGGGGCTAACTCGTAGTTTGGGATTCAGCCATCACATATAACTCCACAAGCATATATGATATAATATTTATTATCAGGCACCCCAATTAAGTATTGTATACAATAAGGGACAAACAGTACATCATTCCACACCACAGAGCGCTTACCCTTCCCCCACCATTGCTACTATTAATCATAGGAGGTTGGAACACCTCATAGAGTAAGCTGCTAGTGGTGTAGTTAGTGAGAACATTACCCTGAGAGCAGAAGTGTAGCTAGGTTCCATGATGCCCGGAGCAAGGCGCCCCCCTCCCCTGTACTGAATTGGGGGCGCGGTTAAAATGTGGGGGCACGGCTAAAATATGGGGGCATGTTGCATTTAAAAGAAAAAAATCCTAAATTGGAAATTATAAGTGCTCTCCCCCCCTCACTGATTATAGCAGGCCAGGCCCCATCACCTACTGTATAAAACCCCTCAGCCACTGCCAATGCCAGAATTAAATATATAAGTGCCCATCACCCCTTACCAAACCTCACCTCCCTCACGTAGGCACCTAAAAACTATATTTGTATACAAGTGTAGCATTGTCTGTGCAACAAATGGGTGCCGCACTGCTAGTACCACCAGTGTTGGACTGGGACATGAAGGGCTGCCCGGTGTAATGCAATGTTAGGGGCCCGTGGGTGGCAGGGAGAGGCACAGGGTGACTAGGGAAGCAGTGGGTGACAGTGGAAGAAGGCAGTGAGTGATAGCAGAAGGCAGAGAGTGACTAGAGAGGCAGTGGGTAAATGGGGAGACAAAGGGTGGCAGGGGTGAATAGGGAGGCAGTGAGTGGCAACGGAAGACAGTGGGTGACAGAGAGAGGTAAAGTGACAGGGAGAGGCAGAGAGTGACTAGGTAGACAGGGAGAGGCAGAAAATAACTGAGGAGGCAGAGGGTGACTAGGAAGAGGGAGTTGGTGACAGGGAGAGGTAGAGAGTGCCAGGTTGAGGCAGAGAGTGACTGTGGAGTTAGTGGGTGGCAGCGGAAATCATAGAGTGACAGGTTGAGGCAGAGAGTGGCAAGGAGAGACGGAGAGGCAGTGAGTGACTGGGGAGTCAGTGAGTGGCAGCGGAAGGCAGAGAGATACAGTGAGAGGCAGAGAGAGAGATACAGTGAGAGGCAAAGAGTGACAGGAGAGGCAGTGAGTGGCTAGGGAGGCAGTGGGTGACAGGGAGAGGCAGTGAGTGGCTAGGGAGGCAGTGGATGACAGGGAGAGGCAGAGAGTGACAGGAGAGGCAGTGAGTGGCTAGGGAGGCAAAGAGTGACAGGAGAGGCAGTGAGTGGCTAGGGAGGCAGTGGGTGACAGGGAGAGGCAGTGAGTGGCTAGGGAGGCAGTGGATGACAGGGAGAGGCAGAGAGTGACAGGAGAGGCAGTGAGTGGCTAGGGAGGCAGTGGGTGACAGGGAGAGGCAGTGAGTGGCTAGGGAGGCAGTGGATGACAGGGAGAGGCAGTGAGTGGCTAGGGAGGCAGTGGATGACAGGGAGAGGCAGAGAGTGACAGGAAGAGGCAGAGAGTGATTGTCTGTCCTAATCGCCCAGTGTGTACACACCATAAGTGCGTACACACTGGGCGATTAGTGACAGTTGGTGGCAGGGAAAGGCAGAGGGTGACAGCAAGAAGAAGAGAGCGACATAGGGAAGCAGCGGGTGGCAGGGGGAGCTAAACCACCAGCAGCCCCCCCCAACACACACACCACCTACCCTTATCTCGTGCCCTACAACAATTAGTATACAATACAGATAGATAGATATATATATATTGTGATAGGATCACTGGTAAAGTGGTCTGTGGCAGGTACATTGGTCCCAGATTCCTGTCTTATGTGTTCTAAACCCCCAGTAGAAAGTCTGCAGTGTAGCAGGCTTGAGTTTCGGCTTTTTGAAAAGCCGGTTTGGGACCTGGGGGTTGTGGGTGAGAGGAGAGGGAGGGCTCCACCCATGGCCACTCCAGGTTTTGGTTCTCGCAGCCTGGTAACAGGCTTGATTGTGTTACCACCTGAGAGTGGCCAATATAAGCCTAGTGTGTTGAAGGCTGATTGCCTCACCTGGGAGAGCAGACAGGGAGTTTGCTCAGAGACACTTGGAAAACCTATCTGTGAGTACTGTGCTGTGCTTTGTTGCTGGCGAGGGCATTAGGCCCTGCCAGGTTCTGGTAGTGAGGGAACTACCTGTGAAGTTAGTGCCCTGACAGGGCTAGGATTTACGTTTATGTTTTCTTTGTGTTATTTCTGACATTGTACAATAAAGACTGGCGCCGACCAGCTTGTACTTGCATCCAGACTGGTCTGCTTCCCTGCTGCTGCTGTGTGTGTGTAAGGAAGGAGTTCTCTACCCAGGAGAGGGACCCCCTAACCTAACTGTCACAATATGGTGGAGTATGCGGGCACCCACACACACTGAAGTTGCAGCGAGAGGAAAACTTTCCGTTTAAAAATTAAAGGGACAGACACCCAATTTGTGAGTGTGGAAATAACACTGTGTCCTTGGAGTCCCATAGAGGAGGCGTCAGCCAATGCTCAGAGAGGCAAGGTTCAGCTTCCAACCTACACCCCAGGACAAAATGGAGGACATTATTAAAGCCTTGCTCCAAGCTACAGCAGTTCAGCAGGAGACGAACAAAGCTCAGCAGGAATCTACCAGGGCTCAGCAGGAATCTACCAGGGCTCAGCAGGAATCCACCAGGGTGCAACTGTTGGCCTTTGAGACCGCCCAGGGGCAACAACAGGTTGCCATCGAGGAAACTCGCCGGGCCTTAGCGGAAAACAGCCAGGCCATAAAAGAGGTGGTACAGCACCTGATCGCCATCGGCCCAGAGATGTTGGTACTGGTCCTCCCACCACCACTCACTCCGTACGAGCCAGTCACTTCCTCCAGAAGATGACTTTGGGCGATGATGTGGAGGCCTATCTCACCGCATTTGAAAGAACGGCCGAAAGGGAGAGTTGGCCCAAGGAGCAGTGGGCAAGTCTGGTGGCACCTTTTTTGTCTGGGGAGCCACAAAAGGCCTATTTTGACTTATGCCTGGCTGATGCCAAGGACTATAAAAAACTAAAACAGGAGATCCTAACTCGCTTGGGAGTCACCACCTTTGTTCGTGCCCAACGGGTCCACCGCTGGGAGTTCCATATGGACAAGCCTCCACGTTCACAGATGCATGACATCGTCCATCTGTCCTCAAAATGGCTACAGCCCGAGACGCTGACGGGACCACAGATCGTGGAAAGGGTCGTGATGGACCGGTACCTGCGATCATTACCTGCGACTCTGCGCAAATGGGTGAGCCATGCAGACCCTAAGTCCGTGGACCAGTTGGTCGAGCTGGTGGAGAGGTACGTGGTGGCTGAGGAGCTGATGAGTATGCCCCACCGAGCCCCGATGGCGCACCGGCGAACTCCCAGAGACACTGGTAAGACTGTTCCAGGGGAGAAGGGTGCTGGGCGGTGGAATGTACCTAAGACTGAGGGTGTAGAACCTGGAGACAGGCCTGCCAGGCCGGGAAGGTTCTTGCCCCGTAAACGACTAGACATTAATATGACTCAGTGTTTCCGATGTGGTGGCTTCGGCCATATTGCCGCTAATTGTGCTCTTACAACTGAACCTATGCAATGTGATACTGCTCATGTCTACCGCAGGGGGTCTTTCTTTGCACAGATAGCCTGTACGGCTGACCGGCAGGCTGAGACTGATAAGCACATGTGTGTACTCACTGTAGATGGCAACCGAGTAGAGGCACTGTTAGACTCTGGTAGCTTGGTGACACTTATAAAAGCTGAGCTGGTGAACCCCTTAAGGCATACAGGGAAAACTGTTGGTGTGACCTGCATACATGGGGATACTCGATATTATGTTACGGCCGAGGTGAACATCGAGACACCATGTGGCTCTGCTATAGTTTCTGTGGGTTTGGTGCATGGTCTGGTGTACGATGCAATATTGGGGAGAGACTTTGCTCACTTCTGAAAGTTGTGGGAAAGCAGTTTTGTTCCAGAGGTGAACAACCCCGATCCATTTGAGAAGGTTGTCGATGTAGTGGAGGAGGGAGTTTCTTCTGAGTCAGAGTTATTCCCTTTTTCTACTATGGTTGGCGAACTAGAGAATGCGGAATGTGACGGTGGCCCGCCAACTGATGTGCCTCCCATTGAGGTGGGAAGTGTTGTTGGGCCAGGTGATCATCTGCCTGATTTAGAGGTCAGAAGAGAGGTCTTTGCCGTGGAGCAGTTGAATGACCCTACTTTGGTAAAAGCCAGGGAGAATGTAAAAGTAGTTGATGGTAAACCCGTAGACCCTGATAGTCCTTTGTCCTATCCCCACATGGCAATGTGTCAGGATTTGTTATATCAGGTGACTAAGAAGGGGGAAGATGTTGTGGAACAACTAATAGTTCCCAAAGCCTACAGAAGAACAGTGTTGGATCTGGCCCATGGTCATAACGGCAGGCCATCTAGGGGTAGAGAAAACCACTGAGCGAATAATGCAGAGGTTTTTCTGGCCCGGGCTTCATAAAGAGGTATCTGACTTTTGCGCATCCTGCCCTGAGTGTCAGTATCATGCTCCCAGGCCACATTTTAAGGGTCCACTAGTTCCAATGCCTATCATAGAGGTGCCGTTTGAAAGAATAGCGATGGATTTGGTTGGACCCTTAATGAAGTCTGCCAGGGGACACCAGTATATTCTGGTCATAATGGATTACGCTACCAGGTACCCGGAAGCGATCCCGTTGCTCAATACGTCAACTAAGACCATTGCCAGAGAGCTAGTTCATGTCTTTAGCAGGCTGGGTATACCTAAGGAGATACTAACTGACCAGGGTACACCGTTTATGTCCAAAGTCATGAAAGAGTTATGCCGCCTGTTCAAAATCGAACAGTTAAGAACTTCGGTTTATCACCCCCAAACCGATGGGCTGGTCGAGAGATTTAACAAGACATTAAAACACATGCTTAGGAAAGTGGTCGGCAAGGATGTTAGGGATTGGGACTACTTATTGCCGTATTTATTGTTGGCCATAAGAGAAGTTCCCCAGTCCTCCACCGGGTTTTCACCCTTCGACTTGTTGTATGGGAGACACCCAAGGGGGTTACTAGACATTGCCAAAGAGACATGGGAGGGGCAGTCTAGTCCTTACAAAATGGTGATTGAGTATGTTTCTCAAATGCAGGAGAGAATTGCTGCGGTAGTGCCAATAGTGAGAGAGCACCTGGAACAGGCTCAACAGGCACAGCAGAGGGTATACAACCGCAATGCTCGGTTACGCAGCTTTGCTCCTGGGGACAGAGTGTTAGTATTGGTTCCCACTGTGGAAAATAAACTTTTGGCTAAATGGCAAGGGCCCTTTGAAATCTTAGAAAGAGTGGGGCAGGTCAATTACAAAGTTTACCAGCCGGGGAAAAGAAAGCCGGAACAGATATACCATATAAATCTGTTAAAGCCCTGGAAAGATAGAACGGTACTGTCGGCCGTCCGAGACCCTCCAGTAAGTCCAGGGCCCTTAGTTCCCGAAGTGACAGTGGCAAAAACCCTGTCGGCAATTCAACAAGAGGTCAAGGAGTTTCTGATTAGAAATAGGGTGCTGTTCTCTGACGTACCTGGGAAAACCTCGGTCATTAAACATGACATCATCACTGACCCAGGGGTTAAAGTTAATCTAAAGCCCTATAGGTTACCAGAAGCACATAGAGAATCGGTGCCGAAAGAAATTAAAAATATGCTAGAGTTAGGGGTTATTGAAGAATCACATAGTGAATGGTCAAGTCCCATTGTGTTGATTCCAAAGCCCGACGGGAGTGCGCGTTTCTGCAATGACTTCCGAAAGTTGAACAGTGTTTCAAAATTCGATGCCTACCCGATGCCAAGAGTGGATGAACTGATTGAGAGACTAGGGATGGCAAGGTATTTAACCACTCTTGACCTAACCAAAGGGTATTGGCAAGTACCGTTAACCGAGAGCGCCAAACAAAAGACAGCTTTTTCAGCGCCAGAGGGCTTGTTTCAGTACAAGATGTTTCCCTTCGGGCTACATGGGGCACCTGCTACCTTCCAAAGAATGATGGACAGGATTCTAAGGCCCCATAGATGGTATGCGGCTGCTTATCTGGATGACGTGGTCGTTCATAGTCCTGATTGGCAGTCTCACTTACCCAGGGTACAAGCAGTGTTGGACTCCATCTATAAGGCAGGTTTGACAGCCAACCCAAAAAAGTGTTGTCTAGGCATGGAGGAAGTAAAATATCTGGGATACACCATTGGCAGAGGCCTGATAAAGCCTCAGCTCAATAAAGTTGATGCCATACAAAATTGGCCACGGCCTCTGAATAAGAAGCAGGTGAGAGCCTTCTTGGGAATTACAGGGTACTACAGGAGGTTTATACCCAACTTTGCCACCATGGCAGTCCCACTGACTGACCTGACCAAAGGCAAACAAAAAGTCATGGTAGAATGGAGTCCTGAGGCAGAGAAAGCTTTTCAGGAGTTGAAAGTAGCGTTGTGTTCCCAACCAGTCCTGATGACTCCTAATTTTGAAAGGGAATTCATAGTACAAACCGATGCATCAGAAGTAGGTATAGAAGCGGTCCTGTCCCAGAACAAGGAGGGTGAGGAACACCCTATTTTCTATCTTAGCAGAAAGTTGAATGTACATGAGAGAAACTATGCCACAGTGGAGAAGGAGGCGTTGGCCATAAAGTGGGCGTTAGAGGCGCTCAGGTACTACTTGGTCGGAAGAAAGTTCAAATTGATCACTGACCATGCTCCTCTGAAGTGGATGTCTGAAAATAAGGACAGTAATGCGAGAATTACAAGATGGTTCTTGGCGTTACAAACTTTTAAATTTTCAGTGGAACACAGGCCAGGAAGCCAGCTGGCCAATGCAGACGCATTGTCACGCGTTCATTGTTTGGGGGCTTCAGTTGTTCCGGGCCACAGGTCGAAACAAAGGGGGGGGGGATATGTGATAGGATCACTGGTAAAGTGGTCTGTGGCAGGTACATTGGTCCCAGATTCCTGTCTTATGTGTTCTAAACCCCCAGGAGAAAGTCTGCAGTGTAGCAGGCTTGAGTTTCGGCTTTTTGAAAAGCCGGTTTGGGACCTGGGGGTTGTGGGTGAGAGGAGAGGGAGGGCTCCACCCACGGCCACTCCAGGTTTTGGTTCTCGCAGCCTGGTAACAGGCTTGATTGTGTTACCACCTGAGAGTGGCCAATATAAGCCTAGTGTGTTGAGGGCTGATTGTCTCACCTGGGAGAGCAGACAGGGAGTTTGCTCAGAGACACTTGGAAAACCTATCTGTGAGTACTGTGCTGTGCTTTGTAGCTGGCGAGGGCATTAGGCCCTGCCAGGTTCTGGTAGTGAGGGAACTACCTGTGAAGTTAGTGCCCCGACAGGGCTAGGATTTACGTTTATGTTTTCTTTGTGTTATTTCTGACATTGTACAATAAAGACTGGGGCCGACCAGCTTGTACTTGAATCCAGACTGGTGTGCTGCTTCCCTGCTGCTGCTGTGTGTGTGTAAGGAAGGAGTCCTCTACCCAGGAGAGGGACCCCCTAACCTAACTGTGTCACAATATATATATATATATATATATTATATATGGTAATCTGACTCACCGTTCCTCTCTTTGTGGTGTGTGGACAAATGCACGGTCTGTCATCTGTGCCAAGACAGGTGGGGTGGAGGGTTTCTTTCTTTTTTTAAGATGAACTTCAAAAAATGACTTTGTAGGGGGAAAAACGTTTATTATCTGTGCTAATGCTAAGAATATTACCCACACTAGGGGGGGTATTCAATTTGGGAGCGAAAAGTCCGTGCTGGACTTTTCGCTCCACATCGCAGCTTTTCCGGGGATAAAGTATTGCACGCTTTATCCACGTATTCAATTAGAAATCAACGAAAATGGGAGCCAGCGGAAAGGTAAGTATCGCCCAAAAATGGGAATTTTCTGGAAATATTCCAGGGACCCCCCCTAAAGATGTCTAGACATGGGGGATCACTATGGGTACCCCCAATTTTACCTGCTGAAGGAAGTCGGGGTTTCTAATAGCCGCGTCAGGTGCATATTTGCGGCTATGAAGAGGGGGTGAAGAATAGCACTTAGATTATTTTTTTGTAAAAATAACTATTCCTATCACATTTGGGGTACATGAAAATGATGGTAAGCATTTTTTTAAGTCCCTAGAATGATTTTTAAAAATTCTGCAAAAATGCACCTGCCGCTACTCCCGCAATGAAGAAAACACCTGCCGCATACTTGGGAACCCCTCTGAATTTAATTTGGCTATTTTAGAAGTGTGTTCCCCATTTATTTATTTTTTAATCCCCAATATTAAAGTAAATTTTTTGGGGTGTCCCGATTTTTTTTTTTTAAACTTTTTTTTTTACACAGTTTACTTTTAAATGACATTCCCAGGAGTGCAGGCTATTTTTTTTAAGCCTGCACCCCTAAACCCCAATTCTGCACTTTTTTTTGCCATGCAAAACATGGTGAAAACGTATTCCCCTCTATTTTCAAAGACTTTTCGCACCGGCGAAAAGACTTTGAAATTGAATACGGGGATAATTCAAATAGGTGAAAATGAAGTCAAATGACGTTAATTTGAAGCGAATTGTTGGAGCGAAATGTTGGAATCGGCGATAATTTATCGCCGATTCCAACATTTCGCTCCAAATTGAATATGGCCCTAGGGCTTACTAGTACTACTGTATATTACAAGTCTGGTGATATTATTTAATATACATAATAAATGTGTAATAAATGTTTATTTCTTACAACCTCCCTCTCATTCGGTTATATATATTTAATGTTTTGTCCCCCCCAACTCCTGCAGTTTTATAAATGTAGTGATTTTTTGTCCCCCCCTCCCCTGTATATATTTACTCTTTTGTTCCCCCAAACCTTAAGGTGCATACACACTGGGCGATCAGGATAGACGGTATGATTACGACATCGTAATCGTACAGTCGTTCCTGATCCCCTGTAGTGCCTACACTGAACGATCAGTCAGTCAGTGTAGGCACCCTCCCTCATCCCTGAACATGGCCAATCTGTTGTTATCGGCAGATTGGCCTGCATGTTCAGGCGATGATTGATGTCGGAAACGACCAGCGGGAGTGCGCATCACTGGTCGTTCCCGACATTATAGTGCACAATTTGTGCACGGTTATTGAGCGATTGCACGATTACGATGTCGTAATCGTGCAATTGCTCAGTAATGTCGCTCAGTGTGTATGCACATTGACAGTATATAAACTAGGGGTGTGCACCGGCCACTTTTCGTGTTTTGGATCTGGATCTTTCTTCGTGTTTTGGATCTGGATTGGTTTTGCCAAAACCACCCTTCCGTGTTTTGGGTTCTGGGTTTTGTGTTTTGGATCTGTATTTTTTTTAAAAAAAGCATAAAAACAGCTGAAATCACAGAATTTGTTGGTTTCTCTGCTCCTATGCTATTATTAACCTCAATAACCTTAATTTCCACTCATTTCCAGTCTATTCTGAACACCTCACACCTCACAATAGTGTTTTCATGTCCAAAAGGTTGCACCGAGGTAGCTGGATGACTATGCTAAGCGACACGAGTGGGCGGCACAAACACGTGACCCATCTAGGAGTGACACTGCAGTGGCAGACAGGATGGCAGTTAGAAAAACTAGGCCCCAAACTGTACATAATGCAAAGAAAAAAAAGAAGTGCAAGATGGAATTGTCCTTGGGCCCTCCCACCCACCCTTATGTTGTATAAACAGGACATGCACACTTTAACAAATCAATCATTTCAGCGCCAGGGTCTGCCACACAACTGTGGCTGAAATGATTGGTTCGTTTGGGCCCCCACAAAACAAGCTGGCAATTAATGTGTCCCTGCACAAACTGGCTCTACGGAGGCAAGATGTCATCCTCATCCTCCTCATCCACCGATTCCTCACCCTCTTCAGTGTGTACATCCTCATCCTCACAGAGTATTAATTCGTCCCTGCTGGAACCACAGGTCCCTCTGTACGTTCTGGAGGCTGGTCTCCCTGGAAGAGTTGATAATTCATTTTATGAACATCATCTTCTCCACATTTTGTGGAAGCAACCTCCTACGCCTTTCGCTGACAAGGTTCCCGGCTGCACTAAACACTCTTTCGGAGTACACACTGGAGGGGGGGCAACTCAGGTAAAATAGAGCCAGTTTGTACAGGGACCTCCAAATTGCTTCTTTTTCCTGCCAGTACAGGTACGGACTGTCTGACATGCCTACTTGGATGCTGTCACCGATGTAATCCTTTAACAGACAGACGCACGCTTGTCGCTGCTGCTTTAAGGATGCAGGTGCGGCTACAGCCCACACAATTCACAAAGACAGAAAAAAGAACAATATTTTAATTGTTTGTGTAGCACACTTTGAGGGTGTCACCACCCTTTAACAGACAGACGCACGCTTGTCGCTGCTGCTTTAAGGATGCAGGTGCGGCTACAGCCCACACAATTCACAAAGACAGAAAAAAAAAGAACAATATTTTAATTGTTTGTGTAGCACACTTTGAGGGTGTCACCACCCTTTAACAGACAGACGCACGCTTGTCGCTGCTGCTTTGAGGATGCAGGTGGAATCTAGACGGGATTTGGAACCGAGGACACACTACCTCCATCAATTGTCTAAATCCCACTGCACTAATGTCGGATACCGGACGCACGTCTAACACCAACATAGCAGTCAAGGCCTCAGTTATACGTTTTGCTTCAGGATGACTGCTGTCGTACTTCATCCTCATCGCTAGGGACTGTTGGAGGGTCAATTGTTTAGTAAAAGTAGTGATGTTCCTACTTCCTCTCTGGGATGATGAACAACTCCCAGCAGCAGCAACAGCACTAGGAGGAAGAGGTTCTTGATCTTTCCCTATTTTATTTTTATCGGAGAAAGTTTGGTCCTCCATTTATGTTATATTGATATATATACATGCGGCTAAAGCGCACACAAACACAGAAAATATTATTTTATTTTTGCTGGAGAGTAGTGCACTTTGTGGGTTACACCACCCTTTAAGAAATGAGCCAGCCGGCTCTTTACTTATGGGACACAGGCGCACGCTTGGCGCTGCTCCTTTGTTGATGCACGTGCAGCCACAGTGCACACAATTCACAAACACAGAAAATAATTTTTTTTTTGGTTTGGACTGGAGTGTACTTTCGGGGGTTACAGCACCCTTAACGGTCAAGCCAGCCGGCCCTTTACTTATGACACAGGCGCACGTTTGGCACTACTTTGTTGATGCACGTGCGGCTACTGCGCACACAATTCACAAACACAGAAAATAATTTTTTTTTTGGTTTGGACTGGAGTGTACTTTCGGGGGTTACAGCACCCTTTAACGGTCAAGCCAGCCGGCCCTTTACTTATGACACAGGCGCACGCTTGGCACTACTTTGTTGATGCACGTGCGGCTACTGCGCACACAATTCACAAACACAGAAAATATTTTTTTTTGGTTTGGACTGGAGTGTACTTTCGGGGGTTACAGCACCCTTAATGGTCAAGCCAGCCGGCCCTTTACTTATGACACAGGCGCACGTTTGGCACTACTTTGTTGATGCACGTGCGGCTACTGCGCACACAATTCACAAACACAGAAAATATATTATTTTTTTAGCACTTGGGGGGAGCACCCCTGATGGACAGAGCACCCCCTGGACAACACTACAGCACTCCTTTAGGACTGGGACACTGCACAGGACTTTGGAGTGGACACAGCCCCTATGGTGAACTGACTGCACAACACAGTCCAGCCAGCCCCTATGGACTTTGAAGTAGTGGACACAGCCCCTATTAACAACAGCAGCACAGCACAACACAGCCAGCCCCTATGGACTTTGAAGTAGTGGACAACAGCAGCACTACACTACACTACACTACACAGCCCTAACTCCCACCCTCCCTCTTCACTGTCCACAGCCGAGTGAGAAAATGGCGCCGACGCGGGTACCTTATATAGGATACAAAACCCGCGAGACTCGGAAGGCGGGATGATGACGTTTTGCCTCGATTTCAGATCCGAGTCAGGCGGGAAAAGTCGAGCCTGACTCGGATCGGACTCGGATCGGGGGGGCTCGGGGGGGTTCGGATTTCAGAAATCCGAACCCGCTCACCCCTAATATAAACCTAATAATCTTTTGTCACCTTCTCCCTGTATATATTTAATGTCCCTCCCCCACCCCTTTACATATAGAGTACATCTACAACTCTTTCAGTTGTGCCCCTCCTGCCTTTTTTTTTTACTTACCTGTTCCTCCACTTTGCCTTCTGTTGTTTTCATAGGCTGCTGGGGCTGTGCTCTGGCTGGCCAAGTCTCTTGTTGCTGCTGAGCTGTGCTGCAGGTCTGAGCAGCTGTGGTCACCTTTCCTCCAGTAGTTTTGCTGTAATGACTTACTGCTGGGAAGGAAGGAGCCAGGAGGGCAGACAGCTGCAAAGACCTGCTGGTGGGTAGGAGACCCCCCCTCCCCTTCCCCCGACCGCGGTGCGCTAAGCCCCGTCCCCTCCCAGAAAAAGGAGGGGCCCGGAATCAGTGGAAACCGAGCTCACACACTGCCGTCCACTTGTTGTATTGTATCTGTATACAGTAACTGCATGTTTAGCATTAAACAAAACTTCACTTATGAAGATTTTTTCTATTTTTTTTTTATAATAAACTTCCAAAATAGATTACAAAGGAAGTTAATGTATTTAGCTATGTTTTCCATATTTATTTTAACATGATTATAAAAATGTAAGATACTTTCATTAATATATGATTTATTAGTGTTCTATGGTGTAAGGATAACAAATATGTGAATTTTATGCAAAGTTTGCAAAGTTATAGAGCCTAAGATCTACAGTAATGTGTATATTTTAGATCTATATCCCCCTTTCTGCCTTATGATATAACATACTAGCACACCCACAAATGTTGGGGAGAACAATTATTGTGGGCATGGCAACATTATCAGGGGATCTGTGAAACATTTAGACATTTTCACACGATTAGGTGGCACTTTTGTAAAGTCACATACAAAATGTAACATCATCTATAGTAAATGGTAAGTAAGAAAGGAACTAGATTTTATTTTATATTTAACTTATTTTTTTACAACATATTTAATTTTCCTTTCTTAAGTGACGTTTACATAGTGATTTTTATTCTATTTTATTACACTTTAAGGAGACCCAATAGTGAGGAGAGGATAGAATGTATCTCCCCTGCTCACTGACATCATTAGATTCAGTGCTTACAAGTAAGCTGCTGCTAGATCAAGGTAACACTGTGCAGTATCACAGCATCCAAGCTTCTAAATGGGAATGCATTTTGAATTTTTGCATGGAGACACATCAGGTAAATTAATTGATTTCTACAGGCAAGATTGATTGACAGGAATAGCATCCAATTGGGATATGGAGGATTATTACCAGACATGAGTCTTCTTCAACAGAAATACACAAACAATAACAGTAAACAAAAACAAAACACAATCACACTACACTCACACACAAAAAAAAAATCACACAGGACTTAAAAAGAAAGACTATGGAAAACACACCTCAAACAGACAAAAACAAAACAAAAAAAAAAGACAACGTATAAAGAAAAACTCCCCACAATCACTTTATACCTTTCTGTTTATACTTTCCGACAACTTTCTCCTTCTCCACTTAAACTACAAAGTGAAAGTAGCTAGCTGTCTATTTCTAAAATGTCAGGTGAATGTTGTTTCTGTAATAGCACCATTAAATGAATATGAACATAATAGCTTCTAATCCACTGTGGTCTGCTATGATTTCATTTGAATGGTGCTTTCTATAAGACATAGGGCTAAAGGTAATAGCCTGCGAGCTGGCGACGGTGCAGGAATACATGCAAGTATGCCTGTATTTTTAAAGCAGCAAGCATGTTAAAGGCTATACCAACATGCTTGCTGCTTTAAAAGTACTGGCATACTCGCATGTATTCACGCAATGGCGCTGGCTCGCAGGCTATTACCTTTAGCTCATAAAGTAGCACAAGTAAATGGCTATGAATAGAATAGCTCCTGTTCCACAGTGGTTTCAATAGAAACTGCCACCATATAGAACACGCAGTGGCTGGTTGTCATTTCTAATCCAACGGGGATCGATGGCAGATTATGATTAGACATCAAAACCGACATTTAGTAAATGCTAGCAATTTGACAAGAAAACCGCCGTCCATTAACGTCGATTTCCGACGGGTTCTAAATGACACCAAACTCACTGCTTAGTAAATTTAGCCCTTAGACATGTTAAGTTTAAGAAAGCACTGGGACATCCAAGTGAAGATAGCCGAAAGCAGCGCCATAGCACCCTGTACCGGCCATGCCCCTTGAGCACATGATGTCAGGGACGGTACCGTCAGCGCTGGTAAGAACCTGCTCCAGGGGGCTGTATAAGCTGCAGTCTGAATTTCTGGAGCATCCAAAGGACTCTCCAAGTGGGACTTCAAAAGCGATTCTAGCTGCAGGGTGCCCTTCCAGACCCCATGCTAGCCAGATGCAGGTGCCATGGGGCAACAACGGTTTCACCCACAGCGTTCTGTGCTCTGTGCAGCAGCACTGCTCAAACACCCCTAGCTACAACCATGGCAGAAAGGCAGCAGGAGGAGAGTATCATCAGCATTGGGATGATATTGGAGGCTGGAAGAGCTGATGAGCTCACCATGGGAGAAAATGTATAGGGAGAAAAGGAGTGGGTCCTTAATATAGTTCTGAGGGTTGCCAACAGGCAACAAAACAGGGAGACAGGTTGAGTTATGAGTAGAGACAGAGACAGAGTGGTCTGGAAGGTAAGAGGACACACAATGAGAAGGACAGTGTCATGCAGACCAAAGGAGTGAAGAGTAACACTATATGGTAGAGAATAAAGATTCTAAACCCAGTATATAAGTAATGGATGATAAAACCTGTGATGAAGTAGCAACAAAATCTCTGGGTTCCTGCCTCTTCAGATCTTCAGAGAACTGTTGGCTGCCACTGATTAATGTAAATGTACTGTGGCCAGTTACAAATGGGTTAATAAATGTGTTTAATCTTGGAGGAAAAAAAATACTTTGCTCAATCCACCTATAGCCGGATTAATAATTAAATACCTTTTAGCCATTTTAGAACACAGTTCTTGGATTCCTTCATCAACCCCAAATTAGAATATCTTATGCATGAGAATAGACTTCTCATTAATGGCATTTACATGGCAGCCCTTTGAGTCAATACTTTGCCCCCAGGGATTTTATAACCTGACATCCTGGTTTAGTCTTGTTAGGATATATGATCTTCTGATCAGCATGTGAAGAGCTATAGAGAGGAAGATTTTTAAGTTTCACTTCCTAGATACAATGAGCAAGGAAGTAACACTATGGAGAAATATGTTCTCCTAAATATGAGCCTATTATTTGCATGTTATACCTAAGGTTTGCAGGTAAAAATCCTCCAGAATTTCTCATTGTTGTTTTAATTGCTAAAACAGACTAACTCCTCTAGAAACAAATAAAAACAGTTTTAATCAACTAGATTATCATAATCAAAAGGATCAGTTTCTGTGTCAGACACAATGCATGACTATAGTTTATATAGTAACCATAGATTATATCTAAACCAAACATTAATTTAAAAATATTAAATTCAAATCTATTATAGAATGTTTGTTTGTATAGATTCTTACCGGACATCAGCAGGATCTTCCGTCACCAATACATCTGTCTTACAGCTGGCCAATGGACTAATCGAAAGCTCCATTGGGGACACTACAAAGCTTTTACTGACCGGGAGCCATACACCTTGTCCCAAACTGTATGTAGATCTGTAATAATAAATAGTGCAGTATTCTAGTACTTATGTATATACTGTATCAATGATTTTTTTTGTAGTAAAATAAATGGTTTTTTTTATTTAACTATGAATATATTCGGCAAACATATTTGCAAAAATATCTTATTTTCAGGCCTTAAATACAAAACTTTTAATTTCAATAGGATGCACTGAAAACAAATTCAAGATAGGAAGGGCTGACATCCTGCATCGCTGCGGAACACTTGTGGTGCCATATAAATAAAGGATAATGATAATAATAATAATAATAATAATAATAAAATACTATATACTGTCCAAATGATAGTAATTGGTAGACATAACAGTATAAATGAATTATGTATTCTTATTTTTGCATTTATAATCAGTGCAATCTAATGCATTTATTAGGAAAACATGTATTTTAAGAACTAACACATCACCTTCCATAAACTATTATCAGTTTCATAAGACACATTGGGGTTCCATTCAGTACCTTGTTCCTCTATGGCTTGCAATATCCGAATAATTTACAGTATATAGTACATTTTCCAATCTATAATACAAATCAATGTGTTTTGTCTATTTACTTTTTTGGAACCAATATCTGTATGAATGGTTTATTCTGGTGGTAGAAAATACTGATTGTTCATATTACTATCGGTAACTGTTGCGATAGTTCATGTGACCTTCATAGTCAGGTTCACCCCATTTTCTCTGAACTCCCCATGGTTCCAGCGGCTGGTAAATGTGGAGTTAAAGTAATAGTAGAGACCTGGCACATTCACTCAGGGGGGTTTATTTGAGCAGTAGCAGTCGCTACATTCAAGGGTGGAGTCTGGATACGAAATACAGGGCCTGACTTAGAGATGTACGTTATGTCGATATTTACGCAGATGGACAATGTTTTTATTACAGCGCATGCATCTAAGTTACACAGCCCACGCGTCCCAGTGCCTCTGCGGTGCCGATCGCCGAACGGATTTAGACGCAGAGTGATTGACAGTTATCGGCCGTTTGTGGGAACGAGGTGGGGGTGGTTAGAAAAACGTGACAACGTCTTTGCGCGCAGTATCACTGGTGCTGGCGTCTTACTTCCGTCACCCATTCTGAGTAGCCATAGGGTTACACAGACTGATGGTCAACTGATATGTGACCAATGCTGCAACTTTTTTACGCAGATGCTTGGATTCGCAACGCAGCTGATAGGAGTCTCAATACATCTGCTGGCGGCTACGACATTTGCATATTTTCACATAGCAGCTATGTAAAAAGTTGTATTTGTGATGGGATTAGCGTATATCTCTAAACCAGGCCCATAGATTGTAAGCTTTACTGGGGCAGGGACTGAGATGAATGACTAATGGTGGGTACACACTGACAGATACATTAGCCGATCAACTGATCAGCCAATATATCTGCTGCACGTCAAACAGTGTGTACTCGCGATATGTCGGTGAACGTCGTCGTTCACCGACATATCGCATTGGCTGTGCTGCACAGCCGATGGACACATCTGTCTGTCCATAGTCAGGTGTGTACGGGCGATCGTCCTACTGCCCGTGCACACACAGTGGCAGCCGCGAGGAGGGCGGGTCACGCCCCCAACCCGCCCCCCCGGCCGCTGGGACCCGAGGACCCAAGCAGATGATGGCCGTTCAGTGTGTATGAACGACCATCATCTGCAGATATATCTGTCAGGTGTGTGCCCACCTTAAGTATTCTCTGCAAAGCACCATATACTGTATATCTAACATCAAATTACTGCTAACAAGTAATTAAATAATTAATTCATGTATTTGTGATGGAATCAGCTTAAAGGTAGCATCCTATGGTCAACGAGGCAGTGTTTAGGTGCACAAAAGGGTCTCCATCTGGTAAACTTAAAATTTAGAAACATAAATGGGCTTTAGCTGTCAGCAGCTTTGCAGAAAAATGACACTGTACTCCATAATGGCTATTTTGTGCTCTGCAAATGAGCTCCTCAGTGTGATGACAGAGGAGTGAGTTGTAATTCGTTCTTGGGGGAATCAGTATGAAATACTGTCAGGATCCTGGTGGTCAGAATCCCGACGCCGGGATCCCGGCAGGGTTAACATACCGACACTTGTTGGTCTGTATTCTAACCCTCCCCCTCTCCCTACCCTAACCCTCCCTCTTTGGTGTCTAACCCTAACCTCCGCCTCCCCTCACCCTAAACCTAACCCTCCCACCTTAGTGCCTAACCCTCCCCCTTTAGTGCCTAACCCTAACCCTCCCCTAGTGCCTAACAAAAACCCCTAAACCTAACCCTAATCCTCCCCCCAACCACGTTACTTACCTTCGGCATCCCGACTGTCGGGATGCTGACGCCGGGAAGACTGGCATCGGTATTATGGCACCAGGTAAGGTATGTAGCAAGCACATATACGACTTGAATGTGCACTATGTGCTTGTTGTGTTGGGACATTGTAGCAACACAATTGTGTGCTACATACAGTAATATGATTGTGCCAGCTACATACAGTAATATGATTGTGCCAAGAAAAGCTGCCACTTCTGACACTGGCTATAAAATGATCTGGCAACACAGCCAGTGCAACAAATCAAAAAAGGCATAATGCACTAATGATATATCTATTGCCTTTTATAATCAGTGTCCATCTTATTTAAGAAAGAAAATCTTTATCAGTGTTCAAGTTAATATTCAAATTCCGTGCTTTAGTAAAGATGTAATGATTTATAATCCATCAATAAATGAATAATGGTTTTCCTGAAGTCCATTTGTAAAAAAAAAAAAAAAAAAAAGATTGATCATCATGGTACCAGCAGTGCAGAATAACTAAGCCAGTGCATGTTTTCGCAAAGCTCCAATTACATGAAGAACCCTGAGCTAGTAGTATGTAAGGGTCTGATTAAGAGATGGATTGAATGTGAAGTTTACATAGATGAGTGATTATCGGTGATCTGCGTATGCGCCAATTTCACTACCGTTATTGATTGCAGAGAGGATTTATTCACAAACTAATTAATAGGCAGGGAATGTTTGTGGGCAGAAACTGGGAGGGCGCGACTCAAACACCGATGCGTCTCAGCAGGCCAATTGGCGACTGATCTGCAACCGATGCTGCGTCTTTGCAACACAGTAGTTTGGATCTGCAAAGCTACTGGTGGGCATCTTAATACACATCCCGACGGCTGCGACATTTGCATATTTCTGCACGGTCGCTATGTACAAATTCACAGCAATTAACGTACATCTCTGAATCAGGCCCTAAATACAGTAGCCATGGCTGGTTGTCAAGTTCTACTGTAGTGAAAAGGATGTTAGAGCTCTGCCTGCTACCATTTCAAACAGGATTAATATGCAACCAGCTCACAAGTAGATAGGTTAGAAAGAGTTTCAATATATGCCTGTGTTTTTGATAGGAGCAAACAGAAACCAAAAAAATTATTTTCAAATAATCTTAATATCAATTGGAGTATTTAAATTATATATGTACATGGATGTAATTGTATTTTAAAGTAACCAAGAACGCATGTTTTTGATCACTTTATTCATCCTTTCCACTCAGTAAATGATTTTACTTGTACATAATTTGGAAGCGTACATCCATTAAATGACTACTTGTCTGATCACGTCAGCTGGGTGAGTAGCTACTGACCACTTTGGGATGCACACTGTAAAAGGAAGTACTATTAAATAAAGTCACTTACCTGAGGGTCTTCTCAGGTGCTTGCTGTCCTGTCACAAGATCATAACCTCTTTCCAGCGTGTTGTATGGCCATGGCCTAAAGACAGATGGCAATTACGTGTTAATTATAAACTGCCATAAACCCATGAATAATGAAACTGGCATATTACAATGCAATATATTATCACTAGCTCATCATTTCATTTATGTAACACTGCTTAAGCACAGTGCCAAGTGACACATCTTTACTGTTGATCAGTTCCCATTATGATTTCACTGTTCACAGTCAATCTCAGAAAAACACCTGTTTGACTTAATTTTCTTTTATAGTCTTTTTGCCCTGCCAGAAATGCCCAGTTTACAGTATATGTACATAGACATGGTGCAAACTCGGACTGCTTCTAACGAGTAGAAAACCATAACTGTTAAAAAAATATGTACCATATATCTGAGAGTCAGTGTAGGGACTGGCCAGATGGGAATGACCATGAAGTGGTTGGTCAGCTTCACAAATGATCGCAATATTTTGTAACTAACATTCCCTGTATTCAAAGGAACTACAGCTTGAAAAGGGAGTGCTGAGTTTGTATGATATTTTCATGAAGATGTAGTGGTCACATACAAAGGGCACCCCAGATGGTTGAGTGCCTAGGATTAATCCTGTCAGATATATATATATATATATATATATATATATATATACATACACACACAGTGCCTTGCAAAAGTACTCACTACCCTTGGCTATTTACCTTTTTTGTTACATTACAACCTGTAATTTATTTCTTTTTTTAATCTAAATTTTAAGTCATGGATCTGCACAAAATAGTCTAATTTGGTGAAGTGAAATGAGAAACGTATATATAAAAAATAATCTTTATAAATAAAATTCTGAAAATTGGCATGTGCATATGTAATCACCCCCTTTGCTATGAAGCCCCTCGAAAGTTCTGGTGCAACCAATTATCTTCAGAAGTCACATAATTAGTGAAATGAAGTCCACCTGTGTGAAATCTAAGTGTCACATGATCTGTCAGTACAAACACACCTTTTCTGAAAGGCCCCAGAGGCTGCAACACCACTAAGCAAGAGGCATCACACCATGAAGACCAAGGAGCTCTCCAAACAAGTCAGGGACAAAGTTGTTGAGAAGTACAATTCTGGGTTGGGTTATAAAAAAATATCCAAGTCTTTGATGATCCCCCGGAGCACCATCACATCCATTATCATCAAATGGAAAGAACATGGTACCACAACAAACCTGCCAAGAGAGGGCCGCCCACCAAAACTCACAGACCGGGCAAGGAGGGCATTAATCAGAGAGGCAGCACAGAGACCAAAGGTAACCCTGAAGGAGCTGCAGAGTTCCACAGCAGAGACTGCTGTATCTGTGCATGTGACCACAATAAGCCGTACACTCCATGGAGCAGAGAAAAGCCATTACTTAGTGATAAAAATAAGAAGACACAATTTCAGTTTGCCAAAAGACATGTGGGCGACTCCCCAAATGTATGGAGGAAGGTGCTCTGGTCAGATGAGACTAAAATTTAACTTTTCGGCCACCAAGGAAAACGCTATGTCTGGCGAAACCCAACGCATCCCATCACCCCAAGAACACCATCCCCACAGTGAAACATGGTGGTGGCAACATTATGCTGTGGGGATATTATTCAGCAGCAGGGACTGGGAAACTGATTCGAGTCGAGGGAAAGATGAATGGTGGTAAATACAGGGATATTCTTGAGCAAAACCTGTTTCAGTCTGCCTGTGATTTGAGACTGGGACGGAGGTTCACCATCCAACAGGACAATGACCCGAAGCATACTGCTAAAGCAACACTCGAGTGGTTTAAGGGGAAACATTTAAATGTGTTGGAATGGCCTAGTCAAAGCCCAGATCTCAATCCAATTGAGAATCTGTGGTCAGACTTGAAGATTGTTGTTCACAAGCGGAAACCATCCAACATGAAGGAGCTGGAGCAGTTTTGCCTTGAGGGCAAAAATCCCAGGGGCAAGATGTGGCAAGCTCATCAAGACTTATCCAAAGCGACTTGCAGCTGTAATTGCCGCAATAGGTGGCTCGACAAAGTACTGACTTTAGGGGGGTGAATAGTTATACACGCTGAAGTTTTCTGTTATGTTGACCTAAATGTTGCTTGATTCACAATATAAAAAAACACAACTTCACAGTTGTAGGCATGCTCTGAATGAAATGATGCACACCTTCAAACAATCCGATTTAACTCCAGTTTGTGAGGCAACAAATCATTAAAAATGCAAAGGGGTGTGAATACTTTTGCAAGGTACTGGATGGATATATATAGATATATATATAATTTTAGTCTTTCTATCAGGAATTGTTTTTAGCCAACAGAAACGACCATATTAAACATAAACCTATAACATTGAATATCCAAATTACTACACTCAATTCAAGACTTACTGGGGGCTTATTATTGGCAGTTGAAAAGCAATGTGTATTCCTAGGTGATATTACCGTGTTAAGATAATTTTGTATACAACAAGGGGTAGATGGGTTTGTCATGGTATACAATTGGTATACAATTAGTCAATTGACTAGTCAATTATGTTGCCAGGAGTAACCAACTATTTTAGCTAATCTATTCTATTAATTTGCTGAGAAATCCATGTCCCATCTTTCTGCCTACCATGATAATAAACATTGTTACACTGTCATACTCTTTGTTCATGTCTTGGTCAGGTAACTCACCTCTCTGTGTTGGTGACATCCTCTCTTGAGGACAAAGCCCAGTCACCATCAACATCTCATCACTAGAGTTGTACTGAACATAGTCACAGCTGATTCTATCTAGCATTAACCAGCCAGTGTCATTTGTATTAGAACATTTCAGCAAGATGAATATTGCATGTATAATAAATAAGGCTCTGTTTTGTTTGCAGTGGACTCATTTAAAAAGGGTTTGACTTTCCACATTCCAATTTACTTGTCTGCAGATATCCTCCTGCAACTGTCAGATTTTTTTCTTTTGCAAATTATTTTATATCAAGCCATGTATGTTGCCTTTATAAATGATAAATTCAATGTTAATCAGCTCTGCTCACTGCATTCGCAGTAGAGTGACAGTGCTAATTTAGTATCCAACTCACTGCAAGTTGCAGCGGTGAACACTAAAATACTGAAGCAATTCTACATTGCTCCTGTGTGGATACAGTTGATCCAAAAATCAGCTGTCCCCACAATCTCTAACACTGCTGCTTCAGTACCAGTGAAATTTTGCATTGACAGATCGGACCAGTGCATGCATAAACTAAGATTCTAGAGATATCTACTACGGTCCCTCCTTCACACGTTTGGGGGATCCTAAATATTTATGGGGGGTTGGGGTCTTCCTGAAGAAAATAGGTGTATGGGAATATATCGCAGTATATTATTTTATAAATAGGACCATTTGAAAAACTGGCAAAATAGCTGATGAATAATTAATGAAAGTAATCTGATTGTAAAACATGAGGTGCAGTCACAGTCATAATGTTGACACTACAATGTCAACATTTATGATGTTGACATTGTTAAAATATTGACATGGAACATGTCTACATCTGCAGAATGTCGACATGTGAAATGTCAACGTTCTGCAAGGAGCAGAGGGTTAGGGTTAGGTTACGACACCCATGGGTTAGGGTTTTTGCACTAGAGGGAGGGTTAGACTTCAGGACAGAAGAGTTAGGGTTATGCACTAGGACAGGCCTGGCCAACCTGTGGCTCTCCAGCTGTTGTCAAACAACAAGTCCCAGCATGCTTCACCAGCTGATTGGTGAGAGGGTATGCTGGAACTTGTAGTTTCATAACACCTGGAGAGCCACAGGTTGGCTCTCCAGCAATTGGGAGGGTTTGGGGTAGGCTGCAGGAGGGAAGGGTTAGGGTTAGACTGCAGGAGGGAAGGGTTAGGGCTAGGGGTTAGCATTACTCACTGCTGGATGACAATCAGAAGTCACCATCACCTGACGCTGGACCCAGAAGACACCACCGGAGAGCCGCTACCAATTAAGTAACTGCTGCACCGAGATTCACTGTTTTGTCAACATTCTAATCTTTTTGACATTTTATCAGTGTCATCATAATGAATACTGCATGTCGACATTACCACCATATTGACAATCTCATGTTGTAATTATGAATGTTGATATGATGATTGTTGACATAATATACCCAACCCCAAAAGAAAACTATTTAACAATAGTTATCATGTGTTCATTTTTGATAAGAAAGTAAACTGGGTCACCTCACAAACACTTACCTCTAAAAACTGTTTCTCAATGGTGTTTTAGCATTTCCTGAATATGTGCCTAGTTCTCAACTACCCTAAAAATTACCAGATAGCACAGAGGAGTGAAAACTGCCTGGGCTGTGCATGCAGTCTAGAAAAAGGAAGCTACTGATATGTGCAGCCACTTCAATTAGCCTTTCAATGTGACTCAGCTAGAGAGCCCCATCTGTGCCCAACATAATCCGTCAACTTTGTACCAGCCCCTCAAATGAGGACCACTGACATACACTAAAGCTGGGTACACATTAAACAATATGTGTACCCAACGATGCAATGGGCCGACATATCGGGCGGTCGGTGCACAATGTCGGCACCAGCCACATCCCACTACATGGGGTCGTCAGTCGCATTGTCAGATTGAGCTACATGTAGAGCCGACCTGACGATGAAACTGACGGCCAAACGGGAGCGCGCATGGCCCAACATAGAGTGTACACATTAGGCGATTGTGACAATATATCGAACCGATACGTCGGATTGGCTGAAATATTGTCTAATGTGTATCCATCTTAAGCAACAGAAGCCAGTCTCCCGGTAAGTACTCTCCAGGTGTTTACAGATCTTGTAATTAATTAGCACTTTGAAATTACTGTAGGAGTTGTGCCACGAAACTTGTCACCAAACAGCTGACATTTAAATTACATTTAAAGTGTGGCATAAAGAAAAGGAGAATTATCAAGGGTGATTACCTTAAACATATAGAAAATTCCTGTTTCAGGATTGCAGGTAATTATTGTGAGCAAATTCTGATAAGGACAAATACTTACATAACATCTATGGTATTGTTCTAAAGACTTTTTAGTACATTCAGCTTTATCATTACTGTATGGGTCATACAAAAAGGAGGAAGACCAATCAATACAAAGAATCTCAGAAAAAGCTTTCCAAAATTTTGACATGAACTGCAATACAACACTATGATATTTAAAAATATGTTGAATGGAAATGTTATGACAGAACGAGATTTGTAGTGACTCATTTTACCGAATCGATCATTTAAAAGTAGTTCCACATTAAAAACTATTGATAAATGGGTTAATGGAAGTATGCGGCTGCTCTAAGGAAGAGCTCTAGAATTATTATCTAAGTTGTACAGACAGGAACATTCTTTGAAATCTCCCTTCAGGGAAGGTCGCAAAAACAGAGAAAAATAAACTGCTGGCCTTAGAGAACCTAGGATGGTCTGACAAACTGAAGTTATGGAGCATCATTTAGAGTTACGAGGTTAGTAGTAAATCCATCTAAAGTTAGCAAGTTGGACAGACCACGGTATGATGCAAGGCAAATAAATTTGTTTGCATGCTGGGAAAATACTCCCTGCTTTTTAGTGTTGCACACAAATACTGACCAACTTTATTTAAAATGTGATTTAGAGTTGATCTATGACATGCCCTCTCCCAACGTTTGTCCACAAATTTTTAATTTGCCCCCCTGCAGCTCAGTCTGGTTTTGCCTATGTGCAAAATTGCACCTTATTGCTGGATGTATTCCTATGTGTCTAAATGAGGCCAATCAGAAAGAATTGCCCATTTAAATTTGTCTGGAACATAAAGCAAATGGGTGTTTTGGTGGGAGACCATCCCTGATTCTGAAGAATCTGAAAAGATAAGTGTTGAGTTGGGACAGGAATAATCAGAGAACAGGGAGTAATATAGAATTTCTCATGAGGTTCAGAATGCTTTGGGACAACACATCTGTTTTAAGTTATTTTACCCTTGCCTGTAGATGATAATGAGTTGCATCAACCTTAATACTAAAAAGATTAGTTTAACATTAGGATGTAAAACACTCACAGCATGAAATATAAAAAGCAAGGCAGAGAGGGCTAGAGATGAGATGTAAAAATGCCTGATATTTAGCAGTGTCGATGTGAAAACCATCTTTGGAAGTAAGAAAACCAAGAAACAAAAATATCTGCAAAAAATATTAAATTAAAAAGCATGTTCCTCAAGTTAAGCTAACAATTGGTTTTATGCAAATATTCCCAAAATGAGAGTTACATTCTTGCTACTGAGACAGAAAAAAATTCAGATTAGCTACAATGAATGTGAAAGGGTATTCTTTGGAGATATCATACATTTTTGGAAGACTGCTGGAGAATTACATACTGTAAGCTAAATATCTTGACCAGATACTCTTGTATTTACATTTTGAGTATTAACATCAGTTTTTCAAACATCATCCTAATACTTATTAAGTTATAAATACTTACATTTTAGCTAATCAAACTGTTCAGAAATCAATGGAAGAAGACATTTACAATATTTACTTAATAGTAAGATTATAAGAACACTTAATTAATTTAAGATACATATCTCCTCTCTTTCTTAGACACAAAAAACAAGAAGGTGATGCTGAAACTCTGATTAACCCTTTTGATACTCCTATCTGTGAGGAGCAATGTTCCCAGTTTATCCAAAAATGTCTCTACCGATCTACTGGCTATGTATGTAAATGCCCAGGTCTGAGGATCTCCTGGTAAATGAAATATTACCATACTTTTATGTTCTTCACAGTCACAAGTTTGACCCTTAACCTGAGCTTACATTGGGTTCAGCAGCCATAACTATGGCTGTGGGGTGCAATCTGGAAGCCTTCTCATGTACAGATACTCTGATGGATAATTCTTATACATTAACTAGGATAATGCTTGGCTAGAACATAGAAAAAAAGGAAGACCAGATGCACCATACAACCATTAATAATTATACATCATATGCAAGGTTTTTGGCATAAATTTGGCCAAAGTTATGAGCTTACCCACCAACGTCAAGGTAACCTCATCCGGTAAGTCCCTAACACTATGGGGGTTCATGTCTGGGGCGTGGGGCACCGCCAAACCATCCCAGCCAAACCACCCAGGGCACCACACAAAATAAAATAAAAAATAGCAGTGAAGTGTTGAAGGGTTAGGTAAGTGAAAGTGGCTGCTTAGTGTTAAAAAGTGTTAGAAAAATGGAAAATAAATGTGTGAAAATGTTACATAAATAAAAAAAACAAACAAATGATTGTATGATGCATCTGGTTTTTCTTTTTTTCTATGTTGTAGTTTTAAGTCTTAGCTAGGTAGCACACCCCATTAGAAAGAGCTAGGGTGTGCAGTCCAGGCCCCATTTCCCTAAAATAATGCTTGGCTAGACAGGACTTGTGCTGTCTGTTCTGTTATAATGTATTGTGTGAACAGTGTAATGAACACCTATAGCCAGCCATGCATCTTTTCTCTTAGCGTTACTTGCGCTCACCAAAACTCAGTTGCCCTAGGACTTTGGGCATTAGGCATTTTGCATTTGCTGAGTTTTGACACCATGGTGAAGATGGAGGCAAGACCTAGAACAACAAATAGAAATAGGGAAAGACAAACTCATCTCCATAGGGGAACAATAAAAATACATGGGAACCAGCCGGGATTATCAGACAGTGAAGAACTGATACAACTTATACTCAGTATTGTGCAAAGAGGTAGGAGGTCAGATAAGTGGCTAAGATAAATATGTGCACCAAGTATTGATAGTAATTTTTCCAGGCAAGTAATCAGGGCAGGTGGTACATTCCGAGAAGTCTGGACAGGCAGAGTTAGTCAGGAACTAAGCTGAACAGTTGTGGCAGCAATAGTGACAACTCTGAATCAGGCCCAAAGTGTATGGACAAGACTGTTAAGTAAAGGCTGACTACCAATCGAGAGTATCGCAAAGAGCTCCTAAATACAGAGCCTGAAGCAGTCATGTAACTGAAACTTGCATATAACTCCTGGACCACTGAAGTGAGTTCTTGGAGGCCAAGTGTTGTTGTGAAAGGATATGCTGCAGTATGTAAAATATGTACAGTACTTTGTAAACCAAAATCTTCAGCTAACCATTTTGGAAATTAATATAAAATTAAGTAATATCTAATATTTTATTCTTTTGTGTATGCCCAAATTTACAGGAAAGTCCAGTATTCTATTGCCAAAAAGCTGGTGTCGCTAGAAAACCCATTTGAATGTAAATCCTAGTACTACTGAACTATTCATGTGCTGAGGTCATGAGTGTCATTCTGATAAGGGCACTATCATTGTGGTGTTTCTATGTTTGTTTGCGTGGATTCTTCACATAGTCCAAAAACATACTGGTAGTTTAAATGATTTATTAATACCCTGTTGTGTGTGTGCCAGAGAATTTTTCCTGTAGCAAGGCCTGGAATAAATGATCAAACATTCTCTGTGAAGTAATAGGTTAGCACCATATACATAGATAATAATAATAATAATAATAATAATAATAATAATAATAATAATATACATCTAATATGTATATGCTTACTTCCATTGGTTTCATGGATATATAATAAATATGAACTATTTAAATTAATAATTGTAAACAATACATACCCTTAAATGTGTACAAACTTTATATTTTACTTTACCTTGTTTAACTATACACTACAGATACAGGTTATTATCTATTGTGCTCTCAGTGTAATGGCTACAGTACATACTGTAATTTAAAACTGATCTGTGCGGTGTCTTGAAGTGGTTTATTATTCATAACAATTTCTGGTTTCAAAATTAATAAAGTTTCTTATTGATTTTATAAAATATTTAGCGCATAGAGATATGTTTATATTGATTCATTGCATGAGGATGCTACATAACCACATCTAATGATGTTTTGTATACAAATTAAGTCAATTGCACTCTCCAAATTACTAGAAATCGAAAGAACTAGGCATCAATTTATGAACAATGTGCCCTGATTAAATGGTATGTTAGATTTCTGAGTATCATTTGGTAATTTTAAGTGACTACTCTTAACAACAACAAGTGTCTGGAAGTAGTCCTATAAACTTGATTTTTTCTTTGGCAAGGTATATGTTGTATATGGAACATACATTGGATGTGTGGAACATTATTATATTTTTCAGTATAATAAAATATGCATTTGATAGTAAAAAAAAAGGTCCATCTACTCTGGCCTAGATTTTGATTAATATTATTATTATTATTATTTGTGTGTCTTTAAAGGCTTTAATTATTATCCTATCAATAGCTTTATGTTTTTTATCATATAGTTCTGAACTATATTACTGTACGCATTCACACAAGTTTTTTTTTTCACAACCAGTGTGATCTCTTCTGTTAAGCATCAAGTCTAATATAAAGTTAGTACGTGATCAGCTGTTAATATATATGACAAATTGCTAAATTATAGGTTAGGTAATGAAGTGAATAATTTAAGCATTTTTAATGTTCTGATTGTGCTTCCAGTTCCAGCAATCTTCTGCCTAGTCAGGGTTTTCACTTTCAGCAGCCACCTTTTACCTTAGAACGATGTGTATATCACTCTTTGGTTGCTCAGGGGCCTTGAGAAAAACTATAACTATTGTCCAATATCAATAACAGTAAGGCAATCTGATAGCAGTAGTCTAACAAGCTAGGTCAATCCAATCAGTCAATGGAGTCAAAATCAACAGACAAAAAGCAGGATTAGAAACATGTAGCGATTGAAGGCAGTGGCAATAGCTTAGTAGACAAATGCAAGTACAAATAATGCAAATATAAGAAAGCAGCAAATGGTTAAGAAAATGGAACTTATAACACTTATATAAGTGCCAACAAAACTAACGTAAAGTCAAGGTGTGTGGGAGTACCCACTTTTTTCTCTAGCAGCTTCGGTAATAAAGATCTCTATATGAACCTAAGAAAATGGTGTGGTGCAAAAAGATTGACATCAAAAATAATATTATATTACTTTATGTGTGTTCTGGGGATTGATTTAATAATTGTAGACTAAAAACAATAACAATATACAAATATAATTCTTTGTTTATTTCTTTTTTTTATTTAGGAAGATTATAATGCTTTATATTAGTTATGTGGTTGGTAAGAAATTATTTTGCCTAAGGCTTATTACTAGATTGTATTTATTATCCTCATATGATCTAGTTTTAATGTTGTAGCCAAGTAAGAACTATATCAATTAATTTTATCCAGGTTTCATTTAATAAAATATACACTTTATAAGATTGTAGTTTGATTTTACTGTAGAATTACACATTTCTATTTTATTAGATTTTAACTATGAATTAGTGATTTATTTTGGTAATATACACTATGCAGTATTGCAAAAAATTTTTAAAATGCATTAAGATTCAATATTTGTCTAGTCATTAAATAGATTTTTATTTTTGAGTCTGGTTTTTATTTTGTTTTATCATTAAAGAATATAAACTATTAACAGCACATTTAAGGATACTTTTGATCTGGTACACAAGAACAAGAAAAATATTCTTTTAATTTCCAGAGTTTTAGTATATCAATAGTAGTAGCTAAATATAAATCAGCTTTAGGACAACACTGCACAACTTACAGTTATCATGTGATACGTATCTACAGTGTGATGACCTCTTACTGCCAACCCCTGATAAACCCATTGAGCATAAATATGCTGAGTGTGGATGTTGAAAGAACTTACCCTTGGCTCTGTCCCCAGTCACTTCGCACACACAGGTTTGGGTGATTTGGATCTGGAGAATAACCCTCGTGACAGCTGCATTCACCTACGAACACATAGGAGAACCACACTCAAGTAATCTATAAGTCATCAAAAATAACTCAGATTTATGGTTTATATATAGAACCTGTAAATTTACTTAAAATACAGAAATGCTAGCAGGCAAAATAAAGAAGAAATAATAATACAATTATTAAATATTAAATAAAAGTATTATCTTTCTGCTTTCTCGCATTATTCTAATAGTATATTTTGGTGATGTTGGGTTGTGCTGGCTCTGTCAGATTTTTATTGTAATCTCTCTATTACTTATACTGCTTTATACATACAGTAGGTGACTGTCACAATACATGCAAAGATAGTTGTCTCTGAAGCATAGCATTTTATAGGATTGTGCAGTATGACATTTGGTCTTCCCTCCTTGCATGTCCTATTACTGTGTCAACTCACTAGCTACTTGTTTTCCCCTGGACAAACCCTCTTATTAATCCATATTATCCATATTTATTCTTTTCACAGTTGACTCTGATATTGTTATTGAGGAACCCATGGGAAACAATTAGCAGTGAAAACAAAAACTTAAGGGCTGTTTTATTCATCTATCTGCTCTGTTGATTTTAATTTTTTACTTATATTGCTGAACATTTTCATGTGCATCTCATGTCTGGCAGGTTTTCCTATTGGGAATCCCAGTTTATGCATCTTATTAGCATGTATAAATTTCAGTCTTTGAGCCTGATTCAGTACGTATCACAACTGCGAAAGCAATAGCGATTACACATGCAGTCTCACTGCGAAGATATGCTAAAGTCTGCGATCACTATGCCATACGCAGCTTAACATAAGGACGCCCACCTTACCTTACACACATCCATAATACTTAGCAAGACTGCAAAACCATTGGTAACATCGAGTACAATCGCAGCCTCACACAAACTTGCACAAGCTCAGACCTAACTCAGGAATTGCTAACCTTGTCGCACGCAGTGAGTAAACAAACTGCATATGGCATCGCAGTGGCTAATTTATGCACACCTCTGCAATGGCGCTGAAACTTACAGGCACGCCTGCGTTTCGCCAACCACCCCCCCATCAGCACCCCCAAACGGTACTTCCTGTCATTCACTCTGCGATGGGTCTGCATAGTCACTGCGATCGCAGTCATGATTGCAGTGGAGTGTTCACGCACGTGCACTGCGAAGCATACGCATGCGAAGAATGCAACAATCGGTCGATTGCGTGCGTAATCGGAGTTGCGATCGCTGCTGAATCAGCTCTTTGTATGCTCCAAAAAAGCAGTATGGGCATTTACAAAAAGGATCATGTACATACACATGACTTGTGCTCCACTACAAAGAAATGGTCTCGCCAGTCTCTCACTCATTTTTTTTTTTACCAAAGATATAGAACTGAAAATCACAACCAAAACATATTACATTTGTAAATTTGTACCATTGTGAGTTAATTTTTTTTGTTGTTCAGACTGATCACAAAACAATTAACACTAATAATCAAGCACACTTTCAATCAGCTATCTGGCTGTAGAGATACTGTCTAGCCACGCTCATTAGCTGAATCAATAAGAATGTGTCCTTAAACCAGTTCTGAGGCAAATTATTTAGACTGACGAAAATGTGCCAATATGCCTGACATACCAGAAATATTATAATTAATGTATAGTGGAGGTATAGTATAAATAGATAGCTAATAGCAAGGCAAATGCGTTAACAACTGTTTAATAACTTATCCTATTAATCTCTTTATTTAATCACTTTTAAAGATAGGTTATCCAAGACAGTGTTCCTTTTCAACTCTGAATTAACTCTTTGGAATAAATGTAACTGCCTGTGAGTTGCAGGCACCATTGAGTCTTCAGTGATTTGGCCACTAGATTTAAAGGAGCAATAATGTATATGGTCAAAATCAACATTCCTTATGCATGCATTTCTGCATATGTGTATCCTAGATTCCATAACAATTCAGAATGTGAAATCAATTCTTACACACAGTGCTAACTACAACTCTTATTCAGAGCATGTTCAACCCTTATTCCTATATGCTCCATATACATAAACTGCATAATCCCATATGCATCTATCTCATAAAATCCATAGACTGCTATATGTATATCCTACTGTTCAAACTCCATATTATGCTATATATGTCTCACAAGCTTCATAATATCCTATATGTATTACATGCATCATAGTATAGTACGAGGTTGATTTAATAAGTAAGGTACTGTAACAAGACCTCTCACATGTGTAATGTTCTCTATTTCATTGTCATTTCCTGCCAAGCCAGAGCGGGTAGACCTCTGCTTTCCCTCCCGGCTATTAGACTACACCACATATCAGTCATAGTGTCCCATCATCAGCTGTAAGATGCAGGGCTGGTGGAAACATGGTCAAACTTTGAGGTGCATAGGTGTGATCAGATTGATGCATTTAAAGGGCATATCAGCAGCTGAAATTTTTCGCCAATTGTTTTGGGGTGTACGGTAATAACGTCATGTCATGGAAACAAGTTTGGGTTTGGTGCACTGCTTTTGATAATGGCAGGACGTATGTTCAAAATGAGCAGCAATCCGGCCTGCCAAGGATGTCCACCACAAATGACAATTTGTGTCACATTGAAGGTCTGATTCTGGACAGACGCATTTGAGTTAGTGATATTGTTGACGAACTGAAAATCTCAGTGGGTACTGTGCACAACATTGTTAATGAGCAACTGCGGTACAGAAAATAGTGTTCACGCTGGGTACTGAAGCAGCTAACAGAAGTTCACGAATCCAATAGGATGGGTTTGCCTCTCGTGCACTTGACATGGTACCACTAGATGGCAGCGCAGTTCATGCAGTGTATTGTTACAGGCGAAGAAACATGGGTGCATCATGTGACACCGGAGATGAAGCAAGCACCCATGATACAGACACACGTATCGTCCCCACCTTCAAAGAAATTCAAACAACTCCATCAGCAAAGAAGGTTAAGTCAATGTGTTTTGGGACCACAAGGATGTACTTCTCATTTATTTAATCTCCAAGGTAGATACTGTGAATGCTGTCCACTACTGTGACACAGTTGAGCCAGTTGCAGAGGGAAATTTGTTAGACATTACCTGGGTTGCTGCGAACAGGCTTTTTATTGCTGCACAATAACGGCAGGCAACACTTAGTACTGTAACAACTCATGCGTGCAGTTGGCTACCATTGGGAGGTACTGGACCATCCTCCCTCCAGCCCTAACCTGGCACTGAGTGATTTCCATCTCTTTGGATCATTGAAGAAGCACCTGGGTGGAAGACGATTTGCAACTTACGGTGAAGTTCAGCAATCTGTCATGTCCTGGCTTCAGGCTCTTGACACTGACTTATTCTATGCCAGGATAGATGCCTTGGTGCAACGTTGGACAAATGCTTAGACAAGTATGGGGACTATATAGTAAAATAATTCGTACCAAGACCATACTATTGATTTTATATGTACGAGTTACATTTACGCAATGAGAGGTCTTATCACTTAAATGATGGAATCACCCTCGTATATCACAAAAGCATAATAGTATCCTACAGTGTACTGTATATCATATGCATCATAGTATATGACAAAAGCATCATAGTATCCTATATATATCACAAGCAATTCTTTATATAAATAATGATTTACAGGTTACAGTGCTTCACTGTTTCATACCTTTCTTAATCACAGTTCATGCAGAGTTCTTCAAATGAATAAACCAGATCCACTCCCACTCAAAGATAAAATAAAGAAACTTTTATAGTTTATGTATTTGAAAAACTCTGGATGAACTGTGATTAAGAAAGCTACAGTATCAACTAGTTAAGTTCCATAACTTGTACATCCTTTTGTATATCTTTTGAATTGTCAGTGAGGCGACAAGGTTGAAAGATACTTGCTGCATCTTTGTTATATTGCAATTTGCGAGAAATTAGTTTCTAATTCTCCATTATATATATATTATATATATATATATATATATATTACATATTACATCACTAGTTTCCTTAACTGTTAGGAGTGATGGGAAAAAATATGCCCCACTGCGATGTTCTTACTACTGATTTTTCCCAACTTCTTGGCCACTTTGGCAAAGAAGAATAAAATGAGGTATCATTTGTACAATTTGTGTGGATACTACATAAATTATTACTGATATTGACTTTGAATGTAACCAGCCTAACAAGTGCCAAAATAGGGTAAACAATAAAGGGGTTAATTTTCCTTGATCTATTTAACACAATTGGTAAGATGTATTAATCCTTGTAGAGAGAGAAACATGGAGAAGTTAGAAGCAACCAATCAGCTCCTGACATTTCAGAGACTGTGCTTTGGGCAACGTCTCCACTTCATATCTTTCTCTCTCTTTCCAATGCTTCATACATTCCTCCCAATGTCTGGAAAATTTGGAGCTCTCTCCAGATGCCATGGCACCTTTCTATACCACTGTGTGTGGGATCGGTATGAATGACCACCAGACGTGAGCCCGGCAGTTGAAATCCCAACGCCGGCTGCCCGAACAATGCAGATCCCGACAGGGCAGGAAAGTACGCTATCTCCCCCCCTCTATCCCTACTAACCCTAACCCTCACTTAGAGGTGCCTAACCTTAACCTCCCCCTCTAGTGACTAACCCTAACCTCCCCCCAGGGGTGCCTAACCCCAACCCCCCCCTTCCCCTAGCCTAACACTAACCCTCCCGGGGGAGTGCCTAACCCTAAGTCCCCCCCGGGAGCCCCTAAACCTAAAAGGCTGTCCGCTTGCGATGCCCGGCTTACCTTTGTTCAGTATGCCGGGGCATCGTGATTTCGGCAGGTGGATAATGATAGGCGTGGGGAATTTCGACACCTATCATTAGTCCCATGCTGGGATTCCACAGTCGGGAAGCCAGAGGTCAGCATTTTTGACCGCCGGCTTCTTGACTACATACCCCGTGTGTAGTGTTTGCAATCTATCAAAGAAACTCATGTGTTATGTAAGGGAGGATTGCTCACACTGTATAACGTCTTGTTAACCACCTTGCTAACTGGAAAATAAATATCTGATCTATATAACCAACTACATTTTATATTTGAATAAAATGTATGAATGGAAAAATTAAAGGAATCCTTTTATAAAAAAAATTTAAATAAAAAAGTTTACAGAATCAATTTAATATCCAAGCATTGAAATTGATTTATTACTGTTTACTCCTTAGATTATATGAGAGCTGACTGTAATAACAATTAGTTTCATGCAGTGTGCATCTCAAATAACATTTTATTGTTTAAATGTACGGGGTGATGGGTGAACCCTGCACTCACCTGTGTCTGGGTCACATATCTGCTCACAGGCATCTATAGTTCTTTGGCCACAAAGATCCCGAACCCATGGAGAGCTGGCATTCACTTGGTAGAAAAGGAACAGCTGGGCAGGGTTTACCCAGTTTGACACATCAAGAAAACTGCCTTCACTGATCACAAAGCTGCTACCTGCAGATGAAATAGGGGAAAACCTATAGAAGATATCAACAACCAAGTCATTGTGGATCTTTAGGCAATACAATTGGAAGAATTTAAAAGGAGTAGTCTGCATGTATAGATATTTTAAATCAAACAAAATAAAATAGTTTTATACTATAGGATATTTCACTCTAAGTCAAATAATATATTATAACATTGATTAGATACATTCCTTATCATAGTGTACCTATTGGTATCTGTATCTGAAGAGTGTCATCCCCAGTGGAAGGAGGTTGTGTACAAGTGTCTGTATATATCTGGCCCTCACTGCGGCATCATCTGCCCAATGCCAGTGGCTTAAAATTTACTGGAGCCAATAGGTTTTCATGTTACTGATTTCAAACCTGTTGACACAGGAACATACAGACCTCAGATACAGGTACAGTGATATATCTTTGCTAGAAAATGTATAAAAATGTATATAAACAACAGTAAAATATAGAACTTCACTTCTACAGTATTTACTATTGTTCCCATTTCTCTAAAGGAAAAGAGTGCACAAAATTATACTTTCAATTGTAAACAAATATTAGTAAGTAATGTATGTAAAGTGAAATGCTCTAGATATTTAAAAAAAAAACACAGATAAAGGTATATTTATACAAAAATAATCAAGGAAAAGTTTGCAAAAACACACACAAATAGGAAAAGTGATACATACAACAAAAATTTTATCAACATGTACAAATGAAAAGTACAATATGATTATACTTAGCTTGAAGCAAAGATAAAAATGGTGTTTAACATTTTATATAAAAGAAAACATCTTAACTGCAAACTGTCAGATGTTATGTGGCCCTGTAGTAAAATTTGGGGTGGGGCCAGCTATATCAGTCCACCCACCCCATCTGAAGCCCAAATCCATGTCCTGGCTCCCTGCACAGGATCAAAAAAGCAGTCTGGTGCCACAGGAGCAGATGGTCTGGCAATGTCAGGCTCCCCACACTTCGGGGCTGCATAGCCACCACACCACCTGCAGCGGAAGCAGTTCTGTCACATGTCCAATGTGATTCAGCATTCTCATAGTATATACTAATAATCAGATTTTTTGTGATCTGAAAAGTTAGTAAAATTTCACTGTCATTTAGTAGAATACACTATGGCAAGTGAGCTTTGTTATTGCATTTCTGCATTTTATTTATATATACAGTCAGGTCCATAAATATTGGGACATTGACAGAATTTTCAGATTTTGGACTCTATTCACCACTATAATGGCTTTGAAATGAAACAAACAAGATGTGATTTAACTGCAGACTTTCAGATTTAATTTGAGGGTAATTACATCCAAATCAGGTGAACGGTGTAGGAATTACAACGGTTTCTATATGTGCCTCTCAAGTTTTAAGGGGTCAAAAGTAATGGGACAAACTAAACAATCCTAAATCTAACATTCACTTTTTAATACTTTGTTGCAAATCCTTTGCAGGCAATTACAGCCTGAAGTCTGGAATGCATAGACATCACCAGACGCTGGGTTTCATCCCTGGTGATGCTCTGCCAGGCCTCTACTGCAAATGTCTTCAGTTCCTGCTTGTTCTTGGGGCATTTTCCCTTCAGTTTTGTCTTCATCAAGTGAAATGCATGCTCATTCGGATTCAGGTCAGGGGATTGACTTGGCCATTGCATAACATTCCACTTTTTAGCCTTAAAAAACTCTGGTTGCTTTTGCAGTATGCTTCGGGTCATTGTCCATCTGCACTGTTAAGCGCCGTCCAATGAGTTCTGAAGCATTTGACTGAATATGAGCATATAAGATTGCCCAAAACACTTCAGAATTCATTCTGCTGCTTTTGTCAGCAGTCACATCATCAATAAATACAAGGGAACCAGTTCCATTGGCAGCCATACATGCCCACGCCATGACACTACCACCACCATGCTTCACTGATGAGGTGGTATGTTTTGGATCATGAGCAGTTCCTTTCCTTCTCATCTCTTCCCATCACTCTGGTACAAGTTGATCTTTGTCTCATCTGTCCATAGGATGTTGTTCCAGAACTGTAATGGCTTTTTTAGATGTTGTTTGGCAAACTCTAATCTGGTCTTCCTGTTTTTGTGGCTTACCAATGGTTTGCATCTTGTGGTGAACCCTCTATATTCACTCTTGTGAACTCTTCTCTTCATTGTTGACTTTGACACATATACATTTACCTCCTGGAGAGTGTTCTTGATTTGGTCAACTGTTGTGAAGGGGGTTTTCTTCACCAGAGAAATAATTATTTTGTCATCCACCACAGTTGTTTTCCATGGTCTTCCGGGTCTTTTGGTGTTGCTGAGCTCTCCGGGGCATTCTTTCTTTTTAAGAATGTTCTAAACAGTTGATTTGGCCACACCTAATGTTTTTGCTATCTCTCTGATGGGTTTGTTTTGATTTTTCAGCCTAATGATGGCTTGCTTCACTGATAGTGACAGCTCTTTGGATGTCATATTGAGAGTCAACAGCAACTGATTCCAAATGCAAATGTCACACCTAGAATCAACTCCAGACCCTTTACTGCTTAATTGATAATGAAATAACGAGGGAATAGCCCACACCTGTCCATGAAATAGCTTTTCAGTTGATAGTCCCATTACTTTTGGCCCCATAAAAAGTGGGAGGCACATATTGAAACTGTTGTAATTCCTACACCGTTCACCCGATTTGGATGTAATTACCCTCAAATTAAATGTGAAAGTCTGCAGTTAAAGCACATCTTGTTTGTTTCATGTCAAAACCATTGTGGTGGTGAATAGAGGCCAAAATCTGAAAATTCTGTCAATGTCCCAATATTTATGGACCTGACTGTATATATATATATGTAAAACAAGAAAGAAAATTCTGCATCCTAAATGTAAAAAATCAGTGTCTGGAAAAGGCAGACACTTCACTCATCTTAAGTAGTGTGCTAGTCTATGTATGTAAATAAAGTTCACAAAGGCAATAAGAATTTACTTGGCAGTCATTAAATATTTCAAAGTTTTACAATTAGTGTTGAAATATGTTTAAGTGGCTCTACATGCCTAGCTGTTGTGATTGATTGATTTTAATCTCATTTCAGAACACAATTTACTGTATATTGCTTACACAGATATAATACAGTAGTTGCAATAGCATTGAATGTTTTTGTTGCGCATACTACTATATGCCCATACTCCATTGGGCATGTGCTACAGCATAGTTTGTCTATAATTACATCCCTCATAATTTGCACAATATTTACCTCATTTAAATATTATTTAAATCAAATTCTATAAGAGTTGTTCTCAAATCCTTAGTCAATACGAAGGCTGAATAACAGGCACAATCCCTTTGAGTTTGTTTCAAGATAGGTATTAGTGCTGTAGTTTTTACTGGTTTATCTGTCCTAAAATATACTGCATGTGAATTGCTGGGAATTAATGCTTTTAAGTATTACTGGCAGTGCTCGAGGTTTGCCAACAATTTTAGTCTAGCCCTGGCATCATACTGGCTCCAGAGCCAAAACAAACTATCAGCTTCAGGAACTCCTTGTCCACTAGCTCCGAAGCTGCTCCAGAGCAGCTCAGCATTGCTGCTCTAATTGCAGATACTTTTCACAAGCTAGAGCTCATCAACTAAAACCAAACTGAAGTTCTTTATTTGTTTTAGTGGGTATTTAAGTATATGTACTGTTCTGTATGCTATGCATTTGCCTAATTGTAAAGTAATGTGAATTTTAGTCTAATTTTATATGCAATTTCCAAAGTTTAAGCTAGCAATAAGAGGGGCACCTGCAAAAGCTGAGCTCCTGCTCCAAGCTCCAGCACCTGCTCCGTTATTATTTCAGTACTACTTTAGCTCCAGTAGACCATCTCCAGTTTTTTTCTGGCTCTGGGGCATAGCTAAGTTTGATGTTTTGCTACTGGCTCCTAGCTATGCCTGTTTTCACAGTTCTGCAAAGTAGCTGTAAGCAAAATCTTGAAATTAAATGTTTAATGTATAAAAGTCATAAATTGCTTATAAAAGTATCATTAATTGTAAACCCAGAAAATTTGATCAATTAACTTTAGTTTTTTTAAGTAAAATTATTTCCATTAGAAAACATCATAACTACTAAAACATAGTTTATAAACTTATCATTGCAGTTTAATTAATTGTTAATGACTTTTGACTACTAACAATAACACCAAACAGTTGGTGTTGTTGTTAGTAGTCAATTGTCTTAAATCAGAAGAGTGTTTCCCTTTGTCATTATCAAATATAATTATTTATCAGTCATGAGTAGTTACTGTATGCCAAGTGGTGTGTGATGATTGACAAAGTAATAGCGGCAAGTGAATATGATAAGTAATGTGTAGTAAATCTGAGAAATGATGAGTGCATATGGGGCCAGTTTATCAATAATCATATTGCCAATGCAATCTGGGTGCGATATTAGCGCCCAAAATCACATTGCAGCATGTGATAATACTGCCAGAATGCATCAAATACTACATGCAGGGATAAGGGTTCCAAAAGTTGCCCGTCCCTACAATGTGTTTAGAGTGAAGTGACTACATCAGCTGTCTCTTTACTCCTCTATCGGGACACCTGCGAATGCATAGTCTACTGACCATGCATGGTTTGCGGCCATTGCCAGGGAGTGACCCTCTTCCAGTAAAAAGTGTAGCCAATAGGCTACAGCAGCTAACTCCATCTTCAGATGGCATTAGCTGCAGGGACCAAACTCCAGAATGCTTCGCATTCCAGAGCTTGGTAAATCAGACAGCTTTGTAATCCCCATAGAAACCTATAGGGGTTGCGGCTGCTGTCAGAAATGTAGGAACCACAGCAGATATCAGAGATATATTTGATATCCTCCTTCATACATTGGAGTGATGCTTAATATTTGTGGGTATCCCCTGAAAAGGTGTGTTTTCAGGGAATATGCTGCAAATATTTAATGATAAAAGGCCCCTATAAGAGTTGATAAGTGTAGAGTGAGATTACCCAGTAGGAATGAGCACAATAGAGTATTCCATTGTGTAATTGTTTCATTGCATTAGTCTGTAAATTAAGAGAAGTTACAAATGCAAAAGAATTAGGTTGTCAAACTATAAAAATGTCAATGCAAATGGTATTGTAGATTATTTTGGAAGTTATAAGTACAACTGAAAGATTGTGTGTATTGTACTCCAGTTTAGGAGGGCCCATTTCAACCTCCATTATTTCCTCTAACGAGATAATAAATAGTACAAAGTGCTTGTGCTTGTGATGTCCCACTTCAGAGAAAGGCTATAGATGAAAGCAAAAGGATATCAAAGCTTCTTAGCAACTATAATAATAAAATGGGATACCTTACTGCCCCTTCAATCCATATACTAGAATGCTTCAGTTATGCCAAACGCCTTAGAAAAATAGTTGTAAAAATGGATGCAGACACAGCGAAAGAAGAAACTGAGAACACAAGTAGTTGTGGCATTTAATTGCATATAATGTGCTCATTGTTTTATCTCTGATGATATACATGTTTGCGCCATTATTTGCTTTTATACAGTAGTTTTACATCCCCAGTGATTTATGGTTTATTTCATTGGTCAGATGACTACCCTCTTATTGGTGAACTTAATGAATAGCATCTCTACTGTCTTATATAAATGACGGCGTGAAGTGGTCTGTATACAGTGTGAGAGCTGTTTTGGAAGTTGTAGCGACATATGCAGCAAGGTATTTTCTTGTTTACAAGGATTGACATTACTTGTGTATAAAGTTGTTGGTCCGGAACAGTTGACAGCATATGGATCACTTGATATGGAGCACCTCAATTCATATAACACAGACAGAAAGTGGCAAAATATTTATAGAGTCAAAAACAGTAACAAAAACAATTTATGTATTCATGTGATCAGTGCAATTAACTAGAAATCACTTTGAATATAAAGCTACTTATAAAAATGTATGTAAACTGAATAAAATAAATTCAACATGAAAGATGTAAGTGAATATGTTGAGTACAATTTAAAATATGGCTTCTTTGGAATTAATAATTGAATAAATTGGATACAAAAATTTTGGATATTGTGAAATGCTTGGACTGTGTAGGTGATAAAGCAGATTATTTGATTATTGCTACTGAATTGTCATTTTAGGAGACTGATTGTGCTGTTATTTGTACAAACAACACTTTTTCATCTCAAACTAATATTGATTTAATACAATAACTTTACAAGCAAAAAAAAACAAACCTTTTACATACATTATAATGCTCTATTCATAGTTTTTAAAATGGTTTAAATTATCTTTAGATTTTTATAAATGTTCATTTTGCAATAGCTTGTATGCAGAATTAATTATATTTCCTAATAGATCCATAATTAGTATGTATACTTTAAAAACTATTTCAGTGAATATTATTATGAAATTTATTTTGTTTTAAACAGTAACATATTATATATATATATATACACACACACAGTCTCTTTGAGAAGGTGGCACTCAGATGACTTGAAATAATGCAATCACACAGCCCAGTGATGTCGACGTTTCAGAACATATAATGTAGCTCTTTCGTTATCCTGACGAAAGAACTACATTATATATTCTGAAATGTTGACATCACTGGGCTGTGTGATTGCATTATTTCAAAAGTCATCTGACTGCCGCCTTCTCCTCAAAGAGATCGTGTATATGTTTGCTACATTTTTGTATGCAGGAAGGCACCTGATGCAGCTGCATCGTATTTTCAGCAAGGGAGTGCCGGCAGATCCAAAAGTATATATATATATATATACAGTCAGGTCCATAAATATTGGGACATTGACAGAATTTTCAGAATTTGGCCTCTATTCACCACCACAATGGTTTTGAAATGAAACACAAGATGTGCGTTAACTGCAGACTTTCAGATTTAAGATGAGGGTAATTACATCCAAATCAGGTGAACGGTATAGGAATTACAACATTTTCAATATGTGCCTCCCACTTTTAAAGGGGCCAAAAGTAATGGGACTATCAACTCAAAAGCAATTTCATGGACAGGTGTGGGCTATTCCCTCGTTATTTCATTATCAATTAAGCAGGTAAAAGGTCTGGAGTTGATTCTAGGTGTGACATTTGCATTTGGAATCAGTTGCTGTCGACTCTCAATATGAGATCCAAAGAGCAGTCACTATCGGTGAAGCAAGCCATCATTAGGCGAAAAATCAAAACAAACCCATCAGAGAGATAGCAAAAACATTAGGTGTGGCCAAATCAACTGTTTGGAACATTCTTAAAAAGAAAGAACGCACCGGAGAGCTCAGCAACACCAAAAGACCCGGAAGACCACAGAAAACAACTGTGGTGGATGACAAAAGAATTATTTCCCTGGTGAAGAAAAACCCCTTCACAACAGTTGGCCAAATCAAGAACACTCTCCAGGAGGTAGATGTATATGTGTCAAAGTCAACAATCAAGAGACGACTTCACAAGAGTGAATATAGAGGGTTCACCACAAGATGCAAACCATTGGTGAGCCACAAAAACAGGAAGACCAGATTAGAGTTTGCCAAACAACATCTAAAAAAGCCATTACAGTTCTGGAACAACATCCTATGGACAGAGGAGACAAAGATCAACTTGTACCAGAGTGATGGGAAGAGAAGAGAAGGAAAGGAACTGCTCATGATCCAAAACATACCACCTCATCAGTGAAGCATGGTGGTGGTAGTGTCATGGCATGGGCATGTATGGCTGCCAATGGAACTGGTTCCCTTGTATTTATTGATGATGTGACTGCTGACAAAAGCAGCAGAATGAATTCTGAAGTGTTTCGGGCAATATTATATGCTCATATTCAGTCAAATGCTTCAGAACTCATTGGACGGTGCTTCACAGTGCAGATGGACAATGACCCAAAGCATACTGCAAAAGCAACCAAAGAGTTGTTTAAGGCTAAAAAGTGGAATGTTATGCAATGGCCAAGTCAATCCCCTGACCTGAATCCGAATGAGCATGCATTTCACTTGATGAAGACAAAACTGAAGGGAAAATGCCCCAAGAACAAGCAGGAACTGAAGACATTTGCAGTAGAGGCCTGGCAGAGCATCACCAGGGATGAAACCCAGCGTCTGGTGATGTCTATGCATTCCAGACTTCAGGCTGTAATTGCCTGCAAAGGATTTGCAACAAAGTATTAAAAAGTGAAAGTTAGATTTAGGATTGATTAGTTTGTCCCATTACTTTTGGCCCCTTAAAAAGTGGGAGGCACTTATAGAAACCGTTGTAATTCCTACACCGTTCACCTGATTTGGATGTAATTACCCTCAAATTAAATCTGAAAGTCTGCAATTAAAGCACATCTTGTTTGTTTCATTTCAAAGCCATTGTGGTGGTGAATAGAGGCCAAAATATGAAAATTCTGTCAATGTCCCAATATTTATGGACCTGACTGTAATATATATATATATATATATATATATATATATATACTGTGAAAATATACCTAATCTTTATAGTGTACAATCAAGACTCCTTGTTGATTTAGGTAAGATTCCAGATATGTATTGCATTTCCCGCTTTGCCATTTTTTGTATCTTTTCAAAGTGGACTTATATGGGCATTCATACAACTGGTCAACAAACAGACTATACCCTTTAATGATAAAAAATATAAAACAGGAACTGTACAGCTTTTGTTCTTAAATAATTGTTGGTAAGAACAGACAATGATTGATTATATAACACTCCACCTCCTTCTTTACTTTTTTAATAGTTGTCAAAAGCACCTTTGGCTGGAATTAAAAATTTTAGGAGTATGTCTACTAACTGGCGAGTTGTCACAGTTGCCAATCATTGGCGACTTTGACTGACAGATTTAAAATGACAATATAAGTAAATGCTAAGCAAGCCTAGTTTAGAATTCATTTTTACTGCCATTTTAAATCTATGTCAAAGCTTTGACAATCCACTAGTTAGTAAATATACCTCTTTTTGAGTAAGTCTCTTCAAACTTTAAATTTTTTATCCTTCCACTGATTGGTGCTTTTCAATCATCTTTTTCCTGATTTGTTTTGACTGTTCTGTGATCATCATGCTGAAGCCCTTGTTTGGAATTGCTGTAACCAACTGTGAGACCTTTCCTAATCAGGTATGTTTGTGTTAAACTCAATTGTAACACTTAATTATGTGGCCTCTGAAGACAACTGATTACACCAGCATTTGTGTAGTTATCTTTGCAAAAGAAATCAATACTTACAGTATCTAATAAATTATCATTTTTTTATTATTATTTATAGTACACTACTTTCATGTACACATCTAAAACCTAAAAAAGTGTTCTGTGTAATGATGTAACAGAGGGTTCCCTAGAATTTAATATTATCTATAACTAATGACATCACTGCTAACAGAGGGTCAGAAACATTATTAGTTGCTTTGTAGCTAAAGTGACATCCTATGTGTGCTTGCTATCAGTATACATACTGGTCTCTGAAAACAGGCAATTAAGTATCTTCTAAAATTGTACACTGACAATGTACCTTGTTCTTCCATTCTTAACCATGGCCCTAACCCCTAGTTTACCCTTATATCTGGCCAAAATAAAATTACTAAATGTCTGTGGTATTATTTGACAAGTGGTATCTAATAGAAGGAGTATTGAAAGATGTGTCCAAATGATGTATACTTGCATTATGATTGGAATGTCTCAGTATCCAGAATAATTCAGAGAACTTATTTTCACTCACAACATACTGCATATTTCTAATTGATGGTGCACTTACTGTATTCCTCCTATAAATGTTCCCAAAACTTGATGGTAAGAGGGGCACAAATTAGGTTTACAACTAATTTTTTTTTTTTAAATCTTAGTCTCGCAGACCCTGTACACCTGTGGAATAATGTAAATATGATATACTACAGCATTAGAACATGAACAGTACAATATGTGTTGATCATGACTGCTCATTGTGCCAACATCCTCAACAATCATCATCAACTTTACTTGTAAATGTCAATCCTCGATTGCATTGAAAAATACAATTATTACTGGATGATCACAATGATTAAACCTAAATGATAACATTCCTGAGAAATATTTTCTTTAAAGCAATTTGCATTACATTAGATTTATTTTGTGATGCACAAGGAAATACAATTGTACATTTTAATTAGATATTGTTAGAGGTTGACTAACATTTCTAGCACCTGTACAGTTAAAATATGTCAATTCTATAAAAAAGGGGTATATACTCTGCTAATTAGAAAGATATACAAACCAGCACTACCTGTACTGCGACTCTGTTAAACTAATAACAGCCACAGAATTTTCACAAAGTAATGTATTGACTGAATATTGATATGTTTATTTTATGTAGTTATTAGCTACAGTAGGGATCAATTGATTTGAAGTTAACTCTTTTTTTTAAACTTCAAATTAGAGATTAAATAATCTAAATTTAGTTAGTTATTTAGATTTTATTTTATTCCATTTATATTATAGAAAAAAAAATGTTTTTAATCAGATCAGTTGTATCTAGAAGCATATGTGAATTTGTGATCGATAAACATTTTGACTTTATTGTATCTTATACACTTGAATAAATTTGAATGCTGATTTGATATTTATGTGTGTATTTTATACTCTTATACTTCATTTTCTTCTATATAGACTTTAAAAGAGTATTGTCCAGTTTTCTTTACTGTCTTTAAGGCTATTTAGAACACTATAAATGCTGGAGATACAGTACCACATTTGTATTGTCCCTACTAATATATATATATATATATATATATATATATATATATATATACACACACACACACACACACAGTACTGTGCAAAAGTTTTAGGCAGGTGTGGAAAAAATGCTGCAAAGTAAGAATTGCTTTCAAAAATAAAAGTGTTGCTAGTTTATTTTTAGCAATTAACAAAATGCAAAGTGAATGAACAGAGGAGAAGTCTAAATCAAATCAATATTTGGTGTGACCACTCTTTGCCTTCAAAACAACATAAATTCTTCCTTTCTTCTAGGTACACTTGCACACAGTTTTTGAAGGAACTCAGCAGGGAGGTTGTTCCAAACATCTTGGAGAACTAACCACAGATCTTTTGTGGATGTAAGCTTGCTCAAATCCTTCTGTTTCTTCATGTAATCCCAGACAGACACAATGATATTGCGATCAGGGGTCTGTGGGGGCCATATCATCACTTCCAAAACTCCTTGTTCTTCTTTATGCTGAAGATAGTTCTTAATGACATTGGCTGTATGTTTGGGGTCATTGCCCTGCTGCAGAATAAATTTGGAGCCAATCAGACACCTCCCTGATGGTATTGCATGATGAGTAAGTACCAGCCTGTATTTCTCAGCATTGAGGACACCAATAATCCTGACCAAATCCCCAACTCCATTTGCTGAAATGCAGCCCCAAACTTGCAAGGAATCTCCACAATGCTTCACTGTTGTCTGCAGACACTCATTATTGTACTGCTCTCTAGCTCTTCTGTGAATAAACTGCCTTCTGTTACAGCCAAATATTTAAAATTTTGACACATCAGTCAAGAGCACCTGCTGCCATTTTTCTGCACCCCAGTTCCTATGTTTTGTGCATAGTTGAGTTGCTTGGCCTTGTTTCCACATTGAAGGTATGGCTTTTGGCCTCAAGGAATCCTGGAAGTGATGCTATGGCCCCACAGAGCCCTGATCTCAACATCATCAAGTCTGTCTGGGATTACATGAAGAGACAGAAGGATCTGAGCAAGCCTACATCCACAGAAGATCTGTGGTTAAATCTCCAAGATGTTTGGAACAAGCCCACTGTCAAGTTCCTTCAAAAATTGTATACAAGTGTACCTAGAAGAATTGAAGTTGTTTTGAAGGCAAAAAAATGGTCACACCAAATATTGATTTGATTTAGATTTCTCTTCTGATCATTCATTGATAAAAATAAATTATTAACACTTCTATTTTTGAAAGGATTCTTACTTTGCAGCATGTTGCCACGCCTGCCTAACACTTTTGCACAGCACTGTATGTATATATATATATATATATATATATATATCTTCTGAAAGCACCGACCCTATTGTTCTCAATAAAATGCAATTACTGTATTTTTCTGTGTTATTAGATTCCGGTTCATCCAGGTATAAGACTTACCAGGATACTGCTAATACGCTCTAGTCAGGACCGTGAAAAGTCTAACTACAGCTTACTTTTCCTTCTTTCATCCTCCATAAAGTAACACCCTGTGGTTTAATTGGTTGTTTCATTTTATTTTATTATTAAACAAGTGAGGACAGAAAGGCCAAAAATTAATGTTGGATTTTTCCCAGTTTTATATTTTTCGTTGTGTTGTTTTCCTTTGCACTAGATGCCAATCAAATGCATTGCTATTGGGAATCAAGCTTGAGACCACATTGAGACCACCCGTAGAAATGAATCGAACAGCGATTTGTCAAAATTGCAGACATTTGCTGTTGTATTTTTTTTTTTAAAAAAAGGCAAAACCAGGATTGGGAAAGCCATTTTCAAATGGGCAGCTGCTGACCAAAGTATAGGCCGGGCTTGCAGTATCGGGAGCCAATAATTTCACACATGTGCTCACTGGCAACTCTTGTCTGGCAAGCAGTGCCTGGAAGCTGAGGTCAGCTCATGTGCTGAATTTTTCTTGATAATTAAGTAAAAGTAAGATTTTTCTTAAATATCTGTGATTAATCTTTTTTTTTTAGGTCTTAAAAAAAAAGACCCCTTAGGATTCAATCTAGTTTAGAAAAAAAGGCCTTTAACCAAAGTGCCTTGGAAGAGAGGATGGATGGAGTAATTCAAAACAATTTCAATGTCTAAACATAGAGGCAAATCATTATCTTATGTTTTGAAGACATCAGTAGAGTTTTATGTAGGAAATAATAAATTTTTGCTATCATTATATTTTTTTTTAATGCAGTGTTCATGGAGATGTGATTCATTTATTATGCTTTCACATTGTAGTATATGTGCATTGTTAAATGTGTCTCCGGTGTATCTATGTCTAATTTTTTTTCAAGTGAGGCATCAAAATTTTTTTTATTTTTTTGTATTATAGAGTTATGACTCACTGTCAAGCCTCTAAAAAAGTGTATGTTCATTATAACATGAATGCCATATAACTGTTTCTTGGTATTTTCAGCTTGTTGTGGCTTATATGAGACTGAGTAAGCGGGATATCACTGTCAACGAAATGTAGAAAGAAAGCATTTAGTTTATTGTATTCAGCTCCCTTATTTTCTCTTTTATATTTTTGTTGTTGAACGATAAATTGCTCATCCAGTTAAAAAAAATAAAAATAAAAGAAGATGCTTCTGTAAAAGATTGTTGAGATCAACTATCAATACTCTGATCTAAACTTTTCCCCACAGCCAAAATGTCCTTCATTGAGGACATTATGTGTCAATGTTTGTCACAACTGGATACTATTCAGTTTCCTAAGGTTATTCTCTTTATAGTCTTTAAAAACAGAGCATAAGAGAAGATGTGGATGCTCCCAAATTACATTTTGTCATGAAAATCAGGTCAGTATAATTATAAGCAACAACAAGAGTACAACAGCATTATATGAATGTTATAAAAAGAGAAAAAGACAAGAAAAAAAACAATGTTTCCTCACAGTATAAAAAAAATATATTAAAATAAAGCATACAAATAATAAAGTAACATTGATGGGTGCTCAATATTACAAAGGATTTCTATAAAAAAATAATCAATAAAATTAAACGATTGATATGCAGTGAAATACTATATATTCACATATAACAAATTTTATATATACACTGTAAATGTAATATTCTAAAGCACATTGTATTAGCTAACTTAAAATGGAGATAGTCAGGTTCTAATGCTGGATACAGAAAATAGGTCAGTTCTATTGATGGTCTATGAATGTCATAGAATAGTTATTAAGGGCTCTATTTACTACAATCTGCATTTGTAATGCAGATTGTAGTGTGATATTACCAACTGAATTTGCATTGCGAATTCAGGCAATATCACAGGGATTTACTATAAATCTCTTGCAGGGACAGAGCTTGCGAGAAAGCTCTGTCCCTGTGAATCCCCTCCGGAGCCTTAGCATGGTATTTTCGCAAAAAATACCATGACAAGTGCCCCGCACATGCGCCGACCGGCCGCCGCTGCTACCCCCCCTGTCGTCAAGCCTTGCCCCGTCACTAAGCCCCGCCATGATCGCGGACCCACCCGCGTCCCCCCCTCCCTTAATTACACTTACCTGCAGTTATCGGGCCTCCGGTGATGTCCTCTGTCGCTCCGGTCAGCTGACATCCCATACTCCACTCGGACCAAGTTAGGTGATGACCGGGCCCCAGTGCAGCATGGGATACCAGCTGACCGGAGGGAGGACATCACCGGAGCCCTGAACTCTGGTCCCTGGACTCAGGTAAGTTTGATTTTTTTTTACTTTTTTTTACAGTGAATTTGCATGTGGTCTGTTTAGACCACACAGCTGATTACTGGAGCCGGCTCTGGGCTCTGCTCTGCATGCTAGAGCGAAGCAGGAGTCCGGTAACCAGGGGAGACCCTGGATAACGCCACCTCCGGGTGGCGTTATTATCACAGGGCTTTCCCCGTTATTTTTTTCACATTTTATTTTTAGTAACTTTGGTCAGATCACATTTCCCATTACAATTATGGGAAATGCGATCTGCTTACTAAAAATAAGTGAAAATTAGGGGTTGGAGTAGAATTTTACAAATTCTACTCCAATTGCCCTTTAGTAACTGTAGGTGATACTAAAATATGTGAAAAGGGTGTGAAAACACCCCTTTTCACATTATTTTAGTAAAAATAATGTTAACAAATAGAGCCCTAAGAAACTATAACCAAAAAGATCACCCTGAATATTGTCTCAATACATTTGTAAATGAAATATGAATGTCAGTAATACACATTTTGAAATACATGTTTAGGAATATTTTATATAATTGTCCCCACAATATTTTTATTGTGTACATTACCTGTTTAAACATTTATACAGTTGGTGTTAACTTTTTTATTTTATTATTCTATCACCTATTTGATTCCATGAAACATTTGTAATTTTTACATTTTAAAAATGCAACACCATGTTTGTGCCTATATAAGGCACAAACATGGTGTTGCATTTTTAAAATGTTATTAAAACATGGTGTTGCATCTTTAAAATAATATTATCTTATATGCATATAAGATAATATTATTATCTTATATGCATATAAAATAAACATTTGGTTGCAAAAAAAAAAAGAACAATATTAACATATTTGCAAGAGGGATAACTACAGTATGATAAAAGCTCAGTGGGAATGGAAGGATGCTATCTAAGCTACTATCCTATGAAGACAAGCTCTTTGCTTTATAACAGTGAAGTTTCTTTTCATAAACAAACGTGAGTATGTACGGTAGTTTGATGCTGGTTTATCAAGGTCTATTTAAGATCTCTTCAATCAAATGGAATACAAAATAGTTTGCATGTTTTAAATACTCCTATTAAAATATAAAAGGTGCAGTTGTATATAAAAGCAGCAGTAGATTTTTAAAAATACATTAATTATTTTATTTTTCTATTTTTATTTTTGCTATAAATGCTTCTACTCATATAATAAAGGGCATGACATACTAAAAGGGTGTGGCCTCACGGGACTCCCTATCGTGTCACTCCAGAAGCATGCCCAGCATCCCTGGAAATGCTGGGCTGTCCTGTCCCCTGGAGCCTGTTCCTGCACTGCCGACTCCTCCTGTGACAGGACCCGGTGCTGCAGGATAATGTCATACTGCAGCACCCGGCTCCTGTCACTGGAGGGTGACACCCGGTGCGGCCCCCCTAATAGTGATGTCAATGCTCATAATAGAAACTATACTGTACTTATCCATCCAAATTATGACTTTATGCATAATACCCAGGACTGCAGAGAGATGGGGAGAGCGGGTACCATTTATATGGGCCCAGGCTTGTTGGAGGGGCCCGGAGGGACCCTAGTCAGCTGCTGAGGGGGACATTGTATGGTATGGCTTCAAAGTATGGTCACGGTAAGGCAGGCTGAGCTCCTGAGGGGGATATCACACCCCTTGCAGCACAAATTGTCCCTTCTCCCAGGGGCCCGATTGACAGAGTAGAAGGAGCTTGGGATGTGAGTCACATGAGCAACATGTGATATAGATGTGAATGAGAGAGATTGGCATATCATCACACAGGGACCCCACTCCACAGGAATCTCTGTGCCACACACCACCCTGTTTCACAGAAAGCTCTGTGCCACTCACCACCCTGTGCAGTGTTTGTGGTGCCACCTGCAGCACTCACGGTGCTACACTATAGCTTGCAGCACCGGTCATTGTAATTCTTTAAATAATTATGGGAAGGGTGCATGCCCATGGACCCTGTACCTGGGCCCATCCCAACTGTCGATGGCTCTGATAATACACCCACACACACACAGATCTATCCAGCTTGCCATTAGAAAGTTTATTTTGAAGCAATAAGGAGTCCTCAAACTCCACACTTAAATACCAAGTAATCAATAAATAGTAAATTTTCCTTTTAAAGCTGAGTGGGTTATTATTGTCCTGTATATATATCCCACCCTCCCTCCCTCTCCCTTTCAGCCAGCATGGCAGCTCAACCTCAGCTTCACAGCTGCTAGTAATAGAAAGATAGTAGATAACATATATCTGTTAATAGATAGATAATGCCTCTGCTGCTATCCCCCTGAAGGCACCATTAGTAACAAGTTTTATATTAGGAGCACATTTGCTCCCCCTGCTCCTTCCCCCTATAGTGTAGAAGTCAGGGGAACACATGATAACGTTGGTCGGCCTTTCACTGGTGAGTGGAGTGTCCCATGCATTTGGTCACAGGAAAATGCTGATATTTTTGCATTGGGGATCAGGGACACAAATAACATGGTGACATACTCCTGTATATCTGTGACATCTTCTGATATTCCCCCCAGTCAAAGACTATTCCACCAAATTCTATTATAGGTTCTCCACACGTAATAGAGGGTGAAGCTTCAAATTCCGCGGAAAGGTAATTCTGGGCTGAGTTTGACATGTTTAGTCTCTAAAATGATTACCGCACAGTGATAATTTTTCTAGTAGCTATATAACCTTGTTTTGTGACACCTAGCAAGTGCCTCTAATCACCTGCAGCAGGTGGAGATTGCTCAAAAGGCATGAAAATAACATTTGGGTTTTGTAAGTAACTGTAATTCTCAACATTTGTTTTAATTTGGTATGTTAGTTCTGTTGTATAGAGTACCCATTTCTTTAAACATGAACAGCATCTTATTCTCTATACAACTTCCCTTTTGATAAGATTAAGGGCCATATTCAATTAGATGCGAAAAGTCCATTATCGGCAATAATTTATCGCCAATTACGTAATTTTTGCCTATTTCAATTATCCCCGTATTCAATTTCAAAGACTTTTCGCAGGTGCGAAAAGTCTTTGTTAAAAAACAGGGATAAGTTTTCACCATGTAATACATGGCGAAAAAAAGTGCAGAATTGGGGTTTAGGGGTGCAGGCTTAAAAAAAATAGCCTGCTGCCTTGGGAGGGTCCCCTAAAAGTAATCTGTGTAAAAACAAAAAATGTACTTTAAATTTGGGGGCAAAAAAAAATTGAGGAACAAAGTTTTAAAGTAGCAAAATTGATTCCTGAGGGGTTCCCAAGTATGCAGTAGATGTTTTCTAGAATGCGGGTGGTATCGGCAGGTGCATTTTTGAAAAATTAAAAAAAATGACTTTAGGAACTTAAAAATATGCTTGCACCCATTTTCATGTACCCCAAAATTGCTGGGACAAGTTATTTTTTTTAAAAAAAACCTAAGTGCTATTCTTCACTCCTTCTTCTAAAGCTGCATTTATGCACCTGCTGCGGCTATTAAAAATCCTGACTACCTTCAGCAGCCCAAATCGGGGGTACCCATGGTGATCCCCCATGTCAAGACATCTTTAGGAGGGTGACAGGAAGATTTCCTGAAAATTTAATTGACTTTTCGATACTTACCTTTCCGCCGGGTCCCATTTTCGCCGGATCCTAATTGAATGCGGGGATAAGCGGAAATGCGCCCGATACTTTATCCCAGTAAAAAAAAAAATCGATGAGGGCGAAAAGTCCAACCTCTGACTTTTCGCCCCATATTGAATATGGGCCTATATTGCTGAGCACCCTGTGTGCTATATCTAGTGAGGGGTTGGTGGTATAGAGTAATCTAAAGGTGAAAGTAGAAGAAGCAAACACTATTCTGACTTTTTGACTCATCGTAGTCGGATATGAGTCAGCCATCTCCTCGGCATTCACCAAGGATATTGCTTAGAGGAGTTGAAAGTAGAAAAAACAGATAAGGGTCCTGAAAACATTATTGTTATTGTACTGCCCTAATGGAGATAAATGGAGATGTGGCAACAAAGTTCAGATCTGACCATGCGCCCTTGTGAAGTATTATTTATTATTTTGCTAATTTAGTAACATTTTTTTCATGCAAGTTGCTTTGTTAGATGTCTAATCATTCACAGTTGTAACTTAATTTATCTGCTATTTTATTGATTGTGAATTACTTCATCTCAACCATCTTCAACTATTTATTATTTTTGTGATATTCTGAATTTAGACTTTTTTAGCTTCTGTTTGTTGTTGAATTTATCTCAATAAAACAGTCAAGTTTATATTTCTATAGTTATTTATATCTTGGGAGATAGCACTGGAGCTGATGTTCTTTCAGACACCTAACCTTGATGCTATATGTGTATTCATTTTTTCCAGGTGTACTGTGAAAGAGATCATTTCTAAGCATGTGGAGGGAGCTATACCTCTGCAGAAATTAGATTTGCTGAAAAAAAATATCTGTTTAAATATAAAAACACTCTGCATTTTAATGATGGTATTTAAGTTTTCTTTTGCTTTTAGTTCTCTTTGTTATATAGATTTTCTTCCACACACAACTTTTTAAATGTCAGAGTCACATTGGGACCTGCTGCGCGCTTCCACTGATTACCCTTTGTCAGATCTTAATATTGCAGTTATTTTTCAGCTGCTTTTGAACTTTTTGTTCTGTAATTCAATTTTCCTATATATTTTTTTTATTTGCATTATGCTAGAACTATTAAATCTTTTTTTCCTAGTTAGTGGTAAAACTAGCACAATTTTCAGATTAGAATTGTTTTTGCACATTTCAAAACTTCATGTTCAGGCAGTCTGGCTGCTTAATTGTATTGAATTCATAATGATCTTTATAAATCTAGAGTTATATCCTATGGTGTTGATTTTGTCACGTTGAGCTGATTTAGCATTGTAGGTGGATTAGATCGTGCTCACATTTCCTGCAAAAAGACACTTAAGTATTTGAAATAAGATTTAGATCTACTATTTTGAGAAATATATACCAAATATCACCTGCTGTTAAATAGTTACATGGTGTGTAACAATAAAATATTGGGGTAGAATCTATAGTTCTCATTTATCATTTACTTTACCTTGAATTACCTTTGTTACAATTAGTCAAATCCATCTATTTATACTTTGGGTAAATGAATGTAATTGGTTTGGTGGTATAAAGGTATGATGTTCAGGTGGTTAGCATACATCTCCGATGTTTCTGGGTCTGTGCATGCTGCGGTGTTTTGGGGATGGAGTGGGGGCGTGGCTGGTCTCTGTTCCCGGAAACAGGGGCGTATCACCCCCGTTTTCCTGGAGAGACGAGGCACTGGTCTGCATACACAGATTACTAGCCTCTCCAGTGACCAGAACCTGGCCAAGCTGCGGGAAGCTTCAGCTCCTGCAGCCTGACTTAGGGAGCAAACATTGCAATGGTTGCGATGGTGATCCCAGGCTATGTCCTCGGTTGCAGCGCTGAAATCGCAAATGCAGCAAGGTAGTATCTGACACCTCCTGCTGTCTTTTTTATTTTCAGTGACGGATTTGCACAGGGCTTGTGTGTGGCTCTGCAATTCAGTCCATTTCTGAATTGGGTCCTTTACTCGTATTTCCATTTTTGTTTGATATAGAGGTGAACAAGGGATTTGATGAGTATATTATAAAATTATTTTGACTGATTTTTTCGAAGTGTGTCTTTTTTTTAATAATTTGGTATAATGGGCCCCGAGCAGACTTGATGACACAATTGGCGGATTTTTTTACAAAGTTATATTTCTTTGTCTTGTACTGTAACAACAAGAAATATGATGGGTTAGGATTGAGGTGGTTGTTAGTTGCAAAGACCACATGAGGATTGTGGTGCTGTATATAAATGTAGAATGTGTTACAGTTTACATCGGTTTCCTCTCATGAACCTGTACCACAAGAGAAGAGTAAACACTCCATGTTCCTGAACTGTCTTCTACACCATCAAATAAAGTTAACTTTCTGACATAAAAGATAAAAAAACCTATTCCAAATTATACTTCTTTATAAATAAACTTTTGATAGCTTTTGGTACCATGATGCTCCCACTTCCTATATGTCTTGAAAAAGGTTCACTCAGAACCGAAACACGTTGACAAACTGATAATCCATTAGAAAAGGTCTTTTTTCAAAGACTAGTCCTGAGGTATGTACTATCTACACTCATGTTTTTATTTATTTTTTCTAATCATGGAGTGTTAGTTTGTTTACCTCTAGGACTTACATACTGTTTTTGGAATAAATTTTTGGTAATAAAATACCTGTTTAATCTATGAAAAACTGGAATATTTGTCCCCATATATCTTGGCTTGTGACAAGCTTCAAGATACCTTGATGTGAGTCATACATATATGCAAAGCGTGAGTGGGGTGCGCCCATTGCTGACTCACCTCATTTTAGAGGCAAAAAAACTTTTATGCGTGGAATATAGAATATGCACAAATGAGTGGGGTACACCATACATCCATGGTTTATTGAGACACCAGAGATAACAATAGCTGTATTTCACAAAGAAACCTTTACATACTTAATTCACTGTTGCTTAGTGTGAGTCAGGTATGCTTCCCATTTGTTGTCATAGGACTGGATAAAGATTGTGATATTTTAGTCCACAACTACTAGTGGTGTTAAACTCACTCTTGAAGTATTCTTCACAACTTATCAGCGATGACTACACATTGGAAATTCTTTATGTGTGTTTTTATTTTCACATATGAGAAAAAGTAAAGAATATTGAAAGGAGAAAAGGATGACTAAGATTCTTACCTCATTCAAGGGATGTAATCTGTATAATTATTTTTTTACTTGTGATACATCTGTTTCGATCACCTCAATCACCATTTAGCGCTTTATACCACAGTCTATTCCCAATTTTTGTTTTTGTACTGTGTTTTGTGGAATATGCTAGCATTTCAGGGTTTAGACAAAGGTGTAGGCTACTTTGCACCATCTTTAGGAACCATTCACTATTGTTTTATAGAGACTGTGGCCTGTTTATAAAAAAAAAAAAAAATCAAAAATACAATATTTGGCCAGAACATTCTACATAAGTAATGTAATTTGGCCCCAAGGAAACAGGAACAATAGTATTTCAAATCTGAACAATAATTAACATATACTAATCTAAGATACTGTAGGAGATTATACTGGTTTATCATGTGAACCACCTGGTAAGTGCATTCCAAGCAGTTGTTTGCTGCTCGATAGGACGTTATATTAAATCAAATAAAATGTGATATTTTAGTCATTTGTTAGCATGTATATATCAAATCCATACCAATATGTGAAGGTGCTGATAAATAATGACATTTTGCAAATAGAGGCTACCTTCCTATCAGCAGAACCATCCAGAAATGACACAGACCGGTGTACTGGGGATGTGTCCAAATCCGGAAGGTGTGGCCACCCCCTCCAGAAAAAAAACAAAAACATTTGTACCCCTCAGCAGTTGACCCGGGTCCACACTGGGAACCTCAAACAAGACCAGTCCTGGGTAAACAGTACCTGCCTTCCCTCTTTGCACCCCTGCCTATAAGAGTGTTGCTGAATTAGAAGTGATAATGACCGATGTTGTAGCAACTTTATGGAACACAAACTAAAATTAGTGTCATCAAATATTATATATATATCATAGTAAAAGCTGTTTTCAATAGGACTACTGAATCCTGACAAAACTACTAGTAAGAAATAAAATAAAATAAATATATGACATTCAAAGATAAATAGAATTTATTATTTAAAAAGAAAGAAAACATATAAAAGATGTATGCAAATAAATGTACTGAGGGTAATGAATCCAATATACTGTATGTCAATGACAGAAGCATCTAAATTACATACTGGCATGTAATGTTAATGCTAAATAAATCTTGAGAAAACTTGTAACAATACTTATGAAATACTGTAACATAAAGCTAGAGGTTATAAATAATATTGATTGTAATTGATTATACCATTAACTACCATTAAACAAATGTCTACAGTGTCATAAAAACCTTTTTGGTTAATTTAGGAAACAGTCCTTTTTATTATAAACCCCATTCTGATCGGTACTAATAACTGTAATCAATGTGCTCCCAAAAACTCAGAATGGAATCAAAAATATACCCACTGTTAGACAGAATTCCTTCACATCTGATCTTTATAAATAAGGAACGAGTATAGTCACAAATCTCCACTATTCAGTCTGCAATGTGGACATCAATATATACACAGTTCCGTGACCTAGATGAAATCAAGACCCCAGATAATAAACCATTATAACTAGGGAATCCCAGCGGAAACCATCTTAGTTATGGAGGATATTATGGATATTAGTTATGGAGGATCTTATGGAGATAATTAGTCCGTAATTTGAGGATATTTGTCATAAAGAGTTCTGCTAAATGTGGTGGAACAACCACATTGGGCAACAAGACCTTTCCATTGTGACAGCAGTCTGAAAAGTGTCCGTTAATCTCCTCTACCAAGAAATGTAGGGCACCACAGTTCACACATTGCACATCCATAAGACCCAAAGAGTAGTATTGTGTCAAATATGTCATATCCAATACAAGCAGTGTATCAGTTGATCTTGTTATACCTTGTTAAAGATCTTTGAACTGCGTGTTCTTGTAGACCTCTAAGGGTTCCACCACGCTGACATCCTCGATGCTGGCCTCTAGGCATGTTTGGTATAAACAATGCAAGGTGAAGTGAATAATGAAATAGCACAGTAGTCAGTGATTGAGGTTCCCCTCAAGGTGCGCTGATATATGTGGTTGCAAAATAACTGTCACAGTTTTCAGATCAATATAAACACAAAAAAGAGAAAACGTAATTCCTTTGTGGGGCACTCACGTATCAAGACTATACAAGATGGCAATAAGTATGTCAACTGAATCGGGGAAACCTGATGATATATTAAAAAAATATATGTCTGCATGTGCAAGGACTGAGACACCCACTGTGAGCATCTTTAGATACAACCATCGCACTATTGAAACTTGCTCGGTGCAGATTCCCCATCAGGGTATAGCCTCCAATGTAAGCTGCAACATGCCCGCAATACCCCCATAACACACCCATAAGACAGACCATCTCTGTGCTTCTAAATAGTCCCCTTTCAGTCACTGGCCAGGAACACCCATTAAATTTGCCATACATTTCAGAGTTCATGCGTCTGATCTTCCCAGTGACTCTATATGCACACACCATTTGATGCATGCGCACTGCAGCTTTTTGTGACTTGGACACATGTGCAGTTGAAGAACATTGTACGTGAATGTCAGATTGTGTCTAAATCAGAATCAGGCCCCTAGATCCAAAGTGAATCTACTTCTAGATGTTCTCCATATTTTCATGATGTAATTCAAAACAAAGTATAATAAAAAAAAACACGACCACAAAGGATCTATGTAACAGCATTATCTGTAGCCTCGCCTCTGTGCTGCAGACATAAATGTATCTACTTATATGTAGGGTTATGTTGCATACCAGGGCCGTAACTAGGGGTATGCAAGCAGTGCGGCCACATAGAGCACAGAGCTCTGTAGGCTGCACTGCGGCTCGCCCACGGCCCCTGCATCTGGCTAGCAGGGTTCCCTTCCAGGCACCTGCAGCCAGAATCTCTACAGCAGTGCCACCTGGAGCGTCCTTAGGATGCTTCAGGCATACACAACCTGAGGATGCTCTGGACATTGCTGTAATTCCCGGCGTTTGTAGCCCCACCCCCTCCGTAGGCGCCGGGAACACAAGTTACGGCTCTGTTGCATACAATACAGTTTTGCAGTACAACCAGCCCTAAGATAGCATTTACAATCCAACAGAGTACAATATTACAGAATATAAACCATCCACACCAAGTATTCTGTTATCTTCTGTGTCTGAAGCATTTTAAATACTCTATTGAATAATTAAATAAAAAACTTAACTTAATTGAAGCACATAAGAATATTATGTGTCTAGCAGGTATTAAACACCATGTATGAAGCATTTTTGTGCCAGCAGAGACACAACCCAGCAACTAAATTCTATTGTAATACAAAACTACGGCATTTGTTTTTACCAGAGCCTATTGTCATGTTGTGCGTAGGACTCCTTTCAAATGCTCTAATTATTACTATATGACATTGAACTAAAAGGAAGCAGAGACAAGCTTTGTGCATCTACCAGTGCTTTAATGGGCACTGGGTATGACACATTTTCTGCACTAGTCACAGCCCTAAACCGATCTGTGACCAATCCAGTAGGGATGAAAAAGTATTTTTGCTTCATAATTACAGTAACTACAATATAATCCATAAAATCATTTGTGTCCATTTATTACTGTCACTGGAAATTAGGGAAATTAAACAATTAATGTTTGAAGCTAATGCATGGGGTGGAGCAGGAGGAGCTCCAGGCTGGTAAGTAAATATTCTATATATGACCTGTAATTATCAGGGTGTGATTTGTAAAGTGTTTTTCTGTGATTTGGGTGAGTCACAAGCTGACGGAATTATAAATGTCAGATCGCCAGAAAATCACGATTTTCAAACACAAATCATCACAATTCGACATTTCCATTTTTCTTGTTGTTCTAAATATAAATACTGTAATTAGATTTATTACATTTCACAAATTGCTACCAAACCTACCAGAAAAACAGGTGCCTCTGGACGGTGGGAATGCATGCAATCTGTGCTACTTATTCATTAACGTGGGCTATAATCATACATACCGACATTCTGGCAGCCACCAAGTGGGCGGTGAAGGGGCGTGCCGGCGCGATTGCAGCCCCGCCCCCACTTTATAATGCTGATATTACTTGCATTGTAAAGCAGGGAGCGGGGCTACGATGATGTGATTCAGTGCGAATCACGTCATCGCCCCCCGAACCACCTACTTTCGTGCACGGGGGTTGGTAGCCATTCCGGGGGGGCTTGCCTACTCTTGTGGGGGCTGAGAGAGACACACGATTTTCGGAAGGCTCCCAGAAGTCCTGGGAGAGTAGGCAAGTATGCTTATAGTACTTTTGTTTATTGAGACCATATTAATTATGCTCGCACTTATAGTGCCACAACTGTGTAATATAACTTCTGCCTCCATCACTAAACAAATAATATGGCCCAAACTTGCATAAAAATATTATTCCCCCATTATTAAACAAACTATAGTGGCACCTTAAAATGTATTAAATATTATATTGTTTGCTTAATCAATTTTTTATTATGTATTATTAAATTGCTCACAAGAATACCTTCAATATATAAATGTGCCACCATAAACCTATTTATTGTTTTAGCCCCTTAATTACATATTAATTGTTGATTATTAATACATATGTTGAATATGGCTCCTTATTAAAATGGCTCTAGCTGGCAAGTTTGCCAGTCAGAACCATTTTGTGGTGTTTTTTCTTACAATTTGAGCCAAATCACCTTTTAAATCCGCCACAAATCTCCCCACATTGCCGTCAATTTGCATAGTAGGTCTGTTTGTCCTGCTAATCCTGAAGACTGGAGGGCAAATCTACAGCAATTTGTGGCAGGTTTCAAATTAAGGTAAAAAAGGGCACTGATAAATTCCCATCATAGGGGCTAATTACCTGTGCCGCACGGGGAAATGCTATTCAATTGAATAGCATTTTCCCTGAGCGGTAAACCAGGGATTAGCGTGTACTAACCTCCATACGGTGCCTTTTCTGACTTAGCCTCACAGCTCCTGAAGCAGGGATGAAAAGTCCCCCTCTGCAGTTTAAAACAGGGAGTTAACCCCGCTAATTGGATCTCCCGGTGCAAGGTAATAAGCTAAATGTCACATGTTGTAAGCATGACATTGTACTCAGAAGGTGTTGCTAAACGTTTATATGTTCAATTTCATATATTATTGTGCATGCTTAATTTTCAGCAGCAAAAGTCAGAGCAGATTGATTGGTCACCCACTGCTGCATTTGCTCCCAAGTCTACATTACCCAAAAGCTGTTTATGGAACCATTTCAAAACAACAATCACTGTGCTAGATTTTGTACTGAGCTGTGAATGCTTATCACAAACAAGTGCTCTATATAATGACAGCTATTGTGGAAAATAGTGTTATCATAAGTCCTTCAGTGCGTATTTGCAAGGGAACATGTTAAATGAGTGTGTCTGTCTAATATGCATTTTAATTGGCAATTCGGAAAAAGTAAAATCAATGCAAGAGCATGAATGACCAAATATTAATCATTATAAATAATTGTCATCTTCTCATATATTGGTCCAGGAGATGGAGACTCCAGAGAATATGATTTGTGCTGGCCCCTGGGTGTAATGGGCCGTACACAGTAGATGATATGTCGTCCAACGGGCGTCATTATCAGCGAGGGCCATGCTGCCAAATGCTGCATGGCCCCCGCCGTCGCGATGTGGCTCCCGACATCGGCAAGTGTGTATGCACTTGCCAATGCCGGGATCCCTGCCGGGTCCCGTCGCATAACAGGTCAGGTGGGGCGGCTTACATCGCAGCAGCAGCTTACTGCTAGTCCCCACTGACTGGTATGGGCTACGAGAACATGTGACTACCTGATGTCACTAATTTTATTCTCTTTTATTTGTTAAATGTATGTCCTTATTTATTCTATGTATGTAAACTGTCAATAATTAGTACAGTATCTACAGTGTCTACTCCTATTTAAGGCATGCCTTTTCTCTAATTCCTTGATACTGTTTGTTTATTTATTTTAGACTTTAGCAGACTTTACAGTGGGAGGGGATGGTTTTTATTATTGAACACACATGCTTGGTTACCATACTTAAGTTAAATGACTTATTAGGTTATAAGTCATGTTGGCTGCAAAGGTGTTTTTATTCAAAGTGTAATTAGATTTTAAGCATAATTTGGAGTTACAGCGGAGTTATACAGGGGAAACAGAATGAGAACAATCTATCAGCCATCTCTGCTGCTGAAAGACTACTTTTATCAAAATACTGTGAGTTATGTGACATACTAGAGACTGTTCACATTGTAACATACGGTGACACTGCCTCAGCCTGTTCAATATGGGACTGAGGGCTCGATTCAGACCCGCTCGCTAGATGCGTACGCTCGTTCACCCAGCGTATGCAAATTTGGCTAAGTGACGGCATGACAGGCGATCGCACGGCAAGGCATAAGCACGCCCACTATGTCTTGGCGTGCGATCGCTCTGTGTATGCAGACTCCCACCAGCCTGTCTTAAGACGCCCACTTGCGCACTTCATCTTCAGGAAGTGTATGTAACCATCGGTACATCGGGTACCATCGAAAGCGAATGCAGCGCTTGAGGTAGACTATACCCTACCTCAAGCACTGCGAGCACTGCAGTGTAAAATTCAACCAGGTGATGTGTACAATGACACTGCCAGTTAATTATGCACGTCTCTGAAATGGCGTTAAGGCTTTAAGACACGCCTGCGTTTGCACCTCCACTCCCCCGTCTCATGTGGCCTGCCCCTGTTACCACCCACAAACAGCTTGTCCTGTCACTCATTCAGCCTGGCTGTCTATGTTCGGCGAGCGTACGCTTCCCGATCGCTCTGACTAGTACCTGCATGCACACTGCGATGCATATGCATGCGCACATTGCTAAACATCGCCAGCTACGAGTGAACGCTTCCTAGCGTCCAGGTCTGTATCGAGCTCTGAAAGTCCCTAAAAAAAAATGCAGGCCCCCTGCCTTAAGATAAAAATATCCATGTGCTGAAAGCATTGGAGCTCCTCTTTTTCTACCTTGCACTACTGGTCCTAGAATGCCCTGGTAGTCAGAACTGTTTGGCTATACTGGCGTTTGTAGAGCTACAAACACAAACATGCACAGGCATCCAGGGTCCACTGAGAACTCTAGAGCCATATACTGTAAAAATACTGTTGAAAATGAAACAAAGTGAAGAAAATCTTTTATTTAAATAAATAATTCTTTGTTGGCTATTCATTTTTTTAAACTAATTTTACAGGAAACTTTGTTTTTCATCAGGTTTTTAAATCAAGCTTAAGAAAAAAATCAAGGAAACTTTCTATTTATGCAGCTCAAACACAACTGATGGGCTGGGAAGACTGTCATGAATTAAACAACACAGAGCAGCTCCGCTTTGATTGGTCAGAGTTTGAGAAATATACTCTGATTGGACGAAAGTTAATTGCTGTTAGCAAGATTGTTTATTTGTTACATTTTATCAATGAACCTTATTGTACCAATGAATAACCAATCAGAGCCACTTTCAAACATATTAATTAGCTTTCTAGCTCACTGAGCAAAACATATTGTATTGTTCATAGCAGGACCCCTGTACATTCTATCACAGTTTACTTTCCTCAAACTGCTGCAACCATCTCAGGATTTAAGCACAGTTGGGTATGGGCGTACAGTATTGCTTTATTTTCTTACTCTACATTAAAATGCCAGAAGCATCATCAATTTGATTATGATAGTGACGGACATCTCTAAAGCAACAGGATAAGCTTAGAGTATAATATGCTATCAGCGTATAATATTCACATGCAGAAGACTCAAACATACATCATACAGCAATGTTTCAGCAGTAAATGCTCTAGCCTTCTCTGAGCTTCCATTTAGTTCAATGTCACTTATACCCCTTTTCCACTGCTGCAATAACCTGGGTTATTGACCAGCTTACTCGGGTCGCGGCTCAGTGGAAAAGGCTCCCTGAAAAATAACCCAGGTAAAGTGACCTGGTTATCTAACCCAGGTAGCTACTATGGTCAGACCCAGGATGGACCTGGGTAACGGTGCAGTGTAAACAGTCCGTCCTGGGTTATCCGACCTAGGTCATGCCTAAAATGAGCAGATTGGTGGTTGTGGAGCAGTCACCTCCGACTTTTTATGACCTCACAAGTTTGGCAAGGCAGACCTGGGTTCAGTGTGAACGGGGCTGACATTGGTATAACCCAGATCGAAGGTGCAGTATAAACGGGGTCTGACCTGGGTTGGAACCATGTCCGAAAACCCAGGTCAGACCCAGGTTGTTTGTGGTAATTAGTTATTAGAGCATTCCAAATGCATCATACAGAGAACATACACAATTAATGTGTGTAAAGGCTTAACCTACAGTTGCACACACTAAGAAGTGGAAAATGACACAGCACTCTGTAGTAATAGTCATAAACATAAATCACATATAAATACAAGTTTTAATCACTTGTTTCGCTGTGCACAATCACAGTTTTATCAAAAGCTGATAAAGCTGTGATTGTGCACAGCGAAATGCGTCAAGTGACTGGATGACTCACTCTCCACTACTCAGAACCCAACGGGAGCCGATACTTGTCTACTGGTGTTCCTGTACTATTTACCACCTGCAGTTTGGACCTGTGCTACAAGAATTTGTGCTATACTCAAATTTGAATTGGTGTCTCTATATCATCTATACTACTAGTTGGGAACTATGTTACAGGAGACTACCCTCATTCCAACAGACCGGACCAGTGTCATATGGGATTATCAGATTTGCAAAAGCTCTGCCAGCATTGCTAAAAGGATACCACTATCTTGGACACTGGATCTGGTAATTATCACTCCGTGTTGGTTTCAGTTTTTTATAGCACCAAGAGACTTCCCCTTGTAAGGACTCATATATAAACTAAGGTCCTAATCAGTTACAACGTCTGGGACTGAGTATACAGTACATATTACTTGGATTGAGTGATTTTTCACTTTTATTAGTATTGTGCTATTTCATCTTTAATTCTTTTTACACATTTATACATAATATGTATTTTACTATTGTGATTTTATGCATATGAAATTATAAGATTAAAACTTGCATTTATATGTGATTTATGTTTATGACTATTACTACAGAGCGTTGTGTCTTTTTCCACTTCTTTGTTTATATGTGTGAGGACTGACTATCCTCTCTTATATATAGCTGCTCATTACAACGTTGGAGTCTACATCTCGCGGCAGCACCACCTTAGTAATTTCTATTATCCTTTTTTGCAGTTCCACTAAACTGGTGATTTATTTAACTCAATGGCCCAACCTCCAAATACACCAAGGAAGTCGGGTAGAGCCCCAATGTTATTATGCGGTCTGGTTTTCCAGAGAAGTGCCTGGGCTCGCTCACATTATGACATGGGGATCCAACACTGCATGTCTTACCATTATAGTGTAATCTGTCTAGCCTGGTACTGCATACCTAGGGCTTGATTCAGAGTTGGGAATAGAGTATGATATGGCAAGTAACTGTGCACCTTGGTAAAACCATGTTGCTCTGCAGTTGGGGCAGATGGAAAATGTGCAGAGAGATTTAGATTTAGGAGGGGTGTGTCCAAACTAAAGTCTGAAATTGCAGTGTACAACCAAAGCTGTCCAGCATTTGTGAGCTACATGCAAAAAGAAGCCAGTATTTACCCTGCATGTAAAAATAATTTATATAGTGCACAGTTACTTGCTCTATCTCACTCTATTCCCAAATCTGAATAAGGCCCCTATCTTGCAGGGGGAAAGCACATTGTCTTGCAAGCACTGCTGTTGGTTATTCATTTATGGGGGAGTATGGTGTCAGTTTCTTTTATATATTTATTTTCAATAGTACCATACTTGGCAGTGGCGGAACTCCCAGAGACAATGGAGTCATTTGCCGCCGGGCTCCAGCCCTTAAGGGGGCACCTGGCTCCATTGTCCCCCGGGCTGTTCCGGGCACTGCTATGGAGATGGAGCGCCGCTGATCAGCGCTCCACCTCCAGCAGCGTCAATATGGCGAGTGCGGTCGCACCCCCTATTCGCCGGGCGCCCGCTGAGTGTGTTACCAGCGGGTGCCCTGCTCGCTCTTTCCCCCCGGCGGTATCCGGAGGAACGGAGCTCACTCCTGAGCTCCGCTTCCGGGTCCCGCAATGCACTATGGGGTGACGTCATGACGTCACTCCCATAGTTCCGAGGAGCGGGCGCCGGGGACGGAAGGCAGCAGCACTGGAGCGGGGTTTCAGGTAAGTATTGTTTTGTTTTTGTATGTGTGCGGGCTCGCGGGGGGAGCACTACAGGGGGCATTACTGGGGCCTTACTACAGGGGGCATTACTGGGAGCACTACAGGGGGCATTAAGGGGGCTTATTACGGGGGGTTATTACTTAGGGCATTATGGGGACTTTCTACAGGGGGCATTACAGGGGCTTACTACAGGGGGCATTACTGGGGGCTTTCTACAGGGGGCATTACTGGGGGCTTTCTACAGGGGGCATTACTGGGGGCTTTCTACAGGGGGTATTATGGGGGCTTTCTACAGGGGGCATTACTGGGGGCTTTCTACACGGGGCATTACTGGGGGCTTACTACTGGGGGCACTACAGGGAGTTTACTACTGGGGGCTTACTACTGGGGGGACCTCCACTACTGGAGGTACTGCATAGGGGGACCATTACTGGGGGGCACTACATAGGCAGCACTGCATAGGGGGAGCTCTACAGAGGGCACTGCACAGGGGGACCACTACTGGGGGAACTGCATAGGGGAGGTGGCAGCTGGGGCTGGCATAGGTGCTGGGGGATGGTACATTTTAATTTGGGGGGGCACCAACATTTATCTTGCCTCCGGGAACCTAGGATGAAGTTACGCCACTGGTACTTGGATTTATAAATTAATAATTTCCCTGCAATGAGAGTAACAAAGCATATGAAGGAGAAATCAACTTCTTCCCTGGTGGGAGAAAATGGTACTTCATGTAAAACATTTTGATCATTAAATGAAACCACTGACCATGATTCAATGTGCTGAATTCAGTTAGCCCCAGGTTTGCCACGTGAAGAATAACTCAGTTTTATACACTATTCAATTAGGGATTTTTCCCGCTCGGTAAACCATGGATTAATGTGTACTTACCCATAGATTCCACATAAAGTGCTGGCAGTTATGGCTTTCCACACACATTATATTGCAACTCCTGAGGCTGCCATCTGGGGCTTAGCGCATGGGGTTCCCACAGCTGATTGAATGGGGCAGCGTGTTCACTTAGCTGCAGGGTAAACCCCATAACTAATGGAATCTCCCCCTATGAGTTTCCATGGGCAGCCATGGTGCATTACATTAATATTATCATGATGCCAGGGCCGTAACTAGGGTAGTGCGACCAGTGCCATGGCACAGGGCACCGCAGGGCAGGGGGCGCTGTTTGGGCCTGTCAGTTTTCCTGTTTATTATCATTCTTACTTGTAGATTCCTCTTCTCTTATCCCCAGCATCTCCTGGCCTCCCCTATCTCTTCCCTGGCCCTTCCCCATGTAGCCATGGCCCTTTTTCGAGTGCACTATCTTATGTCTCTTTTTAAAAAATGGGGGGCGCCAATGCTCTCTCAGGCACAGGGCACCTAAAAGTCTAGTTACGGCCCTGCATGATGCCCTAGGTGTCAAAATTGCACTCTGTACTTTTTGGCTTCATGAGGATATGCACCTGACATTCAAGGTCTTTTCTTTATATCTTTATTTTCATTTCTCAATGAAAGGACTGAATTGCATAAATAATGTAATGTGATTTTTGCATTTACTACTAATTCTGTCATGCTATCTCTCTATGCCATATATTCACTATCATATGCCATAAGGAGACACATACTGTATGTTACATTTGCCATATGCCTGATGTAAATTTCTCTGACTCCAACATATGCATAATGTCACAGGGAGTGCAATTATTCTCTAAGAGTCTCGTAACTGCATATGCTTGATAGTCGCACTAGTGACCTACCAGTGGGAGACAAATGGGATAGTACAGAGGCAGTGCCAGGAGGATGAATCAACATATGTATATAATAAGGGGCAGGGTGTGCGGTGCACATGGGCCCCTGGGTCCAGAGGGGGCCGCACCCCCTGCTCCCATATTATCTAAAACTTACCTCTCCAAGGTCCCGCGTTGGGTCTCTCAGCACTGCTCAAAATACCGGAAAATGCCCGCCGCTGCCATTTCCCCGGTGATCTGCACATGCGCAGTAGACTCTGGGCTAGTGTCCAGAGTCTATACTGGCAATTTAGGTCTGTGAGCGTGCTCCAGATATACTCTCTTGAGGTGGGGGCAGCTCAGGGATGATGAGGTAACCACCCTCATTTACAGAATATAATATTAAAGAGAAAACGGTCCCCAGCGCTCAACCTGTGGGTGTCATTCAATATGTTTGTTATGTTGTTTCGAGTTATCAATCAAAATGAACACAGCAGGTTTATCAATCATACAAATAACGTTTAATATAGATAAAATTTAGTAAAAAGTCAGACTTTTTCAGCATAAATTCTTAGACTCTTACTAACACGATTCTGACTATTAACAAACCTTAACATTGTGAAACGTGAGATGGTATGTAAAGAACCAAATAGCTTTTTTGCAGTTTAATTTTATCTATAATAAACATTATTTGTTTGATTGATACACCTACTGTGTTCATTTTGATTAATAGCGCGAAACAACATAACAAACATATTGAATGACACACACAGGCTGAGCGCTGGGGACCGTTTTCTCTTTAATAGTGCCCAGAGTCTACTGATTCTGCGGTGGCCGGCCAGCCGCGTCAGTGGAGGGGGGCCCCGTGACGGGGGATGCACTCGGCCCCCTCCTCTCTAAAGACGCCCCTGCATATAATTCAAGCTTTTCATGTGCGTCTTTTGCCTACATACTGTAGCTTGTGAGTACATAAGAAGTGTCCCAGGCTAAATGAGTCTTCTACTTGCACTTTTGTTTCATAACTGTTCTACGAGTGTGAAGAATAAATTAAGTGTATCCACTATCCTAACCATGGTTATATAGGGGTGAATACAAAAGAAGGATTTAAGAGTGCAAATTAATTGTGACAGCTATAGATGCAGTTAATAAGCACATAGTCTTCTGTGTCCCAAAACCTGCTCTTTTTCCTCCCTTCCTGAAACAGAGTAATGATCCTTGGAACTGAGTAATGTTCTTGATGGACACCGAAGTCTTTGCCTTTTCTTGAAGAATGCACTAAATAAAACTTATCTTGTGCATTGGGCTCAGTGATAATTAGAGATATACAAATTAGGTCAGGTATCATTAAAGACACACAATATAGTACACAGGCAGAATATAACCGTACACACAAGTATGGGAGATTGGCACAGGATGACAAAAGCAGAAAATGAGTTTCCTTTGCATGGTAGAATTAATTTAGAAAAATGAGAATGAATCGGCAGAGCAGTAAATTACAAAAACTATCATTGGATAAAAAAGTAGTGATTTATGTGAGATGTAGAAGCTTAGATAATAATTATAAAGATCAAAGGAAAAAGCAGAGTAAGTTGAATGTGTTTCCTAGTAGAATTGTCTTTTTTCACTGTACAGTCCTTAACGTCTGTGTTTATGGTATTTTATTTTTATTTTTAATCCGGTTTCTTTGAGTTTTTGCTTTTTGGAGAGATAAAAATGGATAGAGGTAAAGATAATGAAGCTATAAATGTCACCACAAGAATCATTGTAATTAAAAGACTGTTACATATACAAACAGCTTATGGGTTCACATAAATAGAGAATTTACAGGCACAGTGAGGAGAGAAGATTGTATAAGAGAAGGGGAGGTAATTGGAAATCAACATGTCCTTATCGCCAGACTTAGTAACAGGTCAAAAAGTCTCTTCCTAACCTTTTTCTATCTACATGACCACAATCACAATATTGATTAAATTCTAACAGCAAAGACATATTAACTGCCCCGTTACATCCTTTAGATAAGTCAGGTTCATTGATTACTTGCACAGTCTCAAGGAAACTGTTCAATATCTAATATACACAGGGGCTTCTAAATCTTAGAACACCCAGTCATGCAGCCTGTGCGTGAGGTTGTTGGTGCTATGGCTGAAAACTCAGCAGGGAAAGCTTTGTCATCCAAACTGTTACACGCTATTCATAGCCCAATAGAGGAGGTATACCTTGATGTTCCCTTAGAATGAGCCTGAATTTCAGCTTAGTTCCTTGCAGGCAAAGAGATCTACAGACAGTGATCCTCGACCACGTACCGCCTACTTGCATGCAAATGAGGTGCAATGAGCAGTCACAGTCACTCCTGTTAAAGTAACTATTGACACTACAAAACCCCACTCTGAAGAGCATTTGTAAATTTGTAGATTGATTTTATTTAAGTGGTTTTTGCACAGTAATTATGTTTGAAGGATAGACTTGGACCCATCTATGTGCAAAAGCAAACACTGCAACTACAGCAGAGAAGTTATTGAACAAGTCTATTCTTAAAATTGGAGTGTGTATGTCGACATTTGGCATGTTGATATCAGGTCGACATTAGAATGTCGACATGGGCGAAATGTCGACATGCTTAGCATGTCAACAGTGACCGTGCCCAACATTAATCATCTCTACACAAATAACATGTCTACATGGTAGGATTTGACCTAACGTGCCGGTGGCTGCAGTGGCTGTAGCATCTTTTTCCAGGTTCTTGTGGTCACATGTGAAGCAGTTTTGGTTCAAATGTATGACAAGTGGTGGTTCTGGTAAGTATTATTATCCCCACCCCATATCCTACCCTTACCTCCAGTGTCTAACCCCCCACAGCCTTACCCTACCCTCCCCCACAGCCTAACCCTAATCTCCACCTGCACGCTAACCCTACCCTCCTAACCATCTGCATTCTCATAATGTAGACATTTCACATAGTGACATATCATATGTCAACATTGTGAACAATGGTGCCTGTCGACATGTTGAACCATGTTGACATTTTAATGTTGACATTGTGGTTTGACATCATGTGACAGAATCCCCAAATTTGGTATTTCCTCGTTTATCAATTATGACCAAGGCACATGCTCTACATAAGAGAAAACTAGGAGTTTATGCCAGGACATAATGATAGATCAGAAAGTTTTTGTCCATACTGGTCACAAGCTTCTGGTGAAGTGAAAAGACAAAATAAGATTTTCAAAAACAAAATATCTATGAGCAGTTTAGTTTGGGCTCCGATCTTCCCACCAAGTTCGGATCTCTGAATGAGGCAAAACGTCATCTTTCATGACATTTCGGCACAGATATCTGAGAAAGATGATGTTATTGTCCATATAAGATGATATTTGACTCATTGTGCCTCATTCTGAGATCCAAACTTGGCGGAAAGATCAGAGCCAAAACCAAACCGCTCTTTAAAAATATCCAAAATCTGTGCTGAAAATTCATCTTTCACTCACACCAGGATCATTAATTATGTACAAGCTTAAAACGTCAGAGCTACTAGAACTATTGCCCTTCCGAATAGGATGGCCTTTGATTGTTGGTCAGCCAGCACAGGAGGTGTGGTTACTTTAATGAGTCAAAATGTTGTATATTTCTAACAGATTATTGTGGAAAAAATTAATAACATTTTAAAATAATCTGAGAAATTGAGACCTGCAGACGTCCATGTCTGCGGTTTTTAGTGGCCGCACGTCTGCGACTTTATGCAAATGCTACTACAAAGTCCTTCCCTGGTGTACAGCCATGTGTCTGAATGTGCAAAGACTGAGACCCCCATTTTCATGGTCTGTGGGCCTGAATAAGAGTTGTACATTATGCCAATGTTTTCGAAAATAGAGCAATATTTTTGCCACTGTGTATGCGTCTGAGTTGCACTACGCATGTGTCCAGATACATTGCCGCACACTGTGAGTACTGTATTTATTTGCACTATGATTGACAGTCAGGGAATATTTGGGGGGAGGCAACGGGGAGTTGCAGATGTTTGTTGACCTTTTCAGGGGCGTATCACATCCTGTGCTCCGGTGTCTGAGTACATGCGGCTATTCAACGCGACTATAGGGGTACTCAGGAGTCCGATAATCAAAGTATCTGCGACCAAACTGCGTGTTTGTAGGCAGTTGCTTGGATTTGCGATGCCACCAGTGGGTGTATCATTGCAATCACCAGTGGCAACAACATTTGTATATTTTGGAAAAGCTGCTCTCTATTGGTTAACATAGTTACACCTCACTTTGCACAGTTCTGTCCCAAGGCCTGAGGCTTCTTTGCCGAAGAAGTCTCCACCGCTCAAGAAGTGTGAGCTCTCAGTATTTCCTGCACTTTATGTCAATTTCCCTGCATGTGTGATTATTTATTAATCCATCTAGAAACAGCCTGTCGGAAAGGGACAGAATCACAGTCAGCTGTTCTGCATTCCTAAAACATTCTGTCCAGTACAAATATATAATGATTCCTCTTACATGATTTAGTGACTGCAGTTTTATTCTCCTTTTCATTTACCGGCTAAGGGTAAAGGACGGTAACACAGTCTCACTGTTGATATGAAAAGTTGATACAACTTTTGGCAGAAAAGTTGTATTTTTTGTCAGGACCACTGATTTTCAGATACAGTATATATAACACAGGTCCTTTGCACCATAGTGTTACTCTCCAACCATTCTGACAGTAGGACAGTAATTGTCCCTAGGAACTTAATTAGTAGAAAAGCTGCATCCATTAGTGCTGTAAGTCCTAAATTGAGGTCCCATGGTGCCACTATTGACTTGATGTAGAAACAAATTATTATCACAGCTTGAAGCATATATGTATCATCAATTCTGCTGAAGCCAGTTTTGTCCCCCCCCCCAGAAAAACACACAGCACCTTGAGTGTGGATAAGTTAAGACTCATACCAAGTCCATCTTGCAGTAAATCAAGAATGTTTGGGACAATAGCTTCAGTTGGATCTACTTTGGACTCGCACAATAAAATTTCATTTTTCCAAACTCTGTAGTAAACTACAGAATGGTTAATATTTTTGCTTGTTTGACAGCCTTAATTACTGACCCTGACAATTCCCATTCAATTTACATGCAATTAATAGTAACTGCTCTACATTTGGGTGAAGTATTGGCAACTGGTTCAATAATGTTGAGCAAAGCCAGATGCCATGGTTCTTCCTGTCTCCCAGGCTCCCTGGAACCACATACAGATGTCTCTACATACATCTTACTTCCTTGCATGTTAAACAGTCCTTCTAGTCGCTCCATGCTGTGGCATGACTCAGTAGCGCTGAGCGCCTTTTCGCGCTACTTTTTACAATCAAATGCGTCGTACTCACAAAGCAATGTGAATAGGATGTACAAGTAGCTTCTGCTGATTAAAATGATATGCAGCATGCCTATATTCTGTGTGTGACGTGTATCTGCATGCGAAAAGTTACAATACATTACAGTATTACAGCCACTGACACTGTAATGTAGCATTTCGCATGCATATACATCCTCACTCGCACACAGAATATAGACATGCTGCATATCATTTTAATCAGCAGATGCTGAATGTGCATCCTATTCACATCGCTTTGCGAATAAAACACATTTGAAGGTAAAACATTGCACGGAAAGACGCTCAGCTCTACCAAGTCGCACATGGCTCACGTGTTGTGTTTAATGCAACTTGTAGCACACGGAGGTAAGATGTATGTGGACACATCTGTATACTGTGGCCAAACTGGAGGAATTGCTATTACTTCTCTTTACTCCATATTGATTTTTCTCAACATGCGAAGATTGATAGGAAATACATAGTTAACTCGAAATCTCCATAAGACTGACAATGTAGTGCTGAAACTGACTTTAAGTTTCTTTCTTCCCAAGGTAGTCACTCCCACCATCCTTGTTTTATGTCTGGTGCCCCTTTGATGATTTATGAAGGCTGCGCTGTCACTGTCTGAAATATTCTGATATGCTTCCTCATCATCTTTAGATTAATCTATTGAATTGATTTCCATACTGCTTTCATTTCCAGTGTATTTATGTTAAGATACTTTACTGGACCTTGTTCTATGTTTGATAGGAGGTGAGCTCTTCATCCTTTAGACTTGGAATCTGTTGTTATTATCAACCATTATGATATACTGTTTATCTAGTATTGGTTATTGCCATCAGATTAGAAAGTTCCTTGTGTTTCTAGATGACCTGATGTTGTGATTTAGAGAGGTCGACATGTGAACCCACAGCATTAGGTGTTCTAGCCGAAGACTGTGTGCATGCAATATTGCCCAGGGAATTACCTAAGTGATGGAAAAGGACATTCCCAACAATTTTAGCCCTTTCCTTTCTGTTATATATTGATGAGTCTATACTTGATACATCTTTCAGTTGTTGGCATTTATTATTACTCTTAGAAATTGTTTCTGTTATGAAGTAACTAATTTGCTTTTTCATTGATTCACAATCCAGGCATTTTTTTGCAGAAAAGTTAGCTTTCCCAAGCACAGGATGTCATCTAGATATAGCCACAACGTAACAACCAACTTTACTAATTATGCTATGTCACTAGTATCTTTGTTAACATTCTGGGAGATGTTGACAGAATGAAAGGCATTCAAGTTAACTGAAAATGATGTCCCAGGATCCAGAACCTCAGAAGTGATGGAGCAACCACAGGAATATGAATGTGAGCATTCTATGGAAGTTTCTTAAACTGTCTTGCAGAGCTATTAGATTTGCTGAGTCTGCTGGAGTTCGAAACTACACAAATACATTTTCTCTTGTACACTACTGAAATTCTATCCTGTAGCCATTATTTAGAATATATAGAACCCATTGATCATTTTTGATCTTGAAGGCTGCCTAAAGGTAGAAGCAGAATTATTCCCTTTGTCCTCCAAAAATCATAAATTGTGTATGATGTGCTGATGTGTTGAGGGTGGTTGAAAATATCTATATTTCCGTCCCTGAAGCAATCAAATCTTTCTCCAGAAGATTTTTGTATCATTGTACCTAATATCTACCCAGAAAAGTCCATTCATTTTGAGCCATATTGGAACTGTATGTCTACTGTTCAGAGCCATAACCAAAGGAGCCTTCTAGCCACTACAGAGAAGTACAGTAGTGTTGACCAGAGATGTTCACATACAGTAGGAATGCAATTACCCTTTGCTTAATGTCTATACATCTTAGTAGATACTGTCTGTTTACCTTATACTGGACATAATTCTGATGATTTCCTACCATAATCTTAGTACTCTGGATACCAAAACTATGGTCAAGTGCAGTTCTACCACACAGGATACTGTAGATGTACAGTACGTACAAGGTTTTAGGTAGGTGTGGAAGATAAAGGGTGGTCACACCAAATATTGATTTGATTATTTGATTTAGATTTCTCTTTTGTTCATTCACTTTGCATTTTGTTAATTGATAAGAAAAAAACTATTAGCACTTATATTTTTCAAAGGATTCTTAGTTTGCATCATTTTTCCACACCTTTTGCACAGTACTGTAGCTGCATTTAGTTTAGGGACCCTGCTCCATTTCAGTATATCTACAGTATATCATTGACCATTGAATGGATACATATGTTCTATTCTTTCAAGATTAAGGATCTGAATGAGAGGTGGAAGCAATGTCAATGTCAGAAGCAGTGGAGCAATTTTTTTGCTACTGTGCATGTGCCAAAGTCCCAATGCGCATGTATGGTGATGGATTAGCGGGCACAGGATTTATTCACAAAGTGTGTGACAGGTAGTCAGTATTTGGGGGAGGTTATGGAGGGTGGCTACAAAAACACAGGCAGACCGGGACCAGTTTCTGGGTGTGCCCTAGTGAGCCTCTGCGAATCAGTACGCAGCTTGAGAGGCTCCAGTATCTTAGGTTAGATCTTCCGAGGCAACATAGGGTTGCTCAGATGCTCCATGTGCATTTGACCGATGTTCTCAATGTTTTGTCTTTTGTGCGCAAGTGGCAGATGTGAGATGCCAGGGGTGGGCGTCTCTGTGCACAAGACATCAATTAAGTCATTAGCATATTTTAGGAAGCCCGCTGCATCCAAAACTGCGTCCACCTCTGAAAAGTAGGCCGCAAATCTATAATCAGTGGATATATAGAGAATACCCCTGAATTTTAATGAGGTTTATCAAACAAGAACATTTGTTCATTTGTTTATTTTGAAGCTCCAGTTTGAGTAGAATGTGGGGGATAAATGTTCACTGTATTGTGGGTAACCACTCAGATCCTTACTTTCATTGTTTGCATTGTTTCATACTCATAAAAGCTAATTGTTGATTGGCTTCTGTGGCTCATTAGAGAGTTTGCACTTAAATGCAAAAAGCTAAAGAGTATATATTAGCATTATTTATTTACTTACATGTAAAGTAAGGTGCATAATCAGTATTTACACAGAGTTTTCAGATCAATCAATAACTATAGTCAACAAGGTTTCGGCAACATGGATGAAAACTCTTGTTTTCTGGTAATTTTTATGTGCTGATTCAGAATCTGACACTAAAAATGTTCTCTTTAAAAAATGTTTGAAAATACGTAAAACTTTCCAATGCCATCTGGAAGCAAACTGCATTCCTTTCTATGTTAAATTTATTTATAAAAAATAGGCACAGTCTACCTATACCTACCGAATTCAATATCTGTACCCCCATTTTTTACTAAACGACCCTGCTAGATTATGACGTAATCTTCAGGTTAGATGGTCAAGAGACCTTTCTGAATTAGGAAACATTCAAAAATTGCTTTCACACATATGTACTAAACTGAAAACATTAGGATCCTCTATATTACAGGTGGTCCATATCAAATTCATACATAGAGCATTTATTTCTCAGAATCAACGGAAATACATGATTTCGGGCTTCACTGGTCAATGTCCGAAGTGTTCTATAGAGAATGCATTTTATATTCATGCTTTCTGGTCTTGTTATAAGATCAAGAAATTCTGGCGTAAGGTTTCAAATTTTATTAATCAAACTTTTGATATTAACCTGCCCTTTTTACCTATCCCAATGTTATTTGCACATTTCGAAGCATGGAAAGACGGAACACGTATACGGCATATTTTACCACTCTTAATCCTTATAGTCACGATAGCAAAAAAGCTTATACTTGAAAAACGGATTAAGAGGACAGCCCCTTCCGTTGAAGAACTTAAATCAATAATATTAGAACATATATATTTTGATAGGCATAATGCTCTTTCTGATATTGAACAAGGTGTGCGGAGATTCTACAGTAAATGGGGACCGTACCTTCTCACTCTCCCATTACAATTGCAGACTTGTATAAATATATTTATACCATATATATATATATACTGGTATATTTTTCAAACACAGCCTGTAAAGTGACAGTTAGGAGCTGATTGGTTGGTGCTATTTATCTCCAATTTTATCTCTCTCCAAGCTTTATTAAATCATCCCCGTAGTGCTATAGCCCTTGACATCTCAATTTGATCCTTATCACTATCCAGACATATCTGAGTAGTGTAATAGTAATGTTTGCTAATGTCACTTTTTTGAAAAAAAATTTTCTTTGTTCTTCATTTTCATTTTTAGTCCTGTTAATGTTTTTCTTTTTCCCCTTGGACTGACCTCCCTCCTCCTTTATTCCAATTTGTTAAGCTCAGCTGATATTATATACAGTAGTTATATGTTGGGAACAAGAGAAAAAAAATTACATCAAAATTCACCTTATGTATATGTGAGGTTACATCTATTTCACATGTGTTCATATATATGTTGTTGCTAATAACCTAGTAATTTTTTGAGATGTTTCAATAAAATGCTTTAAAAAGAAATAGGCACTATCGAAACCAAATAATACATCGACAAATAAATGATCGACACGTTACAGTTAGACAATACAAAAAGGTATACATCCTAGATGCTGCAACGCTAATAGCGAATCCCCCGCCGCTACTTTCAACCGTGACACTACAGGTCCCAGCCAGCCCATTCATACCTGCAAGTGCTCCTGGCAATGCAAGCCCCATCATCAACTTTGCAGTCCTTGTCCCTAATTTCTGGGCATCCCCATGCTCTGCAGTGCACCCCTTCATCAGCCACCCCTGTGCTCCCCACTATTCCTGGACACCTTGACCTACGCGCATCTTCACCCTGGCAATAACAAGCCGTCTAGCTTAAGACGTTGCCCTCTAGCTTAAGATGCTGCCCGCTACTACCGCATCCTCCGCTGCTACTTTCAACCGTGGCACTACAGGTCCCAGCCAGCCCTTTCATCCCTGCAAGCGCTTCTGGCAATGCAAGCCCCATCATCCACCCTGCAGCCCTTGTCCCTAATTGCTGGGCACCCCCATGCTCTGCAGTGCACCCCTTCATCAACCCCCCCCCCTGTGCTCCCCACTATTCCTGGATGCCTTGACCTACACGCATCTTCACCCTGGCAATAACAAGCCGTCTACCCCGTGCTCCCCGCTATTCCTGGACCTGGCGGCGTGAAGATGTCAATCTATTAACTGTAGACCTATTTAGTTTTGATCTAGGACTCATCAATCTTTGATATGACGATCTATTAATTATCGAACTATTTGGTGTCGAACTTGGACTCGTAGATCTTTTACATGTCTATCTATTGACTGTCGACCTATTTAGTTTCGATCTTTTATTATGTCTATCTTGTGTGTTGTCGATCTTCATATTGTCGGTATGCTTTGTTTCAATCATAGATAGTGTCAATCTAATGTCCGTGTCAATTTTGTATTTGTCGATACAGAGGTGCGGTCGATCTATGGTTTGTCGACCTATGGTACCTGTCGACCTCGATGGAGTCGATGTATGTATTGTCGATCTAACTGAGGTCAATCAAACAACCGGATACCTTGGTTTTCACAAAGTCTGCTTATACTCCAGAATATCATGAAGAGCGATCAGATGAATTGCAATTAATTGCAAAGTCCCTCTTTGCCATGACAATGAACTTAACCCAAGTACAACATTTCCACTGCATTTCAGACTTGCTACAAAAAGACCAGCTGACACCATGTCAGTGATTCTCTCATTTACACAGGTGAGAGTGTTGATGAGGACAAGGCTGGAGATCACTCTATCATGCTGATTGAGTTAGAATAACAGACTGGAAGCTTTAAAAGGAGGGTGGAGCTTGAAATCATTGTTCTTCCTCTGTTAACCATGGTTACCTGGAAGGAAACACATGCAGTCATCATTGCTTTGCACAAAAAGGGCTTCACAGGCAAGGATATTGCTGCTAGTAAAATTGCACCTAAATCAACCATTTATCGGATCATCAAGAACTTCAAGGAGAGAGCTTCAATAGTTGTAAAGAAAGCTTCAGGGTGCCCAAGAACATCCAGCAAGCACCAGGACCATCTCCTAAAGTTGATTCAGCTGCGGGATCAGGGCACCACCTGTGTAGAGCTTGCTCAGGAATGGCAGCAGGCAGGTGTGAGCGCATCTTCACTCAAAGTGAGGCGAATACTTTTGGAGGATGTTCTGGTATCGAGAAGGGCAGCAATGAAGCCACTTCTCTCCAGGAAAAACATCAGGGACAGACTGATATTCAGCAAAAGGTACTGCTGGGGACTGCTGAGGACTGGGGCAGAGTTATTTTCTCTGATAAATCCCCTTTCAGATTGTTTGGGGCATCTGGAAAAATGCTTGTCCATAGAAGGAAAGGTGAGCTCTACCATCAGTCCTGTGTCATGCCAACAGTAAAGCATCCTGAGACCATTCATGTGTGGGGTTGCTTCTCAGCCATGGGAGTGGGCTCACTCACAATTTTGCCTAAGAACACAGCCATGAATAAAGAATGATACCAAAACATCCTCCAAAAGCAACTTCTCCCAACCATCCAAGAACAGTTTGGTGACAAACAATGCCTTTCCCAGCATGATGGAGCACCTTGCCATAAGGCAAGAGTGATAACTAAGTGGCTCGGGGAACAATACATTGAAATTTTGGGTCCATGGCCAGGAAACTCCCCAGATCTTAATCCCATTGAAAACTTGTGGTCAATCCTCAAGAGGTGGGTGGACAAACAAAAACCCACAAATTCTCCAAGCATTGATTAGGCAAGAATAGGCGGCCATCAGTCAGTATGTGGCCCAGAAGTTGATTGACAGCATGCCAAGGCGAATTGCAGAAGTCTTGAAAAAGAAAGATCAACCCTGCAAATATTGTCTCTTTGCATAAACTTAATGTAATTGTCAATAAAAGCCTTTGACACGTATGAAATGCTTGTAATTTTACTTCAGTATACCATAATAACATCTGACAAAAAGGTCTAGAAACACTGAAGCAGCAAACTTTGTGAAAACCAATAGTTATGTCATTCTTAAAACTTTTGACCATGGCTGTACATGTGGAGGGATAGTGTTATGATTCCTGGCAGTATTCATTCCCTGCCACCAGGGGTCACAAGGCCTCTTGTGCAATCTGATATACAGTTCCAGTTCTCCAGAGGTGTTTCTTTTCTGAGCCTGTTCTCCAGTCAGGTGTCAGGTAATTACCTACTTATCACTAGCATGGATTACACCTGACACCTGGCTATTTAAGTCTGTCTGATCAAGCACTCATTGCCAGATCATCAATCTATCTAGATTTCTGTTTTGCTCTGGACTTCTGTGTTTCTTGTGCGTGTAGGTTCCCAGAAAGAACTTCTGAATACTCATCAGATTTGCCATTGTGACCACTCTGAACTCCGTTTTTTCCAGTATTATCCCAGCTGTAAGCTATTCAATTAATTTACATTAGTAAAATAATACAATGTTTGAAAACAAAGATCACAAGACTATAACATAAAAACGTGACATGTTACAAACTGTTTACTGCCAAATTTGTGTTCAGCATGTACAATTTAGTCAAAATCACCCTATTTTGTGCATGTTTTCCAAAATAAGTTTGAAATTGTTGACTAATGTAATTAAAACCAATTATCCAGCCCGCCATTCATCCTAGCTGGTCCAGTTTAAACAATGAACACTGGAAGGAGAAAGCTGTAATTGGGAATTTAATCCAAGATCCCTAGAAAATTTGGCAGTAATAAATTATAGATAATAATTGTAATCACAAGAATAATCATGTTATAATCAAAAGAGCTAACTATGTATACTGTAGACACAAGGCTTTTTCTTCACCAACTTTAAACCCCATACATCAATAAGCCCTGTTGTCACTAGAGCCAATCTAATTTATTTCCTCGAAATCACAACATAGCTAATGACATGCAGAGTAGATTGATAGATGTTCAATACCTAACTAATGCCAACTAGGCAAATCAAGAAATTCAAGGGTTTTACCTTGTTCATGCCTCTAAGGTTCCCAATTACTAAAACAAGAAATCTGAAAACATCATAACTATATTTTTTTTTTAGTTCAAAATGCAATAAATCATTCACAGTGATTTGATTAATATCAGTCCCATGCTTAGACCTCTCATGGGTTCTGGATAAATTATATTGTATTAATAAAATTCATAGATCCAATGAACTATATTGACACAAAGAATTTAATTTATTGTCTATGAGGAGTCTACAGAAGAGTAGCCAATAATGCCCAAATAAATCGCTTTTCTGATTTAAACATTCATAAAAAACTCACTCATTTCTGAGTTTCTGAAGCTTCAAATATATAATACAGCATTGTATCTGCTAGCTTTAGCACCCTGGGCAAAGTCTTCCATCCTTACCAATATTCCCTAGCAACTACATTATAGACTCTCCTTCCCATAGTCGTACATGTTCCTTTCCATTTATCTTTTCTTATTTCTTTTCTTTTTCTAATTTTTATTCTTATGTCACTTGTAGGCTCCTCTACATGTCTCTTCTTTACAGTCAAGTGCGCTGTAAAGTAAAAGTAGCCAGGAGCAGGAACATGGAAGCTGAACACGTCCATGTTTGCACTGGGTACCTCTCCAGTCAGGTATACCACAAGCTGGGCAGTTGTATCAACCTCTTTGGCCTTAAGCCCTAGGTGAGGACAGTGGACTCCTCTCAGTGATCAAAGCCATGTGAGTGTTTTGTCATGTATACAAGAATTTTTGACAAATATTTAAGCTCTTTTTGTTTAACTTTTGGTGCTTCTTGAATAGCAGTGAACAGTGAGAACATCAATTAGTGCAAAGCTGCCCAATTCCAATTGTTACTTGAATTCAAGAGAAGAAAAATAATTGAAAAAGCTGGATTCCAGGAGCCAAAGCCTTGTATAAGAATACAGCTTCAACACTAGTCTATTTCTAGCAGTCTATTTTACCCAGATGTTCTTTGCAGACTGCATTCCACCTGAATTGCACACAACCTGTAAGCCAAGCAGCCAAACAGACAAACGGATACAGCGGGGGTACTGCTGGGAACATTTTAGGGAAATCAGTCATGATAAGAAATTGACTTGGGCAGCTTTTTATTTATAGAATTTCCCACAGTTCATTAATATTCAATATATCGCTGTCATGATATATTTGGGATGTAGTCAAAAGGTCTACAGTCAATAAGTTGACAGTCAAAAGGTTGACACCAAAAGGTCAATAAGGTCAAAATATTGCCAAAGTTGACAGCATCATATTTTAGATAGTTAAAAGGTTGACAAGGTTAAAAGGGCCACATTGAAAGGTCGACATGGTCAAAATATAGGTAGGTCATAATGTTAACATATACATATTATGTCTTTATGTCATGTTGTTAGCCCTACTACCAAACATCGATAGTCAAACATCGATAATCAAATTACTGATGATCAAAATCATTAGAGTAGACCATCAATAATCGATTTCAAACGATTATCAAATAATTACCTATGTGTTTAACTGTGTTTCCTAACATTGAGTACCGACAAATGAAAGACTTAAAACTTAATGATGGCGGAAATCGATCATCGAAAGAAAAAACTTTACTTATTTTAAGCCCTAATGCTTGTTATAAATGATCATCGGTAGAATCGGTTGCTGACCCATCTTCGATTTTAATTTCAAACTGGTGTATCGAGTTATCTGCACACGTCAAATATAAATGAAAATATATATAGATAGATCAATAGATAGATCAAACTTTTATAGGCAGTAAATATATCTACTTTTATTAATATTGGACATGTGTAGATAAAGTAACCTTATAGATAACCCTAAACACCAGTATGAAACTAATATTAAAGGTGGAACAGCAGCTGATGATCAATGGTACCCTTGTCCCGATGGTCTTTGATATTAATCATTAGGCCTTAAAATTAGTAATGTAATTTGTCGATAATCAATGTTGGGAAACACAGAGTTAAACACATAGGTAATTCTTTGATAATCGTTTGAAATCGATCAATGGTCTACTCTAATGATTTTGATCATCAATGTTTTATTGATGATCGATATTTGTCTATCGATGTTTGATAGTAGGGCTGCTGACATGATGACATAATTATATATATATATATATATATATATATATATATATATATATCGACATTTTAACCCACTTGTAATGTCTAAATTAGGAATGTCAACATTTTGACATGTCAACATTGTGAGTGTCGACCTTTTGACTTATCGACCTTTTAGTCTTTGTAAATTTTTCAAACTGTCTAAATATTGATTGTCTAACGTTTACCAAGTCTAAGTTATGTCCCTGTTGATTTTTTGACTGGCTAAATAGTAAATTTTAACATATCGACCATGTCAACATTTTGATTGTCAATGTTTGACGATGTACTGTAGATGTTTTGACTGTCAATGTGATGTACCCAAATCATATAATTACACAACCTGGCTTTAGTGTAGAAATTAAAATTTTTTAATAAATATGAACTTACAGTATACATTTTAAACTTGGGAAGAGCATAATGTTGATCTGATGGACTGGCATGACAGAGCCCACCTCAGCTCAGTGCTTTATATCCACCTCACCACCTACAACCATTATATATCTACCCCTAACAGTTCTATTGTGTCTGGAAATATTGTAGTACAGTAGTTACAGTCGTCACAAGGTCAAAAGTAAAGGCATTGCTTTTTTATTTATGAATTGTTTACTTTTAAACGTTTCTGATGTATGCTGGTATATGGCAGATTTATATGTTTTCCAGTTACTTTTGGTGCTAAAATGGAATCAATTTTTCTTTTACTTTAGGGTCTTGCTATATAGTTATATAGTCTTCAAACAATTCCTATTTATTTTGCTTTGGATATCGCTTGTCACTAGTATTTCCAGAATAAATTGCAGAATAAATTGTACATATTAGAGACATTTCGTTGATGTTCATATATAATTTATGCTATTTTGTTTCTACAAAATTATACTATATCTTTTTGAAAAGATCAATAAAAACACCTTCACCAAATAATATGTTCTCTATAGACTAGTATCTAGTTGTGGTAAACATTGACACACATAGTACATTTAGTGACATACACTGCAGAACAAAAAGATTGACTGTGGGGAAATATTTAGAACAGAATACTGGTAGGAAATCTTAAACTTTCTTACTGCTCCATCTGTCCCTCCACTCCGTCACCTCTTCTCTTTCTTATTTAAATCCTTCAACTGTGTAAAACTTCACTCTTTAGTGCCTTTCACTCTCTCACCATCCGCGATGAAGTGCTCTGGCACATGTAGTGTGACCTTCACGGTGAGTGGGCAGGATATTTGCGACCCACAAACCACAGCCAACACGCAGGCACTCACCCCGACCAACGTCAGGGCTGTTCGGCTCAATGGACTCTTCAGAGCACCTGAATTAGGGAGAAAAAGAAAGCAACATATTGAAAGTATAATTAGAAGATATCTAAAGATGCTTAGAACAAACTTCTGCAGGATATAATAAAAAAAAAAAAAAACACATAATGGAATGTAAAATTCTGTATATAAAAGTCTGTCCTGAGAATAAACTATTAATAATTAATTGAGCTGCCTAGAAAGTCTAATTGGTCTTTATCTGCTCTGAAAAGTCTGTTTCTATGCACATTGTGCAGGTTTTCCCAATGAGAAACAGTTGCTTTTAACCCATAGAAATCATGTAACTTATTTTTAATAACTTCAAGCCTTAATACACATGAGGAATGGTGATTACATAGTTAAATTTTTCAACCAGTCAATAACTGATTGAAGTTTTAAACCAGAGGTTAGAGGAGAGTGTGTATATGAGATATCATGTATGAGAGTCTGTATATGATATTTATAATGTAAATACCAAATCTAGAATATATATTGAAATCAAGGGGTGCTACCACAGACTATCATGACGATCATTCAGAAGAATAGGGAAAAATGGTCTGTATGAGGTGCACAAATAATAGTAAAATATAACTTTTAATGTTTCATATAAAAATCCATAGATCATAGGATTATAGGGCTATACTGTATTTACTAAAGGTCGATTTTACTCGATTTATTATAATGATCATCTATCAAAATCAATCAACATCGATGTTGTGTTTCTGGAGCTAAATCACACATTTACTAACAGACAATTTTTGATTTTGGTTTTTAAGTATTAGAAAATGTGTGATTTAGCCCCAGAAACACAACATCGATGTTGATCAATTTTGATCAATTTACAGTGATTTCAAATTGATCAAAATCGATTAATCAACCTTTAGCAAATATACCCCATATTTTTTTAAACTCAAACAGCAAAATAGTGGTTTAAAAATAGAGTGTGTAAAGAATAAATAAGTGAGAATAACATAAATTCACACCCGCTTATGTGTCTCAATGTGTCTTCTTGTGTGTTAAATGTGTCCTATATAGTCACAGTGAATATAATTATAGGATAGATGATTTTAATAAACATCTACTGTATATTAGCTAATACAACATTATACTTATATGCTCATTTGAAGTAATATGGTGACCGTATGTTGAGCTGATTAGATAATTTTTTTCTAATTCTCTATTATGATCAGGCAGTTATCATACTCCAAAGTGTTTTATTACATAGGCATAATAACAGAGACATCTAGCATTATTTCATGAAAAGCAATTTATACACTATGTAGACAAAAGTGATTGGACACTGACAGCAAATAGATCAATAAGATTTCATTGATGTCAGTACTTTGTAGGCCCTCCACTTGCAGTGATTACTGCAGACACCCTTCTTGGCAAACTGTCCACAACTTCCTGGACAACAGCAGGTGGTAAGTTTTGCCATTCCGCCTTAAGTACAGTGACCGACTGTGACAATGAAGAAGGTCTAGTTGGTCTAGAATGCACCCTTCATTCCAATTCATCTCAATTCCTTGTGGGCTTAAGATCTGGACTCTGAGCTGGCCAGTCCATCTGAGTTACGGAATTTTCTATATACCAGTCCAGTATCGCTCTGGAAACATGACAGGTGGCATTGTCGTCCTGATAAAAACAATAGTAGCTTCCGTAGAACTGAAGTGTATGAGCCTCCCTTCAAAGTGTTCTTGTTGAAAACACCACATTAGTGGCCATTTGGAACTCATGTGCAATGGTATGCATGGTATGCATTTCGCTTGTGCAGGAGTGTCCAATCGCTTTTGTCTACATAGTGAAAAGACACTGGTACACTACATAGTGTAATAGACACTGGTACACTACATAGTGTGATAGACACTGGTGCACTACATAGTGTAATAGACATCCTCCACTTAATTTGTGTGTCTGAATTTAGTTTTAACACAGATATTCGTACTCCTTAAAAACAATCATTTTGTTGGCACTGTATGTTTTATAAGGACATTATGGGAATTCATAATTAATTCTTTAGATTAAATGTCATTTTATTTTTTCATTTTATTATTTAATTTTTTTTTCTCCTAAAATTTCCTGGGAATGAAATATTTAAACTTTAATTAATACGTAAATTGTATATTTATGCACACATTGCAGGGGTACTTGCAGTCTGTTTTACCTAGTGAAAATTAGGCCTGATTCCGAGATTACGCTAATGCATTTGCAACTACAATCTCTAATGGATCGCAGTTGCTAAAATATTGTAAAGGCTTCCGAAGCTTAGCCGAGCATAGGGGCACCCACTCATATCCGTCCGAGGATGTACAACAGCGTAAACATTGGTAACATCGACGGAGATCGACCAGCCACACAGCTTGTAAGTCAAGTCTGATCTGCCTCTAACACTGCGAAGGAGATCACAATGGCTAATATATGCAAACCCATGATATGGAGTTTAAACTGTTCTGACACACCTGCATTTGTCTAGCCATCCCTCGTTACCACCCCCAAATACTTGACTACCTGTCACTCACATTGCAAGTGAATCCTCTGTGAGAGTGTGATCGCAATACAATCACTGTGTGTGCACAGTGTAGCATTCGTGCATGCGCAATTGCAAACAATGGCTCGATCTGCATAAATATTGGCACTGCCCAAAACTCAAAATTAGGCCCACTGATCAGTGCTATGCCCAGAAAATCTTGCCAGCCTGGTGGCATTAAGAAGTAGCCGAGTGGGGTCTACATTACCTCACAATAATGACTACCCCCCCACCCACCCCTCCCAGCCATAAAAAAATATTTTTATGGGCAACATAACCCCCCCTTTACCCTCCCTCCTTCCCCGTGGCCTAGCCCTGCCCCCTCACCTTATTGCAGAGCGCAGCGGAGCTTGGGGATTGGGGGAGTGATCATTAGTATCCATTGCTACAGGTGATCTTTGCTCACACTTTTACGTTAGACGCATGCGCCCAGAGTGCCTTTCGCACTGCATTCTGGGGCGCAATTCCAGCAATGATGTTGGTGGTCACAGATAGCCGCTTCACTGCAAGGGGGTCCAGGGAGTTAGAGGTGATCCGTTCTGCACTTGTGCAGAACAGATCTTCTCTGCTTAAGCCAGGGGTCTGTGTGGGCTCTCGTGGTCGCATGTGCTGCGACCTTGCCACATGAAGCACTTCTGGCTCTGGTTGCATCACATATGACCACTAGTTAAAGACGAAAGAAGGATCTCTGATTGGAGGGGTCTCTGTAACTATACCTATCACTGTAACATCAATGAAGTCAAGTGTGACTCTAATCAGTGGCACAGTCACAGATCTCTCTTATATCAGTGATCCCTTCCTACATCTTTGAGGCAGACCCCAATCGGACAGCTCCCCCAGAGCAAGCGATCGGCAGAGCATAGCCAGCATTGCAGTTATATGACCGACACAGAGCTCAGACAATAGCACCCCATTGCTAGGCTAGCAATTGCACAAATATGTTCTTACTGAAGTCAGCCTACACTAATACAGTATGTTCGTTCTCTCCAGGTCTACCTCTCACCATCCCCAAGTCAGTCATTGACGCAAAAATATATTTTGAATGCAGCAGCTAGGCTAATATCTGACTGTCATCGTCAGAGTGCCAGGCACTATGTAAAAAGAGGCAGGAGAAAACTGCTGTTGTGTATAACATTTAACTTTTTTTGTCATAGTCTACTGCAGTGTTATAATTATCTTCTTCACGTGACTTTACAATGTCTACTCTAAATAAACACATTTCTAAGGATACAGAAAACAAACTCGACATTGCTAATAAACCTAACCATAGCAATTGTATAAAAAAAATCACACAAAATAGGAATATAAAAAAAAAAAATTATTAACTCTCATCTAAATTAATGCTCCTTCAGACTTCGGTGTTGGTTTCTGGGGATTCACCACCTCCCTGATTCCTCTATCACAAGGCTTAGTACAGGTCCCTCTACTATTCTCTCTCTATACCTTCGCTTGGAAAATGAGTAAGCTCCTCTGGATTATACATCATTATGGTATCAGCTCAATAATGACTGAATGATATTCAAATGTATCTATTCTCTCTGGATCTCCCACCATCTGTGTTGGCCAGTGTTACTGAATGTCTCTGCCAGTTCATCTTGGATGTCCTCTGGCCACCTGAAAATGAAATCTTTAAAAAAACTGAGCCACTGTAATAATATTTCCAGAATTGAACAGAAGCTGCCTACCTGTGACCTATATCTCTATATCCGCAAACAACACAAATATTAAAATAGCTCCCCCCCCCTCACAGGCTCTCTGCTTAACTCAGAACTGTACTTTGTCTCCCACATCCAACATGTAGCCAAATGTGCTACATACATCTAATAAACATTTCCAGAATATGCATGTATCTCACACTATGAAATATGTATTAATGCACTTGTGGGGCAGATGAGTCAGTTGCAAAATGGTCTTAATTTATGCTTAGTAAAAGGCATGCATATTTATACACATACAGATGTGTCCTTTTAAAACACGTATCTGGACTGACTTGGAGAGACAGGGTATGGTAATCTACCTTTAGGGATGCAATGGAAATTTCTGGCATTGATATACCCTGACATTTGCATGAACTGTCTGTTGGGATACCACTTGAATCATAGAAGCATAGACAAATTACTGTCTTGGTTTTTATATATTTACAATATATTATCCAGTACCTGGAGCCCTCTAACTTATATTAGATTACTGATTTTAAATATACAGATTTATTGGAATCAAAATATAAAACTGAACAAACAACAATAATACTAAACCAAAACCTACTATCAATAATCAATAAACCATATTTGAAAAACAATATATTAAGAACGCTATGAGTGAGATTAATTACAATGCAATGTTGAACAGCCCCGGGAGGGAGCTCCCAGAGCTATTCAATTCAGCGTGCTGTTAAGTCTGAGAATGCCAGTTCTCGTGACTTAACCTGGGTGTTTAGTAGCGAGAACCGGCATTCTCCAACTAAAGTGCAAGCCGCGAGGCTGTTAGCACCTCGCTAAGCCGGAAAACAGCCGCCCGACCAGCACTTTTGTTGGATTTCTTCTCGCATCCTAGGGGGGTGCGAGAAGAAATCCTTTAGCCTTGACAAAAATCACGTTGAATTGAACAGCTTCGGGAGCTCCCTCCCGGGGCTATTCAACATCGCATTGAATTGAATCACAGCCAATGTCTGCATATTACTATTTAATGGAACCATGATTATATTGATTTCCACTATAACACAGACTCCTCAAGGGTGATGCTCACAATGTATTTCTCATAGACAACCATCTTGTCAGAATGATAATAATATTTCAACAAGTCCAATTGTCCCTTGGCGACCTCTAGCACTAATCTAACGTATTCTCTATTAGATTGGCAAATTCATCCAGCATGGATTGCTCTGCCCACATAGACTACAAGCCTTTTAATCTCTAAGATCCTACCCAGGTCTAGCCTGATTGAAAGGTGTCAAACTCATGTTTTATACCCACAAAGTCTGATACCTTCCACCTCACCTGTATAAGGTGATCAGAACATGCGTTCTGTTTGTCCTTTCTACAAGGCCTCATTGCAGAGCCTGTTATCTGTGAGAATACACTCTTTGCTAAGTAAACATACATCACTCACTTTGCCATGCCACATATTAGAAAAAGCCTATACAGTATTTCAATCAAATCTAATGTGTGCCTCCTAAAACTGCATCATTTCCATACAGTAGTGTAAATACTCCTTTGCACAATAGTATACTCTTCGTAACATAACCTAATCCTACACTCCACTTGTCTTCTCTGCACTATAGCATTCCCGTTGAAACATATGCTAACAACCAGCTCAACCAAATGGTTTGTCTGCAATTGTACAGTATTGCAAAATATGCTGACAGCCCCATCATGGGGTGCACCAAATATGATTTTGTTTGTTTAAGCTGTGTAGTTCCAGTGTCAAAGCATTACAGACTGTGGTGAGCATTGCTTCTTGTGGAAGTTCTAGAAAATGGGAGACCTGTAAGGTTTGCAACAAAATCAAATTATAGGTGAGTATTTTGCTTGAGCATCCTTGACAAAAGAAATGGCCACTTTAGTTGGTGTATCCACAGCAACAATTTCTAAGTTTCTGATGGCATGTGCATATCGTGGGATGACATCATCAGCTAAGAGGAGTAGTGGCCGCAAACCAAACCTAAAACTGACCGGGAGTGTCAAGCTTGATGAATATTGTGCCTAAAGATGATGGATCTACTGCACCAAATACTGCATTACTCAGTATTCATCTTGAAGAACCTGTTTCCACAAGAAGTGTCAAGATTATATAAATCCTGGAAGTTGGATGCTTGGAAACATGTAACATGGTCTGCTGAGTAATCCTTTATATTGTTTCCTACATTAGGTGTGGAGAACACCTAAGGAAGGCTATAAAACTGAATGCCTGGTTCCAACTTTGAAACACAGAGGTGGGTCAGGGGGTTTGAGATGGTTTGAGCAGCAATGTCCTGGTATTCTGATGGTCATATGATTACTCTCAGGTGCCAGTTTACTGCCAATGACTGACTATGTTTATGTTTTAGGCAACCAGGCACATCTCATTGTCCGGTTATTATTTCCTAGTATATAATTTTCCAAACTGACAATACCTCCTCTTCCCCCATACAAATGGCTAGAATTGTTCAATCTTGGTTTGAGGAGGATAAAGATCATCGTCAGCATCTTCTCTGACATTACAGTACCAGACATAACTGAATATCATTGGAACACTACAGTAAATGTTAGAATAGAGAGAGAAGCAGATTCACACCTCCATCAAGCAGCTTGAAGACGTTATTTAGGAAGAGTGGTACAAAATTCCATTAGCTACTATTTACAATGTATATGAAGTTATTCCAAGAAGGTTACAAGCTATTTTACAAGAGGAGATATCCACTCTATGTATAAATAAATGTTATTAATAATAATTCAATCAGGGCAAATGAACTGATTATCATAATTGTGAATTACTAGCACAATTAATGTCAACATTCTTTAAAGATATAAAACAAAAATGAATAACTATTAAGAAAAGTGAAAAAGCAGCATCATACTGTACATGACAGATGCTAATATTTTATACTTGGAGAACAAAAATGAGCCAGAGATAGCAAAAGCTATTAGATAGAGCAGCCAAACTTGTCTAACGATCCATGAAAACCCCTGAAGATTATAGAGACATTTCGCCATGTAGTTTGTGCTGATACTTTTTTCAATGCTTATTTACAGTATATGTCTATTATAGACACTTTTAATCTAACTAAAAAATAAGGTGCTTAGAATTTGGACCCCAATTCTTTAACCAGTGTGTATCAAATCCAAGAATTAGTGAATGGGGCATATGCTTTATGGTACAGAGACTACGAGCTACAACAGTTGATTGTATGCACATCATGCCGTTACTTCTTTTGCAATGAATTTTAAGCAGCTGTGCAGAACAGTTACAGAGGATGAGGAACCTGAACCTAAGCAATTTAAACTTTCTTGAGTCTACTTTTCTAAGCTTCGCATTTGAAAAAGTAGGACACTCCTAAAACACAATAACCCCCGAAGTGAGAATTGCTAGTGTACCAGAAAAGCAATAGAGTTTTATGACTTCTCATAGTCAAAGTAAAAATAAGACTATGTTTGTTCCCAATTGACATGGTAAAAAATAATAACACTCGGGATAAGGATAAACTAGTACCCCAAGGAGTTATAGCCAGCTGTTTTTATTGTGGGAAGAAAGGTAATGAGAGACAACACTGTAAGAAACTACTTGATAACATCCAGAAAAGGGATCTAGGGGTAGATGTACTAAAGCTTCTAAAACAGATAAGTGGTGGTGTTGCCCAAAGGAACCAATCAGATTATGTCTTTCATTTTCTGGAATGCAATAGAGAAATGATAGACATAATCAGATTGGTTGCTATGGGTAACACCACCACTTGTCTGTTTTAGAAGCTTTAGTAAATCTACCCACGAGACAAAGAGAATGGCTTCTCTGCTGCTGTTTCATCTGCTGCCACATGTTCAGCTAAAAAAAAACATCTCTACTTCTGGGAACTCACTAGTAGTTCTAATGTTTCAGTACATTTGCTATGTAATAAAACAATTCATTCATTGTGGGTTTCAATGGCAAGGATGATTCAAATGATATATTAGATAGATATTTGTCATACTGATGGTATAAATAATGGAGTTGATATAGCAGAGAGAATGGGTGATTCATTTAGGAAGCAGTCATCTGGATGGATGCAAATGGTTTATAAATACTAGTGATTGATTCTCTAAATAAATTCACATTAGAAGTATTTGTCTAACATATCCTGTGAATGCTGAATAACAGTCGCCTGATACAAGTGACAATGTTACATTCAAATAATTAGTATATCAGTTTTTGCCTCATGGACCTCAATATAAAAATAAAATAGATAAAAACTTGCAATGGTTAATTCTAAAGGCAGGATTGTACCTCTCAATCTCAATATAGATTACCACCATGATCTATAGTTGCAACTTCAGATGTCATCAGGAGTACTGAGAGGGGAAGTGGTGGGTGCAAAATACCAGCACCGAACTTGTCTAGGGGCTTAGGCTGCCAAAGAGACCCAACAGTGCAGACTCTGTGATAGGGAACCAAAAGGCCCATCCAGGTGAGACCACACCTACACATAGTGGCCATGTCTCTTTTACGTACTCAGGCCATAGTTGCTGACTTTCAGGTTGATACAGCAGAGGGCGGGCAAGGGGGCATGGCATGGCAAAGGGGATAGTGCGGGGAAGAGATAGTGTGATTGAGTCATCGTGGCCGCGCTGCGCCGGGATTTCTGACTTTGTAAAATGGAGGCGTAACTAAGATGACATGATTCAGCTTCATCAGCCGCCCACTTTACTCGGAAAGTTAGCAGTGACGGGCAGAAGCGATGGCGCGCACTACAGCCTCTGGGAGATCTGAATTCTCTTATGGGCGGCCAGGAGCAGCAGCCAATATTTAGGAGTCTCCTGGCCATTCCGGCAAACTAGGCAAGTATGACCCAGGCCTGACATTTCTAGTGGCAGCCCTGGTGATTAAAGGTGAATTTTGCACAAGGAGTGTTGACAAAAGCTAAATCTGTTTGCAGTAATACAATGTGAGCCCTAAAGAAATTGTCAAAGATCTGTAAGCATTAATGGGTTAGGTGTTATTAGTTAGTTTTAGTGCAACTAGATAAAGGTCATTGGGGTTATGCAGAGAGAAGTTACAAACAAGCCAGGTCATACACAGGACCCAACAAATAGGCAGTCTTAGTATGCTGGAGGCAGGTAGTGAAACCAATACTCTGGCAACCATCTGCAACTTAAATAGGGAACCAAGGTTTGAACAGCCAACCTCCAGTGACAGCAGCAATCACATGACCATAGGGATAAGGTCACAGAAGGCAATTTCAACAGACCTCAGGCAGCGTAAAGCACACCAAAGTGGCGGAATGAGCAGGTAGGCACATGTATTATGCCCAGTATGGTGTTTCATGAAATTAAGATTGGTTATCGGGCTAAGGATATTGCATGAACATATTCTTATCACAGCACCTGTTTTAGCAGATGTTTGAATGAAAAGTCAAAAATCTTTTAAGTATTGTATATGTCACCTTGTTTTTATTATACCACTTGCACAAAGTTAAAAATCTTCCCATTGAAATTAAATCAAATTCCAGTTAATCGCATCAATCATTGGCAAAACTTCTGTGACATTTGGCAATATGTGGATGACATTTTTTTGGGGACAGAAACAGAAGACAAACGTGACTTTTAGGTGCAATGTTTACTGTTGTAGGGTAGAAGAATAAAACTAAAAGAAGTAAACTCGTGTATGAGCTTCTAAAAAATTATGATGATGATGATGATGATAAATCTTTTGCCCATGGATAGAAGAACAGCAAAGAGCATTTAAAATATTGAAAATAAAATTTAAAAACAGCCCTGGCATTGACTGCAGTTGAGCCTTAAATTTGATTTACTTTGCAGGTACGTAATTCTGACAGCTATTTCAGCAGTGCTTCTGTACTCACAAAAAGGTCAATGGAGCATACTAGGCTATTTCTCTAGGCTTCTGACATGTTTTGAAAAAGATTTTGTGACATGTGCCAGATATTCAGTTGGGTTCACTTTGCTGTAAATGCTATTTAGCACATTCTTTGTTTCAACAAAATTACTTGGCCAACTAATTCTCCACTGAAACTTCTGCTTGAAAAAAATATCACATTAGTGATTATCACATCACATCAGCGGTTTCACATCACTGGTTTTGGGGTCTAAGGACCTGATTCAGACCCACTTGCTAAGGCGCGATCGCTCGCCTGGAGCGATTTTCGGCCATCTGCGCATGAGTATAATTTGCAGTGCGCATGCGCAAGCCAGTCTTTGCGATCTGATTTTGGTAGCTCGTAAGCCACTATCAGGTCGCTACTTTGAGTGACAGATAGTGCCATTTGTGGGTGGTAACAGGGGAAGTTGCTTGTGAACGGGGGAGTGGATGTGCGAATGCAGGCGTGTCAGGCCGCCAAAACACTGTTTAAAGGGCATTCATAATTAGCAAAGTAGCGTCATTGAACACATCACCTGCATGTATTTCAGCCAGCACTGATTGCTGTGCTTGCGGCAGGTTAAGGCAACCCCAAGGGCTGCGAGCAGCTCCGATGGCTCACGATGGTCCCGATTTATCCTACATTTCCCGGAGATGACGTGTGTTGCGAGTGGCAAGGGGGCGTCTTTAGACACTTGCGAGCGCAGTTTGCTGTAGCTTGCTAAAACATAGTGTGTGATGAAGTGTGAGCACTTCATTTAAATAACCGGCCCCTTTTTGCCAGCGAGCGACCGCAACTTGCAAGCGGTTCTGAATGAGCTCATATGTACTAAGCCTTGAAGAGAAATAAAGTGGGTGGTGATAAAGTACCAACCAATAAGCTCCTGTCACTTTAGAGACTTTTTGAAAGAGGACAGTTAGGATCTGATTGGTTGATACTTTCTCTCTCTCCACTTTATCTCTCTCCAAGGCTTAGTACATAGACCCCAAAATGACTGGGTGTTGCCTTTGTTACCTAAATGACTTGAGGATTGTCACAATGATAAATATATAATTTCCCAACAAATGTCATACAAAAGGTAAAACAAAGAATATGGGGTAGAACTGGAAGATATTTCTGCTCATTTTCACAAAATAATCAGAGAGAGCTGACCACCTTGTATTTACTCAGGATATAAGTACTAATCTGACCATTTAACACAGAGGTCATGATTCAGAGGTGAACACAGTTGCAGCCGCAGCCATGAATGCATCTTTATGCTCATGCCGTGGCTGATGGTCTTCCTATAGGGACTCCCATTATCAGCAGCGCCAATTTGCCACTGTGCGTCTTAAGCAGCACCATAGGTTGCACCATTGAAGACTGCACCAGCCCTACTGGTGTACAGATTCTCCGTCTGAACATGGCCATCAATGCAACTGCTGACTGCGACACACCCGCAACTGGCTAGCTATCCCCTGCTAGTAGCTTCACAGGTGTGTGTGGGCCGCACCCGGGTGTCACCCGCTGAGGGGTGACACCCAGGTGCAGACTCCCCCTCAGTGACAGGATAACAGGAGCCGGGTGCTGCACTGTATAGTTAAGTGCAGCACTCGGCTCCAGATAATGTGAGGTAGCCAGCCGGAACTGCACGTACCTTTGGCAGCGGCACCCCCATCCTGCCTCCCAGTGATAATGAGACCACGGAGGTTCGGCCGCAAGGCCACGTCCCTTCACACAAGGCCAAGCCCCTTCTTGTGAGGACACGCCACCTTTTGGCACTGTGCGGCTCCGCCGCTAAACAAGACACACCTCCCGTCACCGGGTGACACCGTGGGGAGGGAAGCCACTGCCCCCTGTAACCACCCAGAGATGCCCATTGAAATTGCATCTCTCTTCATCCAAATTGGCTCTGCGTTTCCTGGCAGTAAAAATCAGGGCGCATGCGCAGTGTGACTCAGACACCGTATTCTACATGAATATCGCCATTGCGTGCAGTTAGCGTGCGACACTGATTCAGGCCAGAGGGTCAGGGATGCCATGAGATGATTTTCTATGGAAGTGAGGTTTAGGAAGAATGTAGAAATGAGCCTAGTAGTGTAAACAGATAATAAATATTACAGGACTCAAAAATGAATCATAGTAAAGATGTTCCAAATGGCTACATTGAAGATAATTCAAAGATCATTACAGGAACTGTATGTGGTATGTTGCTTTCTGTTGTATACATTTTCATTTTTTTCCGTGATCATTACAGTGATTTTCAGTTACATGCTGGAATTGGACCTAGAACGAAATGTACAAAATTTCAAGGTACTTACACACAATAATAGAACAGGAACTTTTGAATGTAATTTGAAAGAGATGGTGTTTTGGAGTGTTGCTATAAAAGGGAATAAATGAGTGGAATGGATAGGAGATGTTATATGTGGTATGGTGGAAGAAGAAAGATTGATCAAGAGTTGAATTTGACACAGTACAAAGCTCATTAGCCACTTATCTAAATCCTGATGTACAATATAATGTTGAAGAGTTGAAAGAATATGTTAAAACTTGGAATTGTCAGATAATGATGAATCCCAGACAGGTTAGAATACAAGTAATGAAAAGGATCATTCCACAAGTTAAAATTTACCCACATTCAGTAAAACTGAAAGAAGGGGCCATTTACCCTTGGTATGCAGTACTTGACAATGTTTAACACTTAATTCTGTATTAATAAGGGGGATGGGGATTATAATTTTTGTGCGCCATTTTCTCACAAATCAACACTGAGGAGTAGATTTTCTAAAGCTTCTAAAACAGACAGAAGATGTTGCCCATAGCAACCAATCAGATTCTAGCTGTCATTTCTCTACTGCATTTTAGAAAAAGATACACAGAATCTGAATGGTTGCTATAGGCAACAACATTACTTGTCTGTTTTAGAAGTTTTAGTAAATATTTGGCTTTACTTTGAATCACACTGATTAATGGATAAATAATGGGATAGACTGTGATCGGAATTAATGTTTAAGTACTCATTTTTATGCAGTTATAGAAAGGCAACAAATGTTTCCAATAACAGGATTAGGAATACCTGCTATTGAGTCTTAATATATATTTTTTAATGTAGTTCTGTATACTGAGTTTGCATTTGGCAACAAAAAACTAAAAAAAAAACATATTTATTTATCAAACCAAAATAAGTGGGTTTTTTTAACATTATGGATTTCAATGTCATATTCCATGTTCTGCCACAGTAGAAACAGTTTAAACATCCTATGGTCTTGTTACTTCAGTCAAAGATGGGATCATTCATCTGAAAGTTATGTCACCATGGGAGTGGGTTGAAGCATTCTTTCCTTCTGGTATACACTCTGAAAACCTTACATGAGGATTATATTGTATTGAAAGAGAATATATTGGCATGACCCAAAGATTAATATTTATTTAGTCCTCTCAAGAAATATCAGAGAGCTCCCAGTACAATTTATTATATTTAAAACCGATGAATTTCCTTAGAGACAATGGACAGAAGAAATGAAACAGGAAAAGGGGTTATTAAAAAATATTAATGGAACAACTAGAGGAAGCAAAAATTGTGTTTAAACTCCTGCAAGGTAAATGATAAGAAATTGAACATGAATGGTCTTTTTTATGGCTTCATAGTGGGGAACCGTTAGAATATTTATGTTTGCACATTCAAAGCCAACTGTTAATGCTGCAGTCAAATATTCTCTGCACTTAGGGTCTGATTCAGAGACAGCTGGAATTGTACAGCCGCACACAAGCGGCTGTGCAACTCCGTCCATTTCGAATGCAAATGCAGAAGAAGGTGTCACACACCACCTTGCTGCATCTGTGTGATCCCAGCACTGCGACCGAGTTCACAGCCCGGGGTCACTATCGGAACAATCGCGACCATCAGACGCATTTGATGTCCCTTTGGCCAGGCTGCGGGAGCTAAAGATTCCCACAGCCTGGCCGGGTCTGCGTGGGTGCACACAGTCTTCCTGGCCTCGTTCCTCCCGGAAAACGGGAGCGACACACTCCCGTTTCTGGGAACGCTGCCAGGGAACACCCCCGCTCCGCCTCCGAAACGGGAGACACTGCGAGCGAACCCGCAGACGGAGGGCTGCACATGCGCAGTACACCACCTGCCCATGCGCAGTCCTCCCACCATCGGAGATGTGCACTAACCATCGGATTAGTGTACATCTCTGAATAAGGTCCTTAATCCACTTATCATGGTATTCATCATGAGTCCTTTGTGCATGTCAGACAATGATTATGCTTAAGGGTCACAAAATAAACAATTTGATAAGTAAGGAGGAAAAACAACTAATGTCCTCTACAAAGTAATCTTAGAGGACCTCGGTTAAAAAAGACTAATCGCTGAAAATTTTAAATTTCTCCTGTGCGAAACCGGCGCTAGTATACTATAGATCACGCAAGAAATGTCACAATCCTGACTCATTTTTCCCATATTCATCTATGTTTTACCTCTGCGGTGTTGTTTCAGCTAGCGCTGAGGTCTGCTCGCGCTGTGACCGCACATCACTCCTAGATGATGCAGAGGTTCGCCTGCACTGCACATCGCATCCAGCTGGATATGAGGTCTGTCCACACTGTTCCTGCTCTGTGCTCTCCGTGTGTTTACTCAGCATGCTAGCACTCAGGCTGCACACCAGAGTTCCCTTCAAAACTCAGTATGGGTGCAGCCATGTTGGATTCAGTCACTTGACTCTCCTCCACAACTCAGAGTACTGCTCCTAGACCAGCTGATCACAGCATCCAATCCCTGGGAATCCACCCTTATAAATTGCACTTTCTGATTGGCCTCCATTGCCAGTGCAACGTCGCTTCTGCTGAAGTTATAGCTCTGGACTGAGGGCCTGATTCAGACACGCTCGCAAGCGGGTCGATGGTGGCCCAGTGCGCATGCGCACAACGGAGCCGGCTCCGTCGTGCGCATGCGCGAGACCCAGATAGCGACGGGCAAACTGTCGCTCCGGGTCTCGTACCAAAGGGGGCGTGCTGTCGATGTTGAGTGACAGCATGCCCCCTTTGGTGGGTGGGGCTAGGGAGTGGCTGCCCAAACTGAGGCGTTCCCATGTGAATGCCTCCATTTGGGGGCGGCCCCACTGACATCACGAGTGATGTCAGTGGGAGAGATTTCGGCTCTGTGAGAGCCGAAATCTCTCTTGGGCTTGCGGCAACGAGACCCCACAAGGGTCTCGTCGCAAGCCCGATGGTCGCGATGGTCTTGACCATCGCGACCATCTTCCTGGCCGCTCGCTCTAGCTGTGGGTGGTCACCCACAGCTATGCGAGCGGCCAGGAGGCCGCTCTAAAAAACAAGAAGGCCGGCCCTGAATCAGGGCCTGAGCTCCCAGGTACTTTGTATCTGAACGGTTCCAGTCAAAGCGATTCCAGTTCCAAATCTGGTTGCAAGTCTCCACTCCATCTGTGCTCCGGTCTGTGAATCCACTGAGACTTGTTCCTAACTACAACCATTGGTTCCAGCTGATATCTCCAACCATTGGTCCTAGCTGATATCTCCAATCATTGGTCCCAGCCGATATCTGCAATTATTGGTCCCATCAATACCTCCAACCATTTGTCCCATCCGATACTTCCATCATTCAGTTCCAAACTGACCCAGTACTGCAATTCATCATCATTGGTTCCAAATCGCCCAGTCCTGCAATTAATCATCATCGGTCCCAAACCGATCCAGTACTGCAATTCATCATCATCATCGGTCCCAAACCAATCCAGTACTACAATTCATTAACATCGGTTTCAAATCAATCAAGTTCTTCAATTCATCAACATCGGTCTCAAACTTATCAAGTTCTTTACTATGTCCAAACATTAGTAAGATTTATTCACAAGGTCAGTGACACAGGGGGGTATCTATAATGGGTGCAGGGTGTGTGGGGAACATGGGCCCCTGGGTCCAGGGGAGCCCTGCACCGCACACCCTGCACCCATAATATTACTTACCTCTACGGAGTCCCAGGTCAGCGCGGGTGTCCGGCGCTGGAAAACGACTGGAAAATGGCCGCGGCGCCCATTTTTCCACCGTTTGCGCATGCGCAGTCCAGGGAAAATGGCAGCCGTGGCCATTTTCCTGGTGACCTGTGCATACACTATAGACTCTGGGCACACTCTAGTGCCCAGAGTCTATAACTCGGGCGCTGGCCGCGCACAGCTCAGTGCGCTGCCGGCCGCCGGGCGGAGAGGAGGGGGCCCTTGTCGGAGACTGCACACGGGCTCCCTCCTCTCTAGAAACACCCCTGCAGTGACAGGTAGTCAGCATTTGGGGAAGGTAACAGAGGATGTCTAAATAAATTCAGGCATGTTGGTACTGCTTTCTGGGTGTGCTCTGGTGAACCTCCGCAGATTTGTATGCAGCTGGAGAGGCCCCGGCATCTTAGGTGAGACTCTCATTCTGAGACAGCTCAGAGACTCGATATGCGATCGATGTTTCTGATGTTTTCACTTTTGTACGCAAGCGATGGATGTGAGAAACTGGAGGTGGGCACCGCTGTGCAGAAGATGGCAGCTGAGTCATTAGCATATTTTCGCAAGTCCGCTGTGTACGGGAACACAGTAGAGGCAGCCATTGCATGCATCTTTGAATCAGGCCCTGAGTCTGCTAAATAGTTTCTACAGAAGCAGATTCCCTACACGCTGAAATGGAACAGCTTACAAGAATAATAAACACTTCTGCTGTTTTTTTTCATATGAACCCAAGTCAGCTCCCAGTGATTTAATATGTTCCAATATTAAGAGCCACTAAAGGTCATTTCTGGAAGTAGAAAAATGATGTGATAAAATCATTTCTTCCTGTTTCATCTAATATGGAATAGATGTTTGGGCCACTGCACCTATTTCGATATGTTTGCTCACTGACTGGTAGATGAGTAGTTATTTGAACAATTGTATATCTTCAATAATACACATGATTATGCACATACTGTAGATGCAAAATAGAAACATCATTTGTTGAACTTTACATCATAATAAACATCATATAAAAGTGTGGAGCTTGCCAGTCAGTGTGACATATTTTGCACAACAAATGCAATTTTTTTATTGAGTGAATACTTTAAATTAAAAATGTTAAATTAGGTCACTTCAATAACTCTAGCTGTCTTGTGTGTTTTTTTTTGTTTAAGAAATGTGACCCTACAGTGGGGTGAATTAGAGGTGGATGCATTTGCATACATCTGACCACCTGCTTGGATACTGACCGGATCTTCATCTACTGGTTCAGCTCCTGAATACCCGGCTGCTTATATACCTTCTTTTGGCTACTTGACTTCAGGTACGTTACCAGGGACATGACAGGATACTCGAGCCTAAAATGGAGTCCGCCGAAAATGTGCCTATTAAGTGGCGTGTATCAAGTTCAGCCACCATGATAATTGAGTGCCAGGCAGAATTAAAATTTCTCAAATAAAGTTTTGTGGGATTTGATTCACGGATTAAACAAGAAATGCAAACTATTTCACAAAAAGCCTGGGATGCACATAATGGTTTTCAAGAATTTTTTATGTGAATATCTCAACATGAAAAACGTATATTAGAATTAGAGAATCGATCACCTGCTGTATCTCCCTCTTCTACTACACTTCCTCTCCCACCAGCCAGTTTTGGGGGAGACCCTCAAAAGCTTTGTGGATGTATTAATCAGTGTCAGATGCACTTTGACCTATATAATTCCCACTTCAAAACTGAAAGGCTGAAGGTACGATGTATTCTTTTGTTACTTAAAGATGCAGCACTGACATGGACATCACCCTACATTGAGACCAAGAGCCCCATATTAGAGAGTTTTGATGAATTTCTCAAAGCCATGAGATTAACTATTGATGATCCAAACCGGAAGGAAAAGGCTGAAAAGGCATTACTGAAACTTTGTCACGGTAAACGCACAGTTGCAGAATATACTGCTGATTTTCAGAGATGGGTTCTGGAAACCACATGGAATGCTGAGGCACAACTGTCTGTTTACCGTAAAGGACTGTCTGATATCATTAAGGATGAATTAGCTCGGGCAGATGCACCCACTGAACTGGAACCTTATATACATCATTGCATTCGTATTGACACCCATTTAACTGAGAGATGGCAAGAGAGAAGAGCCTCAGCCTGGACTAATCAAAATTATTGCAAATCTACTGCCGAGGTGAAAACAAATGCAGAATTTGAGATTGAACCCATGCAAGTGGACACACTTCAAAAACGAAGTTTAAATGAAAGACGAGAGCAACACCACCAGGATAACTTGTGTCTTTACTGCGGAAAACCAGGGCATTATGTATCAAATTGTCCCAGAAGACCTAATAAAGCAGTAGGTTGATCTTTCTGATAAAGAATCTGTGAATTCTGATACTCCTCACCAATTAAATGCTATTATCCCAAGTTTGTCTTCTTTAGCAACAATTGAGAAGAATAAAGGAAATCATAATTCTCACTTCACAATTCCAGTTCATTTCCAGGTCAATTCTCATTGGATTTCCACTTCAGCCATGGTGGATTCTGGTGCAAATGGCAACTTTATGAATATAATGTTTGCTAAGAAGAACAAAATAAAGTTCCTAGAAAGACAGACACCCATTTTAATGGAAACTGTAGATGGTTCACCCCTGAACTCCGGTCCTGTTACTCATGAAACTGAACCCTTTGAACTAGCAATTGAATCATGTTACTGTGAGACTATTACCTTTCTCCTGATCTCCTATCCCCAATTTCCCATTATTCTAGGAATTCCTTGGTTAGCTGCAAATAATCCAACCATCAACTGGGAAGCAAAGACAGTTTCATTGTCTCAGGAGATTGGTGTCTCTGAGGCTAAAGCTGAACCCTCTCATATAGAGGAGAACAAGAGTTGCAATTCCCTGCCAGCATTGGAACAATTACCTCCACAATATCAAGAGTTTGGTGATGTTTGTGATAAAAGGAATGCTGACAAACTACCACCTCATGATTGCCCAGTGGAGTTGATACCTGCGGCCACCATACCTATTGGATGCATTTACCCATTAGCTGAACCTGAAATGAAGGTCGTTAAAGAATATCTTGATGAAAATACTACAAAAGGTTTTATTCATCCTTCAACATCACCAGCAGGAGCGCCTATTTCTTTGTGAAAAAGAAGGATGGTTCCTTAAGACCATGTATTGATTATAGGGAACTGAATAAAATTACAATTTAAAATCGCTATCCTCACCCCCTCATTTCAGAATTGTTGGACAGACTTCTACCAGCTAAAATTTTCACTGAATTAGATCTAGGAGGGGGCATATAACTTAATCCGCATAAGACCTGGCGACGAGTGGAAGACTGCATTTCGTAGCAAATATGGACATTATGAAAATTTGGTAATGCCTTTTGGGCTGTGTAATGCCCCTGCAACATTCCAACATTTTATAAATGATGTTTTTAGAGATCTAATTAATCAGTTCATTGTCGTATATCTTGATGACATACTAATCTTCTCAAATTCATAGGAAGAACATCACCAACACATGCGAACTGTGTTTGCAACATTAAGCTGGAGAAGTGTGAATTCCATCAAACTCAAGTTCAGTTTTTTTAGTTACATCATTTCACCTGAAGGCTTAAAGATGGAGCCTGACAAGATTCAGTCTATTGTAGATTGGCCAACTCCAAGAAATAATACAGAGGATCAAAGGTTTATAGGTTTTGCCAACTTCTATAGACGCTTCATTAAAGATTTTTCCAAGATCGTGGCACCAATTACTCTTTTAACCAAGAAGGGATAATCTTTCCATTGGTCTCCCGAAGCTGAAAATGCGTTTTCCTTGCTGAAGACAAAATTTACGACAGATCCCATATTAATTTATACCAACCCAGAGCTCCCTTTTATTCTCGAGACAGATGCTTCAGATTCTGCAGTTGGGGCAATTTTGTCACAAAGAGTAGGAGAGAAGATGTTATTGCATCCATGTGCCTTTTTCTTTTCCGTAAAATGACTGCCTCTGAACGAAATGACGAAGGAAATAAAGAACTATTGGCCATTGTATCTGCATTCACTGAATGGAGGTATTTGCTAGAGGAGGCCTCACACCAAGTGATTGTATGTACAGAGCACTGAAATTTAGAGTTTGTTCGTTCTGCTAAGAGACTTTCAACCCAGCAAGCCAGATTGAGCTTATTCCTGAATTGTTTTGATTTTGTTATTTCTTACAGACCAGGATCCTGCAATGGGAAAGCTGATGCTCCATCCAGAGCATATATTAATGACTCTCCTCAAGTGGAATCAGAAGAAACAATCCTCCCTAAGTCAAACTTTTTAGGAGCTATTGGCACAGGTGAGCTGATATCTGATATCAAAGAAGGCTACAGGACAGATTACTTCCTTTTAAGTCCTCCTTTAGATGTACATTTAGCCACAGGAACAACTTATGGAAATACGAACATCGCTTGTATGTACCAGCATCAGCACGATTAAAAGTACTGCAATTTGTATATGACTCTACACTGGCAGACCACAAGGGTGTACAAAAAAGCCATGAACTGTTATCTCATTATTTCTGGTGGCCAAAATGTAGAGGATGTTAAAAAATTTGTACTATCTTGCAGTATTTGTGCCCGATCTAAGGTTCCCCATAGTTCTGCACTTGGACTCTTACAACCATTACCTATTCCCTCTCATCCATGGGGGTCAATTTCCCTGGACTTTATTGTTGAGTTACCTCCATCAAAAGGTATGACTACAATCTTAGAGGTGGTGGATCGACTCACAAAGATGGCCCACTTTGTGCCCTGTCATGGACTACCCTCTGCGAAAGAAACAGCAGAATTGTTGATTAAAGAAGTGTTTCAACTACATGGGGTACCTGATGATATGGTTTCAGATCGGGGGGGTTCAATTTACTTCACGTTTTTGGAAGCAATTTTGTACAGCTCTTAATATAAAGATTAACCTGTCAACTGCCTTCCATCCACAATCAAATGGTCAAACAGAGCGAACCAACCAGACATTAGAACAATATTTAAGGTGTTATAATTGCCATATGCAAAATGATTGGGTTGATGTTCTCCCAATGGCAGAATTTTCATATAATAACTCTTAACATTCCTCCACCAAACAGAGTCCTTTTTCTTCCAATCTGGGGTATCACCCAAATCTGCTCCCTAATTTTACACAGGATTGCGCTATTCCTGCTGTTGCTGAAAGACTACAATCTCTACAAAGTAATCTTGAGGTGTTAAAAGAAACATTGCATCATGCCCAGGACAGTTACAAGAGAATTGCTGATAGGCACCGTAAAGCTACACCAGTTTTTAAGATTGGCGATAAAGTCTGGCTCTCTACATGAAATCTAAAAATAAGTGTGCCTACTCCAAAACTAGGGCCAAAATTCATAGGTCCATTTAAGATCTTAGCTCAGGTCAATCCAGTTTCTGGAGTCCATGAGGATTCATCAGTTTTTCACAGCTCCCTGTTGAAACCAGTCATGCCAAATCCATTTCCTGGACGCATCTTACCTCCCCCAGATCCTGTCCAAGTAAATGAACATGGGGAATTTTTGGTAGAGGGAATTCTGGATTCACGCATTCATCGAAACAAGCTTCAATATTTGATAAAATGGCAGGGGTATGGCCCAGAAGACAATTCATGGGAACCAAAAGAGAATGTTCATGCCCCTCAATTACTGCGTGAATTCCATCAGAGATATCCAAATAAACCCGGCAAATTACCGTCCGGAGGACGTTGTTGTAGGTAAGAATACTGTAAGGAATTGTATCTGACTATCACACCTCTGACCACAAGAGGTCACTATTTGTTTCTGATTTGCCCTTAACCAAGATGGCCAGTGTTACGTCAGTGGACTCCATCTTGGATCCTGTTTCCTGTTTGGGCCTATAAATAGCCATTTCCTGATTTAAACCATGCTTGAGTATTCTGCTTGCTCAGCTCCTGTTACTTGTTCCTGCATACCTGATTTACCTGTGATTAACTCCTGGTATACGAACATTGGCATACATCTGAGTACCTGCTTGGATACTGACCGGATCTTCATCTGCTGGTTCAGCTCCTGAATACCCAGCTGCTTATATACCTTCTTTTGGCTACTGGACTTCAGGTACGTTACCAGGCACGTGACAATCAGTGATCACACTAAGCCATTAAATGCAGCAGTAGGGCAAAAGGAGTATGGAAGCGAGTCTGGGGGACCTGCAGAAGAACCTAGCACTGCCCTGGACATATATGTACATATTGGTCTCGTTATGCACTGGACAGAGTATTATTATATGGTTTTAATAATTAACCCTATTGATGGTCTAGAGCAGGGAATCGGGATCTAAGCCCGGCATATGAAATACAGACGCCAGAAGATGAAGATTCCACCTGAGGTAACACCCCTAACCCTTCGCTCTCTTCCCCTCTAACCCTAACCCTCCCTTAGCGGTGCCTATCCCTAACCTCCCCCCTAGTGCCTAACCCTAACCTCCTCCCCTCCCAGGGGTGCCTAAACCTAACCCCCTGGGGGGGGCTAAGCCTAAGCTCCCCTTAGTGGTGCCTGACCCTAACCCCTCCTTCCATTAGCCTAAACCTAACCTTCCCGGGGGGGCTAACCCTAAGTCCCCCCAGGCATCCGGATTTCGGCATGGGGCTGATGATAGGCGTCGGTATTTAGATGCCTATCATTAGTCCCATGCCGGGATTTCAGTCGGGAAGCTGGCTTCCTAACTACATCCCTATAGCAGTGCACCCCTAACAGTGCATGTTTTCTAGATCTACTAGTTGATGCACAAGTTTATTCATTACAAGCTGACATATGTTCAAAGATCCACAGGTGGTGCTAATTATTTCATTTGTGATACTTAGAAGATCATGCAGCATTAGTAATATTCTATTATATTACTATTTCTATTGTGGTCATGGTGTGGGCTGGGGAGGGGGTTTCTAGGCAACTGGAAACCACCACTGTGTTTGCCTATGGTGGTGCAAATCCACCGATGTTCATACAAAGACAAACTACTGGTGGACCATCGGATGCAGTCATGGACATTGTACCAAAGGCACCAAATGTCCGAGGGACCATGGCCGCCAGCGACACACCTGTGACACTCCCCCAACTGCTACCTACCACCAGGGATGTGCAGTCAGGGTAGGCAGAGCCTCCCCTGTCACACTCCCTGTCAGACTGCAGAGTTTTTACTATAAAAATTATTAGAATAATACAAAGAAGATATTTATAACTTATAAATATCTTCTTTGTATTATTCTAATTGTTTTTATAGGTAAATCTCACCAAAATTGCAGCACTCTCTGGAAATACAGGGAGAGACAAGAGATGAGACAGTAAGAGCTAAGCCTCACCTCTGATAGCTCAGACACTGCCTGGAGCTGGAGGCTGGGCCATAAAGCAGCAAATAAAACAAATAATAATAGAGCTAATGGGGGCATGCCTCACTGTGAGTGGGCATGCCTTGAGCTCTGATGGACACCTCTGATTATTAGGTGACAAGTCCAGAAAGTACTCAGGCATCGAAGCTCAGCAGCAGCACCAAGGAGGGAAGGAAATTGGAATATTGGTGTAGACGGAGGAAACACACAAAGGGGAAAAAGGTGAAGAGGATCCGTTGCTGGGGGAGATCTGTATGTGTGAGGGAAATCTTCTGTGCTAGTGGGAGATATGTGTGAGGGGAATCTGTGTGAGTGGGAGATCTGTGCAAATGGGACTGGTTCATATATGTATGTGTAAATCTGGCTCTGTTACCAGCCAATGCCTCCCCATCCATTGACCTCACCACACGTCCCCCCATCCATTGACCTCACCACACGTTCATGGTCCACCACTCCATTTACCACCCAGAAACGCCCATCGAAAATGCATGGATCTCCATATAATTTCAATCTGCATCCCCCAGCGGTAACCAATGTGATGCATACGCAGTGCCTCTAGGGTGCATGTGCAGACTTAAAACATCAGGCACTTGCGCCCCATGCTGCACTAGCATCCACCTCTGAATCAAGCCAAGTATCTTTACTTATGCTGGGCATACATTATACAATTATCTGGGCAACCTGTCTGATATCGTCGGGTCGCCCAGATGATTGTTCTGTGTATTTGCTCATATGATCGCAAAATATCAATCGGTTGGACATGCCGAATAATCCAGCATGTTCATCTAATGCAATAGTTTTGGAATTGGAAGTCGGCTACAACAGGACATTTAACCTGTTCCTTTTAAACTTTTAACTTTGTAAACTTTTAAGCTCTCTGCATTAAATACAATCTAAAATTGCAAAGCATGTTATCCACTACAAATACAGTAATTATCACTCCTTTATTAGGAACTTGTCCCACTGTAAAATGTTTTGCACCCTAGGGTTATTGGTATGCGTTTAAAAAACAAGTGTCACTTGTCTCATTACACTAAATTTCTTGAAAGCTAAGTGGTACACAAATAAACTTTAGAGATTTGGAAATTACTTCAATGCACTTGGGGATGTTGTTGTGTATCGCAATTACTTTAATTATGAGGATTGCTGTGTATATTAATTAGTGACTTAAAGTGGATGTTAAATAATTATGACTGTTTTATTGGGTGATCAGGCATGGAAAAGGATTCCGAATGTGTGTATGAGCACTGCACAAGTCTTATGGTGGGTATCATTTCTCAATGATATTGTTTTCGCAACAGGGTGGTATCTGGAAAAAAATTAATATAGCTCAAATGCAATGGTTTTGCTGTGGGAGAAATCCTCTACAACCACCAGCTAGAGATGTGCAATCTCAAACATTTAAAAAAATTATATGAAATATACAGTATCAGTACTCCATCAAGAAAAACAAAATCCTGTTTTTTGCATGAACCCTTGATTTGCCCAATTTCCACCAACAGAAAATTAATCTTAGGAATAGTTGAAACTGCGAAAATCCAATACGGGTTTATGCAGGGCCGTAACTAGGGTGGATAAGGGGGCACGTGACCCGAGTGCCGGACTTGAGGGGGTACCAGGTAGAGGCTTCCGGGAGGCTAGGTTGCTGCTCTTGTGGGTTTGGAGCTGCATTCCGGCCTTGAAAGGCACAGAGATACCGTCAGTCTAATGTGGTGCCGTCAGTCCAATGTGGTGCCGGTCGCAAGCCAATCAGTACTCGCGGATTGGCAGCCATTCAGCAGAGGCTGCCGGTCTGTGAGCTCCAATTGGTTTGCGAGTGGCGCCACATTACTGAAGGCAGTACTGACAGTTCCCCAGCATGTGCCAGCCCCGTCCCGCACCACCCTGAGCTCACACACCGCACAGCCCTGGCAGGTAAGAGAAGGGAGATGAAGCCTTACTGTGGCTTAATGTAAAAGAGGCCTTACTGTGGCATAATGTAAACGGGGCCTTACTGTGGCATCATGTGTAAGGGGCAATACTGTGGCATAATGTATATGGTGCATTACTGTTGCATAAATGTATAAGGGACATTACTGTGTGGCATAATGTGTTGTAAGGGGCATTACTGTGGTATAATGTGTTATAAGGGACATTACTGTGTGGCTTAATGTGTTGTAAGGGGCATTACTGTGGCATAATGTGTTATAAGGGACATTACTTTGTGGCATAATGTGTTATAAGGGCCATTACTGTGTCACAACACTACATACCCTTTTTGTCCTCTATGTTCAAATTTTTTTGGGGTGCCAAATAATGGGCTTGCCCCGGGTGACAAAAATCCTACTTTCAGCCCTGGTTTATAGGATAGGTTGCAGCCTGCAAACAACTAGATTCGTTTCCTAGTTAATAGAAAATAGATATCGTGTAGGGGATGCTCTTGGGGCTTACTTATGCAGAGGGGGGGGGGGTTTGTGGGAGGGAAGAAAAAGTGTGTGGGGGGATAGATAAACAAAATGCAGCTGTAATATGGTCACAATAAAAATTATTTATTCCACAATAATTAAAACAGCAATATTTGTGCTGTTCGAATAGCCATATTCACTGGTAAGTCAAACAAAATATGCATCATATCACACCAATCATCACATGAAGGGCAAGTTTCATCCAATGAATTTCATATAATAATTAAACTTGGTAGAGACTTACACATAACTGGCAATATATATATATATATATATATATATATATATATATATATATATTTATTTATATAATCAAATGTAATCAGAAAGAAACAGTCAAATAATAATGAGCCTGACCAGCCTTGGATGTGGTAAAAAAAAAAAAAGTCCAGAGACCTGTATATCCTATAAATTGCTTTGCCTACCTGGCTATTCAATGCTAGGTACTGTATACATAAGTCAGTTCAGATGGTTGCTGTATTGCATCAGGGTGGAGAACAATTATTACACATAGTGCGCCTGATTCAGAGATGGACGGAACTGCAGAGCCACACACAAGCGTCTGCGCAATTCTGTCCACCTAAAATGCTAATGCAGCAGGAGGTGTCTGTAGGAAGCAGAGACCTCCTTGCTGCATCTGTGATCCCAGTGCTGCGCCCGAGGAGGAAGCCTGGGATCACCATCGCGACCATCGAAGATGACGGCCAGCTATGTCCCCACACGGCATGCGCAGACCCCAAAACTTTGCAGATTTGCTCTAACCATCGGGTTAGCTTACCTCTTTGAATCAGGAACAGCGTTTGTACTGTCTATGCAGCATACAGTAATTCTGGTGATGTGATGATAAGTCCAGAGACCTGATTATCCTAAACAAAGCTACCTGGGATGGTGTTAGTCATAATATGAGCTGCTTCAGTTCCCCTTTTCCCACAATCGTGGTCCAGATAGCAGCGGTGATGGTCCTGTTGCTACTGCATTCACACTGCCTGGCTATGCTGTGCACTTCCTGGTTGCTGGATAACACTATGAAATGCACAGCAACTACTTCCGGTTCCTTGTGCCGCTGTTTCCGGCATTCTGGGTTTCCACAGTGTATAAGATTCCTCCAATCGGTTTTACCCTTCAGGGGCTGACAAAGAAATGAACCGGAAGTAGCCTCTGTGTGTTCCATAGTGCGATCCAGCAACCAAGGAGGTAGACAAAAAAGTTTGGTCGTCACTGTTGACACCATCTAGTTGTGTAAGCTAATGCATGAGCAAGTAGAAATAAAAATTTGTGCTGCAGAGCTGCATTTTTGCATCCCAGTATAGTTGCCATCTTTATGGGCCTGATTCTAAATCAGATGGATCTCTCCTCATGGATGCAGATAGCAATTTTTACCATACAGAGCATGTGCAGAAGTGACGTTATGCAGTTTCACATATCTACAATTAACTCTCAGTTGGACAGATCTCTGCCAGACCTTTACATTATATGGGCGGAAACTGGGTAGCAACTGGGTGGCAACTCACAAAAGATCTGTTTCGTGGGAGTGTCATGGGCATGTAGCTAAAGCTCCATGTGATTCTGAGTCATGTGTACAAGGAATGGGAACCTCTTTCTTAGTGATCTCTTGCACTTGCATGGGGCTGGGGCAAGTGCCATGTTGGTGTGGTTGGCGTTCAATCAGTGAGGGCTCCCCCTCCATCCACTTGCACTCCACAGTGGTCATCCACTTACTGAGCACAAGTTGGCAGTCTGTGGGGGGGGGGGAGGAATCAATGACCCCTACCACCTGCTATAAATGCCTATTTTCTCTGCACTGTATAGCCAGGGGCAGGGCACGACAATGCAATTGTGACTCCATGCCCCCTGTACTGCCCACTTTCCTGGCCGCCACATCACCCCTGTGCCGACCTGGCTACCCCCTCCTGGACTCAGTAAGTATGCGTATTCATGGTGCCACAGTCCTTACACCTCCCACAAGTATGTTTTGTATATACAAATAACATAAATCAATTAAATAAAATGCAATCCAGGGATTGCCCATGCAATTGAATTTAGCAATATATCCCCCATCGTGAATATCAAGGTGCATCCATGAATCACATTTTTAAAAATGTTTTATGGCTCTCAATCAAGAATTACCGTGCAATCTCTAGTTAGAAACTATAGTGCGTATAAGTAATTTTCTTAACCAGTTTTCCAATTTGTCTAAATCAGATATACTATCTTCATAAAAGCATTGTCCTGTTTGGTTTACCAAACAGGACAATGCTTATTTTCTTCTTTGGCATTTTTAGGTCTAATGATTGTCAAAAGGCTGCACCCCCTTTAAATATACACAATCTAATTGGTATAATACAGACAGTGTTGGACTTGTGCAAGGATCCATTATGTCCGTTGTCCCTTTTCTATGAATTTTGAATGGTACTAAACCTACATTGTTTATTGTTATATGCAGATTTGGACACCATTCTTCTTGGGCCATCTGCAAGGTCAATAATAAAAATATAAAAATGTTATGTTTGTTTAATTTCATAATTTTATTTTATAACATGCATTTTGCTACATGCTAAGGAATTGTGGAATTTTATTCTGTAGTATATAATTTAAGTCTCTGAACATCAATTACTATGGCTCTCGCATGGAGTTTACAGTACCTTTTTAAATGCTGTATGAATTTATAACTACTATTGATATTAAGCCAGGTTTATTATGAGTCTGAATATTAATACATTTTACATTTCTAGTGTGTGAAAAAGGGAAACATTGGGTACTTATTAATGCTTTTTGTGCTTTGAAGCCAGGCAAATGCATCATTTAAAATGATCTCTGCGGTACCACACTAGGAACTATAACCCAGACTGAATATATCCAAATTCTAACAATTACCTTAAGTCAGTTATCTATTCCAAGTACTAGTATTATCCCCATATACTGAATATGGATTTATGGCTTTTATTTAAATTTATGGATTTTATCTTTGTTCAACTAAATTAAAGGAATTACATTCGTTTGAGTTAGATTTTTATCCGTCATAATAAGCAACTATACTTCCTACCTAGTCTAAACTGTTGTCTAGATATACTCTTTCTTACAACGTACAGGTAAGTGGAAGGGTCCTTTGTCCTTATGGGTAGGGCATATTAGGTAAACATACTTCTGTTGACATCAGCCGATTGTAACATGAAAAGTTATTTGATGTAGAATTCTAATCTTTAAAGTTAGCAAACTGACACAGCAGCAGGGAATCGGTATGTAATACCGCCGGCCGCAAGGCCGGCAGTTCGAATCCCGGCAGCGTCAGGCCGACAGAGGAAGAGATCCCGGCAGCGGCAGCCCGACAGCGCAGGAAATCCCATTCGTCCCCAGGTAAGTACAAACTGACCTAACCTACCCCCCTAACCCTCCCTTACCCTAACCTCCCCCCCAAGTGCCTAACCCGAATCCCCCCTCAAATTGCCTAAACCTAACCCCCCCCTTCCCCGCTGCCTAACCCTAACCTGCCCCCGGGGGTGCCTAACCCTAACCCCCCCTTCCCCTAGCCTAACCCTAACCCTCCCGAGGGGGTGCCTAACCCTAAGTCCACCCCGGGAGCCCTAAACCTAACCCTCCCCCCCCCGCGGCTGTCCGCTCGCAGCGCCCGGCATCCCTACGATCGGGATGCCGGTTGCCGGTCTCCCGGCGTAGGGGTAATGTCAGGCGTCTACATTTTAGACTCCTGTCATTTAACCCTAGACGGGATTGAGGAGTCGGGAAGCCGGCGGTCAGTATTGCGGCCGCCGGCATCCTAAACGTATACCAGCAGCAGGACTGGGCATCACATGCTATGCATGCCCTATGATAGCAAATGGCTTATTATTATTATTATTTAATTTTTAAGACATCACATAGTGTTCACAACACTGTACAGTAAATTTAAGTTGACGTATATTAGAACCAACACAGAGCAATGACCAATAGACTACAAAAGATGAGGACAAGGGGAGAGGGTCTGGAACCTCACTGTATCTTAAAGGGAAAGTGGTGGTGGGTTGCAGGACAGGGAAGGTAGTTCAGCACTCAATGAGCCTGTACCCAACGAATGGCTGAGCATACAGCATCGTAGTCACTGAATGGAACTTGGAGGTGAGACAAAGAGCACAGGTGGTATGGATAGTGCTAAGGGTAGGTCAGGTGAGAGGAGGAAAGTGGAGATTTAGGAGGAGGGATGGTAGGCTATGATGAAAAGGTGTATTTTCAGTACACCATTGTGGCTAGTGAGACTAGTAGGAAGCCTGACTTGGTAAGTCCCAGAGAGGGAGGTGGACCGGCAGAAATCTTGGAAGTGGGCCTAAGAAGAGGTAACCAGACTTGAGGTGATAATCAGTAGAAAAGTAGCGGGTGCAGGAGGGAGTTTGTACAGACATAATACTGGAGATGTAGGAGGGCAGGAAGTGATTTAAGTGATACTGAGGAGAATGGGGAACCATTAAAGTAGGTTGCAGAGGGGAAGGCTGAAGCAGGCCAACAATACATAAAAATTAAATGTGCAGCATCATGCAGGATAGACTGAGGTGGGGAAAGGAGAGTTATGCTGAGTACACACTTGTCGATATATAATTTGTTCGATTGATGAACAATATATCGCAAGTGCATCGGTGGGTGTGTACACTCGATATGTCTGTGAGCAACATTGTTAACAGACATATCAGGTCGGCCCTGCAGAACAACTGTCTGAAAGATACATTGGTGATCTTCATGTGTGTACGGGTGACCCACCAACCACCCATACACTGGCTGCCGGGACCACTGACACTGGCATCACAACTGCCCGGGCAAATTGAAATGCCCGCCAAGTTGCATTGTCAGGCCATACATATCGAGCAGCAGATTGGCAAGTGTCTATAGCTACTAATGTCGGATACCATCTCAGGGTGGCGTACAGTATCACTGACAAGTTTCGAAAAAAATGCTTATTCGGAACTAGATGAATTTGATAATTTCTATGTTCCCATACTAAAGAATGGGGACTGTGGAAATTATCGGGGGATAATTCTATTGGGGAGATATCTGTGATATCTCCTGTGTTACAGGAATGATGAATGGATCTGACATGTAATTTACACAAAAGTAGCTGAAAATATTAATTATCACCTGCTTTTGTAGAAATTAAGTGATGATGAATAGACCCCTAAACATGTATACACTCATTAGCTCATCATGAATTCAGTCAATATAAAGTATTATTTTTCATTTTACTGTAAGTGCAAAACTAGGAGCATCTATGATGTCCAATCACTGTCATGAAAGCTATAAACAGTGCCTAAATGAGCAAAAGACACAGAGGTTGCCATTAAGGATTAAGGAAGGTATGCTCTTTCAGTAGAAATTGGACTTAATGGAAACTTTTTTTTAGTATCTCCACCACACACTTGGGGGTCTATTCATCAAGATAAAAATGTGATAGGTGCTGCTAATTATGTTTTAAACTCGCAGCGAGTTTAAAGTTATTTTTTGAGGCATTCATCATGCCTCCTTTGCAAAATTATCACTTCCGAAAAGCTACTCTTTCTGCGGAGTCAGCTTCTCGGAAATGTGAATCACTTTATCATCTATGCTGCTGCTTCACATACACCTTCCAAATTACCAGAAACTATGAACCCCGATATCTCTAGTTTCCTGGGGGGCTAGGGAAAATCTCCCAGTAGCCTCAAGTCCCCTCTAAATTGCAAGCCCAGAACCAGGACCCTAGGGTGGAGTGGCGTAAGAGGCTCCCAACTGAGGGGAGTCTGGAGCTTCCAGCTGGGCTAATTACCGGTAACTCTGCACCCCGATATCACAGGTTGCTGGGGGGTAAGGACAAGCTGGAATCACCATCTGACAGCCCTGATTCCCCTGTAAATTTAAAGCCTAAAATCAGCTCCTGGAGTCTGTGTGAAGCAGAGCTAGAGGCTTCCAATGGCAGGGTGTCAGAAATCCACAGCAGGAGAGGCGCTTCACCTTTGACCCCGGTTCCCACCTGGTTCCTGCAATCCAAGAATCTCACCATTGATAGCATCCAAAAGCTGAGAATCTCAGCTTTCCAATGGTACCAGAATCGGGCTTCACCAGTGGGAGATACAGCCTTTCAGCCTGGACCAGCTCAGGCTGCAGAGTCAACCCAGACATCTTATGCTGCGTGGAGCTGGAGGTGATGGCAGGGCACTGTGTGACAGAGGACAGTTCTGGCCGAACAATTTGGTTATCCGCACAGAGACTGCAATATTAAATGGCAATCTTTTCCCTTATATAATTTGAAGCTTTATAGTTGATGTATAGAGGGAGGTGCACCTAAGAATAATTCCTGCCCACTTGGGCTTTAGGTCAGTGGTTATAGAGGGTTCCTAAGGCCAGGTGACAGTGAGTGCTGGCCGGCCAGAACTGTCTTACAAAAAAGGAAAAGAAAACAGGTATTCTTATATAGGCCACACACAGATTTTTTCTTTTATATTTGTATGTCAAAAATCTGCGTAAAGTATTAAAACATTACTTTTATTAAATAATTTATTATCGGCAAAATAATCTACAAACAATCATATGTGATAATGTGTGCAAAAAATGTGTATTAAAATTGTGACTGAAAACCTTTGTAACGTATTATTTGCAATAAAGTATAATTACTTATATGTTTGTACTTTCGTGAACCGCTATATCCTAAAAAGAGCCTCAATACACTATGGATAGGCTTATAATTCACTAAATTCTGTATCACATAAGGTCCAATTATATAATATACTGGAGTTCTGATCAATCTCTTGGGAGAGATGATGGTATATACAGGGCCGAAACTAGGATTTTTGTCACCAGGGGCAAGACAGTAATTTGGCGGCCCCCCCTGGTAATTCCCCCCTGCATCAGTGCCCCTATAGTAATGCCCCCTGAGGTAATACCCCTGTAGTAGTACCCATATAGTAATGCCCCTGTAGTAGTGCCCATAT